>CM027841.1:6640602-7840602 GCA_016097545.1 Eucalyptus victrix
CTTACCTATCACTTTTTGGAGTGATGCGTTGTTAATCACCGCCAACATACTTAACCGGATGCCTTCCAAATCAGTTATTTCTACTTTATATGAGTTATGAACAATTAGTAAACTAGACTTAAGTTTTCTTAAGCCATGGGGTTGTTTTGTCTATACTCATAAGTCCTCTCACAAGTTTTGGGAAATTAGGTCCCAAAGAAAATAAGAGTATTTTCATGAGATACTGCGAACACTCAAAAAGGTATGTGTTCATAGGTGAGCAGGAAAGTGGGAGTATAACTGAATTTGAATCACGGAATGTCACATCCTTAGTGGATGAATTTTCTAAGAGGGGCGAAATAAGGGAAAATAACTCCCTATTTGAAACCTTGGATTAAGATAATGATGTCAGTTGACTTCGTTCAAGTGGGAGTAATATGAGATGTAATGAATTGAAATCAACTCATTCTCAATTGCAACCACCTGATGTGACGACATCATCATTACCTAATCCAAGTGGGAGCATGATGGGAAATGATGTGCTAAGTGTACAATCTCCCATACGGTGAAAAAGTCGCCAAAGTATTCCCCGTCGATATTTTGACATTGAAAGGGAAACTTTTATGGTTGCTCCACAAGATGAGGATGAGCCAAGAAATATTAATGAAGGCTCTAAATTGCCCTAATAAGGAAAAATGGATTCATGCAATGAAAGAGGAGATGGAGTCAATGAAGTCAAACCAAGTCTCGTGAACCGGTTGATCTTCCAAAAGGACGCAGAGCTATTGGGAACAAGTGGGTTCTCAAAATAAAGCGAAAGGCTGATGGCTCAATAGAAATGCATAAGGCTTGCCTTGTAGCGAAGGGGTATAATCAACAGAAGAAATTGATTATGAAAATACATTTTCTCCCGTAGTGAGATTTACCTTGATTCGCATTATTCGGCAATAATGACTAGTATGGATCTTGAGTTACATCAAATGGATGTAAAGGCTGCTTTCCTCAATGGAGAATTAGAGGAAGGAACATATATGGAATATGTATGTCGACTTTGTGGGTCGATATATAGCCTTAAGCAGTCATCAAGACAATGGTATATACATTTTCATAATGCCATAGTGGCATATGATTTTACAATGATTGACGAGGATCATTGTGTATATATCAATAGATCCAATGATCAATTTGTGATCGTGTCATTATATGTTGATGATATACTAATTGCCAGAAGCAATATGGAGTTGGTTAATACTATCAAGAGATAGTTGTCTTCTAACTTTGAGATGAAGGATATGGGTGAGGCTGCACACATTATTGGAGTTAAGACTTCAAGAGATCGTTTTGAAGAGATCGTTGTCTCTTTTGCAAGAAACCTATATAAATAAGGTTCTTGAACGATTTAGTATGCAAGACTGTAAACCCATAGACACTCCTATTGCAAAAAGGTGAAGGGTTGAGCCATAGTCTGTGTCCAAGGACTCCATAAGAGAAGGAACAAATGAAACATGTTCCTTATGCTAGTGCTGTTGGGAGCTTGATGTATGCTATGATGTGTACAACACCCGACATATGCTTTGCAGTTGGAATGGTGAGTAGTTACCAATCCGATCCAGGTCAAGCACATTGGAAAGCCGTTAAAAGAATACTGAGGTATCTAAAGGGGACTGCTGATTATATGATGAGTTATTAAGGAAAGGATCTGAAACTCAAAGGCTATTCTAATCTTGATTGCAGAGGAGATTTAAATGAAAGAAAATCTATCTCTGGGTTTGTTTTCTTACCGAATAATGGCACCATATGTTGGAGCAATAAGAAACAAAAGTGTATAGCCTTGTCCACGATGGAAGTTGAGTTCGTGGCATTATCAGCAGCAGTGTAAGAGAGTGTTTGGCTTAAGAGATTTTTTTGGATCATTTAGGTGTTAGTAGAAGTGCTGCAGATTTATTATTGGTTAACTGTGGTAGCCAAGCAGCAAAAGTGTACACCAAAGATCCAAAATATCATGGCAAGACCAAATATATAGATACCAAGTATAATCCTGTCAAGGATATAGTTGCACGAAAAGATGTGAACTTAGAGTACATACTACGCATGGAATGGTAGCAGATCCTATGACAAAGCCAAAAACTAGAGATGTGTTTTGTGGCCATGTGAAATCTCTAGGATTGCGTAGAGACTGATGTACTGAATATTTTATATTTTCCCTAAGTGTTCACATTTGATGAATTTGTGTTTTCATCATTAATGTCTATGAATCTTTATTTGATCTTTATGCATCTTAATGCTTAGTGCATTACTTTAAGTTGAGAAGTATGTCGGACAGATATAAGATTAGCCCACTCACACGGGTAATCGCCTCATTTATCTTGTGTGATAAATAGAGATGAGACTGTTTTTAAGCTTATTATCTAGGTGATAATCGAGAGCTCAAGCTTAAAACACGTATGTCGCCTTAACTAGGTGTTAAGATGAGGATATAATACTTACTATATCCGAAAGTAAAATACCCCACATGTTTTACTTTATCTGTCTAAGATGCCAGATGTGAGTTCTAATGAATTTTGTGAATGAGTAGATACGTGAACTCAAGTTAGAAATTGGGTATGTCTGAACTATCATCTGTACGGTATTGAAAGGTGTAGACATACGCTCCATGGGAAAGGAGTTAATATCGTAATACGTATTTCATACTACGTATGCATGAGACGACCAATAAGAGTGGCAAAAGTTTGATCTCAACTTTTATGTCGTGTGAGACTCTTGAGGATGAGAGTTCCTCAATTTCTTAGTCCCCTCGGACTCTTACTTATTCTCAAGATTTCTATTTAGTGTTTGCTATCTTAGGATGTTGCCAATGGTCATGAGTTTGATTCGATCTAATGGGGCATTTCTAGAAAAGCAAGCTGGATCGAAATTGAGAGTTTGAAGGAAAGAGGAAGATCGATTTTGGAGAATCACATTATAGTTTTGTATTCACCGGTTAACCAATTATGACTGTCTTTGTGATAATCATAATTGTGAATACAATATATATATCATTATTTAAAAAGAGATCAAGAGTGATATAAATGTGATCGATCGATCTAGGTACCGCATACTAAATCTACTCGGATGTGATGCCCATTATGAGCTGCTATATATTCCTAACGTATGTATGGCAACGAGCTCTCAAAGTATGCTGGTCGCACGGATTATTCACCGGTATGAATGTTGAAGAGAGGAAAAGATGATTATGTTCGGCCCACCATGTTAAGTGAGAGTCTATGCTGGATTTTTCTCTGATGGGGCTGAGTAGGGCCTGTCCGCCCATGTTGGTTTTGCACCACCATGTGCGAGTGGGAGATGATGGATTTATAAGATAGGCTTAAGGCCCATCCGCTCAAGTTGGGCCCAAAAAGGCCCGGTCCACGGGAAAAGGGCCCGTGGAAGGGGAGAGGTATAAAAGGGAGGAGAGAGAGAGAAAAGACAACGTTTTGGCAATTCAACGTACGTCTTCTCCCGCGCGTTCTCTCTTCCTCCAAAAAGGAACAGTAAGTTCAAGGCACTGTTTTCTCCCCTTCAAGTCGTCATCGGATCGAACGGGGCCAGAATTTCTTCCTCTTCTTCGGCATTGGTGTCTAATCTGTGGCTAACAAGGTACGCTCGAATCCGTGGTGTGCTTTACGATCGGTGATGCGTGTTTTCCCGGGCTTCGTCTTCCGCATTGATTTAGGGATTCGATTCGGTGTCGAATCCGGTTTTCGGGGATCCGTTATTCCCAACAGAAGTGAAAAAATTAAGCACGTCAGAATGAATAAAGTGCTTCGGAACATGGCACTCAAAATTTCGTCTGAAGGCAAGAATTCTAAATTCTTGGTGAAAGCCTGTGAGAGGCTAAATGAGGCCCCTAAAGAAGAAGATTGGAAAATGGCAAACCGCATATCTCTGATGGATAACCAACTGTGCACATTACCGGAAACAGTAGATTGCACTTCTCTCCTTACCTTGATGTTGCAGAGAAATTATGAGCTGGCATTAATTCCAAACTCGTTCTTCAGATCTATGGAAAAGCTCCGAGTTTTGGACTTGCATGGCACTCGGATAACATCCTTGCCATTATCACTATTGTCCCTGACAGCTCTAAGAGCACTTTATCTAAATTCTTGCAGCCTTTTAACTGAACTTCCCATTGACATGAAAGCATTGGCACATCTTGAGGTTCTTGATATCCGAGGGACTGGAATTGACTATTTGCCGGTTCAGATTGGGGACTTGCTTAATTTGAGATGCTTGCGGATTTCCTTATCCAATTCCTGTATGAGACGGGTGATTGAGGGACGGTCAAGAGTCATGGACATTGGTCACAATGTCATCTCAAGGCTCTCTTTATTGGAAGAGCTTAGCATCGATGTGCATCCTAATAACCAATGGTGGGATGTGGTTGTAAAGGCTATTACCCAAGAAGTGGCCACCTTGACGCGCTTAACTTCCCTATCGTTTTGTTTTCCTTCTGTTGAGTATCTGAAAATTTTTGTCACTAGCAGCTCACTCTTGAAGAATATTTGCTTCACCTTCCGATTCTCTGTTGGTTACCATGAGTCTACCAAATACCGAATCCTTGATCATTTTGAGTATGAAATCTGTAGATGCTTGAAATATGCAAATGGGGTTGGTGTGGATCATGCAATTTCTGCTGTACTTGCTAAAACTGATGCATTTGAACTTTTATGCCACAAGGGAATTTCAAGCATATCAGAATTTGGCCAAGCCAATATCAACAAGGTGCGGGGTTGCCTGATTGAAGGGTGCTCTGACATCAAAGCCATGGTTGATGGCAACCTTTCCACAGCAGGTGCATTGGAATGCATGGAGAAGATAGTTATAAATAATGCCCCAAAATTGACATGCCTTTGGAATGGTCCTATCCGATCTGGAAGTCTAGCCCAACTAACTTCACTAAGTATATGTAAATGTCCAAAACTGATGAAAATATTCTCCTGTGGCATGATTCAACTACTTTCTAAGCTTCAGTATTTGAGAGTTGAACAGTGTCATGAGATTACAGAGATCATCATAAAAGCTGAAAACAACGATTTAGACCCTAGTGCACTTCCAGGTTTGAAGACTCTAAAACTTATTGATCTACCTAAGTTGAGAAGCATTTGGATTGATAACTCATTGGTGTGGCCGTCATTAGAGCGCATTACAATAGACACGTGCAAATCTCTGAGGAGTTTGCCCTTCAGCAACCATAATGCAGCCAAACTGAGACATATTGAAACTCAAAGAGTGTGGTGGAGGCAGCTATCCTGGCAGGAAGCTGAAGTTGAACAAAGATTACGACCTATATGCATATTCAGCCAGTAATTGGCCAATTTTATGACAGGTAAGAAGTTCAATTTCTAGCAGTTTGACATTGCAATTTAATGCTGGGATCATAGTACCTTGCTGTCTCAAGTGTTTGATTATATAGTAGTATCATGCTTTGTTGACTAGAGATCTGTACTTTGTGATTGTTAGTTTCTTCTCAATAGTAAACTGAGCTCTAGTGATTTGAAATCTTTGGGTATAATTTTGTTTAATGAAGAGCGTCTGTTACTAGAAGGGTCGCAGAGAACTTGAGTTTGCCTTTGCTCACACATCTGTCGTTGAAGAAGATTTTAGCTGATTGCAGAGCTTAGTTTACTGAGAACTAAGGTCAGTTTACATAATTTGTCTTCCATTTTCGTATCGTATATTATCAAACAATTGTATGTTGTAGTACTGCGACTTGAGAACTGAGTCAACTGTTGTCTAGTTTGTGTAATTAACCAATTGTTAGACGAATCATTTGCTTCTAAGCTGAATGTGTATATTGAGCCTTTTCACGGAAACGTGCTGTGGATGCGAATCTAATTACATCAAATAGACAACTGCAGGGAGCACATAAATAAGAATATAGAATAGTAAAACAATATTAACCATAAATTGTCGGGCCCACTTGTTTAATTGTTATCACGCCAACCTTTAAAATACTATACAAATTTAAAAAAATTATGAAAAATTATTCGTGAATCAATCTACCAGAATTATATCTTGTGAAGGTTTTAAGTGTTTCATATTACAAAAATGTCAGTGAGCCGCAAAAAATAAAAATTAGGCAAAATGTGAAACATAAAAGTCATTTCATATAGATTTGAACCTTTGACATATGCTCTCATACTATAGTAAACGAAATATCTGTTGAGTAATTTCCCGGATGAGTTCCTATCGTCTATTTAAAGTGAAATCTACAGTTTCAGCATCTTTGGAGCCAGTTTTCGAGTATGGTCCTCGTTCTCGGCCATTTGCTGATTAATTTGGTTTATGACTTTAATAGTGTTTTTAGAATAAATGTGCCATTTTCTCATTTGAATGGACTTTATGTATATCTTTCTAGTTGTTAAAGAAGTCTCTAGGTTGGTTTACACATATCAGGATTTTTAGGCCTTTTAGCCCGGTATATGCCGAAAAAGAAGAATGATCTTGAGCTCGAAGAATCTGCCCACATTAGACTTTCAGGTCAATGGGCTGGTTCCTTTCACAGCTCTGACTAGGATATCTGGAAACAAACCCCCAAAAGCATTATCAAGCATGCTTGTTAACATTATCCCTCCAAGAGTGGAGGTGTAGTTTTGACTGCCACACTATTTCAGCTCGATAATTTTGAAACCAAACCAATTAGCAGGAAACAAACTGAATTTAATCAGTCTTTGGTTATTTTCTGTAGTTGCTAGAGTTGAGCATTCACTTTTCCCTGCATATCATATTTCTTATATAATTTAGTCAGCAGCCAACACAAAGTTCTCTCAAAGGAAAAGTCGCCATGTTATTCTTTACAGGAAAAGAATTGATCATCTCCTTTCAAAAACTAATGTGTTGGGAATGACACATACCCGAGTTGAACACTCTAAGAGAGCAGCAGATGCATAGCTGAGACAAAACCATCTAAATATCAAAGCATTTGGAGTTTAGACTGATGGGCTGACGATTAACGATTTTATAGATGTTGGTTGGTGCATCAGACTCAAGATTCACCTCGATTTGATTCTTTCTCTTTATGAGTTCATTTGGTCAAATCATCCAAAACCAATAAAACCAATACAGATCCCTTGTTTGATTAAGCTGCCTCTTACAAGGCACTAATTTTTTGTTTTGTTGTAATTGTCATGTCTAGGCCAACTAACAAATATCTCAACTAATCCGCCTGCCCAAGCGGGTTTAAGGCTAGAGCATATGCAAAAGATTTTTCCACTGTAATTTTATCTTGGTTGATGTTGGAGACGAAACAACCACTGGATCAATTTTTAAATGAGGTCAAACTAAAAATGAATATTAGTCTAAGCGAATCTCCTTGTTATGCATTCTGTTGTTCATAATTCGATGCATTCATTGAATGTCTAGTGTGGTAAGTGAGTACAAATGTCTACAATACCAAGGGATAAAGAAAAAGAAACGTAGTTGGTTCTGTCATAATGTCGATTTGGTGATCCTCAAAGTACGCGAAACTCAGTTGCAAGAAGAGGATCATGTCCTCTATAACCGCCCGTAACTATATTTCACTCAAGTAGATCATACTTACCCCCCCAACCCCAAACAAAACAAAAAAAGAAAAGTAAAACCTACAATACTGCTGTATTTGATTTTGGTTTGGTCTCAACCAATTTGTGCGGTCTTTCAACTGCCTTTTCTTAATAGGTCGTATGAAAGAAATCCAATATGGCTTGAATCGGTTTTCTATTTTTTAGTATTCCCGTGTAAAAACCGGCCCTTCATATAAAATGCAAGATGTGGGGATAAATGAACATCACAATGATAGTAGCTCGTTTAGTGACTAATTGATTTGTTTTCCTCCACTTCGTGGATGATGTCAGCTTCATCTATGAACAATTTATACTCATTACACTCCCCAAGAACACAACATTTGAGTCGCTCCATATTTCCAAACTGAACTTAGAGAGCTTCTTAAGATCTGCGTGCCTGTCCAAATAAAAGGCATTTGACTGTTCCAGTATGTCCTTGGTTTCATGGGAACACCATGTTACATACCTCAAGTATCCGTCATGTTGATCTAATTCAAATTCAACACCAGATGGTAGTTGATTCATCATGCGGTTAGCCTGATTACAAACTGATTTAAGAATGGATGCGCTAATTGATTGTCGGAGCTGATTGAACTTCCTAAGAAATTCCAAGTTTGGAAAGTAGGATTTCAGGGTATTTAATTTTGGTAAGGTGCAGACTCTGGAAAGAATACCCTTGGCACACTTGTTCCGCCATTCAGCATCAAAATCCACATATAAATTTAGTTATTCTGACTTTGATAGAGCTGGTATAAATCCACAAGGAATCATTGGGTTCAAAACTTGAGCATTTGCTTTCTGAGATGCACTTCCTGATATTGACACTTGTAGGCAAGTGAGATTAGTTTATCTTTCTACCGCTTTTGGTAGATACATGGTTTTTATTCCCTCGAGATCAAGATCAAGCACCTCGAGGCGAATGAGCCCACCAATTGCCTCAGCAATAATCCTCAATAGAACACCATGGTTTAAGAAGAACGTTTTGAGGCTGACTAATTGTGATATTGACTCTGACAAAGACCTGATGCGAGTCCTTGATAAGTTCAGAACTTCTAGGGCAGTCATGCAATTGAAGATGAAGGAGGTATAAATCGTAGCTTGTACTTCCTTTGGGGAAACAAAGCTGTGAGTAAAGGGCACCTAGGTTCTTCTGGTAGTTCAATGATCTATGCATTGAGGATATCTCTTCAGCACTCTCCCATTCCTCAACCTTAGTGGCTCCGTCAAGTCCAAACAAACTCTGACCAGAAACAAATGACTTTCCTCTAGTTGAATAATTAAATTCGCCAACACATGCTGATCCAGAGTTTGAAACTTGACAAATCTTATATTCTCATCAATTTAGGGGTAATTAACATTGACTAATTCTTTGATCAGAAACAAGTGAAGATTTCAAAAACTAAGCTGTCCTAAGATCGGCTAGACATGTCCATTCAGATCGGCGAAGTCAAAAATTCCTCTCATCCGCCATCTATTGAATAATTATGTTGGCCAACATCATAAATCCCCACATAAACAACCATTCAATCAATCGATACAAACTGATCCATCAATATCACTCAATTCCACACTTTTGAGTTTGAAAATAATTATTTAATTAAAAATAATCAATTGATCCATTAAACTAATCATACAACCAATCTAATTTACATTAAAATAATATAATCTAACCATCTAAACCTAATTAGACTAATCTAAACACCCCTTAAGCATGATTAACAAACCCATCTTTCTCTCAAAGCACCAGCAACTTGATCATCAATTTAGAGTCTTTGACTGAGCTGGAGCAATTGAGCAACTTCTCTCCTTCAACAACAATGGAGAAAGCCTTGACTAAATTGTGGTGTGCTGGGGGCTGATTCAATCCATTCAATTCTCTCTTAATTCCAATCAATTGAAGCTTTTTCTAGCCTTTATTCTGGGCTTGTACCATGCCATCCCTTATCCATCTGCCTATCAGACACTCTGTTTCTATCTCTTGGTATTTGCTATGAAGTAATAGACCCTTCAAAACATTTTTTAACTTTTCTTGTCATCTGGACCTTCAGTGCTGAACCTCAAAACAGTAATCATTGGGGCATCAAAGCACGTTGCAGGCTCCAGTGTTTCAAGGGCATGTTTCCATATGTAAGAATCATGCACGTCCTTCAGTGCTCGTACCATGAGAACAATTGCTCTGGATTCATGAGTGCACTTTCTAACTGTTTCTCTGGCTATAGCTTGAATTTCTGAAGAGGAACTATTCCACCTGCACAGTGGTAAAATATCTCCCAAGAAAGGTGATCATCCAAACTTAGCATCCTGTCCACTGCCATTTCGCTGCAAACTTGTTCTGATTTAGTCACCAAGGATGCGTTGCTACCATACTGTGGTGTTGGCTCAGGAATCCCCATTGACACCAGATTTAGGAGTTGACGAATGTCACTGAGAACAAGTAAGAATTTATCGTGCTCCAGCACTCTTTTCACCGAGTCTGAGATGTCAGCTTTCAAAGGCTTTAACTAAATCAGACGACATTTGCTCCGCAATCTCCTCAGGCACCTCTTTCATGTCATGTTCTCAGGAAAAGTAATCCAAGTCGTCAAAATTGAACAATTGTTCAATTGTTTGATCATAGTAGGCTTCTCTATCCCGTCATTTCCATGAATTCCAAACTTTCCAATATCCAAACGTCTAATGTCCTCCATAATAAGTATTATGTCATGATATTAGGAACGTTGCGGCCCTGTGACGGTCTCTCATTTTGTTTGACAGACCAAATGACTTGTCTTAATAGACGTCCCTGTCTCATGCGAAGCAGCGCATGAGTCACTTTGCTCGTGCCCTTGTGGAATGTAGATAAGCTTTTTGCTGCTATTTCCTTCCCAGTTTGCAAGTCCTACTGGTCTGTAGGTCCTCCTAATTATCCTCTTCCTTGTGGGATTCCGATCTGTGTCCAACTTGCTTTCGTTACCTTTTTGCTAAGAACTAGCTTTTCATATGAAAAATCAGAGAAAGAGTTATTCACTTGTATAATCATAGGGAAGGGTAAACAAAAGATTGACATTGAAAAGGATCCTCTAGATGCCGAGCTCAATTGGGGCTCATAATCAAGTGAGACATGCGGATGATCGAATGTTGTCAACAGATTAAGCCCTTCGGATGGAGCAAGAGCCCGGCCATCGCAGTTGGATTAGTAAATTGTTCTTTATCTTGATTACTCTTGCCAGATCAATGTGAAGTGCAGCTTGTTCATCCTCCCCCTCCCAGAATATACATGTTATCAATATGCAGCAGACCAAATCCGGCGTAAACGATATTGTTCCAATTGCTTTATGTTGTTTTCCCATTCTCGTTGCCACTTTAATGAAACAAGAAAAGAAAAGAAAAATCAAACTAAAACCACACATTATGACTATGACAAGCGCATGTCAGGCGAGCAGAGAGAGTATAGAGATAAAAAGACATTCGACAAAACAACACCACTAGTGAAGCGTGACCCCATGGCCTCCTTGATTATGGGCGTTCACAAAAACGAGGTCACCTTTGTGAACCTTGATTATTACCTTCTCAGTTTGCGCATCGACATAGCGAATGATTTGATTTCTTTTGTTTCTTTTACCACATTGCCTGAGTGTAGATTCTTGAGATTTGTGCTCGAATTGGTTAGCACTTCAAGTTTTTCTCCTGATCTTTTTTAAAGATAATCCGAGTCAATTGAAAAAGTGTTCTTCTTGTACATATTCACCAATAGATCGGGTGGTGGTTTTCCATCCTCGGGACCATCCCTAGCCTCGGAGGCTCTTGAACCGCTCTCAACTCCTAATTATGGAAGTCATTAGCTTCAGAATCCATAAGCCCAGACTAGACCTGTCAAATGGGTGAGTTGGGTTGGATTTGGGTCGGGTCAAGTTTGGGTTAACCCATATTTGACCAATTTAACCCGTTTTGATCTATATTCATGTAATATAAATCAAGTGACCCGTATCCGACCTGACCCGTATTGCTAAAACCTATTAATATTTTAGGAAAATCCACTTCTATTATATGCTAATTGGATTAAAACTTCAAATTAAATTAAAAATAGTAAATAAAATTAAAAAAGTTAAAAAAAAACCTATAAATTGAAATATTTATAAAAAATTAGACTATACACTTGCTTCTCTTATTTGAAGTGAACATACCATTAAATAACTAAAAAATGTAATATGAAATTTTTTTAACTAAACCTAAAAAAGCTCATTTTTTATAATTTTTTTATAAAAAAATTATTGTTAAAACATTTTATGCAATAAATTTTTTTAACAATTTTTATGCAATACAAATTTAATGGAAATTCTTTATAATTTTTTTAAAATATTTTTTTAAAATGGAATTTTTAATTTTTCAAATATAATTTTTAATAATTTTTAATTTTTAAAAATATAAATTTTTATCATTTTTAATTTTTAAAAATATAATTTTAATTTTTAATAATTATTTTTTCTTTTTCTCTTTTCTTCTTCTTTGGTCGGTCGAGATTGAGCTTGCCGGCGTCGGGCGGCAAGACAGAGCGGTTCCAAGTTCCGGTTCGGTTCCCTTTAGAATCTAGAACCTACCATCGGGTACAAGTTCCTCATTTTTTGGAATCGGGAACCTATCCGTTAAATCCGAGAATCTGGAACCTACCATGTCACAGGTTCCAGGGTTGGTTCCAAGTTTCAATAGGTTCTTTTTTGTTGTTGTCATTTTCAGATTTGAATTATAATATACGCACATACTCTACAGTAACTTCCCACATCTTAGCAAACATATTAATGCCAACTACCAAGAATTTGGACATACATAATCAAAACTGGAAGAACTAGAGAAGATTGACTAAGCGTTATAGAAGACTAACCTTATGCAACCAATGTTTAAGACGAGCTATTGGCAATCTAAGACACCAATCCTCATACATATCGAGAACGTGGTGCATGATAGCCATCTTGCGTCTACCCTCTAATGCAGATATGAAAACAACAGTTATAGACTTCACCTGTTAAAAAGCCATGTCAATGACTCCAGCCAAGTTCCTCTCTTACTTAAAAACATGCTAGGGCATCAAACCATGTTTCATTAATGGCCCGTTCAACATTAGTCTACTTATAAGGACATTCTTCTTGTTTGATCTCCTAAAACAACACAGGAGTTATTGGTACTGCAATCTATGCCCAAAATACCAATTTACTGTTTGACCCATTGATTTTCCAATTGCTCACATAAGTTCATAGATAACTATTTGTAAATGTAGCAAACCATCAGTCTCATTTCTAGAGAAATCTTTCAGCAGAATTATGAACGCAAGACTAGGGGCAACAATCTGCACAAGAAAGGCAAGTCGTCACAAACCCACTTTATGATAGGTACGGCTCCAAGTGTTGCCCTCATTCAAAGTTCAGTAAATAGATTATATAATCCCCAATCCCTCAGGACAGGATCCAAAAGCAGGCGCGGCATCAAAGGCTCTTCTAGTTACAATAATAGCATTCCCAGTCTTAAAAAATGGCAAATACTTTTTAGGAACGAAATAGTTCTCAGTTTGGAATGTTCGATCAATATAATTTGATTCAACAAGCTTCAAGGGTTGGGCAGAAACAAGGGACAAAGTCATGCAGCAAACTTGTTATGAGCATATCTTTTTTTCATCAAGTAGAAATCTATCCTGACACCCGTAGACAGAGGAAAAGGGCTATTAGAAAGGAGAATTGGAAATAACATAATGAACCATCACGTAAGATGCGTGTGAAGAAAAAGGAGCATCACAGGAGGGACATCTATAAGAAAGGCAAACCCAGGGAATCAAAGTCTGGATTTCTTCAGGAACAGCTTTCATCACCTCTTCATATAGCATCGAGTTCTTCCCTCCAAGGACATCCTTCTTGTTGACAATCACAACCAACCCACGTCCTTATACTACAGCTTGTCCGACTATGACCCTTTCGGCATGCTTCATGCTTCGTTGTGCTTCAGCAATCTAAAAAGGTAGGGGCAAAAAAAGCATCAGTTCCAACAATTGAATCTATTTATGCAAAAGTACCGACTTCAATTGAGTAGGTTACAAAAGGAAAATGAACTGAAAATTTCTAATGGGGAGACGAAGCATTCGGATCTAAAGCCACAAGATGCTGCCACTTGCATAATGATGCCATCAGAACTCCATCGATTTGAAATTGTTGGCATAATGATATGGTACATCAAAACTCCATCAATTTCCAGCAAAATGATGCTACAAAATACAAATGGCAACTCAAAATTTGTTGCCAACAACTTGCTCATCCAAAATTTGAACTCTAAAAATAATGAAAATGACACTAGAGGGACTATAATCGCTGAACAATCTCGTACCCTTGGAGAGAAGGTCCAGAAATCCAATTTCATTGGGTGAGCGGCGTCCGGCACTAAGCAAGGACGTCAATCGCCGGTCTTCGGGCAACGGTGTCGGGCGTCGCGACTGCTGGCGTCGGGTCGTCGGAGTAGAGGCGGAGACAACAACAGCGGCGTCATGGGTTAGAATCGGAGACCTAGTGACCAGAGGCGGTGGGTCGCGAGTGGAGACAGCAAAATCGACGTCGTCGGGGCTTCTGGCGTGAGCAGCGGCGGTTGGTTGCGAGCGGAGACAGCAAAATCGGCATCGTCGGGGCTTTTGGCGGGAGCAGAGACAGTGGGTTGCAAGCGGAGACAACAAAATCGGTGTCGTCGGGGCTTTTGGCGCGAGCAGCGGCGGTGGGTCGTGAGTGGAGATAGCATGATCGACATCGTCGGGGCTTCTGGCGCGAGCAGAGGCGGTGGGTCACGAGCGGAGACGAGCTCGGCTCAGATATGCTTGCGTCGGGTAGTTGGCGATAGGCGTCAAGGCAGAGCACGGTAGCAACGAGCAGAGGCAGAGCACGGCAGCGATCGGCGTCGAGCGGCGATGGTTCGCGCAAGCGACGTCAGCAACTAGCGTCCAACGGCGGTGGCCTTGAAGGCGAGCAGCGTCCGGCAGTGAGACTCGGAGTGGCGTCCGGCGAGACTCTGAAAAACTGAAAGTGAAAGGGTTGGGAGTCTCGAGAGTCTTGGGGGAGGGGGGGTTGCTTTTGGAACCCTAACCAATTTCGAAACCGGTTCCGCGACCGGTTCGGGTTTTGGTTCAGCTTGGAACCAGAACCGGAACTGGGATCGCTAGTTCCCAGAAAAATGGAACCAAGAATCGGAACCGGTCGTTTAAGAACCAGGAACCGAACCCGAACCTCCGGTTCGATTCTCCAGTTCCCGGTTCTACCCGGAAACCACACTCACCCCTATCAGGCGGGGCTCGATCTGGTCAATCCAGTGAGGCTAAGGCCTCGCCCGACGTTGGTGAGCTCGAGTCTCGCTAGTCGTCGGTGAGGCTCTTTGCTGGTGTCGAACAAGACTCGATCTCACCGATTTGGCGAGGCTGAGGCCCCGCTGACGTCGGCGAGCTCGAGCATCACCAGTCATCAGTGAGGCCGAACCTTGCCAGATCCGGTGAGGCTTGAGCCTCACTAGTCGTCGGCGACCTACTGGTGAGCTCGAGCCTCGCCTCGCCTATCACTCGGTCGACGGCCAACCATTGCCCTACCGGCTGTTGGCTAAGAAAGGAAAAAAAAAAAGAAAGAAAAAGAAAAGAAAAGAAAAGAAAAGAAAATTATAATTTCGATTTTTTTTTTTTATAAAGTTAAAAAAGGCCATGGGTTACCACCCACCTGGGTGGCGTTGTTGGCAGCAAACTTCTCCCCCTAACACAAGGGGAGGAGTTCGATTCCTAGGCATCGCAAGGGTGACTTACCTGGGGCACGAGGGGTGGTGGTGACTCACGTGCCTCTTTAGGGTTTACTTCACCACGTTGTCGGCGTACGAGACTTTCCTGAGTCATTAAAAAAAAAAAAAAAAGCTATGGGTTTAAAGTGGGTTTCCTAATAACCTATTTAGACCCATTTCTTTTTGTGTTTTACTTTCTCAGACCCATTTCTAACTCATATTTAATTTTCACTTGACTCATATATGACCCATTTAATTAACAATTGGTCATAATATGGGTTTACGACCCATTTTGCCAACTCTAGTCCAGACACACTCCTAGGAGTTTAGTGAGTCATCGTATTCTTCCACTGTGGTCACTAAACGTGTTATATACATTTTTGTCAATTTGTGATGGTTAAAAACTCAATGGTTTTGATGATTAAAGTCTACTATAACTCGTTTTCTCTGTATTCGAATTACTAAAGAGAGACGGACGGACAAATAATTGAAAACAAATAAGGAAATTGCTACTCACTTTTATTGAATTAGGCACATATGGCTTAAATTCTTGGATACATGCTTGTTTGATGATTATATTCGAACAATAATTTTCTCAATGGAATTTGATGAAGTTCAAAGAAAAAGTAAAAGGCTTACAAGACTTGATTGGAAAGCTTGTATAATTAAATAAAATACATAATATAGAAAATCTAATCTACTTCGAATTTGAAATTCAAAACTTTAGCAAAATCTTATTTGAATAGATGTTCTTCCAAAATCTGGTGAGGCTCCTTCGCGATGCTGTATGATTCTTGTTCAAAGTCTATCTTCCCTGCTGAATGTCTTGTCATGAGTCATTCAATTAAGCATGATGATCTTCCTCCACAAGAATTTCTATCTTTTGTGTGCACTATGCCATGGTGAACTTGTAACCGCACCCGATCCTTTAGATCTAATTATCCCTTGATTGATAGATCCTTCCTTACTCATACTTCGACTCCCTTTTGTGTTTCGAGTTAATCCCCACTTAAACCGTGTTCATTGGAAATTCACAATCAATGAGCTTTTTAAACATTCTATCAATGGGTCTCATGGGTCAACCATATTATTATGGCATGACTTAGGCTTTTAGCTTCTTTATATTTCGGTCAAAATTGGGCCTTGTGTTAACACACTAACAAGTTGCCGGCTGGCTCCTTGAATTAATATTTGTTTCGAAGGCTTATGACCATTGATCTTTAAATACAATGAAAACAAGATACAGTTGAAGATTTTGTTGCTAATGACCTGTCTTCCAAATTGTAGGTTGTTGCCGTTTCGGCATTTTTATAACGAATATTACAGATAACATAGAACTGGCAACTGGGCCATTCTAGGCATAGGCTTTTTGGGTGGTGGGTCGGGCCTCATTTTGTGTATGGGCTGATCAGTGATCGTTGTGGCTAACAACAAAATATTTGGAACTCTATAAATTGGGTTTTTTCCTCTCACGTTTCACTACAATTTCCCAACTTCCAAACGCTGAGCTTTCTAAAATCATTTGTCAATTTCATATATTTCCTTTCTTGTTATGATTTAATAGCGTTCTAATGGTGAACAATAACTACAACATTGTCCAATCATTCCAACTCAATGTGGTATTCACCATGTAATTAATGTGGGAACTGTTCATTAAGTTCCATGACAACAAAATATACAAGCCGGCCCCATCCCGACAAGAAGTTGAATTTAACGATGACGAGACACAATGACTTGACGATTGCGAAGAATTGCAAGGGCGAACGGCGGAAGCTCCTTGCCAAGAAGCATCCCCGGACGATACCTATACCCCAAGAAAACCCCCCAGTAACTATGGCACCGTTTGGTGGAGAAGAATGTTTAGTGTTTGGAAGACATTTTGGCTTTAGATCGACACAATGATGTCAAGAAGGCCATTTGCATGATATGTGGTGGCATATTAAAAGGTGAATGGTCGAGTGGGATGGGTCACTTGAGGACGCATCGGCGTCGATATGAGGAAGAGATGTCCAAGGTTAGGGGAAGCTCTTCAAGTCAAGTGCGGCGCTGCATTAGGATACCCATTATTATGATGAGGCAGGGAATTGGCGAGAACTTGCATATAATTATCTTGTTGCCAAGCAAATCCTTTGGCTTCTTTGAAGATCTCTCACTTTGTGCACTACGTGCTTACAACTCTACAACCTCAGTTCAGACCCCATTCTGCGGACAACAAATGCCAAAAGCTACAAAATACTATACGAATAGAAAATGGTGGTGTTAGTGCATCTGCTGTCGACTGCTAACTTTCGAGTCTCTCTAACTTTTGATTTATGTACTTGAATTATGTGTAGTGTGTCATCACCGGCCACTGGGTCAATGATGAATGGAATTATGTCGCTGAACTCTTCCATTTACGAAGTAAATATTCTCGCATGATTCTTGAAATGTGACTGCTGAAATAATGAAAATTGTTAATGAGCATGACATCTCCAATAAAATATTTTAGCATTGTGCTAGATAATGCCAATGTGAACACCTCCCTAATTTGGAGTTTTGTCCAACTAACAAAATTTGGTTTGCTATGGATTTTCATGCACATGCAGTGTATATGTTACTGCGTTAACTTGTGCATGCAAGACGGTTTCCGCCAGTTTTACATATTTCTGGCCAACGTGCGATCTCCTGCCGTTGACACAACAAATGAGAGGAAGGTTTTGCTCAATTAATTTTTTTACCATTTTAGTATTTCGAAAAAAAAAAATAGGCTGACTTTATTGAATTTTTCATTAAAAATTATAAATTAATTTACAAAAAAATGGGCCCGTGCCAGACAATGCCAGGCCCCAGCACGATTATATGCCGGCCCAAGCACAGCGCGGTGACCACTCCTATAGATCTCATATCAAAATTGCTAATAATTTCAAAGTTATTTTTCTATGGGAAAAAAAAAAATACTATGATGATGGTTGATACCCTTAAACTTACTATTTTGATATAAAAAGATTGCAGTTACAACAAAAAAGCATTTATCGTCATTACTTAAGTAGCACCGATACTAACACGCGATACTCGACATGATACACTGATACATTATTTCTCAAAAAATAGAAAATCCTGACACATTGAAACATGTTCTATATTAAATGTGTGTGTGTGTGTGTGTGTGTGTGTGTGTGTGTGTATGTGTGTATATATATATATATATATACATTATCATTTTTATGATTATTTCAATTTAATTATTTTGATTCAAATTAACAAATAAATAAATAAAAAAAAAGAGCATAGAATGAATTCACACTAAAAAATATTAATTCACCATTTGTTAATATTATTCATTATTTCAAATTGATAAATTTAACTCAATTTCAATAATCCATAAAACTTGGAGGAAAAAAAATAAGCAATTCACATTCTAGACTTATATGTCAGAGCATGTGTTGGAAGAGGAGGGAATAAAAAAACTTTGAGAGTGAATTGTGTGTTATGATACGTGAGAGTGAGAAGAAAAATTAGTTTTTTTTTTCTTTTCCCCATTTATTATTATTATTATTATTATTATTATTATTATTATTATTATTATTATTATTATTATTATTATTATTATTATTATTATTATTATTATATATTTTCACATTTTGACCTCTCATTTATTGAATTTTTTTATTATCCCATATATGTTGGAATTATGTGTTGAAATTCCAAACTCGAGTGTTGGAATTTCGGACTCAAGTGTCAAAACGTATCGGAAAAGTTGATCAAGTGTCAAATTTTCTAATACTTATTGACCAAATATTGGAGAGTGTCAAAAAGTATCCAAGAGTGTCGAATACGTGTTGAAGTATCCGACGTGATACGAAGACTCCCAAAGAAAATCTGTGCTTCCTAGGTCATTACTTGATATAACTATTATTACTTATCCATATAAAGATCATCCACATCTACAGATAAATTAAATAATTCTGTCTTGGGGGATGATTGACCACATGTAGGAAATAACTAGTTACTTGTCCATTGATACTTATATTTTTCATATAAAGAGGTACCAGTTTTTTTTTTCTCTTGCAGTAAGTTACTAATCACATGTTTTATAGCCGGTAAGGCTATGGGTTGCCGATGAAAAAGAGTCTTCTGTGGCTGTTGCTTATTTAGCAGCGCGGCTAGTTTCTCTAAGAGACTCAACTCACCGTTCTAATAACAGCGAGGGACAATACATGGTAAATGGGAAGCTAGCTTCTAATCGATTCTGCTGGGAAAGCAGAATTAGAAGTTTTATCTTGTCCGTGCCGCCATTCTAATGTCCATGTCGATTGCTTTTAGCAAAATAAAACCCACGGGGACGAAATTCTTCAAGTGCAGATCTCCTATTCCACTATTTATCAGTACATCAACCGACCTGAAGATGGCCATTCAAGCCCTGCCCAGTCATTCTTTATCTCTCGGTCATCTCTTTGAACGGCAGAAAAGAAACAGGGCCAAGAAGAAACTTATAGACCACAGAAAAGCCGGCAAGTACAGCCTGCCATTATGTAGGCAGGAGTTGTTAAAGTTTAATTAACGATTTTTTCGATACAATAGTCATTAAATAACTGAAGTTCCCACTGACTTGTCAGGCAGTTCCAACAATAGGAATTGCACCCGTGCACACGCGCGAGTTAAGGGATGTCACATGTGTCAATTGGGACGAAAATACTGTCCAAGCGATCTGGCTTATGGCCGTGCCATTTCAAGTCCTCCCACCAACTCCTCTCCCCCCTGATTTTCTTCAAATGCTCACTGGAAACTTCATCAGTTGAAAGAGACTTGAGACTCGGGCAGTCATAAAAACTCAATCTTTCTAACCTCGGTGCAATCCATAGCCCACAGGATATGTTGGAAAGTTTAGGTACATAATGGAGAGACAACTTCTTCAAAATAGGGAGGAAATAAGACGTCTCACAGACTTTGCTAGTAGAAGTTTGGCAGGTAATTAGGCTTTTGATGGCTGGGCAGTCCTCAACTGTGACCTCTTCCAAGTTGTTGAGATTATCAAGCATCTCGCTTGAGAAAATAACTGTCAACTCGGGGCATTTACACAATGTCAACAACTTGAGAGAAGATAAACATCCCTTCTGCATTGAGCCTTTCCAAATGTTTCTCAAGTTTCTCATGTAATACACATACAGAAACTCTAGCGATTCAAGACAAATGCTTTTGCAGTGAGATTCAGTTAAAGCCTCTTGATGAAGGGTATCAGATGCATCCACGAGCACTTCAAGCTCATTACACTCCCCCAGAACACACCACTTGAGTTGGTCCATGCTATCTATCCCTAGTTCATACAGCTTCTTAAGATTAGCATGCCTTTCTAAGAAAAAAGCATCTGATTGTTGCAAGATGTCCTTAATATCCATGAAGACACCATCACCATTTGTGTACCTCAAGAATCGGTTGCACTGTTCCAGCTCAAATTCAATATCTGAAGGTAGCCGATTCATGATGCGGCTAGCATGATTACCAACACAAAGTCTGAATTGAGCTAAAGATGGATGCTCCATTGATTTCCTTAGCTGATTAAACCGCCTCAAAAGTTCCAATGTAGGAAAGGAGAACTTGAAAGTGCTTAACCTTTTCAAGTTGCAAACTTCAGATAAAACACCTTCAGCACATGTATCCCACCATTCAGCATTGGCATCCACATCAAGATTCAGTTCTTCCAAGTGTAACAGAGAAGATATTACCCCATAAGGAATCACTGTTTTAGAGTCACTAAAAGGTTCAGTTCCAGAAATTGAGATCTCCAAACAAGTTAAATTAATTAAACATTCAATTTCCCTGGGAAGATTCTTAATCTTTGTCCCCTCAAGATCAAATACCTCTAGTCGCTTGAGCCCTGCAATTGCTGGCGATATCGATCTCAAAAGGACACAATCATTCAAGAAGAGTCTTTTGAGGCTGACAAGTTGAGATATGGACTCCGGCAAGCACCGAATACGGGTTCTAGATAGATTCAATACTTCTAGAGCAGGCATCTGATTGAAAAATGAAAAAGAAAGCTTTCTCAGCTTGTAATTTCTTTGTAGATATAACGACGAAAGTGAAGGGCACCTTGGTTCCTTCGGTAGCTCAGAAATTGCAGTATGCATCAAACATATCTCTTTTGCACTCTCCCATTCCTCAACCTCTGGTGGCTCTATCAAATCCAAGCCACCCCGCATCAGAAACACACGATTTTCCTCGGGCTGAAATATTAAGTTCACTAATATATCTTGATCCTGGTCTTGAAACTTCACAAATTGCCAATTCTCATCAACTTCGAGCAGGCTAGCATTGACAAGATTTTTTAGGACTTTTTGGCCTTCATCATGGGCGTCTACGATACCATCCCTGACCCATAGGCCTATGGCAGACTCAGACGCAATCTCATGGTAATTGTTACAAAGAGCAAGATTTTTCAAGCATCTTCTAATTTTATCATCTCCTAGTTGGTCAATGCAGAATCTTAGTACATTAACCATAAGAGCTTCTATACCTGCTTCATGACTTGTAGGTAGAACATTCAGTCTTTCAAGCGCATGTTTCCAGATTAAAATGTCATCAACATTTTGCAATGCCCTTGCCACTAGAATAACAGCATGTGAATATGGCCTGCACATCCTAACTATTTCTCTAGCTAGGGCTTCATTAGAATAATAAACAACTTCACCCACATTCTGACGAAATAATTCGTACAGCAACAGATCATCCAAGCATATTTTCTTATCCACTTCGATTTCATTGCACAATTTTCCTGATCCAGTCACAAAGACTATCTTGCTACCAACTGGTGGTGTTGCTTCAAGAATCCTCAATGTCTCTAGCTTCATGTGTTGGTTAACGCCAACAAGAATGAGCAAAAACTTGAGGCCTTCCAATGCATTCACCACCGAATGTGGCATATCAACTGCATTGGCTTCAGTTAAATCAGAAGATATTTGTCCAGCAATCTCCTTTTCCACCTTTTCCATGTTGCAGTTCAGAGGAACAGTAACACAGATGACTCTATCAAATAGATTTCTCAAAATTGCAGATTCCTTTAAAGCTTCAATGACAATAGCTTTTGCAACCTCATTTCTGCCATATATTCCAATTTTTTCAATGTTAGATTTTTTTATGGACTTAATGAGATGGTCAACTATAGAGTCATATTTAATTGCACCCCATCCTTCTGATGGTCTCCCTTCTTGTTTTCCACCGCCACCTAACATATCAATTAAGGCATCGGCATCATCCAAAGTAGCATGTGACAAACTTTCCTTTTTCATCTTTGGTATGTGTATGATATCATTATATTCTGGACTAGCTTCTATTCTCGCCTTTTTATCCCCAACTTCATATTCCGGTCCCGAGTAATATGAATCAACTTCAGATTCTTGTTCTGAGGAATATGAATGAACTTCATCAGAAGCAGTGTCTGCGTTTACTTCCAAGGAAAAGAGTTCATCCTCTGGCTCTGCAGTGTTCTGCATTTGCAAAACTGCACTTTCCAATGTTTCTCTCCTATGATATTCTGGACTTGCTCCAATCTTCATCTTCTCATCAGTGTCTTCAGATTCTGATTCTGAGCAATGTGAACCAACTTCCAATTCTGAGTAATGTGAATCAACTTCCAACTCTGAGTGTGATGAATAAGAATGAACTTTTCCCAAAGTAGCATGAGGATCGGCGTCCTTTTTCGTTATCCAGGGAAATAGTTCAGTCTCTGTATCTTGAGTGCCTTGCATTGGCATAAAATCACTTTCTGCTCTTTGCTTTTGCATGGCTACTAGTTTTTCCGCTTCACTTGACACAGTTGCATTTTGTTCTTCTTTCAGATCACTCAGCGGAGATCCATCGTCAGTGACATAGCCTGCCTTTGTGTGAAGCAAATCAATCCCAAATAACTGCTTGAATTCTGTACAGAAACAAATTCATGAGGCAAAGGCACAATCATTATCATAATCTACCCTGAGATATATAAACTTTTCTTTCCGCAATTTGTCAAAACACATTCCATGATAATGCAGCTACAGTGATCTAAGGGGACAACTTGAAAACAGAAAGCCAAAGTCAGTTCCTTTCTTGACTATAAACAAAATCAATTGGTCACCCCATTTATCGACTTTGGATCAGTTCAGAGAGAAAGAGCCCGTTTTAGCCCAAAAATAAATCCCAATACACAAGAAGTGCTCCTTTGGAAATAGCAGCACTTCTAGACTTCATGCTATCTACTATAGTAATTTGATGCATATATAAATGCAATATTATTAACAGAAGGATCAAGATAGCAATTTCGCAAGCACAGAAAAACTCTCATCTCTTTATTCACCTTCAGCTTAGCAATATGCTACTAGCAGAACAAAGGGTACTAGAAAACTCATCTTTTAGGATAAACCAAGGTTGAAATCGAGTGGGCTAAGGTTATATCAGTGTCAGGTTGGAAATCTTCTCCCCAGATCATTTAACATGTAACAATTCTTTGAAGAATAAAAGCTACCTTTCTGATCTTCAGCAGCAGGAGAACAGGGAAATAGTTCAGTCTCTGTATCTGGAGTGCTTTGCATTGGCACAAAATCACTCTCTGCTCTATGCTTCTGCATGGGTACTAGTTTTTCCGCTTCACTTGACACTGTCGCATTTTCTTCTTCTTTCAGATCACTCAGCAATGTTCCTTTGTTTGTGACATAGCCTGCCTTTGTGTGAAGCGAATCCATCCCAAAGAACGGCTTGAGTTCTGTATAGAAACAAATTCACGATGCAAAGGCACAATCATTATTCATAATCTACCTCGAAATATAGAAAACTTTTGTTTCCACTATTTATCAACACATTCCATGATAATACAGCTACACTCATCTTTGTGGACCACTTGAAAATGGAAAGCCAAAGTCAGTTCCTTTCTTCACCATAAATGAAATCACTTGGTCACCCCATTTATTGACATTGGATCAGTCCAGAGAGAAAGAGCCTGTTTTAGCCCAGAATAAATCCCGATACACGAGAAGTGCTTCTTTGTAAATAGCAGCACTTCTAGGCTTTATGCGATCTACAATAGTAATGTGATGCAGATATAAATGCAATTTTATTGACAGAAGCATTGAGATAGCGATCTCCCAATCACAGAAAAACTCTCATTCCTTTAGTCACCTTCAGCTTAGCAATATGCTATTTTCTAAACCAGGAATACTAGAAAACTCATCTTTTAGGACAAAGCAGGGTTGAAATTGAATGGGCTTAAGGTTATATGATTGTCATGTCGCAAATCTTCTCCCCAGATCATTTAAAATGTAACGAATCTTTGAAGAATAAAATCTACCTTTCTGATCTTCAGCAGCATGAGAACAGGGAAATAGTTCAGTATTTGTATCTCGAGTGCTTTGCATTGACACAAAATCACTTTCTGCTCTTTGCTTCTGCATGACTACTAGTTTTTTCGCTTCACTTGACACTGTCGCATTTTCTTCTTCTGTCAGATCACTCAGCAGAGATCCTTCCTTCATGACATAGCCTGCCTTTGTGTGAAGCAAATCAATCCCAAATAACCGCTCGATTTCTGTACAGAAACAAATTCACGAGGCAAAGGCACAATCATTATCATAATCTACCCGGAGATGTATCAACTTTTCTTTCCACAATTTGTCAAAAAACATTCCATGATAATGCAGTACACTGATCTAAGGGGACAACTTGAAGCCAAAGTCAGTTCCTTTCTCGACTATAAACAAAATCACTTGGTCACCCCATTTATCGACTTCAGATCAGTTCAGAGAGAAAGACCCTGTTTTAGCCCAAAATGAATCCCAATGCACAAGAAGTGCTTCTTTGGAAATAGCAGCACTTATAGACTTAATGCCATCTACATTAGTAATATGATGCATATATAAATGCAATATTATTGATAGAAGCATGGAGATAGCGATCTCGGAAGCACATAAAAACTCTCATCTCTTTAGTCACCTCCAGCTTAGCAATGTGCTATTGTCTAAACAAAGATTACTAGAAAACTCATCTTTTAGGACAAACCAAGGTTGAATTTGAATGGATAAGGTTATATCAGAGTCATATTGCAAATCTTCTCCCCAAATCATTTAACATGTAACGATTCTTTGAGGAGTGAAAGCTACCTTTCTGATCTACAGCAGCATGAGAACAGGGGCCCGAACCCAAACTAATGGATGTATCAACTGAACTAGCGACGGGCTGATCAGGGATCGATTTATCCTGAAGCAGCGGACAATTACAACAATGTTAGTACATTCAATGTGTAAACGATATTGATAGTGTTGAAATAATATCTCGAGTCCACATGGACCGTGCCCGACATCAGATTGATCTGCCTGGAGGCCTTGCTCGTCGTCCACCAGGCCAGAAGGAGGACTCCTTACCCGTAGCCCACCTGGCTGGGCACTCCTGGCTGGGCACTTGGGATGTGTTCAGTGGTTTTTTTTTTTCCCTTCTTTTTTTTTTGGGATTTTTTTTTTTTGGGGGTAGGGGCATAGCCCGGTAGGATTTATTCCATAAAACCAGGGGTTAGCAAACACTTGAGAGGTGGAGCGATTGTAATCTCCATTGTATCACCTGACTATTGTTAAATTTTTCTGCCGCTCTCCGCATAGATTATTGATTAGTCAAACTAACAATGTAATATCTTGTATGGTTTATTTTCATTGTTTATCTCACATCTATTCGCATGCCAAGGTTCCAAATTGGAGAAAATAGTTTTAACAAGATGTGCAAATTTCTAGTGACTTAAGGTTTGATTTGGCAGTGGTCTGGAGAGGATAAGTCGCCCGCAACTTTGAGAGAGAAGAATTTTTTTTTTCAAAAAAAGAAAAAAAGAAGAAGGCCATAGCATCTGATTGTTGAATTTAGCAATTAAAATGTTGATTGAGGTGGTAGAAAAGATCCACACAACAGCTTTATGAAAACGGTGGAGACGAAAAGTAATGAGTTTTTCCTTACCAAAAAAAAAAAAAAAAGTAATGAGTTTTAGCAAGTGCTCCATGACAATCTTTAACACCCCTACATAAAACAAATAGTACAAAAGTAGGATAGAATGAAGTTTTGTGATTGAACTACCTCGTCACAAAGCTTCATAATTATATTTATTTAAGTATGCATGTCCAAATAACTATAACTTGTACCCTATTAGAGGAAAACATAGGCCAGAAAGCAATAATGACGTGTGCCTCATAATTATTTTCGACTCCACGAATTTACTGGTTCTCTTACCGTTCTGCTCCCAGGAGCTAAAATCCCTCCATTCTCACCCTCTTGCTTCCTAATAATTAAGGAATGAAATGAATCAGGGACCATGGAGCAGATCAAAACCATCCAATTGTAACATAAACAAACTTCAATTTTGCACACAAGCAAACAGAACTCCATCCAGCTAGCAACTTACCATCTCTTGGGATCTGGTTCGTTGCCGATGACCGAAAGGGAAGAGCTTTCTGGGGTTGCAGAGTCTACTTGCGAGGAGCCATGCACAGAAAAAGCAGGGTCATTGATTTCGGGGGCAGCGGGATTGTAGACGGGGACTGCAAGAGATGGCACGGAGGAGGCGGAGGACGCCGAGGATCTCCGGATGGCCAGAGGCTTAGGGTGGTTATGGGTTCTTTTGTAGACCATCCCGGTAATCTGGCCATCCAGAGATCTCTCGACCTTCTTCTTGGTGGGGCAATTAGGAAAAGCGCACTTGTAATAGCTTGTGGGGTATTCACTCCCCTTCACTTGCTTCTGGCCATATTTCCTCCAGTTGTAGCCATCGTCATATATCCTCTGCCCTTGCATGGACTGAGCCTGAGACTGATTATTATCGTAATTGGGTCGGTTATTGGCGTTGGTCTGGATGGTGGCGATCTCAGGGGAGAAGCTCTGGAATGGATTGAGTTCGGATTTCACCATGCTCTCGTAAGAAGGAAGGGAATCATCTTGCCACACTAGCTGCTGCTGCTGCTGCTGCAAGATTCAGACGACAGCTCTTGAGCCATAATCGTGAGGCAAAGGGAAGAGAGACGAGTGTAGGGTATGCAAGCCTTTGCCTTGATACCAATTGTAGAGTCCGCAGCTTTCACTCTAATATTACTGATTGGATATGCAGAAGCGTTGTGATGGTTACATAGGAGAATTGCAATGGACGACTAAAAACACACTCGTTATACTAAATAGGGTACTTCACGTAAAAGCTGGAGACGAAAAGTAATGAGTTTTAGCAAGTGCCCCATGACAATCTCTATACACCTATATAAAAAAACATTAATACAAAAGTAGGATAGAATGGAGTTTTGTGATTGAACCACCTCGTCACAAAGCTTCATAATTATATTTAGTTAAGTTTGCACGTCCAATAACTATAACCAGTACCCTATAGGAGGAAAGCATAGGCCAGAAAGTAACAATGCTGTTTGCCTCATAATTATTTTCAACTCCACGAATTTAGGGGTTCTCTTACCGTTCTGCTCCTAGGAGCTAAAATCCCTTCATTCTCACCCTCTTGCTTCCTAATAATTAAGGAATGAAATGAATCAGGGACCATGGAGCAGATCAAAACCATTCAATTGTAACATAAAAATAACTTCAATTTGCACACAAACAAACAGAAGTCCATCCAGCCAGCAAATTACCATCTTCTGGAATCCGGTTCCTTGTCGGCGACCGAAAGGGAAGAGTTTTCTGGGGTTGCAGAGTCTACTTGAGAGGAGCCATGCGCAGAAAAAGCAGGGTCACTGATTTCAGGGGCGGCGGGATTATAGACCTGGCCTGCATGAGACAGCACGGAGGAGGCGGAGGACACCGAGAATCTCTGGGTGGCCTGAGGCTGAGGGTGGTTATGGCTTCCCCTGTAGACAGTCTCGATAATCTGGCCATCCAGAAATCTCTCGACCTTCTTCTTGGTAGGGCAATTAGGATAAGTGCACTTGTAATAGCTTTTGGGGTATTCACTCCCCTTGCATTGCTTCTGGCCATATTTCCTCCAGTTGTAGCCATCGACAGCCGGAGACTGAAAATTATCGTAATCGGATCGGTTATCGTTGAGGGATTGAGTTCAAAGGGAAGAGGGATGAGCATAATCGAAAAAGGGAAGAGTGAGCATATAAAGACATACCTGCTGCTCGGCGTTGGTCTGCAAAGTGAAGGTAGAGTAATTTGCGTCTTCCCCTTTAGGGATGTGCTGGTAACTGTCGGAGGACTTGCTGCAGGGGGCGAGAGAAAGGGAGTAGATTCCTTGGAATCGCTAAACAATAGAGGGGAGTCCCAGAAATTGGCAGGGCTGAGACCAGGCGGGTTCAGGTGAGGAAAGCAGAGGGGCTCACGGGGCGCTGGACTAAGCGGCACCGGAGATAGACTTGAACTTGGGAACGCCGGACCCACGGCGATGGTCGTCCTCCAGTGCGGAGGCGAGGAGGGATGAGAAGGAGTTCGCTGGAGGGTCCAAGCTCCCCGTGCCATGAGTACACCTATCGTAGCTCCTGAATGTGAAGTATGGGAAGAATATCAATGACAACTAGATATAAAGGACAAAGGAAACATAGTAAAACTTGTGTGCACTTATCGCCAAGCTACTTCCAAAGTGCTCAATTATATGTCAAACTTTAGTAGGCTAAGGAAGAGAAAAGTGATAGCAACATAAGAAGCTCTCAAACTGAACTAACCGTTAATAACTGAAATCGTTTTTAGTCGATTAAGACACGAGAAAGAGATGGTTGACTATGAAACAACCCATCAAGTATAGGATGATGATTGACACGACGAAAATGAGCATGCTGCTAAATGATGACGTCTTTCATCGAGTCTTCTCGAGACTAACTTTCCATATGAGGAAAATGGAAGTTCCTTCCTTTTTAACTTTTTCAAGGATGTGGCTTATCTCAAGTCCACCAATGTAACATGCTGGGGATGCATTTTGATTAGGAATGAGAAAGGCATGATTATTGAAGGGGGTTTACTTTGAACAAAGGAATAATGTTCTGGTGAATCTTTGGGGTGATGGAGCTTCAAGACTTGAGAAATAGAGAACCGATCGTCTCTAAACTCACCTTGGATACTTGGCTCCAAGATTTTCCTTCTGATTGTACTTCCTCCAAGTGAACCCATCGTCAGGTGGCGGTGGCAATTCGAATTTCGACGCTGGGACGACTCGGACCTTAAAGAATATTTGTTCATCCGACTTTCTGCAGTGAAAAGGTTCCTGCAGTTTTAATCTGCGAAATCCCTGGAGCAAAGAACATCATCAAACTTGTTAACCCCAAAATAATTTCGGTCAGCCGAAAAAGGAAGGGAGAAAAAAAAAAAGCAAAGAAAACTGAACCATTCCGAAACTTATTGCTTAATCACGTACGTACCTTCGGGAAATACTTTAACTCGAGCGGTGGTGGCTGAAGAATTTCGACCACCGAGGAGGATAGGATATATCACCAGAAAAAAAGAGAAACCAAGTTACTTGCCATGGATTGAGGGAGCAGAATGTGAATAGTTTCTTGAGAGTGAGACGATTATGCAAGACTAATAAATACATAGATGGTATAATATATTTGGACTATATTTTTCTCCACTCATACCTTTTATTGGTAGAGTTTTTTTTTTTTTTTTGGCTACGTTTTAATTGGTGAGTTACCGGGGTGAATATCACCGACTGTTAATGTCTGGCACCACCAATAAGAGGCATAATTGGAGGACATTTTCTCAGAGAGATGGAAAAACACATGACCCTATTTATTGCAATCTGATTATGAGGTGAAAAACTAAACTCTTTTGTAACTAAAATCCAACTGAAGTACCTTTTCTGATAAGTGATGAACTAGGGACAAAGGCCCAGAATTCAATTGGAGGACTTAAATCTTGCTGACTACCATATAGGTAACTACCTTCATGTGCTATAGAACATAGTATAATGCTTTGAATTCTTCTTTTTGATAGACTAGTGGTAGTATTAGCAGATCTAATAGAGTCATACTTTTGTCCATTCCTAATTGGAGTTAGATTCTAAATTGATGGATTATATACATGGACATTCCTATACTCAGGTGATAACTGTATTTATTATTCACCAATTAAAGACCTACATAGAGGAATTTTTTTCAACATGGTCCCAATTAATTAATTTATTTTAAAAATTCAAGGGCATGAACACAAAGACTCAACTATTTGGACGCCCATAAAATATCATGTAAACCTCGTGACTGACTAACTCTAGGCCTTTGGCCTACATAGTTGGTCTTGCCAAAAATTATTGACACATAGTGATATTTGAATAAGTGATATCCAATTTCTGAGTTTAAAATTTCCCAATGCCCAAACACAACTTTGTCAATCCTGGGTAAATTTATTTTGTTGAAATTATTCTATTTAATTTTAGTGATTTTGTAAAAGGTCATTGACATTAGTAAAAGTCATGGAGCATAGTTGTGTGATAAATAGATAGTTAATCAATGAAGCGACAAGACAAAATGGCACGATGTAGGGTTTGGTGGTGTTGCGTAGGTCCAAGAGATTTTCTTTGGCTGCACAATTTAAAATAAAAATAAAATAAAAATAAAAATAAAAGAAATTGTAAGATTTTGTGTTTATCTTTTCAAATTGTTGCCCATCTATAGAAATTAATTCTTTAGTCAATTATTGAAACATTTCTGATAATCCAATTACACGCACATTTTTAAACCAGCATAAATTTCAAGAAAATAGTGTGAGAACGATCAAGTTTTGAGGAATTATGAATTCTCATGTGATAAACATATCAACAGGTTAGAAGACAAAGATGAGAATAAACAACACGGTTCAATCAACAGGTTATAAAACAAAGATGAAAATAAACTTTTTTACATTGCTACGTGTGACTCATTCTATAGTAGAGAAAATAATATACCCGTCTTGGCAATTTCAAGTGATTTGGAAAGAAAGTAATCAGCGAGAATCCAGCTCCACAAGGGCTGCCTTTATTTTCGACCTTTTTCCCTTTCTCCTCCTCCTTCTCCGGCCGAATGGATCCCACTGAATTCATCGACAATTTTCTGAAAGTCGCCACTACCGCCGTCGATGGTTGTCGTCCGTGCTCGAGCAGATTTCTTGAATTCGGCGCTCTGGTCTGATTTCGATAACCCCAACCTTCGTTCCTTGACCGTTCTCTGGCTGGTATTGATGGTCTTATCAAGATTGGTCTTGTCTTGTTCTGGCAATTCCAGCCTCCGTTCTGTGCGGGGCCCGCTCATGGCTCAATTTCACTCGATCAACGCGTCGATTTGCCTCTCTTTTTCAACGTATGTTTGTGTTGATTCCCCAAAACTTGTTGAGGAGATGAGCCTCGGAGAGCATATACCCTGGCCTGGTAGGGGCATAAGGGCTCACTCTCCCCAGAGAAACTCTCCCTCCATTTCCCTCATGAGCAGTTTAAGGACCTGCTCAGGTCCTACACAAGAATGGTAGATGAGACTGATAGCTCTTGAACCAGACAAGGATGGTTGACTTCGGTCTCTAACGCGTTAAATGAATAATCAAATATGATCAACCTCCTATTATTCAATAATTATGAAAATTACAACAAACACGAATGTATAGACACGACTTCCAAAAAATTCCCTCACTCTGTCAAAGTAACATTAGTTTGCAAATAATATCTTTAAATACAAATAACACTTGAAAATTCAGAATCGTAATAAATACGGCCTTGCAGTGCAACTACCTCGGCTAACGTGTGAGTCAGTCTTTACACAACATAGACGTGGATGTAACGGCTTTCGGCTTGTTGTGGGGACCGATACCATTAAATTTACCACTGACTTTTGCCTCACTCGGTCATGTTGCGTGAACAGGATGAGCTCAAGTGATGTAATTCATCCTCAAGCTTATTATTGGCCTTTTTTTTTTTTTTTGGGTAAAGATTCTTATTGGCCCTTTTTAATGGTCAAACGGGCCAATATGCTCACATGGTTAGATCTGCTCACTAGCATGGTAATTACATCCAAATACTATGACTAAATTGCTCATAATTCATAATCTACATCGGTAGGGCTTGTAACCACTCTTCATAATTCATAATCTTCATTCTAATAGGCTATGATGGGAGATCTGGCTTTTTTGTGAAAATTGGCATAGAGATGCTGTGGAAGTAAACAAATGAATATGATTTTAAAAAACCCATGGATTGCATGGCTCATTCCTCTCTCTTCTCCGTTTCAACATAATAGCAACTCTTTTCCTTGTCCAAAAATCAAACATGTGTGAAAAATCCAAGGGAATCAAGGAACCACAAGAGATGTTGGAATTGAATGCTTAAACAGAGGAACTAGAGACAGAAGCAGAATTATATGATGGAAAGCTTGCTCTCGTCCTAATTCCATGATTGCTCCTCCGTTCCATCGACTCTGGTTTGCTTATGATGTTCCCCATGATCATAACCCAAAGAAGGAAGAAGCAAACAACGCATGCACTAACTACGAATCACCAGACGCCATAATAAGTTGGCAAAGAACAAGTTTTTGTAAAAGAGAGAGAGTAGTGACCACCATTTCTCACCAAAATAGATCACTTTTGTTAGAGATAGAAGGGTGTTGGAAAAGAGTAGGTATTGCCTGCATTAAGTAGATGTGAGCCCAACTCACATGCACCCTTTGATTGAGACCGACCTCATCCGACAAAACCTTTGAATTGGCCATACATACATTGGGCTTATCTAAGAATTTTTCATTAGAAGAGAAGATATTGCCCGACACGTCGAGGCATAGTCCTAAAACTCACCAATTTACATTCACATGCTAAGGTGCATGAAGGAATCTATGTAATTGTAGAGGTGCCATTTGGTCTTACAAGTCAACGTCAATGGATCGCCCACTGATCACTCAAGTAGCATCAAATGCGTGCCATGTTTCTTATTGAAAATGTTAGCACTAACACTTAGAAAGGGGTGAATAGGTGTTTAAAAACAAACATTGACAAATAAATGTGGAATAAATTAAGTTGCAAACAAAGTCTGAAAAGGATCAGAGTCTGATTAAACGAGTTATTAGACTTCTGGTGCTGAATTCAAAATTAGATAAGAGATGGACTAGATTTTTGTGAAACTTAAAATGTTGCAACAAATAAAGTTGAAAAGAAAGGGAAAAGAGAATTGCACACAAGATTTATAGTGATTTAGCTTAGATCAAGCTTATGTCTACTCTCCCACGCTGTTAGTCTTCTGGCTTAAATTCACTAAGGTATTAATAGATAAGTACAATATTTCAAATGCAAACACTCAGTGGAAGATTTCTTTTTCCCACACAAAGTCACTCTTCTTGTGATTTTCTCTCTTGAATACAATTTGTAAGAGCTGTCGTTGAAGAACAAGTGGTTGGAAATGCTTCAAACTTTGGAATTTCAATTTTCACGCACACTATCAAATAGACTGAATGAGCTCCTTAAATACTCATCTACACCTTACTAGCTGTTGGCATTCTCCAAAGGAAGTTCTTCCAATCAATCCGTTAGACAGAATTAATTAAGGAAATCTTATAGCCGTTTGAAGATTGAGATGAAAATATTCTAGTTGAAATAAGAATCTAAGTTTCCATAAGTAGATGCTTTTCAAAAAAGAACTTGTCTTCAAGATTGATTTTATCAATTCACGATTGATTCCATCAATATATTTATAAAAGGTAAGTGAGATTCTTTGCCAGAAAGCCAAATATTAAAGAATAAATCTCTATAACATTCATACTGAATCATTGTCGTAAGATCAATAATTCTGAATCTGATTATATTTTTGTTCTGGACTTGGTTTCAACTTAGATTGTGTAAGAGTGGGAAAGACTTCTAGAATGAATAGATTTTGACAAGAGTCTACGATGACTTTAGAAGTCTACTATTCTTCAGAATAAGAACAATAACAAAAACAAGAACAATAAAATTTTATCACAATAAAATTTTATCAACTTCAAAACTTGGTAGAAGTTTTCTCAAAACTTACATGTGATTCTCATATTGCCAATTTCAATCTCAGCAAATTCAAGTACACAAGATGTTCCTTCACTCTACTTATCTTATATATGTTGCCTATTGGACTGTATTTTTATCTTTTTTTCCTTTCTTTTTTTTTCCCCTTCTATTGCCTAAGCCTGTTCTTGAAAGGATCCAATCTCTATTGCCAAATTGTTCCTCTGCTCTGTGATTAAACAGTGGTGTGATGACAAAAGATGCAACTTTTGTAGCTTGAATAGCTGCCATCTTTTGCCATCTTAAAATTTTTAATGGTCTAAATAAGTCTTCTTCTAACTACGTTGTTATTATTTTGACTTGCCTTATGTTTTTATTAGAGTAACGTAATAGTCATGTTGTAGTTCTGGTACTAAGCTTTCTCAAAAAAAAAAAAAAAAAAAAAAACATAGGTTGAAACATTTGGATTGGATTCACTTAGATTGTAATTGAGCCAAATGCAAAAGTTTTAAGGTTTTTTTTTTTTTTTGAGACATTTCTGTTGATGTCTTTATATCATTGCAAAATTAATGTCCTTCTCTTGTTTCAGTGCATTCACTTGGCAAATAAAAAGTTAAGCCTTTTATTTTTCCCATTTTTCTGAGTAAGTATTATTACCATCTTCTTATGACTAACTCAATTTCGTACTCACAGGCAATATATATTTCCTTCTCTCGTTGTTTGGATGCTTTTTCAAATTAATTTTGTTCTAGTGATAGCCATGGTTGAAGCAGTAGCAAGTAGCTTCTTCAATAGTAGTTGAAGCATACAAGGATAGGCGTAGCATTTTTTGCCATAAAAATTGACTATGCTGACAATTTTAAGTTAAGATGACAAGTGCAACTAAAGAATATGAAGGTTGGACTTGCATGGTTAAGGTGATTGAACAAGAAGTGCTCAAATTGAAAAGCAAGCACAATAAGAGATTAGGCATGCTTGGAGATTCACTCAGATTTGGTCATGTGCAAATTTTGGCAAGCATGTGGTCAAGAAGTGTGAGGAATTACAAGCCCTGCTATAAGAGGCAGATATTGATAACGGAGTGGCCTATGGGAGTCATAGATGCCTCCTAAGAGTGAGGAATGGGGGTTCTGGAGAGAAAGAAATCTCAAAAGGATCGAAGTATAGGGAATGTTGGGAATTGAAAAACTATAGTCTTGCATAAGTTGAATAGAAATAAAAGGGTTGTGAAAATGTTTGATAATTTAATTTGGATATGGTTATTGAACGCCTAGAATGTTGAGAAAGTGGAACATGCAATCACTCTGCGTTTGAAGCTAAAAGTGGAGGGTGGAGTCAACGCAGTTGAGACTACTCAATCATGTATCAAGCAAATTGAGAGGCATGTGATACTTGCTTCTCCTTGATAATTTTTGGGATTCCTATGATCTATAGGAGATAGATATTTCTAACAATACAAGAACAAAATGGTGGTATCTACTAGTAGATTTTGTGATTTGTGCTATGAGTCAAATGACAATGAGCTTGTAAATATGAAGCATTTTCCCCATATGGATGCATATATAAAATGTTTGAAAAAGTTGGTCTAAGTATGAAAAGTCCAAATATTTATACCTATAGCACGACCTATGGTTAGAGAGTGTGTTACTTTGCATGATCAATAAATTGGTGAGAACTTTTAGGAAGAATGACATTATTCACCCTTAGGGAGATCAATTGAAGAGGTTGCGGAGATGACCCAGTATCAACATCCAAGGCATTGATGAAGTGCCTGAGTTTTTGAACTATGATGATTTAGATAGGGAGGATAAAAAGGTTTGCTTTCTGTAAGGAGCATTGTTTATCAAAGAGTGTGACATCTTTGTTGATTATTTAGTGGAATGTTGGAAAGTATAAGGATTTCTCCACAGTTTGATGAGTTTTGTGATGTAGACAACAAAGAACACAACATATTGCATGATCTAACCACGTGCCTCTGGTAGAGAAAAGAGAAATGAAGAAACATGTTTGAATGAACAATGTACTTTGTAATAGGGCCAATAAAATTTCATCATAAGATACCATAAGTTTTTTGCAAGAGATTGCGAGGGGCCAGTGAAGACCGAAAGGAAAAAGTATGGGCATTTGCTAGTCAAATTTCTTTTATGGATAATGACTTTTCCAATCTACTGATAAATCAAATTACATAAACTTTTCAATTTTACTCCGACAAAGAAATTGTGTTTAGATTGTGACCCTTCATAGCTTCTTCTTGTCTATGCAAAGACTCCGAGTCTTAAACTTACATGGTATCACAAATGCATCCCTTTCACCTTATTTTTCTTGCTTGACTGGACTTAGGGCATTCTACTTGAATTCTTGCACGCGTTTAATAAAACTCCCTTTAAGCTTGGAGGCAATGGTGCTTCTAGAGGTGCTAGACATCTCACGCTCCAAAATCATCTATATACCTATTCAAATTGGATGTTATTAATGCAACTGGAATGTTTATGCATGTCATTGTCAAATTTTGATGCTGGAAACCCAATCTCCAAGGTGATTTCAAGCATTTCTTTATTAAAGAACTCTAGATTGATACACTCGGTGGTCTAATTAGGTCGCGAGGCCCATCATGAAGGAGGTTTCTATCTTGAAAATGTTGAGTTCGCTGATATTTTTCTTTCCTAAGATGGAGTATCTTGAAATCTTAGTTAGACAAGCCATATGTGGAAGGAACAATTGACATTCAAAATAAATAAAGAATACGTTCTTTAAGCGAATTGCAAATACTAACTGAAAATTGGAATGTGAAGCATTGGTCCTTCCATAGACATCTATATCTAACAAAGATTTCAAGGCACTCTACCTTATGCTCCGTTCGTTTCGCAAAAAACAACTTCCAAAAAATATTTTCCGAAATTTCTGGTGTTCGGCTGGGCGGAAAATACACGGTCAAAGAAAATATTTTCCGGTCAATGGAAAATCCCCTCTTGACATTGTGGAAAATGATTTCCTCTTTTGAAAAGAGGAAATCATTTTCCTCACCTCTCGTGCTATCTCTCGTGCTGCTTCTTCCTTCCTCGTTTCTGCACTCTCTCACAAAACCTTAGGGTTTGGGCGAAGCATCCCTCATTAACAAATCTCCTCCTCCCTTCAGTTCTCGCTCTCTCTCTCTTGCTCTCCCTGCTGCAATGGCTTCGACGACATCCTTCTCCGAGATCAGCCTCCGCCCTCCCTGGCCGCTCCTGCTCGCCTGCTCCAGCTAGGGCGCCACCATCGCCGCCGCGCTCCGCTTCCCCGGCGGCTCGAAGCCGCTCGGGAGGATCCGGCTCAAGAGGGAGCACCGCAGCAGCGCGAGGAGGCTCGCGGGGAGCCCGCCGTCCAGGCCGCTTGTTGTGCAGTGCGAGGCTTCCAGTGGACGGGTGATTGCCCCCAATTCCTCTCCTTGGGATTTTTTTTAGCGCTCCGCATGCTTGCATGTGTGTTCGTTTGTTGCTCTATTTTGGGGATTTGGTTATGCTTGTTTGGGGTGATGCGATGGGGTCATGGATCTAGCGGCGGAGCTCGTGGCTCGTCGGATCTAGTGGCAGAGCTCGGGCTCCCAATCCAGGCGAGCTCGAGCTTTGTCGCCAGATCCGGCGACCTCGGGTGATATCGGCCTAGCCTCGAACTCGCCGGATCTGGCCACGGGTCTTGGTCGGCCGCTGGGCAGCCAGCCATCGTCAGGAAGGAAGGAGGTGGCGGCGGCGGAAGGAGGAGGAAGAAGGAGGAGGAAGGAGGCGACGGCGGAGGAAGGAGGAGGAAGGAGGAAGGAAAGGAAAAGAAAAATAAATAATAAATAATAAACATTTTGATTTTTAAAAATATAAATAATTAAAAAAATCATTTTAAAAAAATATAAATAAAATAAAATAAAATTTTTTGGTCAATTAAAAATATTAAAATTCAATTTTTAATAATTTTTTCCAAACAATTAAATGAGCTAACGAATAGTGGAAAATATTTTCCACTCGAATTTTAGATTTTGGCCGAACACCGGAAAATAGAGTCATTTTTCTAGAAAATAACTTTAGGAAAATGTTTTCCGGAAACATAATATTTTCCGCGAAACGAACGGACCCTTAGAATAGGAAAATGTTCCTTTGCAACAGTCCTTGCAACGTGATTAGATCACCGAGTGTGTAGGTCTACATTAATGATGAATTCTTCCAATAATAAGTGGCTTGAAATCATTGACTTTCAATGCCAATTCAATTTAATTATAAAAGCCACGTATTACTTTTTGTCGGAATTTCTCGTTGTTGGCAGTTTAGTGATTTTTTTTTTTAATTGGCATTTAAGTAATATAGGGAAAAATTTTGATATTAAAGTGAGTGTCATATATAACTTTTAGCACTCTTGGTGTGTCCTTTTGCCCAAGAAGTTGCATGGCACTATTCTATAGGTGACTTTGCAGTAAATGCATTACTTAGGTTGGCTAATTTTAGATGACATAAAGTTGACGTTAGGTTCCAAAACCTCAAGCACTGATGATATTCTTTGTTCATTTAGAATTTGTTTGGTAACGTGTGTGATGATCTTCTCGAACAAGTACCAAAAACTAAGATGTGTTAACCACAAATTTCAAAAAACAAGCCACAGCATCCGATGGAACTCATGAAAGAACTTAAGATGCATTCTTTTGGCAAAAAAATGAATAATTCAAAAGTTATTTTTCAAAAAATTTGTATGAATGATTCAAAAGTTATTTTTCCCAAAATGATTATTTGTATCGCTTAAAAAAAAAAAAAAACAAAATTTTCATCGTTCACAAAAAGATCTATTTATAAATTATTATTGGAAAATATTTTTTATTAGCTTTTTTGGGATTCTTAACAATGCAAACAATCACTTTTAGGGATTTTTAAATCATTCTTTTTTCACAAAATTTATTTAAACATTTCGAAATTATTTAGTAATTTAATATTATATCATTATTCGAAATTAACAAAGTCTAAATTTAAATTTTATAACATACACATACCTTAATTACATCAATGGAGGAAGCTAAAGAAAAAGAGATCACACTACTAATCCATGGGGGAGGCCCCAATTGGAATGCATGTTGAGTGTTGTTGATGTGTCGTTATGGGACTTTTTCAATTTGTTTAATCTCCATAATAGAAATTTTTTGCCTGCTTTTCTATCCGTATTTTATTGTCTTTTGGTGTTTGGTAATTTTAGTCTCTAAATCAAATGTTGTTTGTTCAAATTGAAGATTCTAATTTTAGTCTCTAAAAAAAAAGTTGTTTGTTCAAATAAGATTCTAAACAAACACTGATGTAGTAATTTAGTCACCATTAAATAGTGATATCGTGTAGATGTTGCATCCTACGTGGCTTCTAAATTTTATCTAAGAAATATAACATAGAACATATGTCTCTAGATGAAAGACGTTTGTACTTAAAAAAAAAAAAAAAAAGAAGGAAAAAGAGGCATCCTAAACTCAACAAGCACCGGGACCACTTGTGAGGCTAGCTACCATAGTCTAGAGGAAATTGACACTAGAAGTGCCAAAAGTTGCGTACGGCGCTCACATTAGTGCCAAGAGTTTTTCCCAGCTCACTTAAATGCCAAATTAGAGAAAAAAACGATTACTTTAATTGTTTTCCAACAAAAATTCCAACCAAATTGATTATGCAACATTTATAATTAAAATTTTAATATGATTTGATGCAGTTTTCTTAAAAAAAATCCAGTCTACATCGACATCCAAAACAACGTCGCACGATAATAACTTTTTAATTGAAATTTGCACTAAAATGACCATTTTTTAACAACAACTAGTATTGAAGTGATCATTTTTCAATAACGACTAGTACTTAAGTAATCATTTTTAACAATAATTGGCACTCAAACGATCCATATATACAAATTTTGACATGCAAATAATGACTCATAATTGGTCTGCATGATGTTATTTAGAGGTTATATGCTGATTAAGTACGTTGAAGAGCCACGTAGGATTGAAAAATTAATAAAATATGGCCATATCAACCCAAATCGGAGTTGGCACTTAAATGATCGTTTTTTAAAAAAATTGTAGTTAAGTGATCTAAAAAAAAAAACTTTTGGTACTAAAATGAGTTCTATTCACAACTTGACACTTTTAGGATGCGCATGACAACACTTCTATTTCGAGGAAGGGTTTTTTTTTTTTTTAGAAATAGTTCTTTTCTATTTATGTTCCGGGGAACAATTTATGAGTAAAAGAACCTGTTTGGTAACTACACAAAATTTTACTCTTGAAATAGAAAAAGAATAGAAATGTGTTTGGTAATGTAACCATTTCTTTTTTTTTTTTTTTTTTTTGTATTTATTCATTTTTTATTCTTGCTCATGGATCGCCACTGCTGAGCGGCCGGCGGTAGTGGCGTTTGGCGTTCGGTAATGGTGGAAACGACCGGCAACAAGCGATTGGCGGCGGCGGTGGCGGTTGGCGACCGGCGAGGGCCGATGGTCAACAAGCGGTGGCGGTGGCAAGCGGCGGCGGCGGCGGTGGCTGGCGCCGGTGAGCGGCAAGCGGCAGCGGCGGCGGTCGGGGACCGGTGGCGATGGCGGCCAGCGACTAGCAAGCGGTGGCGCCCGGCGAGTGATGGCGGCGGCGACGGCCGGCGGCGGCCGGCGGCGCGTAGCGGGGGCCAGCAATGGGCGGTAGCTCCAGGCGGTTGATGGTGACCGCGGCAAGAAAATGAAATAAAAGAAAATAAACTTATTTCTAGAAATTATTCCCGGAACAAGAAGTAACTTTTTTTTGCTTTTCGTTTATGCTCCAAATCTATTCCCAGGCTAACTTTCTATTCCCGGGAATAGGAAAACAACTTGGCATTACCAAATAGATTTTTGTTCTTTTTTGTTTTGGGGAATAAAAGAACAGAAACCATGAGAAATAGAAACGTTCTCATGCACTGCATTAGTGTCCATCTCCCTAACTTCCTATTCTAATTCTTGAAAATTGAGATATGCTTCCATCTCTAAGAATGATTTAGGACTAGTCTAACATATTTAGGACTAGTCTAACATATTTGTATCTATGGACCCATTTGGTTCAGCTTTTGGGGAATGTGTTTGCCAAAATGCAAATACCTTTGAGTGAATGAGGTTTTCCGAAATGCAAATATCGTTTAATTAAATTTGCATTGAGATACAACTTTGGCTAAAATTCCGTCTAATAAAATTTGCATTTGTAAATGACTTTTATTAAATTAAATTTTTTTTTTTTGAAGTTTGACCACCGGACCGCTAAATCTAGTAGTCGGATGGCCGGATTTGGTCGCGACCTCGGGCGACCCGCCGGGGTCGACCGTCAACCGCCGGGGTCGAGCGACGACCTTGCCGCAGGTCGCACGACCTCGCAAGCGCGCTGGATTGCACTACCCAGGCCATCAGTCAATTGGGTCGTGCGACCCAGGTGTCGCTTGAGGTCCGGCGACGGTCACTAGGGTTGGGTGATGGTTGCCGGGTCGGGCGACCCTCAGCGGCGATCGCCGGTGTGTGTGACCCCTTGGTTGACGGTCATCAGCCTCCGATCAGCTTCTTCGTGCGGTGTTGTGCGATGGTTTTAGAGAAGATGAACAGTACTGAGACTTGCATTTTGGAGATGTAACTTCCCAAAGTACCTCCAAAGCTGCATTGGGCTAAAGGCCCTTAGAGCCATTTGGAGATGTAATTGTATCTCAAACGAATCAAACACATTTGCATTTGGCCAAGGGACTTTAGAGTCCCAAAGGGCTTTCCAAATGCCCAACCAAACGACCTATATCTATCTAGAATTACTAGTAATTGCAAAATCGATGTAAATTTTTTTTCCACACATTGTGTATCCATTACTATTACTAAATCAAAGGTGATTGATGTATGATGTGTAAAATAAAGAGTTACACGTGCCATATATGTAGGAGAGAGTTCTAGTCTCCTCTTACAATCTTCAAAATACCCTTAAAAATTTTGTCGTGCTTTTCTCTCACACCATTGATTTGACTAAGATTGTAAATTATAGGACATAGAAATTGTCAATTTATTGTTACCAATAAAGTAATTCTTTAATGTAAAAATTCAAAACAGGGGATTATTGATCTTCATGATTTTCACAATAAGAGGGATGAAAACATACATTTATCCACCTTTGAAAATATTTGTTGCGGAAAACCAAATAGATCTGATTTCTCTACCTTAATCCATATTTTTCCTTAACATATCTTATCTTATGGAGGATAAAATATAACGTCCATCCTCTTGCTGAAGAGAAAATCATATCCTATTTATACATGCTATTAATAGGTATTTTCCATCAAAACATCTTTTAACTTCTTTGGAAGAACGATCACTTCTCAATAGAATTGTACCTTTCATCCTTTTTATAAGATTTGCAACATTTCATAGCCAATACATTTTAGCACTTAAATATTTGTTAAACCATTAAATAAGTATCATGTGGGTCACAATAATTCTTACATTAATAATTTAGTGCTGAAACTGTTGTATCTTTGAAATACGACGTGCAGCATGTGGATCTACATTAAAACCATGCTTGTTCGAAGAGATTGGGAGGGTGGATAAAAGGTTCTATAAACATAATTGTGTTTGGATGAAAGAGAGGGAAGGAAATGATTAGGAGGGATCAAGGGAGATGATGAGGGATTGATCAGGTTAATTCTTCTGCATTCTAAAATCATATGAAGGGATTCGTAGGTATTTGAACAGATTTGTGCGCCACTCAATAAATTTATTCTTCTTCCTCACTTGTAAGACTATTCTATATCTATTTATGAATACACAAAAGGCTATTCGCATCACAATCGTTTTTCTCCTTTTTCCTCCCTTGCATCTTGACAACAATTTAGCTCAATCCCTTAAAATCCTTTCTTTCTTCTCTCTCTTACAATTATCTAAATCCCAGTTTTTCTTTCGAATCACCTCATCCAAATTAATGTAAATCTAAAATATAAATAGAACTTCTCTCGTACCAAAAGATGTGCCCTGTCTAGAATGGCGGCCGAAACTGTGGACTTTCGTTGTCTTTCATTTTTCCACCATGCGTTTGTCCTACCTCACGTGGAGAAATTTGCACCATTCTTTAGACGTTGTAAGATAACGATGCTTCTGATTTTTATAGCCCTTGTAATTGTATACGCAAATGTGTGGACTTGGACTCGGTCAAAGTCTAGGGGAAAATATATATATATATATATATATATATATATATATATATATATATATATTATATTGACTAATTAACAAAGAAAGAAGAAAAGTGGGCTCTGCTGTTGTAATGGGAAGAGGGCAAGCTTGAAAGAGAGAAATAAAAGAAAAGCAAGAGAGAAAGGGAAAAGAAGAAGAAAGGGAAGAAGGTTTGGCGCTACATGCTATGGGGATCTTGCAAAGCGGAATTTACTTCTATTCGCAATTCTCGGTAAGGATTCAAGCCCTTCATTTTATAATCGGAATAGTTTTTGGAATTATGGTACAAATTCAAAATTATGTCAAATTAGAACAGCAAAGTCCGATTTAGAAGTTGTTAAGTTGAAAATTTATGGGGTATTGATAGTCTAGGGTGTTATGAGTTATATGATTTTACATAACTCAATTCGAGCTTAAGGTGTGCCCGAAACAAACTTTTGAAATTGGGTGCACATGCTGAACAGTAACTCAACCAGCAGCTTTCGGTGCTGAATCTCACCAGTTGCCATCTACAATTTGGCTGGCCAAACTGAAGATCTTTAAATACTTTAAAAGGGCTTTCTTTTGACAATAAGCGCACTTGAATTGGAGTTCAGCAAAGAGATATGGCATGAAATGTTTGTCATGCAAGTGATTATTCTTCACACTAGTGGTTTTTTTGCCATAATTGGTGATTCTTGAGGTCTCTCATCGACCCATAGTGAGCATTTTGACTCTGAATCAAGTATGGTTAAAGAAGTGTTTCATATGGTTTTGACTCCAATTCTTGTTTAATTAATAAAATTACGAGATTTTCGGCTCATATAGCTAATTATTTGGTGTTGGGTATTTCTGAGTAAGTGATACCATCTTTTTTTTGAATTTCTAAATTTTGAAAATGAAAAGAGTTAGACATATTGTGTGCAGAAAAAAAAAATTGTCTAAAAGGCAAAAGTGACGCTTATAGCATATTCAATGTATTAAATTTTGATTGGGCATTTACTACCATTTTTATTATTTGAAATTGTATTGAAAGCATTTTTGGAAACAATTTATGAGATGATTATTGTGAAATTGTTTGAGAAATGCTTTAGAAATGGATTGCAAAAAGGTTATATGTATTGATTTGTTTATCTGATTTATGAAAGGTATTATGTTATAAAAGGGTATATGTTTGGTATTGTGAAAATGATTTATGACACCGATTCTAGATTGTTTCCGAAAAGAATTGATTTGTAGAGAGATAAATGTTTTGATTTGTAAAATTGTATTTTGATTATGTCATTGATTCTAAATTGGATTTCTAGTATTGGAAGATGATGGTTTGGTACACACTATCACAGTGAAGGGTTTTTGGGTATGCATATTAGTTTTTAGGATATCCTTATGGCTCAGCCACCGGTTGATAATGAATGGAGAACTTGTTAAGGAGGAAACTCAGTCGCCTTGTTACTAAGCATTGTATTATGACTATTGTTCGATATAGTGCAATAGATTGAATATTGGAACAGACCATTGACATGTGACTGGATGAGATGAATTGATGGAATAGACTACTGATGTTTGATTTGAGATTGATTAATAGAATAGACTATTAATACGTGAATTGATGAGATTAATCAATACATTGAACCATTGATTTGATCTTACTGATGAAGTATTTCTAAAATGTATAAAGCTTTGTTGAAAAGATAAAACTTGTACTTGATCTCATGCATATGCTATACTATGAATTTGAATTCGATGAGTTTCGATATGGTGTTTGCAAATATGTATAGCAGGTGCTTGTTTTTCTTAGAAGAGATATTGCCCACCCGTTTCATTCTAATCTTTTCAAGTTCTTTAGCTAATGACAAAAAAGACGAGAGTGCTATCGGCAAAAAAGAGGAGAGTGCTATCGGCTGGGAGTTTTTGGTAATTGCATTTTGGATAAATTGAGTTGAGATATTTAGATATATATTTCCAGGTGTGACGTATCCTTCGTAAGTCAATTGCAGCAGACTTTGAGCTATGTTCTTCAAGATTCTTGTTCTGGTTTATCTGCTAGCCGTTTCGGCTTACGCTCAAGTGACCAGTTTCGTGTACAACGGTTTTCAATTGGGAAAGCTGAGCCTCGATGGGATGGCCTGGGTCACCCCCGATGGCCTCCTAAATATGGGCTACGACGTCAGACAGAATATGGGCCACGCCTTCCATCCCGAGCCAGTCTCGTTCAAGAACTCGCCGAACGGCTCCGTCTTCTCCTTCTCCACCACGTTCGTCTTTGCGATCCGACCTCGGTATAAGGGTCTGAGTGGCCACGGGATCGGCTTCATGGTCATGCCCCAGAGAGGCTTCCCCGGGTCCCTGTCTAGCGAATACCTTGGCATTTTCAACCAAACTGACCACGGCAACGCCAGCAATCATGTGTTCGGGGTGGAATTTGACACGATCCAGAGCAGCGAGTTTAATGACATCAACGACAATCATGTCGGAATCGACTTGAACGGGTTGACATCAGCAAATTCAACTCCGGCAGGATATTATGCACATGGTGGTGAGTTCAAGAACTTGACTCTAATCAGTGGTGAAGAAATGCGAGTTTGGGTGGACTATAATGGAACTGAAAAGCGGATCGATGTCACATTGGCTCCGATCAAAGTGCAAAAGCCAAACACTCCCCTTCTGTCTCTTACATGGGATCTCGCGTCAGTTATCAACGAGAACATGTATGTTGGCTTCTCGTCATCGACCGGTTCAGCCCAAACTTCTTACTATGTTCTGGGTTGGAGCTTCGGGGTAAATGCAAAGGCTCAGGAACTTGCCATGTCCCAACTTCCTAAGCTTCCTCAGGTCGGTAAAAAGGATACGTCAAAGGTACTGGCTATTGGGCTACCATGGGTGGTTCTTTTCCTCATATCAATCCTGATCTCCAGCGTGGTTTACGTGATGAGAAGGAAACGGAAATTTGCCGAGGTGCTCGAAGATTGGGAGAGGGACTACGCCCCGCACCGGTTGAAGTACAAAGACCTTTATATTGCGACAAAAGGATTTCGGGAGAAAGAGCTATTAGGGACTGGTGGGTTCGGTCGGGTCTATAGAGGAATCTTACCCACATCAAATGTAGAGATCGCAGTGAAGAGGGTTTCACATGAATCGAGACAGGGTATGAGAGAATTCATAGCGGAGATCATCAGCATCGGTCGGCTACGTCACCGCAACATAGTGTCGCTCCTTGGTTACTGCCGTCGGAAAGGGGAGTTGCTCTTGGTTTATGACTACATGCCCAATGGGAGCCTCGACAGGTACCTCTATAACCAACCAACGGTCACCCTAAATTGGAGGCAAAGATTTAGGGTGATCAAAGGAGTGGCATCTGGACTGCTTTATCTGCACGAAGGCTGGGAGCAAGTAGTGATCCACAGGGATATAAAGGCGAGTAACGTCTTGCTAGATGCTGACCTAAATGGAAGACTTGGAGATTTTGGGCTTGCGAGACTATACGACCACGGAGCCGACCCTCAAACGACTCATGTCGCAGGAACGCTTGGTTATCTTGCCCCCGAACACACGCGAACCGGCAAGGCCACCAAGAGCACAGACGTGTTTGCATTCGGAGTGTTTTTGCTTGAGGTCGCCTGCGGGAGAAGGCCAATCCAGAATCGAGATGCGGAGGACACGATATTGGTGGACTGGGTATTTTCTTTCTGGGACAGAGGTGCCATTCTCGAGGCCAGAGATCCGAAGTTGGGGGCGGAGTTTGTGGAAGAAGAAATGGAGTTGGTTCTGAAACTCGGGTTGATGTGTTCCCACGCCGAGCCGCTGATGAGGCCTAGCATCCGTCAAGTTTTGCATTACTTGGAGGGCGATATTCCAACGCCGGAGTTGTCATCCATCAGCGGCAGGTTAACAGTCGGTCATCACGGAGGTTTTGATGATTTGGCTAGGTCTCCATCCTCCATGGAAGAGGCATTTCAGCAATCATATTCTGCTGTAGAATCGCTTCTCTCAGGTGGGCGATGAGCCTCATATTTTTGGTTTCTGATCTTATTCCATGCTCTTTATTTGGGGAAGATCAATATGTCCTATGCTCTAAGAGTCACTCTATTACTAGTCGGGGAAAGGATTGCTAAAATACACGCTCTTAGTTCTGTTCTGGCTCAAATCGGCTGCCGCCACTGGCCCGGGCGTCGTTCACTGAATGGTGCACTACTTGCAAATCCAACCTTCATTACTCAGCATCCCTCTTCATCCTGTTGTCGTTTGTTTATGCCTCCATATTATCCCCTCTTGCATAACCTCTCATTATTGAACTTGAAAGAAGAGTAATATGTTTTACTCATCTAGCCAAAAATGCTAAGTCCATCTTTGTATGCTTCAACTGTAATTGCAGAAGCTGATGCGGTAGTTGCTTCAACTATGATTGTCACAAGAACAAAACCGACTTGAAAAGGCAAAAGTGAGAAGAAAACGCAGATTGCTTGCAAGTACAAAATAGAGCAAGATATCCAGTAAAGTTATGACATGTCGCCTGAGTATACACGAAAACATCAGTAAATATAGAGAAAGGAGATCAACTTTTGCATTGATTTAGAAACTTCCACGAAGATGTCTCAACAAAGAGGAAGGAGACTGACTTTATGCTTCCATAAACAACTCCGTAATAGAAGGGCCAAACATGAGCCACCTATCCATTGTTCCCATCAAATACAAACAGTCCAAATCAATCGAAGTGGAGATTGATTTCTTTCGGTTTTGGAGATTGATTACGCTAATAAAAAAATTTATTCTTTTCCATCGATAGTAGGGTTTACTTTGATCTTGCTTATGCCTTCCATTCGATCGAGTTCTTTTAAATAATTAGCACCCTTTCGATACCTCTAATTCGGATGGCATATTCATCCAAATAGTCAAATAGTTTTAATTATCAATTATAAGCCCTAAAGGTCATTTGTTGTTGTTAATTGCTCATGCAATGGTTTTCAAAAATTTATTATGATCCTAAGGTTTTCCTTAATCACATTAAAAGGAAAAGAGCAATCAATGTATTAAAACTGCAGGAAGTAAATACTCAAGTTTTGAAAAAGCTTAGATTAAGGTACGAGAAATAAAACCGGATACTTGACGAGCAAATAACACAAATGACTTTGTTTCAAGCCCTAGGATTGCAACCCCGAATCTACCAAAATAATGACTAGCCCATAAAACTTAACTTAAGCCCGTTCTATTTCCTCCACGTTTTTGTCTTCTTTTCCTATTAATTTTTCTCTTAGCTTCTTCTTTTATTTTTTTGGTAAAAGGTAATAAATTGATTGAGGGGAAGCCAGATGTACAAAAGATCATAGTACCAAAACTTGCACTCAAGATGAACAATCATAACGAGTGAAAAGATGCCGTAATGTAAAAGGAAGACAACGCCTTAAAAGACGCACAAACAACTAAAAAGGCTAGAAAGGCATGGCATGAACAACCGGCAAGATACAAACCCTTAGCAAAGGAGGAAAGACGTTGGCTCCACTGCAACTCCGTTCCTTGAAGCGATGGTCAAATCTAAGATCGATCACAGGTCACCCGAGAAGATAATGGGATCGATGCCGTAACTCCTTTGCAATCTTCTGTTCCTGAAGTTGTCCTCAACATTTCTGAAGATGCTAACTCTATCCCTAACCACTTTAATAAGGTGATTCTTCATAGCCGGGACAGTAAGGGGTTCTCTTAGCTTCTTCTTTACTTGCCATCTTTTACGCTAACTTCCCATTCCCAGGACTTTTTCCTCATCGCCCGTTCAACGCTCTGCATATTTATTCCGTAACACCAAAGCTTCAACAAAGATAGATCCACGTCCCATAAAACATGATCTCCCATTAACCCACCACCTATCACTGATTTGCCACAGTCTACTTGGGACCGGCTATCAATCGCCACCTCCATCACCAACCTTTAAATGCTTATTACCTACGTGACATGAGTAGCACAAGCAGATAAAAAGTCGTGATAAGCAAACCTATGGAGATGTATGTAATGGTTAACATTTGGGCCATGGATTTTGCGCCACCACCTTGTCAACGACTGCTGCCGAATGTAACCGGAGGACATGCTCACATAAAAATAAAAGTGAACAAAAGGAATATGGTCAAATATAGTCTCGGTGGAAAGGAAATCATACTGAAATCGACCGAAATCAGAGCTTCATGTGGAACTCTAAGTGAAGTCGTTTTCTTCAAGTTCCTCAGCCTCGAAACAGGGGCGAGCAGTGCTCCCTGTGGCTACCGGACCAACGATGAAGAGAGATGATACAGCCACTATTGGCACCTTGGTTCCTCCGGTCATTCAACTATGCATTAAGAACATCTTTTTAGCACCCTCCCATTCCTCAACCTTGGTGGATCCATCAAGTCAAAACAACCTCTGGTCAGAAGCAAGCGACTTTCCTCTAGTTGAATTAGTAAGTTTGCCAAAGCATGCTGATCCAGAGTTTGAAACTTGACAAATCTTCCATTCTCATCATTGTTTAGCATGTTAGCATTGACTAAATTTTTGGAATTTCTGGTGCTCATTTTTGGTGTCTACCATACCATCCCTTATCCATCTGCCTATCTCTGGGTATTTGCCATGGAATGAGAGATCCTTTGAAACATTATTTACTTCTGGACCTTCAGTGCTGAACTCATCAAGGAAATCATTAGGGCTTCGATATCTTCTCCATTAATTGCAAGTTGCAGGCTCACTGTTTCAGGGGTATGTTTCCATATGGAAGCATCATGGACAGCCTTTAGTAAACTGTTCTTTATCCTGATTACTCTCGCAACATCAACGTGAAGTACAGGTTTTTCATCCTCCCCCTCCCAGAATGTACATGTATCAATATGCAGCAGACCAAATCCTGCGTAAAAGATATTGTTCCAATTGCTTTATGTTGTTTTCCCATTCTCGTTGCCATTTTGATGAAACAAGAAAAGAAGAAAAAATCAAACTAAAACCACACATTACGAGTATGACAAGCGCATGTCAGGCGAGCACAAAGATTACAAAGATAAAAAGACATTTGAAAAAACGACATTACTGTTGAAGCGTGACCCCGTGGTCTATGGATGTTCACATAAACGAGGCCACCTTTGTAAATCCTGATTATTACCTTCTCAGTTTGTGCATCGACACGGTGAATGATTTGATTTCTTTTGCTTTCTTTACCACATTGCCTTATTGTAGATTCATCCTAGCTGCGTTCTCAAATTGTTTATCACTTCAAGGTTTTCTCATGAATTTTTTGAAGATAATCCCAGTCAATTGAAAAAAGTGATCTTCTTGTACATATTCAGCAATAGACTGGGTAGTGGTCTTCCATCCAGGACCATCCCTAGCCTCAGGGTCTCTTGAACCAGTACTCAACTCCTAATTATTGAAGTCATTAGCTTCAGAATCCATAAGTCCAGATATGATCCTAGTAGTTTAGTGGGTCTTCGTATTCTTCCACTGTGGTCGCCAAAACAAATGTTGGATTCATTTTTGTCGAGTTGTGATCGTCATAAACTCAATGGTTATAATGATTAAAGTCTAATATAACTCGAACACTCTAGATTCAAATTACTTAAGAGAAATGTGTGGACAAATCATTGAAAACAAATGAGGAAATCGCAACTTACTTTTATTGAATTAGGCACATATGGATTAAATTTTTGGATGCATACTTGTTTGATAATTATATTTAAACAATAAATTTCTCAATGGAAATCAATGATACTCGTATGGAAAGTAAAAGGCTTGCGAGACTCGATTGGAAAGCTTGTAGAATTAAAGACAAACACTGAAGATAGAAAATCTAACATACTTCAAATTTGAAATTCAAAACTTTATCTGAATAATCTTCTTCCAAAATCTGATGGGCTCCTTGATGCTGCTGTATGATTCTTGTTCGAAGTATATTCTCTTTGTTGAATGTCTTGTCATGAGTCATTCCATTATAAATCATGATCTTCCCCTCAAGAATCTCTATCTACTTTTTGCGCACGCTACTTCACGGTGAATTTGTAACTGCACCCGATTCTTTAGATTCAAGTTGTTAGCCCCACTTAAACTCTGTCCATTGGAAACTCACAATCAAAGAGCTTTTTTTAAACATTCCATCGATGGGTCTCATTTTACGACCTTTATGATCAACAGGCTTGTTTAGACATTCTATCAAGTAGGCCAAATGGGTTAACTATATTGTTATGGCCTGACTTGGGCATTTAGCCTCTTTATACTTAGGCCTAGAGTTGGGCATTGTGTCAACGCATTAATAAGTTGCCGGCCGGCTCTTTGATTTAATATTTGTTTTGACGGCTTATGACCATTGATCTATAGATATAATGAAAACGAGATACAGTTGAAGATTTCTCGCTAATGACCTGTCTTGCAAATTGTAGGCTGTAGCCGTTTTGGCTTTTTAATGACGAATATTGCAGATAACATGGAACTGGCCACCGGGCCATGCTAGGCATAGGCTTTTTGGGTGGTGGTTTTGGGCCTCATTTTGTGTATGGGCTGAACAATGATCGTTGTCCAACAAGAAAAAATTTGGAACTCTATAAAGTGGGCTTTTCCGTCTCACGTTTCAGTACAATTCCCCAACTTCCAAATGCTCGAGCTTTCTAAAATCATTTGTCAATTTCATATATTCCCTTTCTCCTTACGATTTAATCGCGTTTTAAATATCGCACTGTGTGAACAAAGTGTCCAATCATTCCAACTCAATTCGATGTTCTACAATTAAGGGGAAACTTGTTCATCGAGTTCCACAACAACAACATAAACAAGAACGTTTGATGTTCGGAAGACATTCTGACTTGAGATCGATGCAATTATGTCAAGAAGGTCATTTCCACGATATGTGGTGACATATTAAAGGGTGAATTGTCGAGTAGGATGGGCCACTTGAGGACGCACTAACACCGATATGAGGAAGAGATGTCCAAGGTTGGGGGAGCTCTTCAAGTACGGTGCTGCATACAAGATACCCATTATATGACGAGGTGGGGAACTGGCAGGAGCTTACATATTATTGTCTTGCTGTCGAGCAAACCTCTGGCTTTGTCGAAGATCACTTATTTTGTGCACTACGTGCACACAACTCTACAACCTCAATTCAGACCCGTTCCGCTGACAACAAATGCCAGAAACTCCAAGTCACTATACAAAGAGAAGATGGTGGTGTTAATACATCTGCTATCAACAGCTAGCTTTCGAATCTCCTTAACTTTAGATTTATGTACTAGCCTTAAGAATTATGCATATTGTGTCATCATCGGCCACTGGGTTAATGATGAATGGGATTATGTCACCAAACTCTTACATTTAAAAAGTAAATATTCTAACATAATTCCTGAAATGTGACTGCTGAAATAATGAAAGCTGTCAATGAGTATGCCATCTCCAATAAAATCTTTAGCATCGTGCTAGATAATGCCAACATGAACACCTCCCTAATCTGGAGTCTTGTCCAACTAGCTAAATTCGATTTGCTATGGATTTTCATGCACAAGCAGTGTAGGGGTGAGTATGGTCTAGTTGGGCCAGTCTACCACCTAACCTTAGGATCAATCTACACAATGTTGATATTCAATTTTTTTATACCAAAAACCGATCCTATTGAGTTTAGGACTGAGGGCCGAATTGACTTGATGCGTTTGATTCGGTTTTAGAGTCAACTTGGGACCAATTAGTAATTTTTTTGTTTCATTTTTTGTACTCTTTGAAAAGGCAAACTTGTCATTTCAATTTATATATCCATTGACAATACGATGTTGTGCAACTAAACTATAAATATCAATACATACTTAACAAATTTAAGATAAGAAAACAATAGAAATTTCACATATGCTAAAAGCAAAAAATCATAAAGACGATTAAGATCGCTCATAAAGATATGTGACAAGATGGACAATTTTTGTAATCATCTATCAATAATACTTGTAACATCATATGCAAAAACATTATAAATAATATATTAGATATGTAATATATATAAATATATAATATATATTATACATATTATGTATAGTCAATGTTAGTTTGAATTGCACCGATCCCGAACTTCCGGGCCAAAGATTAACCTGCATGATCCAGGAATCTCAAGAGTAAGGATTAACCCAGTCTCCTAGGAATTAAACTATGATCGATATAGTTGGGTCGGTCTTAAGTCAATTCAAGGTTGATCCTAAACTGATGCTCACTCATAATGTCGTGTATATGTTATTGCATTAACTTGTGCATGCAAGATGGTCTCCACCAATTTTACATATTTGAGGCCAATGTATAGATACTTTAGATCCACTTAACTCAAGCATCAAGACTTGGAGGTCCTATATAGGCCTTATGGAAGGAAAGCTAAAAAACTCCCTTTAGACGTAAGAACGAGGTGTACTTTAAAGTACCAGATGTTGAGGAAGACATGTGAGAGGATTGGTGTGCTGAGGTTCTATCCCATCAATCATGGTGGAAGTGCGATTTCCCGCTGTTGACACAACAAATGAGAGGCGTCTTGAAAGTTTTGCTCAATTACTATTTTCTTTTTATCATTTTAGTATTTTGAAAAAAAAAATAGTCTAACTTTACTGAAGTTTTCATCAAAAAATTTAACTTAATTTTTTTAAAAAAAATGGACTTGTGCTGGGCAAGCCCAGCACGATAATATGCTGGCCCAAGCACAACCCAGTGACCACTCCTAGAGATCAGATACCGAAATTGCTAATAGTTTCAAATTCATTTTTCTATGAAGACGTACCACATCCATGAAAAGATATGAGTGGTAGTTGATACCTTGAAACTTCCTGTTCTAATATAAAAATATTTCTTTTTTTTTTTCTTTTGGTCAAAAATATAAAAAGATTTCAATCACAATGAAAGAGCACTTATTGTCGTACTTGATATACCAATTATTACTCAACCATATGAAAATAATGTAGTTGTAAAAATAAATTAAGTAATTATGTCTTGTGGGATGCTAATGATTGATCACATATAAAAGTAACTTGTTACCTGTCCATTGATACTTAGTTTTTCATATAAAAGAGGTACTAGTTGCTTTTTTTTCCCCTTACCGGAAGTAACTAATCACATGTCTAATAGCCGATAAGGTTATGGGTTGCCGATGGAAAAGAATCTTTTGTGGCTCTTGCTTCTCTAACTAAGAGACTCAACTCACTATTTTAATAACATCAAGTGAAGACTATACTTACTGAATGGGAAGCTAGCTTCTAATGTCCATTTTGATTGCTTTTGGCAAAATCAAACACACAGGGACAAAATTCTTCAAGTGTAGATCTCCTATTCCACTATTTATCATTACTTCAACCGACCTTATAATGGCCATTCAAGCCCTGCCTAGTCATTTGTTATCTCACGGTCCTCTCTTTGAAGGGCATAAATGGAACAGGGGCAAGAAGAAACTTATAGACCACAGAAAAGCTGACTAGTAAAGCCTGCCATTAGGTAGGCAGGAGTTAGGCAGGAGTTATCAAAGTTTAACTAGCAATATTGATTCGGTATAATAGTCATTAAATAACTAAAGTTCCCACTGACTTGTCAGGCAGTTCCAACAGTCGGAATCACACCCACGCACACGCTTGTGCACAGAGTTAAGGGATGTTGCATGTGTCAATTGGGACAAAAATACCGTCCAAGTGATCTTAGCTTATGGCCGCACCATTCCAAGTCCTTCCACCTACTCCTTTCACCCCTTATTTTCTTCAAATTCTCACTGGAAACTTCATCAGTCAACAGAGACTTCAGACTTGGACAGTCATAAAAACTCAACCTTTCTAAACTCGGTGCGATTCGCAGCCCACAGGATATACTGGAAAGCGTAGGTAGGTAATGGAGAGACAACTTTTTCAAAATAGGGAGGAAATAAGACGTCTCTCGGACTTTGCTAGTAGAAGTTTGGCAACTTTAGACTTGTGATGGCTGGGCAGTCCTCAATTGTGACCTCTTCCAAATTGTTGAGATTATCAAGCATTTCATGTGAGAAAATACCTGTCAACTCGGGGCATTTACACAATGTCAACAACTTGAGAGAAGATAAACATCCCTTTGGCACTGCGCCCTTCCAAATGTTTCTCAAGTTTCTCATGTAATACACAAACAAAAACTCCAGTGATTCAAGACAGATGCTTTTGCAATGAGTTGGCCCATCTTAAGATTAGCATGCCTTTCTAAGAAAAAAGCATCTGATTGCCGCAAGACGTCCTTAATATTCGTGAAGACACGATCACCATTTGTGTACCCGTAAGAATCAGTTGCACCGTTCCAGCTCGAATTCAATATCTGATGGTAGCTGATTCATGATGCGGTTAGCATGATTACCAACCCAAAGTCTAAATTGAGCTAAAGATGGATGCTCCATCGATTTCCTAAGCTAATTAAACTGTCTCAAAAGTTCTAATGTAGGAAAGGAGAACTTGAAAGTGCTCAACCTTTTCAAGTTGCAAACTTTAGATACAACACCTTCAGCGCATGTATCCCACCATTCAACATCGGCATCCACATCAAGATTCAATTCTTCCAAGTGTAATAGAGAAGAAATCACCCCATGAGGAATCATAGTTTTAGAGTCATTTGAAGGTTCAGTTCCAAATATGGAGATCCCCAAACAAATCATATTGATTAAACATTCAATTTCCCTGGGAAGATTCTTAATCTTTGTCCCCTCCAGATCAAGTACCTCCAACTGCTTGAGCCTTCCAATTGCTGGCGATATCGATCTCAAAAGGACACAATCATTCAAAAAGAGTCTTTTGAGGCTAACAAGTTGAGATATGGACTCTGGCAAGCACCGAATGCGGGTTCTGGACAGATTTAAAACTTTTAGAGAAGGCGTCTGGTTGAAAAATGAAGAATGAAGCTCTCTTAACTTGTAATTTCTTTGCAGATATAATGATGAAAGTGAAGAGCACCTTGGTTCCTTCAGTAGCTCAGAAATCCTAGTATGCATCAAAGATATCTATTTTTGCACTCTCCCATTCTTCAACCTCTGGTGGCTCTGTCAAATCCAAGCCACCTCGTACTAGAAAAAAACGACTCTCCTTGGGTTGAAATATTAAGTTCACTAAAATATCTTGATCCTGATCTTGAAACTTGACAAATTGCCCATTCTCATCAATTTCAAGCAGGTTAGCATTGACAAGATTTTTTAGGACTTTTTGGCCTTTGTCACAGGTGTCTACAAGAGATAAACTAGGATAATTTAAGGATATAGGACATGGGGAAAATAGTTTCATTAGTTGAACAAAATAGTTTGATGGAGGTATAGTAGAGGTCTATGAATTCTCATGGTGGAGGGTTCACCTCACACACAAGGTGGAGGGTTTACATCTCTTACTCAAATGAATGAATTACAAGCCTATTTATAGGCGTGAGCACCGCCTTAGTACAACATTCTAGATTTCTATAGAATGTTGTCCATGTAGGTTTCATCTAGGAAATTCTAGATTGTAGTTCTTCTAGAGACTTCTTTCTTTATGCTTCTACATTTTTCTCTTTCTTCCAGAAACTTCATCTAGGGAATTCTAGATTGTAGTTTAACAACTCTAGAACATGTGATATAGGAAATAGTTTCATTAGTTGAACAAAATAGTTTGACGAAGGTACAATAGACAAAATAATTTCTTTATGCTTCTACATTTTTCTCTTTCTTTTGGACTATTATTCATTAAACATGTCCCTGATTGTTAGACTCTTTTCTGTTATATTTTTGCCACACTTTACTTGGTAGGTTACGAGTTATGAGCATCACTCATTTTTAATGTTTATAACCACTAATTAAAGACATGGTTGGAGAAAGTTTTCTTCAAGAGATGGAGAAAAACATGATCCAACTTTTCAATCCAATTATGAGATGACAAACTAACCAAATTCTTTCTCTTTGTGTGTAGTAACTAGTTTCAACCGGAGGATTTTTTTTTTTTTTTTTAAGTGATAATCTTGGCACAAGGACCCAGATTCAATTGGATGATCTAAAATTTTACTAACTACAATATTTTACAGAATATAGTTTAATGTTAGGAAAATGACAAAAATTGTCATTGAAGTTTGGCTCCATCTGCAATGTCGTCTCAGAATTTTTAATTTGTTTAATATAGTCCTAAACTTTTGGTATATGTTCAATTTAGTTTCTAGACTAGATTAAATCAATGGATATAATAATATAGGATCTAGATTGAACATTTACTGAAAGTTTATGAACTGCATTAAATAAATTAAAAGTTCAAGGATGACTTTGTACATTGAACCAAAGTTTAAGAACCGCTTTTATAATTATCCCTCGGTGATTTGAATTCTTCTTGTCCAAATAGATTAATGTTAAAATTAGTAGATATAAATAATTAGATCATATTTTTCTTCATCCTCGGTTGGAGCAAGGTTGTTGTTTAATGAATCAAATAAAAAAAAAAAGGATATCGTTTAGTTATCACGATATTCAAACAATGCCTATATTTGTAATTAACTAATTCGTAACCTAATTGGAGGAACATTTTTCAACATGGACCTAACTATATTATTTTAGTTTTTTATATTCCAAAGGCACGAGTACAGATGGAACATTCTCGCCCATGATATATCAAACAAGTCTAATGAGTCGCCTTTTTGTGAGATTTGAATAGGTGACATCCAGTTTCTCAATTTTAAACCTCTCAACCCCAAATTTGAAGGGTTAATTTATTTTTTTTGAAATTTATTGCATTAATTTGGTTTTATGAAGAAACACTGACAATGATAAAAGGTCATTATATGTATATTTGTGATAAACAAATCTTTGAAATTTAATTGTTCAGTCAATTAAACATTCCCCATAATCAAATAACACGCATGTCCTTAAACTAGCATACATTTCAAGAAGATAATATCAGACTGTTTAAGCTTGGAGGTATTATAAACTCATAAGTGATATGTACCCATCAACAGATATGTATCATAGATGACGAAGAAACGAATAAACTCTTGTCATTTAATAAGCCACAAACGGTAAAAGAATGTTATGCAACTGCATCATTTATTATATTAATTTTGTGACTGAACCTTGGTATATAAAAAAAAATATACCTCTCTCGCCAATAGCAGTGATTGATCTGAAATGAAAGCAAGCGGTGAGACACCTTCTCCACAAGGGTGGCCTTTATTGTCATCGCCATCGCCGAGACCTTTTTCCCTTTCTTCTCCTCCTCCTCCTCCGGCCGGACGGAATCCAGTGAGATCCTGGACGATTTTCCGAAATTCGCTGATATCGCACTCGATGATTCTCACCCGCCTTCGAGCCGACTTCTTCAATTTGATGCTTTGATCTGATTGTGATATCCCCAACCTCTGATCCTTAACCGTACTCTGGCTGGCGTTGGTGGTCTTATTAAGATTGGTCTTGTGTAGTTCTGGCAATTCTAGCCTCCGTTCCGGCAATTCTAGCCTCCGTTCTGGCTCCTTAACCGTACTCTGGCTGGCGTTGGTGGTCTTATTAAGATTGGTCTTGTGTACTTCTAGCAATTCTAGCATCCATTCTGGCAATTCTAGCCTCCGTTCTGTGCTGGCGCTGCTCATGGCTCAATTTCGCTCGATGAACACGTCGATTTGTCTCTCTTTTGTACGTGTGTGTTTGTTGATATCCCAAAATTTGTGGAGAAGATAACCTTCAGAGAGCATACCTCACAGAATGGTAGATGAGACTGGTAGCAATTGGACCAGAAAAGTATGGTTGACTTTGTTCTGTAATACATTGAACGAGTTACGAAATAAGATCAATCGTACATTACTCAATTAATATTTGGAAAAAGTACAACAAACACGAAAATATAGATGCGACCCCCAAAAAACCCGTCAAGCTCTATGTCAAAATAACATCAGTTTCAACATATTGTCATTGAATATTGATAACGCTTGAAAATTCAAAAAACGTAATAGATGCGGCGTCGAAGTGCAAGCACTCCCACTAATGTGTAAGTCCGTCCTTATACAACATAGACGTGGATGCAATAGATTTTGGCTTTGCTGTTATTGGGGCCGATACCATTAAAAGTAGTACATAGCTTTTGCCTAACTTGGTCATGTCGCGTGTATAGGATGAGCTCTAGTGATCTAATTCATCCTTAAACTTGCAATTGGTTTTATGGTAAAGCACACTGGTATGCTAACATTACATCAAACTATTTTCACTGAATCTTTTGCTTATAATGAGTATTCATAATTCATCCAGATTTGCGACCAACATAGATTTATCGGATGTCATTTACTCATATTCACGATAGGTCTATGTGTACTTAAAAGCAAGCTCATGAAATTGAGTATATTTACACCAACATATCATGAGCTCATTTAGTAATCTATCTATATTAGTAGTGCACTCTTCCTATGAACTGCAAAGATGAGCCAAAAAGAGCCCGTGTTTCTAATTATTGAAGTCATTAGCTTCATAATCCATAAGCCCAGGCACGATCCTAGTAGTTTAGTGAGTCTTCATGTGACATCCTGAATTTCAAATTCTGATTTCGATTGCATAAGATGGGCCTTTCGTTAACGTGACTATAGTGTTTTTCTCTGAGTAAGCCACTCACAAGATAACTGGCCTATCCGATGAAGCCATTCGGGGATTTTAAACACAATAGACTTGAGAATTCGACCAGGAATTGACTGCTTGACCATGCTAATCTGCAAGGGTCATTACGGCATTATCAAAATCGATCAGAGACCGGATATAGGTCGATTCGATTAAGATGTATGATCAAGTGTGGGTGATGCCACCTGCTTGCAAAATTCTCATCGATCGACACTAAACCGATTTTCTGTCGTTTTGGGTACCATGTGTCCGTATTTGAAACCTTGAGATTTTCACAACTACCGAGAGTCGCCAATGTGTCGGATGGGTTCATTGTGGTTTGAAAAAAATCGACCACGGGTCAATTGAACCAAAAATTCCTAGAAGCTACTCGGTAGGTAAGATCACACTAAACGCGCGTTTGATTGAAAATAACCGCGATTGAATTTGATTTCGAGAAATGGAAGTCACGTCATGTCATGGGTCATTCTAAGAACTTCGACTCACCTTTTGAGAAAATTTTGGAGAGTTCGGGATTTTTTTGGGGAAATCGAGATGGACGATTCAGAGAATGAGCGAAAATTCAGATTGGTCAATTTGAAGAGATATTTGGCATTTGGTGTAAGCAAATCGGTGAATGGAAGTTGTTTGGGCCTTTTCTGATTTCAAATCGGACTCAACTGAATTTATTTGTTTAGAAAATTGGATTTCGAAAGAAGATGAGAGAGAATTCGGGTTTGAAGGCATATCGTGAGATGAAAGAACCGACTCATCTCGGTCTTCTTTGGGATTTTAAATTGAGCATTTGATAGAGAAATTGGTCCCGGGATGACCAATTGCTAAAATTGTTCAGAAGTTGATTAAAATTTGTAAGTTGGTTTTGTTTTATTTTTCTCTTTTATTTTCTTGGACCGACGCCCCACCTCACGCACACCCTCTCTCTCTCTTCGCACGAACCTCCCTCCTTCCACACACATTCTCTTTTCTTTTTCCCCGTGCGTAAACACCATCCGCACATTTCTTTCTCTCTCCCTCTCAGTTCATGCCTCCCACCGACAGTTTTCTTTTCCTGCAGAGTCCAACTCCACTTTCCCTTGTTTTGACCAATCCATGTTTATCCAAATTGGATATTTTTCCCCAGTTGGCCGAGACAACAACGACACCCCCTCCCTTTTTGTCTCCTTTCTCTTTTCTTTCTGTCTTGGACCCGCACATGAATTCGGTTCCCACGAAAGCGACAAACGCTGCTTCCTTCTGTTCTGTGCTACCCGTTCCTTGGCGTGCACGATCGGTCCCCACAGAAGCCGCGGATGTCCCCACCTCCTTCGGTCAGTCCTTCAGCGAGTGAGATTCCTTTCCATCATGGGAATCGTGGTCCCCATCAGCAGCAGCTTCGATCTTCTTGGTTGCAGTAACTTGGCCTAGCCTGTGCCTTTACGAGTTCAACTTCAAGAGCCCGTTTGAGTGGGCGAAGGCAGCTCGTTCCAGCAAGATTTTCGACCACAAGTCGGCCCAACTCGAGACCATTTCAGCCATGGCCCATTCTCCGATCCACTACCGCCGAACCTAGCCCGAGCCATGCCCAAATCAACCCCCGTGGCAGCTCGTTCAGCTTGTGCAGTGGCCAACCAGCAAAGGTTTGGAGTTGTAGTGGCCATTTCAAGCCCGTCTCGACCCCGGTTGCTAGAACCGCTTTGAAGAGAATCGAGCCTTGTCACGTGCTCATCGATTTGATCCGATCAAATCTTTAATCAAGTGAGTTTTACTCACTAATGCCTTGTTAGTTTGCTAATTATACTTAAATGTTGATTAGTTTTAGTTAAGTATAATTAGGTGGTTAGATTAGAATGTATTAACGCTTATTAGTTAATTGCATTGCACATTAGTTAGGTGGTTAGTGTACTTAGATAGAGAATTGTCTATAGTATTTATTGAATGTATCTCGGGATTTTTCCCGACCCTTATTGGGCTTCAATTAGGCAATAAGAGACTAAATTGGATTTTTGTATTTATTTATTAATTTTCGAAATTAATTTTTTTTTTTTTTTGAAATTAGGTAGGGATAGCCAACAACCGAATTTTGTACTGATTATCGTGGTGTCGTCTATTTATTTATTTGAGTTCTACGTTGTGTGGAATTGAATTAATTGTGGAATTTTAGGAATTGTGATAAATTGTTGATATTGAATAATTGATTGGTAGATGGTCGAGTATGGGTATATAGCGCCAATTATGTTGATGGGCTATATAGTAGAGGGAATGGTGAGAGCTAACTGAGAATATTATTGGTTGAGACCAATCAGGTACGATGTTATTGGACATATGTGGTTCAGTGATTGAAAGTATTACTGGCGAAAATGGCACTTTAAAAAATGCACGTGAATGACTTATAGATAAAACGTGGTTCGGTGATTAAGTAAATGTCACTGTGAAAACGACGCCTTAAAGACCCATGATGTTGTCTATTGCCGATGTCATCTTGGCGAAAACGGCGCCCTAGAAAGGACACGTGGTTCAGCAATCAAGGATATCACTGGTGAAAACGGTGCTTTAAAGAATGCACAGAGTCGGTGATCGGTACGTCATTGGCAAAAACGATGCCACCGAAATGATATGTGATTCGATGATTGGGATATCACTGGCGAAAACGGCGCCTTAAAGAATGCACATGATCAGTGATGGTATAGCAATTGGCGAAAAAGATGTCCGAGAGAGTACATGGGATTGATGTTTGGGAATGACCTAAGAGTTGGTCCGGTTGGCATGAAATTGACTAGATCGATTTGATCATTGCTTTGATCTGATGTTGTGAATTGATTGATTGAATGGAATTGATTGTGAGTGGTCTTGTTGGCGTGTAATCGACTAGGTCGATTTGATCGATGCTTCGATCAGTGATGTGATTGTTTGGGTGCCTATTTGATTTGTGCTAATATGTAGATGGAATCTGAGGCCAAGGTAAGTCCTTTGACTCATGTTGTGTATAGGCTGCCCTAAAGTGTATTAGTTTACTAATCGGATCTTAGGGGGTAGAACTCGCTGAGATGTCGTCTCCATGGTTATTGAATAACCATTTCAGGACTCGGATGAGGAGCCTAAGGAGGAGGAATCTGACGAGAAGATCCTTGATGAGGAACCCGAAGAGGAGTACGTGGAGGAGGACCCCGAGGATGATCTCAAGTACGACCCGGATGAGGACTGAGATCCCGTCCTGTTTTGTCAGACCTTGTCTGCATGTGAATAGATGTTAGATCAGCCTTACGTATATATAGTATTGTAGAATACTATGAGATGCGTGTTAAAAGGTGTGGTTAAAGAATCTTTAATATGAAAAATATGGCATGCTCTTCTATCTCATTGTTTTTTAGTCTGGGGATTTATAACTGCTTTGACATGTGCATATATAAATGAAAGGGTCGCGATACATAGTCTTGGGATATTGCATTTTAAAATCGACCAAAAGTAAGGGATGTGCGCATGCCTGAGGATCGAGCGTGACACTTCGTATTCTTCCACTATGGTTGCCAAAACACATGTTAGATTCATTTTTGTCAAGTTATGATCGTCATAAACTCAATGATTATAATGATTAAAGTCTAATATAACTCGAACTCTCTAGATTCAAATTACTAAAGAGAAATGTGTGGACAAATCATCGAAAACAAATGAGAAAATTGCAACTTACTTTTATTGAATTAGGCACATATGGATCAAACTTTTGGATGCATACTTGTTTGATGATTATATTTAAACAATAAGTTTCTCAATGGAAATCAATGATGCTCATATAGAAAGTAAAAGGCTTGCAAGACTCGATTGGAAAGCTTGTATAATTAAAGACAAATGCGAAGATAGAAAATCTAATATACTCCAAATTTGAAATTCAAAACTTTATCTGAATAATGGGAAAAGTACCAAAATAGTCTTAAACCTTTTGTATTTGTATCAATTTAGTCCTCAACTTTTCAATTGTATCAATTTAGTCCTAAATTTTTTTACATTGGTACCAATTTAGTCTATCCGGCTAATTTAAGCCGGACATTGCTGATGTGGCTACCGGTGGTCTTATGTGGCGCCACATATACAAATTTTATAATTTTTTAAATTAATCTTTTTTTTTCTTTTTTTTCCTTTGTTTCTCTTTTCTCCTAACCCCTTGGCCGGTGAGGTCGCCATGGTCCTCGTTGGCCACAAGCGAGGGCCACCGCGCCCTCACCGGCCACAAGTGAGGGCGTCAGCCCCCACCCAGATCCAGGCGGGGGCCAAAACCCTCACCTGTTGGCCGACGAGGGCCTCTGCGTCCTCGTTGGCCACAGGCGAGGGCATGGCAACCCTTGCCTGCTCTCGTGCCCTCGCCTGTGGCCGATGAGGGAGGGTTTTGGCCCTCACCTGGATTTGGGCGGGGGCCGACGCCCTCGTCTATTGCCGGTGAGGGCGCCATGGCTCTCTTTAGTGGCCAGCGAGGGCACGAGGCCCCTCACCCCAACCAACCTATGGCTAGTGATGGTCGGCCGACCAGCGACCCCGCCGGCCAAGGGGTTAAGAGAAAAGGAAAAAAAATTAAAAAATCAGAAAAATTATAAAATTTGTCTATGTTGCGCCACATTAGACCGGTGGTGACCACATCAGCAGTTTGCAGCTTAAATTAGCTGGACGGACTGAATTGATACCGATGTAAAAATGTCTAGAACTAAATTGGTCTAATTAAAAAGTTTAGGACTAAATTGGTACCAATACAAAAGGTTTATGATTATTTTGATACTTTTCCCTCTGAATAATCTTATTCCAAAATCTGATGGGCTCCCTGATGCTGCTGTATGATTCTTGTTTGAATTATATTCTCTTTGTTGAATGTCTTGTCATGAGTCATTCCATTATAAATCATGATCTTCCCCCTCAAGAATCTCTCTCTACCTTTTGCGCAGGCTACTTCATGGTGAATTTGTAACTGCACCCGATTCTTTAAATTCAAGCTGTGAGCCCCACTTAAACTTTGTCCATTGGAAACTCACAATCAAGAGCTTTTTAAACATTCCATCGATGGGTCTCATGGGTCAATTGTGTTTTTACAACCTTTATGATCAACAAGCTTGTTTAGACATCCTATCAAGTAGGCCAGATGGGTTAATTATATTGTTATGGCCTAATTTGAGCATTTAACCTCTTTATACTTAGGCCTAGAGTTGGGCATTGTGTCAACGCATTAATAAGTTGCCGGCCGGCTCTTTGATTTAATATTTGTTTAGACAGCTTATGACCATTGATCTATAAATATAATGAAAACGAGATACATTTGAAGATTTCTCACTAATGACTTGTCTTGCAAATCGTAGGCTGTTGCCGTTTCGGCTTTTTAATAACGAATATTGCAGATAACATGGAACTGGCCACCGGGCCATGCTAAGCACAGGCTTTTTGGGTGGTGGTTTTGGGCCTCATTTTGTATATGGGCTGATCAATGATCGTTATCCAACAAGAACAAATTTGGAACTCTATAAAGTGGGCTTTTTCGTCTCACCTTTCAGTACGATTCCCCAACATCCAAACGCTCGAGCTTTCTAAAATCATTTGTCAATTTCATATATTCCCTTTCTCCTTACAATTTCATCGCGTTTTAAATATCGCACTATGTAAAAAAATGACCACAACAGTGTCCAATCATTCCAACTCAATTTGATGTTCTACAATTAACGGGAAATTCATTGAGTTCTACAATAACAATATAAACAAGCTGACTTTGTACCCACAGCAAGTCGAAAATTCGAGAATGACGAGACACAATGACTTGATGATTGGGAAGAATTGTAGGGACAAACACCAGAAGCTAGTCCTTGCCAAGAAGCTTGTACCTATACCCCCAGGAAAACCCCCACCCCAAAGCAACTATGGTACTGGTTTCACGAAGAAGAACGTTTGGTGTTCGGAAGACATTCTAACTCAAGATCAATGCAATTATGTCAAGAAGGCAATTTCCACGATATGTGGTGACATATTAAAGGGTGAATCGTCGAGTAGGATGGGCCACTTGAGGACGCACTAACACTGATATGAGGAAGAGATGTCCAAGGTTGGGGGAGCTCTTCAAGTACGGTGCTGCATACGAGATACCCATTACACGACGAGGTGGGGAACTGGTGGGAGCTTACGTATTATTGTCTTGCTGTCGAGCAACCCTCTGGCTTTGTTGAAGATCACTTATTTTGTACAGTAAGTGCACACAACTCTACAACCTCAATTCAGACCCGTTCCGCTAACAAAAAATGCCAAAAACTCTAAGTCACTATACAAAGAGAAGATGGTGGTGTTAATGCATCTGCTATCAACAGCTAGCTTTCGAATCTCCTTTACTTTAGATTTATGTACCAGCCTTAAGAATTATGCATATTGTGTCATCATCGGCCATTGGGTTAATGATGAATGGGATTATGTCACCAAACTCTTACATTTAAAAGTAAATATTCTAGCATGATTCCTGAAATGTGACTGCTGAAATAATGAAAGCTGTCAATGAGTATACCATCTCCAATAAAATCTTTAGCATCGTGCTAGATAATGCCAACATGAACACCTCGCTAATCGAAAGTCTCGCCCAACTAGCTAAATTCGATTTGCTATGGATTTTCATGCACATGCAATGTAGGGGTGAGTATGGTTTAGTTGGGCCAATCTACCACTTAACCTTAGGATCAACCCGCACAGCATTAGTCTTCATTTTTTTTATAACGAAAACTGATCCTATTGAGCTTGGGACTGAGGACCGAATTAACTTGATGCATTCAGTTCGGTTTTTCGGGGTCAACTTGGGATTAATTAGTAATTTTTTTGTTTCATTTTTCGTATTATTTGAAAAGGCAAACCTGTCATTTCAATTTACATATCTATCAACAATATGGCATTGTGCAACTGAATTATAAATATCACTACATACTTAACAAATTTAAGATAAGAAAATAATATAAATTTCACACATGCTAAAAGCAAAAAAAATAAAAAATAAAAAAATTAAGATCGCTCATAAGTATATGAGAGAAGATGGAAAGTTTTTGTAATAATCTATCAATCATACTTGTAACACCATATGCACAAGCATTATAAATAATATATTAGATATATAATATATATTGTACATATTATGTTGCGATGGGGCAAGCGATCAAACAAAATATAGACGGAAGAAGAAAAATAAATTGGACATCAGATTTACGTGGTTCAGTCGTAAAGACCTATGTCCACGGGGAGAGCAGCAGCGAATTTCACTATAAATCAAGCGATACAAGGAGATTACACACTCGAGTCACTCAAACACTCTTTCGGTGTTTCCCAAGCCCCAATTACACCCAATAATGCACCCAGTGTTTAGCCCCGAAATTCCTCGAAAATAATCTCTAAATCTCACGAAGGAATTACACGCAAATCTTACCAAGATTTAATCGACTACAAACACTAAACTTCTTGGATGTAACTGCATGGACAAACCCACTTTCAAGCACTCAATATTTGGTGCTTCAAGTTTGCTTGCATCAACAACAGCGGAACAAGCACTCATGCGGCGCTTCAATATGTGGCTTCGCTGAAGAGAGTCCCACGAGCAAAAGTTATATATATAACCGCCAGAGAATTGCATGCATGGAAGAAAACCGAATAATCCAATATTCGGTCAACAAAGAAGAAAGATTGACTTTCCTCTTTGGTTCCAAGCAGCGAGTTGGATGCTTGCTTCCTTCGTAGCCTTTTTTTTTTTTTCAACTTTATTTCCTCTTCAGTAATTCCTTTGTGAGTCCACCAAATTTCGCGTTTTAACAAACGCTCAAACTCGAGTCATATTTAACAATCTCCACATTGGCTCGACGTTTGAGCCAATTTACAATCGCTTCGTAAATATTCAAACTCTGTTGCTACTTTCCCATAGCCCCCAATGGGCTCAACCGCCAAAGATATTATTCAAGTCCAAGCATTGTTTGAACTTCGCCATAACTGAGGACCTCATCAAAATACCAACTCCACTTGCACCTTTAACTGCTCCGCAAGGATTTTCCGACGCAACCTCCTTAACTGTAGATAAAGCAAAACCATTGTTACATCCATATCTATTAGGAGATCGAAAACATACCTTGTTAATTTCAGCAGTTACAGCAACCATTGGCTTTACAGGCTCCACCTCGCTATGAGCACCATCTGTGTCGATTACTTTGTTAGTACTCGTACTCGCTACCTCATGAGTTTCTGGTCGCAACTCCATCTCAAGCTGAACACCGTCCAGATCCATATTAACATTGCTATAATCACTCCTAGCCAGAAGTACTTGAGACTCATCAAGGGTAACTTCTCTGCTGTTAACAGGTGAATTTATATCTATGCACCACAACTAATCACCCCGCTCACCTTGTGCATAGCCATGGAATATGCATCTTGCCCTCCCATCGAGCTTACCATCACTCACTCAAAAATAATGCGGGCAATCAAACATTCTAATAATAGAATAATCAGCAACGTTACATGACAACACTTCTTTAAGAGTCTGCCATTCAATAGCAATTGATGGGGATTTATTCACCAGGTAGTTTACCGTACTTAGCACATCAGCTAAGAATCTCCTAGCCATACCAGCACTAGAGATAATTTTTCGGGCCATCTCTAGTAATGTTCTGCTCATCAATTCTGCAAATTGTTGTGATTTACTGGCACTAGTGCGGTGTTTCACTATGCCCTCTTTCATGCAGAATTTATTTGCCAGTTCTGAGCAAAACTCCATGCTATTGTCAGTCTGCACATGCTTGATCGACTTACCAGTCTCCGTTTCGATCAAAGCTCTTGACTGCAAGATCCTGACACCAGCATTAAACTTGTGCCTTGGCACAAACACCAAAGTCTTCCTCGAGTAGTCAAAAGACTCTCGAACAGATGCATCCGACGTCTCCGCTGTGACATCCCGATTTTCCGATCCTATTTTCAATTAATTGAGATGGGTATTTCGTTGGCACGCATATAGTTCTTTTCCTTGAGTTTGCCGCTCATGTGGAAACTAATCTATCGGGCGAAGCTGTTAAGAGTTTCTAATGCATTAGACTCGAGAATTTGACCAGGAAGCGATCTTTCGACCGAGCTAATCTGCAATGGTCATTACGGCACAATTAAAAATTAATTAGAGATTGGAGATAGGTCGACTCAACAGAGGCGTGTGATCGAGCGTGGGTGATTTCACTAGATCACACAATTCTTGTCGATCGACACTGGACCGACTTTTCTATCGATTGGGTACCCTGTGTTCATATTTGAAACCTTGAGATTACCCCGACAACCGAAAGTCGCCAATGTTTCAAAGATGTACATTGTGGCTTGAGATGAACAACCACATGTCAAATGCATGAAAATTTCTAAAGGCTATCCGATAGGTTGGGCCGCGCTAGTATCGTGTCAAAGTGAAATTAACCGTGAAATTGAGATCGAATTCAGAAATTGGAAGTTTGGGTATGTCACAAATCATTTTAGGAACATTGACTCATCTTTGGAAGATATTTCATGCAAGCCGAGGTTTTCGGCAAAATCATCAAGGTATGGTTAATTTGGCTCGAGAAATTAGTAGGCTCGTCTTTTGGTCATGCTTTTGGGACTTAAGTTGATTATATGGACAAATGAATATGTGAATTGAAGTGTGGTGATATTTGATTAATTTTATGGGCTTCAATTTAATTCAATTGGAAGATAATCGAGTGAAATTGAAGAAGTTGTTGTTCAAATAATTGGACCCCAGCAGAAATTGCAAGTGAACCCATTGGAAGAGGTTGTGGGAGATAGTGGAGTGTGATGTCATCCTAGATCATGGTGGGCCATTTTTGTTGAATAAAAGAAAGAAAAAAAGAAAAGAAAAAGCCCCCCTTCTTCTCTCTCCTCCCTCTCTTCTTCCTCTCTCTCCCGTGCGACTTCTTCGGCCCCTCTCTATCTTCTTCATCTCCTTCTTCTTCGAAAACCCAGCAACCAAAGAAGGCTTGATCGGAAGCCAGTAACCGCCACCAATCGGAGCCTCTCCGTTCTTTCCTCACCACCGCCACTCCGTGCCGTCCGCGCGCCTCGCCCGCTCGCCTGACCGGCCAAAGACCAGCGAAGTTGCAGCACCGTCGAAGAAGTTGCTCGCCGCCCACGCTCTGCTCGTCATCGCCAGAGTCGCCGTCCTCGCCTCGCGTCGTCTCGCCACTGAGCTGCTGTCTTCATGCATCGTTGCCGACCGTGCGTCTTGGCGGTCTTCTCGCCCAACTCGTCGCCCCGAGCTGTTGTTCAGCTTGTGTAGGAGCCGCCGAAGCTCGTCCGGCCACCGTTCGTTCGGGCCCCGCCTAGGTCCGATTCGACCCCTCAACCTTCCCCAATCCTTCCCCATCTGATCCAAGCTCCGGATCTACCCTTCCTCGGCCTCAAATCGCAATGGACAGCAGCTGGAAAAAAATGGGTATGTAGCGGACGTTTGGCCCGTTTTGGCCGCTTTCCCGAGCCCGGATGCTCGGCCCGCTTTGAGGAAAGTTGTTCTCCTCAGCGTCCCCATCGTTTTGGTCTGCTCGGCTCGCTAATCCGGTGAGTTTAACTCACTAAATCTTGATTAGAGTGTTAATGATGCCCTAAGTGTGCTTAGTTTAAATTAAGTAAGTTTATGTGGGTGGATTAGTGTATTTAATTATAAATTGGATTAAGAGGTTGGTTTATGTTAAAGTGTGTTTAAATTAAAGGTTAAAAGAAGTTATTTAAAGTTAAGCCTTGATGTGACATAAAAGGATTTTAGTTTTGAATTATTTAAGTGCTTCGAAATTCTAGAAAATATAATATTATTTTATAATCCGAAATTATTAAAATATTATTTAAAAAAACGAAAAAAATTCTTTTTGACCCCGATTGCTCAGAATTTCGTGCCGATCGTTGCTGTTTATTCGGATTTTGAAATTGATGGTTGGATATCATAAATTGAGGGTGGATTGCGAAAATATGGATATTATTATTTAATTAATTTTCGGAATAAAATTTATTATTTATTAAAATTCAAAAATTTCGTCGGGGCCCTAAACTCTCAGAATTTCGTGCCGATCGCTGCTGTGTATTTAGAATTTGAATTTGATGATTGATTGTAGCAAATTGAGTGTTGATTGTGATAAATATGGATTTTATTCATAAAATCCCAAGTGTCGAGTTTGGCATTGAAATTGGATTGTTAATGGCTAATATCATAATTGAATTATGTGAGTGAAATGTAAAGTATCCAAGGATCGGTATCGAATTGTCGTGTGCTAGTTGAAAGGCTCGGGTCGCAGTAATGGCTAGGCCGACTGGATCCTTATTCTTCTAGAAATGCCGTCGATAGAATGACGTGGCTTGGTTGCAGTAGTGGCGAGACCGACTGGACCTTCATTCTTCTAGAAATGTCGTCGATAGAATGACGTGGCTTGGTCGCAGTAGTGGCGAGACCGACTGGACCTTTATTCTTCTCGAAATGCCGTAATGTTAATAGATAGCCGACCTGTGAGTAGGCTATGCCCTTGTGAGGCGGTGAATAATAATTAGAATGCGTGCTAAGTGTGATCGTGATTTATATGAAAGTGATGGCGTTCCAATTGTTTGAATTATTATTACTACCTAAGATTATGTGATACAAATTGTGCTAACCTACATGAATGAATTGAGGCGAGGTAAGTTCTCTGTGTGATGTGGCTAGGCCACCCTTGGGCGTATTTTCTTTCTAATAGGGGTTTAGGGGGTTGAACTTGCTGAGACGTTGTCTCAGTGGTTATTGAATAACCATTTCAGGTCCCTGGTGGACGGAGTGGCCAAATAGCTTTGGTTGGCCTTGAGGAGTTGGAGAGGTGAAGTCATAAGAATTGGAGATCGTGTCCGACTTGTAGGTCGTAGGACAATTCATTTTTTAGGGCCGGTCTTTTGTAGACTTTTGGCTGTAGACCTCTATTTGTAATTCTGTTGAATTATGAAAGTGTTATGTTGTGATTTTGTTTCCTGCTTTTCTAGCCCGTATGTTATTGTCAGGGGTTTTATAATACGTTCCGCTTGCACATTAATAAATGAATGGGGTCAGCGACACTATCTGGGAATGTCACTTTTGATCGACTGCAGTGGGATGTGCGTGCGCTCGGGGTTTGGGGCGTGACATCCCTGTTTAACTGGTATCAGAGCATGGTCTATATATGGAGTGATAAGGTGCGATGAGTCATGGGATAGTCAGTAGGAAAGGTTTTTAATATGCTGATGCATGTGGTTGATAGTTGATTGGTAGCTTGTTTGTGGGGTCACTCAAATTTCAACCTGATGTTGGAATCGGAAAACAGGTGTCTATAAAGAGCCTGTAGGATGAGTGACCAGGAGTGGAGGACTCCTTGGAAGAGGTTGATAGGACCTGTACCTCGGGCTAGGATGCTGACAAGAGTTGGTACCCGAGGTAGAGTGCAGGCTCAGTCTAGCGTGTGTGTGAGAGTGCCGCCGCAAGTCGGTACTTAGAGTGTAGCAGCACCGAACGATCTTAGGTTCGTTGGGATCGTTCAGGCGCTAGTGTTACTTGGAAGCTTGTTGGGTCAGTAAGTTCAGGACCGAGCTGCCGCTGTTACTATTGTTTCTACTGTTGCTAGTGTTGTGATCGCTGTTGTTGTTGCGTCTGTTGAGGCCTAATTTGGAGTTGTGATCGAGGATCAAGCCGCTGTATCTAGGTCAAGGTTTAGTTTAGACAGAGATGGAAATCGATTGGGGAGAAAGGCCGATGTCAGAAGAAAGATGCCCCGTTTCACCTAACTGGAAGAGTAGAATGAGAAAGTCAGTGCTCAACTCGATCGATGTGTGTCGTGTCTGTAAGAAAAGACGGGGACCTGTTCTGTGCTGTAAGAGAGAAATGACTTGTTACAGGTGTCGCCTATAAGGTCATTTAATCAAAGATTGCCTGTATAGGCAGATGGAGTCACATCTGTTTCTATCACTGTCGTTGGTAAGATAGAACAGAGGAAACATGCTTAGGATGTTCAATGGGGTACTTGGAACGAATCTCAGTGCAAGGAAGGGTGCATGATGTTCCTTGATGGGAGGTAAATGACTCACCGATTGTGTGCCGAGTTTGTGGAAAGGAGGCATGAGTCAGCCTGGTGTTAAAGTAAAAAATGGAGCATGCTTTGAATGTGGCTAGCACGGCCATCGAGTTAGGAACTGTCCGCATAAGTCCATGAAAGTGTGAGTACCGTTACTGCACATAGGATGCCACTAGGATGGCTAGAGGAGCATGAAGGGATCGACCATGCATCAATCAGAAGAAGGATGTTTCTAAGATGTTTTTATCAGAGTAGTGCAACAGAATTTGTAGCGAGGGCTGTAGGATTTCCGGATTGGTAACAAAGTAATAGAAATATGAATCTCTAACTATAGTTGTACTTGAAGGGGTTTGCTTAAGTATGACTTGGAAGTCATTTGTAAAAAGATTTATCTCCAGAAGCTTTCTGTTGCTTTGAATCGTGGTATTGATATAATTCAGCTTGTTTAGTTAGTGTGCGAAAGTTTTGAATCACTGAAGGTCGAAGAGAAACTTCAATCCTTGTTATTCGCCACTGAAGACGACCTGTTGTTGGTTACCGAATCTGCTTGGCAACTGTAATAGATGCGTCAGTTGGGGAGCCGGATATGGAGAACATAACCGTGGTACATAAGTTTTCTGAGGTGTTTTAGGAAGAAGTGCCAAGTCTGCTGTCAGAAAGAGAAATAGAGTTCGTGATTGAATTAGCACCCGGAATAGAGCCAGTCCCTAAGGCTCCTTACCGGATGGTGTTACCCGAGTTAAAGGAACTAAAGGTGCAGATGCAAGAAGTGTTGAATAGGGGATTCATACGTTCTAGTGTATCACCTTGGGGAACACCTATTCTATTAGTGAAGAGGAAAGTTGGTTCATTTATGTCTGTGCATCGATATTCTTCAAGATCGACTGGAGGTCAAGGTATCATTAGTTGAGAATCAAGAAGAAAGACACACCGAAGTTAGCATCTCGTACTCGATATGGCAGTTATGAGTTCATTGTAATACCGTGTGGTTTGATGGACAAATTAGATGTTTGTTTGGGTCTAATGAGCGGAATGTTTAAGGGTACTTGAATCAGTTGTGATCGTGTTCATTGAAGTTATCATGGTGTGTTCGAAGAGTGCCGAGGGGCACAAGAGACGTTTGAGGATGGTGCTTCAGACCTTGAGTACTCTTGGATTTTACAATAAGCTTAGCAGATGTGAGTTTTGGATGACTCGTGTTGCATATGTGTCCCGTCAGTTGAGACTTCGGGAGTTGAATATGAGACAGCGTCACTGGACGGAACTCATTAAGGATTATGACTATAATATTTTATATCACTCTAGAAAGAATTGAGTCGAGAGTACAGATCAAAATCAAAATGCTTCAATGGACATATTCAGAAATTCAGAAGATTTTATAAGAGAATGCAGATGAGAGAGATGTTGATTTTCAGATTTCTAAAGATGGGATGCTAAGGTTCTGAGGACGATTGTGTGTAAGTGACGATACAGAGATTAAAGAAGAAATCTTATGGGAAGCTCATCATAGTAACTTTAGCATTGTCCAGACAGTAAGAAGATGAGTCAGAATCTACATCATCGAGATTGGTAGATCGGTATGAAGATAGATATCGTTGAACAAGTTGGAAGTATTAGAGATGTCAGTAAGTGGAAGTTTAGTGATGTAAATCAGGATGACTTTTACCATCACTTGAGAGTCCTAAGTGAGAATGAAAATATATCACAATGGGACATTGTGACGAGTTTACTAAGGATTCAGGGGATTACTGATACCATTTGAGAATAATAGTCGATCAATAGATGGAGTTGGTCCACTTTGGTACAGTATGAATAGATCTTGTTTTGAGCGTGCGACATCCTAATTTTCAAACTCTGATTTCGATTGGTTAAATTGGGCATTTCATCGACACGATTACAGTGTTTTTCTCTGAGTTGGCCACTTACGAGATAATTAGACTAGTTGGGTGAGTTATTAAGGACTTTAAGGCAAATAGACTTGAGAATTCGACCAGGAATCGACTTCTTGACAGTGCTCATCTTTAGAGATCATTACGGCACAGTTAAAAAAATCGAATTAAGATCAGAGATAGGTCGGTTCGACTGAGATGAATGACCGATCGTGGGTGACTCCACTAAATTGGAAAACTCTTGTTGACTAATACAAATTTGATTTTACTGTCGTTTTGGTACCCTGTGTCCGTATTTGAATCATCGAGATTTTCACGACAATCGAGAGTCACCACTGTGTCGAGTGGGTTTATCGTGGCTCGAAGAAAATCGATTACGGGTCATTTGTCCTAAAAAGCTCTAAAAACTACCTAGTAGCCTAGGTCACACTAAAGGCGTGTCAGAGTGAAATTAACCGCCAATTTAAGTTCGATTTCAGAAATTGAGGATTCTATTTTGTCACAAAGTGGGTATACCGAAGTGTGTGAGCATTAGATAATTCACCAACATGGAGTGCCGGGGATGAATTATATTTCGAATCCATATCATAGATTATAAGTTTGGTAGAACTTTCAGAGGGTTCTTTCTTAATCAATGCATAGCAGAAAGTGTAGAATTTCAATTGTTGAGATGAAGTCAAGGAAAGAAAGATCGCAGGCCTAGGTCAGTAAAGTAGTTAGTGATTGCAGTTGCTAAGATCAGTGCCAGAGTTATATCAGATCTTGACTAGAGGTTCCCAGTTTCAGCAGATCAGTCAAATAGTTTCTTTTAATCAGTGCAAAGCAGAGTGTTCAGAACTTCAGTTATTGAGATGAGATCAGAGATCAGAAAATCGCAGGTCTAGAGTTGGTTCAGAAATCAGTGATTCAATCGCAGTTAGCAGAGACAATCTTGAGACCGCTCAGAATCGCCAGTTTAGCTTCGCAAATTTCGTGTTGAAGACCTTTAGAATTTTAAGTGGGCAAGTGTTTAGTATTTTGGATCCGAAGTGGTTTGGGCAAGATAGTAGTGATCTGGCAACATTAGTGCAGAAGGAGCAACCTGAGAAAGAGAAAATTATATGAGACGATTGTACCCCCACCTTTTTGTTTAAGAATTGGTAAAGGTTTAAATTTAGATGACGAAAATTTTATAAGAGGGGAAGAGTTGTGACATCCCGATTTTCCGATCCTATTTTCAATTAATTGAGATGGATATTTCGTTGGCACGCATATAATTCTTTTCCTTGAGTTGTCCGCTCATGTGGAAACTAGTTTATCGGGCGAAGCTGTTAAGAGTTTCTAATGCATCAGACTCGAGAATTTGACCGAGAAGCGATCTTTCGACCGAGCTAATCTGCAAGGGTCATTACGGCACAATTAAAAATTGATTAGAGATCGGAGATAGGTCGACTCAACAGAGGCGTGTGATCGAGCATGGGTGATTTGGTGATCGCACAATTCTTGTCGATCGGCACTGGACCGACTTTTCTATCGATTGGGTACCACAAATGTTCGTATTTGAAACCTTGAGATTACCCCGACAACCGAAAGTCGCCAATGTTTCAAAGATGTACATTGTGGCTTGAGATGATCAACGACAGGTCAAATGCATGAAAATTTCTAAAGGCTATCCGGTAGGTTGGCCGCGCTAGTAAAGTGCCAAAGTGAAATTAACCGTGAAATTGAGATCGAATTCATAAATTGGAAGTCTGGGTATGTCACAAATCATTTTAGGAACATTGACTCATCTTTGGAAGATTTTTCATGCAAGCCGAGCTTTTCGGCAAAATCATCAAGGTATGGTTAATTTGGCTCGAGAAATTAGTAGGCTCGTCTTTTGGTCGCGCTTTTGGGACTTAAGTTGATTATATGGACAAGTGAAGATGTGAATTGAAGTGTGGTGATATTGGATTAATTTTATGGGCTTCAATTTAATTCAATTGGAAGATAATCGAGTGAAATTGAAGAAGTTGTTCAAATAATTGGACCCCGGCGGAAATTGCAAGTGAACCCATTGGAAGAGGTTGTGGGAGATAGTGGAGTGTGATGTCATCCTAGGTCATGGTGGGCCATTTTTGTTGAATAAAAGAAAGAGAAAAAAGAAAAGAAAAAAGCCCCCTTCTTCTCTCTCCTCCCTCTCTTCTTCCTCTCTCTCCCGTGCGACTTCTTCGGCCCCTCTCCATCTTCTTCATCTCCTTCTTCTTCGAAAACCCAGCAACCGAAGAAGGCTTGATCGGAAGCCAGCAATCGCCACCAATCGGAGCCTTTCCGTTCGCCCCTCACCGCCGCCACTCCGTGCCGTCCACGCGCCTCGCCCGACTGGCCGAAGACCAGCGAAGTTGCAGCACCGTCGTAGAAGTTGCTCGCCGCCAACGCTCTGCTCGTCGTCGCCGGAGTCGCCGTCCTCGCCTCGCGTCGTCTCGCCGCCGAGCTGCCGTCCTCGCACACCGTTGCTGACCGTGTGTCTTGGCGGTCTTCTCGCCCAGCTCGTTGCCCCGAGCTGCTGTTCAGCTCATGTAGGAGCCGCCGGAGCTCGTCTGGCCACCGTTCGGGCCCCACCTAGGTCCGATTCGACCCCTCAACCTTCCCCGATCCTTTCCCATCTCATCCAAGCTCCGGATCTACCCTTCCTCGGCCTCAAATCGCAATGGACAGCAGCTGGAAAAAAATGGGTATGCAGCAGATGTTTGGCCCGTTTTGGCCGCTTTCCTGAGCCCGGATGCTCAGCCCGCTTTGAGGAAAGTTGTTCTCCTCGGCGTCCCCGTCGTTTTAGTCCGCTCGGCTCGCTAATCCGGTGAGTTTAACTCACTAAATCTTGATTAGAGTGTTAATGATGCCCTAAGTGTGCTTAGTTTAAATTAAGTAAGTTTATGTGGGTGGATTAGTGTATTTAATTATAAATTGGATTAAGAGGTTGGTTTATGTTAAAGTGTGTTTAAATTAAAGGTTAAAATAAGTTATTTAAAGTTAAGCCTTGATGTGACATAAAAGGATTTTAGTTTTGAATTATTTAAGTGCTTCGAAATTCTAGAAAATATAATATTATTTTATAATCCGAAATTATTAAAATATTATTTAAAAAAACGAAAAAATTCTTTTTGACCCCGATTACTCAGAATTTCGTGCCGATCGTTGCTGTTTATTCGGATTTTGAAATTGATGGTTGGATATCATAAATTGAGGGTGGATTGCGAAAAATATGGATATTATTATTTAATTAATTTTCGGAATAAAGTTTATTATTTATTAAAATTCAAAAATTTCGTCGGGGCCCTAAACTCTCAGAATTTCTTGCCGATCGCTGCTGTGTATTTAGAATTTGAATTTGATGATTGATGGTGGCAAATTGAGTGTTAATTGTGATAAATATGGATTTTATTCATAAAATCCCAAGTGTCGAGTTCGGCATTGAAATTGGATTGTTAATGGCTAATATCATAATTGGATTATGTGAGTGAAATGTAAAGTATCCAAGGATCGATATCGAATTGTCGTGTGCTAGTTGAAAGGCTCGGGTCGCAGTAATGGCTCGGCCGACTGGATCCTTATTCTTCTAGAAATGCCGTCGATAGAATGACGTGGCTTGGTCGCAGTAGTGGCGAGACCGACTGGACCTTCATTCTTCTAGAAATGCCGTCGATAGAATGACGTGGCTTGGTCACAGTAGTGGCGAGACCGACTGGACCTTCATTCTTCTAGAAATGCCGTCGATAGAATGATGTGGCTTGGTCGCAGTAGTGGCGAGACCAACTGGACCTTTATTCTTCTCGAAATGCCGTAATGTTAATAGATAGCCGACCTGTGAGTAGGCTATGCGCTTGTGTGGTGGTGAATAATAATTAGAATGCGTGCTAAGTGCGATCGTGATTTATATGAAGGTGATGGCGTTCCAATTGTTTGAATTATTATTACTACCTGAGATTATGTGATACAAATTATGCTAACCTGCAGGAAGGAATTGAGGCGAGGTAAGTTCTCTATGTGATGTGGCTAGGCCACCCTTGGGCGTATTTTCTTTCTAATAGGGGTTTAGGGGGTTGAACTTGCTGAGACGTTATCTCAGTGGTTATTGAATAACCATTTCAGGTCCCTGGTGAACGGAGTGGCCAGATAGCTTTGGTTGGCCTTGAGGAGTTGGAGAGGTGAAGTCATAAGGATTGGAGATCGTGTCCGACTTGTAGGTCGTAGGACAATTCATTTTTGAGGGCCGGTCTTTTGTAGAATTTTGGCCGTAGACCTCTATTTGTAATTCTGTTGAATTATGAAAGTGTTATGTTGTGATTTTGTTTCCTGCTTTTCTATCCCGTATGTTATTGTTAGGGGTTTTATAATACGTTTTGCTTGCGCATTAATAAATGAATGGGGTCGGCGACACTACCTGGGAATGTCGCATTTGATCGACCGCAGTGGGATGTGCGCACGCTCGGGGTTCGGGACGTGACATCCGCAGTGAAATTGATCACTGTCTCACCTTGAAGTTTATACAAGCCATCGTGCTTGATTCCCTTCATTATCACCAGGGCACCTCGAACAATCTTCAGAACTCCACCTTTTGAAGAATACTTGCAACCGGCTGAATCTAGAGCACCCAAGGAAATTAAGTTCTTTTTCAATTCTGGAACATGTCTCACTCCAATCAATGTCCTCACGATACCATCATGCATTCTGATTTTAACATCACTAACACCCACAACATCGCACTCAGCGTTGTTCCCTAACTGGACTTTATCATTACCCATGCACTGATAAGTGATAAACCAGTTTCTATTTGGTGTGACATGAAAAGAACAACCAGAATCCATAATCCATCCATCAAGCGATGAATTATTAGTGACAGACAAGATATAATCAGCATTATCTGTTACAGCTGCAACATTATCTGCAGAATCAACTATAATTCCCTTACCCTTCTCATTTTTCAGCTTAAGGCAATTCCTTCTAAGATGCCCCCTCTTGCCACAGCTCCAACAGACAACATTAGCAGTCCTAGATTGACTATGTCTGTTCATATTAGTACTACCATTACCCACACGTGTTACAGATCTTCCTCTATTTTCACCTACTAGAGCAGTAGATACAGATTCACCAGATTCTCTTCTACGAATGTCCTCGCTCAGAATCAAATCTCGAACTCCATCAAACGTCAAACTTGTTGACCCAGAGGAATTACTAATAGCAGTAACGGTAGTATTCCAACTATCAGGCAATGAGGATAATAGAATCAAAGCACATACCTCATCTTCAAAGTCAATCTCAACTGAACTCAATTGACTAATAATCACATTGAATTCATTGATATGATCTACAACTCGACGCACCTTCTTTCATTTTCAAGTTAAACGGCGTCGCATCAAACGCACCTTGTTGATCGCAAAGGGCTTCTCGTAAATATCCGACCCGGGCTTGCATCAAATCGTAGTGGTCTTCTCCTTCAGATGTTAAACGCGACGTTACGAGCCAACGTCAGCCGAATAACACCCATAGCTCGTCTATCCAGCAAATCCCAATCAGCTTGCTTCATCGTCTCTGGTTTCTCCCCAAATAAAGGCAAGTGCAGATTCATCTGGTAAAGATAATCTTCAATCTGTATCTTCCAAAAACTGAAATCCTTCCCATCAAATCTGTTGAGTTTCACTTTTACTTCTTCTGTCGCCATCGATTCGCTTCAACTTATCCAAACCTAGCTCTGATACCACTTGTTGCGATGGGGCAAGCGATCGAACAAAATATAGACGGAAGAAGAAAAATAAATTGGACACCAGATTTACGTGGTTCAGTCGTGAAGACCTACGTCCACGGGGAGAGCAGCAGTGAATTTCACTATAGATCAAGCGATACAAGGAGATTACACACTCGAGTCACTCAAACACTCTTTCGGTGTTTCCCAAGACCTAATTGCACCCAATAACGCACCCAGTGTTTAGCCCCGAAATTCCTCGAAAATAATCTCTCAATCTTAGGAAGGAATTACACACAAATCTTACCAAGATTTAATCGACTACAAACACTAAACTTCTTGGATGTAATTGCACGAACGAACCCACTTTCAAGCACTCGATATTTGGTGCTTCGAGTTTGCTTGCATCAACAACGGCAGAACAAGCACTCATGCGGCGCTTCAATATGTGGCTTCGTGAAGAGAGTCCCACGAGCAAAAGTTATATATATATATATATATATATATATATATATATATATATATATATATATATATATATATATATATATATATACCAAAGAATTGCATGCATGGAAGAAAACCAAATAATCCAAGATTCGGTCAACAAAGAAGAAAGATTGACTTTCCTCTTTGGTTCCAAGCGGCAGAGTTGGATGCTGCTTCTTTGTAGCCTTTTTTTTTTTTTTTCTACTTTATTTCCTCTTCAGTAATTCCTTCGCGAGTCCACCAAATTTCGCGTTTTAGCAAACGCTCAACCTCAAGTCATATTTAACATATTATGTACAGTTAAGGTTAGTCTGGATTAGACCGACCTTGAACTTCCAAGACCGAAGATTAACCTACACGATGCTTATCCAAGAATCTCAAGATTAAGGATCAATCCAATCTCCCTAGGAATTAGACTAGATTAGAAAAAGTTGGGTTGGTCTTACGTCAATGCAGGGTTAATCCTAGACCAATGCTCACTCCTAATGTCGTGTATGTGTAATTGCATTAACTTGTGCATGCAAGACGGTTTCCACCAATTTTACATATTTGTGGCCAATGTATCGATGCTTTAGATCCACTTAAGTCAAGCATCAGGATTTGGAGGTCCTATACAGGCCTTATGGTAGGAAAGCTGAAAAACTCCCTTTAGACGTAAGAACGAGGTGTACTTTAAAGTACCAGATGTTGAGGAAGACATGTGATGGGATGGGTGTGCTGAGGTTCTATCCCATCGATCATGGTGGAAGCGCGATTTCCCGCTGTTGACACAACAAATGAGAGGCGTGTTGAAAGTTTTGCTCAATTACTATTTTAAAAAAAATAAATTAGTCTAACTTTATTGAAGTTTTCATCAAAAAATTTAAATTAATTTACCAAAATATGGACTTGTGCTAGGCGGTGCCAGGCCTAGCTGTGACGCCCCGAACCCTTCGCAGGTCGTCACCAGCGCCGATGTTACACTTTATTTCCTTTTGCTATCTTGTACTTAAAACAAGCGTCGTTAATCACAGGCATTTTTTTTTTTTCAAAAGCGGTCCCAGCGCGACTCATAGTGGAAGCAAATTAAACATCATCATCTATCCCCCTACCAATCCATGATACAAATACACACCAGCTAAACATCGATTTTATAAACAACTTCGACACTTTGCTTATATATATTTTTCAAGATGGGATTTCTTTTGGGTCGGTACATCAAAAAGGAAAAGCTAGGATTCAGCCACGTTCAGCCTAAAACCTCAAAAAGAAACTCTCGACCCTCAACATCATACGAGTACGAACCCCCATCGAAAGTGTCGATTATCTACATCAAAAAGAGATTCAGCTCCTACTCATCGCGCGCAGGTCTCACACCCAACCTGGTGCATCAGGCGGTGGCGGCGGCAACATCCCTCGCATTGCTCCATCCCGACGAACGTGCACGAAATGAACTCCCGAATGACAGACCCCAGCGGGGCCCACGTCATACATCACTAGACAACGTACTCGGATAAAAGTCAGTCCGGAACAGAGGGACAGTCTATCTCAACACACTCGACCTCTACATCGGATAGTATCCCGTAAAATGTACCTCGCGTGACGGCAGGTAGCGGCATACTTGCTAATCTGAAATGTTATCCCCAAAAGGGGTGAGTACAACCACTCAGCAGATAGGGAAATCCAATAACAACTCAATGCATCATGCAAATTTCACATGTATTGCAAGCATTACTTACCTTGAAGCCAGGCACACACTATCATGTATCATCATGTCGCATCACATATTATCATCATCACCATCATGCATATCATCATGCATATCATATCATATCATATCATATCATAGGTGATCATCATATCACATCACATATCATCATCATCATCATCATCATCATCATCATGCATATCATCATGCATATCATATATCATGGGTTCATTTTTCATCTTTTAACTTTAAGTTTGATCACCACATCACCCATTTCTCATATCATCAATTTCATCATCCCTTCGGGCAAAGACCTCCGACAGGGTTCCCAGCATTCCAGCCATCCCATGGCCACTGGGCTTCCGGCCCCCCACATTCCGGGCATCTCGCATCTCAACTAGCATCACGAGGCATTCCCTTCGGGCAGAAACCTCCGACAGGGCTTCTGGCCTTTACCCTTCTAGCCAGGCATCCTGCACCCACACCCTGGCGTCGCGAGGCATTCCCTTCGGGCAAAAACCTCCGACAGCGCTTCCGGCCCCCCACATTCCGGGCATCCTAAATCTCCCAGGGAATTCCGGCAATGCATCTCTGTACATTCCGGCCGCATCCTCCACTACCACCTCTTATTCACATATCATTTTCCACATTCACCATCCTTTTAAATCTTATTATTACATGGCATATGATTCACACATGCTTCACAATTTATGATCATACATACACCAATGTCATACAACAATGCATAATAAATTCAATGGAATTCATGACCAATAAAATAATCCCCTTTTTTAATTATTATTTAATTATTATTTTATTATTATATTGTTATTATATTATTTTATTTATTTCCATAAATAAATATTATATTTAATATCTATGATTTTCCCAAAATCATAATATTCAAACAATCATTAAACAAATCAATAGGATCACAATTTCATACAAAATTCATGGCCAAATTGAATTTCTCATAATTTCACAATTTCCACAAAATAGCACATAATATTCGGATAATGACCAGAATTGCACAGTTTCCAAATAAATTCGATTAAAATACTCATATGGCCTTAAAAAATTACGAAATTTCACAGGGTGATAGCCAAGACATTTTAGTGCACTTATCATGAAAATCTTTAAGCCAAATTCTTTTTAGATTAATTTATACAACCCCACGAAACCTCTGGAACCACTACCGTCGTCCAGAATACACTTCTCCGAAATTTTTAGATTTCACCCAACTATTCTCTTTCGTTTCCTCTGAAATTTGAGTATGTTATGTACCAAGGTGTCCTTTACAAGTTTCATGAAGAGATCTAGGTCAAATAACCAAATTATGGTCACCATTTAAGTCCATGAAGTCTCAGGTGTCTCGGAATACTTCACCAGAACCATCGTTTCCAAGATCTAGCCGATTCACCAAGCTATACTTGTTATTTTTGCTTCAAATTTGAGTATGTTGTAGCTTAAGGTGTTACCTACAACTTTCATGAAGACATCAAAGTCAAATATTCAACAGAAATCAACATGCAAACAAGAATCCAGCAAGAGGTCAGTGAAAACTTCACAGATCTGGGGTATCAGAAAAATAGAACTTTAACCCCTCACATCTCCATCATTTTCCACGAAATTTAAGTATGATATAGTACAAGACGTTAGCTACAACTTCCATGAGACATCAAAGCCAAAATCGGACTCCAAACACACATGCAAGCTCAATCAAGCTACTGACTCCCACAAACCGAACAAGAACAGTCACACGGTTTGAAAATAAGCAACCCTTACCTCAGTTTTTCGCACAAATAACACCTAAAATCGAACATGCAATCAACAAAAAAAGCATGCAAGAGAAGTTAAGGACTCCACTTGCCTCTAAGATGAGCAAACGATGGCGAACGGCGGCGGGACACGGCGATCGGACGGCGAACGAATGGCGGCACCCCTCGGCTCCGCCTCCTTCCCCTCTCGGTCTCTCCCTCTCTCTCTCTCTCTCTCTCTCTCTCTCTCTCTCTCTCTCACCCTCTCTTTGGATGAATGAAGCAAGTAACCGGCCACTCTCTCTCTCCTCATCCCTTTTATACTCCCCTAATCCCATGATTAGCAATCATGAGATTGCCTACAAACCCACCAATACATGGCATTCCCTTGCCACTTGTCACATTGGGTTTTCTTTTAAATTTGATTTGGGCTTGGGCTTGGGCCCATCCGGCCACTCCCCTTGGGCTGGTCAAATTCTCTTCTTGGGCTCTAATGGGCCAACTAGCTTGGCCCACCAAGCTTTAGGCCAATGGGTCCAAGGCCCATTCGAATTTTAACCCCTTTTTCTCTCTCTTTTTTTTTTTTTTTGAAATTCTTCTTTAAATATTTTTGAATTCCAATTTTCATTTCGGCCAAAGTCTTAGGATATTCTTGTTCATTGAAATTTAAATCATATGGCCAAGCATAGATTATTAATCTATTAAATTTAAATTTCCACAATCACAAGCACAAATCATCAAATTAAAAGACTAATGGCTAAAACATAAGCCATGGAAATTCTATCACCTAATTAAAGACTTTAACACACCTTATGGCTCGGCTTTGAATTTCTGGGATGCCACACCAACACAATAATATGCTGGCCCAAGCATAGCTCGGTGACCACTCCTATAGATCAGATACCGAAATTGCTAATAGTTTCAAAGTCATTTTTCTATGAAGACGTACCGCATCCATGAAAAGATATGAGTGGTAGTTGATACCCTGAAACTTACTGTTCTAGTATAAAAAGATTTCAGTCACAATGAAGGAGCACTTATCATCGTACTATCATCGTACTTGATATACCAGTGATTACTCAACCATATGAAAATAATCTAGTTGTAAAGATAAATTAAGTAATTCTGTCTTGTGGGATGCCAATGATTGATCACATATAGAAATAACCTGTTACCTGTCCATTGATACTCACGTTTTTCATATAACAGAGGTACTAGTTGCTTTTTTTTCCTTACCAGAAGCAACTAATCACATGTCTAATAGCAGATAAGGTTATCGGTTGCCGACGGGAAAAAATTCTTCTGCGGCTGTTGCTTCTCTGACTAAGAGACTCAACTCACTATTCTAATAACAGCAAGTGAGGACTATACTTAGGGAATGGGAAGCTAGCTTCTAATGTCCATTTTGATTGCTTTTGGCAAAATCAAACACACAAGGACAAAATTCTTCAAGTGCAGATCTCCTATTCCACTATTTATCATTGTTGGAAGATATGATTCTCTAAATCGTATCATATTGTAATTGATTGTAATCTTTGTCTATTTTAGGACTAGAAGAATAGGAGAATATCTAGTTTCCTTTTATTGATTCATCTCTTGTAATTAAATACACGAATTGTGTTACATTGAATACAACAACACAGAAATTCTCTCTCTGTTTCTCACTTTCTTACATGGTATCAGAGCCTACGGGTTCTGACCTTTTTCTGCTTCCGCTTAGATTGCCTCATAAAGGAACTTCAATCTTCAAAGGAGTTGTCGTAGGAATCAAAGCTTCAATTATTTCCAGAAGAACTCAACCTACAAAAGAGTTGCCGAAGGAATTAATTTCCATTTACCATGACAAAGCCATAAGACCTTACCATGAATCCAGTCGACCAGTCTGCTGGGAACACTACTCCACAGAATCTCGGCAACCAAGACTCTCCTGTTGTGGTTTCCGAATCAGGACAGCAGCAAGGTCAGATTGCGTTGCATCCACAACACGCGCAATGGTAGCAATACCAGGCTCAGGCCAATCTGGGGTTGCCCTTCTCAAGGCCTCCTTACCAGTGGATACCATATCCATGGTATCAGGGACCAAGCCCTAGTGCATCATCGCCGGGCTACCAAGGCAATGTGCGAACCAATGGAGGCCCACCGACCATTGACGGGGCAAGCTTAACCATCGGCGCGGAGCAGACGGGCGGATCGACTGGACCTGGTATGGGAACGAATCTCTACCTGGGTTTTCTCAATGCGGGGCCTGCAATAGGGTCGGGTCAGAATGCAAATCCCTATCCAGGTTTCTTTCCGTATCAATTCCCTGCTGCCAGTGGTCGGCCGGAACCCGCGACCCACTTTATACAACAAATGCCAAAGGATCTGAACTAAAAATCATCAGCCAATAGTTAACAGTCGTTGACAATTACTCAACCTGGTCGTGCGAGTTCCGGCGCGCACTGATCACAAAGGGAAAAGAAGTTTTCATAGATGGAACTTTCCCTATTTCGGCCGATGAAAGATCGGCGCACCTTTGGAAGAGATGCAGCCAATTAGTCAGAACATGGATTGGAAACTGCATCTCGACCGAAGTCGCGGCCGGACTTCCGCCGACAGAAGACCCACAAAAATTATGGGAAAGTATAAGGGAGATGTATGGAAAGCTCGACCAAGTTAAAATTTTTTACCTCACACAGCAAATATCAAATATGAAACAAGGGTACTCAACAGTGGCCGGAGTTTACAATAAACTCTCGGCACTATGGAACGAATTGGAGGCCGTCGAAGAGAAATTCGACCGGCCCGAACAGATACAACAACAGTACAGAAACATGAGGGAGAAGGAGAAAGCGACGAGGTTCCTCCTCATTCTCAACGAAGCTTACCAGACGTTTCGCTCCCAAATCCTTACCATGGAGCCGATGCCGAGCCTCGGTCGGATTTACCAACTCGCTGTTCAGGAGGAAAGTCAACAACGAACGGCGAATCATGGAAGGGGAGGAGAAGGAATCGTTTTGGTAGCAAGGGGCCATCCCCGTTTCTCACAGAAAAGCATCGCGAGAGGAATAGAGGCGGGGGCGAATCTAGGGTTCCTCGACGAGAACCCTAGAGATATCCGAAGATTCGCGAACGGCCCGGATCAGACTAATCAATCGGACGGCTTACGTCTGATCTTGGGTGCGAGTGAATCCAACGGCCAGCGATGATCTGGCTTCGGTGGATCGGACGGCTCGCACTTCAATGGGCCAGACGGCCCGCGCGGTCCCTTTCTCGGAGGAACGGATGGGCCCAATTCATGCGGTCTCTTTTTCGGAGGTTCGGATGGGCCCAATTTATTCGGCCCAACCTCGGCGCAAGTTTTCCAGCCCATGAATAGGTCTTCCTCAGCTGCAAAAATTGGTGGGCCCAAAGGAAAAGGTAAATTATATTGTGATTATTGCAAGAGGCCACACCATACCATAGAAAACTGCTGGAAATTACATGGAAAACCAGGAGAAAAAGAAAAGGGGAAATTTTCCTCAGTTTTTCAGGTATCAAGTCAACAAATGGGAAAATCAATCACCCATGATCAATATCAGGAACTTATGGAGACATTGAAGAAATTGGATGCTTTTGATAAAACTGGGAGCTTTACAGGTACATCCTATTGTCTGATGAATGCAATTTCTCAGAATGCATGGATTATTGATTCAGGTGCTATTGACCACATAGTCTGCCATAAATCTTTTTTTTTTGTGAGGTTAAAAAGTTTTCTTGTCCCATATCAATACAACTCCCAAATGGAAATACTACTCAAGTAGTCATGTCTGGCACTGTGAATCTTAGCTCACTCATTACTCTTCGAAATGTGCTATATGTTCCTAATTTCCATTTCAACCTGATATCAGTTTCCCGAGTTTGCGAAGAAAATTCATGCTGCATTCTATTCCATCCTGATAATTGTTTCTTTCAGGGCCTTTCGACTGGCAAACTAATGGGCTTGGGTAGAGTCAATCAAGGGCTGTATTTTTGGGAAAATTCCCCACAATATTTACCTTCTGTTGAATTCAATAAGTCATTGTGTAATGTTGCTACCAATGATATGAATTTTCTTAATCATAAAATATTGGGCCACAGTGCATTTTTTCCTTGTCCTCAATGCCCCATCTGCCCCATGGCAAAACAAACTCGTGCTCCTTTCCCTCATAGCACTTCTCGAGCAGATGACATTTTTTCCTTAATACATGTTGATGTTTGGGGGCCCTACCATACCTTGAATCATGATGGATCCTGATTTTTCCTCACAATCGTGGATGACTTCTCCCGTGCCACATGGATATTCCTCATGCAGTCAAAAAATCAGGTTCTATCACATCTGAGAACTTTTCTATCCCTGTCAAAGACTTAGTTCGAAAAAACAATCCGTCGGATTAGAACTGATAATGGTAGAGAATTCTTTAATAATGAGTGTGCCTCCTTTTTTTCCCCGAATGGAATATTGCATGAGAGTTCATGTACTTATACACCACAACAAAATGGTGTAGTAGAAAGAAAACATCGTCACCTTTTAGAAGTTGCTCGGGCTCTTAAGTTTTAAGCATCTGTTCCCGAAATCTTTTGGGGGGATTGTGTGGTCACGGCAGCATATCTGATCAATCGCATGCCATCTCGCATTCTGAAAGGAAAGACACCTTTCGAGCTGTTGTATAGAAAGAAACCAGATTTGAGTCATCTTAGAGTTTTTGGATGCCTATGTTATGTAACTACAGTGGGACATAAGGATAAGATGGCTCCTCGTGCTCATCAATGCATCTTTATGGGTTATGCAGCCTTAAAGAAGGGATATCGTATTTATATGCCATCCACAGGAGACTTTATTGTTAGCAGGGATGTTGTCTTTCATGAGGATATTTTTCCATTCAATACCATAACTCCTTCTCCTGAAGAAATCAAGACAGCTCATAAAGGATTCTTAGAAGATGATTTGCCTAATGAAGGAACTCTTATTATTACTTCTCCTCCAAGATCAAGTGAAGTAACTCCTTCAACACCGATTGAGACTCTTATAGGTCATGCTATTACAGAACCTCCTGAAGAGCCAACAGAATTGTGGCATCCCAAAAATTCAAAGCCAAGCCATAAGGTGTGTTAAAGTCTTTAATTAGGTGATAGAATTTCCATGGCTTATGTTTTAGCCATTAGTCTTTTAAATTTGATGATTTGTGCTTGTGATTGTGGAATTTAAATTTAATAAGATTAATACTCTATGCTTCGCCATATGATTTAAATTTCAATGAGCAAAAATATCCTAAGACTTTGGCCAAGATTGAAAATTGAAATTTAGAAATATTTATAGAAGGAATTTCAAAAAAAAAAAGAAGAGAAAAACAGGGATTAAAATTTGAATGGGCCTTGGACCCATTGGCCTAAAGCTTGGTGGGCCAAGCTAGTCGGCCCATTAGAGCCCAAGAAGAGGATTCGACCAGCCCAAGGGGAGTGGCCGGATGGGCCTAAGCCCAAGCCCAAACCAAATTTAAAAAAAGAAAACCCAATGAGACAAGTGGCAAATGGCAAGAGCATGCATTGGTTAGTTTTTAGGCAAAGCAATGATTGTTAATCATGGGATTAGGGGAGTATAAAAGGGATGAGAAGAGAGAGAGTGGCCGGTTCTTTGTTCATTCGGCCGAGAGAGGGTGAGAGAGAGAGAGAGAGAGAGAGAGAGAGAAAGGGAGAAACCGAGAGGGGAAGGAGGCGGAGCCGAAGGGGTGCCGCCGTTCATTCGCCGTCCGATTGCTGTGTCGCGTCGCCGTTCGTCGTCGTTTGTCCATCTTAGAGGAAAGTGGAGTCCTTAACTTCTCTTGCATGTTTGTTTTGTTGGTTGCATGTTCGATTTTAGGTGTGATTTGTGCGAAAAACCGAGGCAAGAGTTGGTTATTTTCAAACCGTGTGACTGTTCTTGTTCGGTTTGTTGGAGTCAGTAGCTTGTTTGAGCTTGCATGGGTGTTTGGAGTTCGATTTTGGATTTGATGTCTTCATAAAAGTTGTATCTAACGTCTTGTACTATAACATACTGAAATTTAGTGGAAAATGATGGAGATATGAGGGTTAAAGTTCTATTATACGGAGACCCTAGATCTGTGAAGTTTCCACTGACCTCTTGCTAGATTCTTGTTTGCATGTTGATTTCTGTTGAAGATTTGACTTTGATGTCTTCATGAAAGTTGTAGGTAACACCTTAAGCTACAACATACTCAAATTTGAAGCAAAAAGAACAAGTATAGCTTGGTGAATCGGCTAGATCTTGGAAACAATGGTTCTGGTGAAATATTTCGAGACATCCGAGACTTCATGGACTTAAATGGTGACCATAATTTGGTTATTTGACCTAGATCTCTTCATGAAACTTGTAAAGGATACCTTGGTACATAACATAATCAAATTTCAGAGAAAAAGAAAGAGAATAGATGGGTGAAATCTAAAACTTTCGGAGATGTGTATTCTGGACGACACGGTAGTGGTTCCAGAAGTTTCGTAGGGTTGTATAAATTAATCTAAACATAATTTGGCTTAGAGTTCTGCATGGAAAATGCACGAAAATGTGTTGGCTATCACCCTATAAAATTTCGTAATTTTTGGAGACCATATGAGTATTTTAATCGAATTTATTTGGAAACTGTGCAATTCTGGTCATTATCCGAATATCATGTGCTATTTCGTGGAAATTGTGAATTTGTGAGAAATTCAATTTGGCCATGAATTTTGTATGAAATTGTGACCCTATTGATTTGTTTAATGATTGTTGAATATTATGATTTTGGGAAAATCATAGATATTAAATTCAATATTTATTTATGAAAATAAATAAATATAATAATAAAATAATAAAATAATAATAAAATAAAAAGGGATTATTTTATTGGCCATGAATTTCATTGAATTTATTATGCATTGTCGTATGACATTGGTGTATGTATGATCATAAATTGAGAAGGATGCGTGAATCATATGCCATGTAATAATAAGATTAAAAGGATGATGAATGTGGAAAATGACATGTGAGTAAGAGGATGTGGTGGAGGATGAGGCCGGAATGTACAGAGATGCATTGCTGGAATTCCCTGGGAGATTCAGGATGCTCGGAATGTGGGGGGGCGGAAGCCTTGTCGGAGGTTTTTGCCCGAAAGGAATGCCTCGCGATGCCAGGATGTGGGTGCGGGATGCCTGGCTAGAAGGGTAAAGGCCGGAAGCCCTGTCGGAGGTTTCTGCCCGAAGGGAATGTCTCCTGATTCTAGTTGAGATGCGAGATGTCCGGAATGTGGGGGGCAGGAAGCCCGGTGGCCATGGGATGGCTAGAATGCTAGGAACCCTGTCGAAGGTTTTTGCCCGAACGGATGATGAAATTGATGATATTGATGATATGATGATCACCTATGATATGATATATGATATGCATGATGATGATGATGATGATGATGATGATGATGATGTGGTGTGACATGATATGATGATCACCAATGATATGATATATGATATGCATGATGATGATGATGATGATGATGATGATGATGATGATGATGATGTGATGTAACATGATATGATGATCACCTATGATATGATATATGATATGCATGATGATATGCATGATGATGATGATGATGATGTGATGTGACATGATATGATGATCACCTATGATATGATATATGATATGCATGATGATATGCATGATGATGATGATGATGATGATGATGATGATGATATGTGATGTGATATGATGATGCATGATAGAGTGTGCCTGGCTTCAAGGTAAGTAATGCCTGCAATGCATGTGAAATTGCATGATGCATTGAGTTGTTATTAGATTTCCCTATCTGCTGAGTGGTTGTACTCACCCCTTTTGGGGATAACATTTCAGATTAGCAAGTATGCCGCTACCTACCATCACGCGAGGTACATTTTACGGGATACCATCCGATGTAGAGGTCGAGTGTGTTGAGATAGACTGTCCCTCTGTTCCCGAACTGACTTTTATCCGAGTACGTTGTCTAGTGATGTATGACGTGGGCTTGGCTGGGAGTCCTGTTATTCAGGAGTTCATTTCTGTGCACGTTCGTCGGGATGGAGCGATGCGAGGGATGTTGCCGCCGCCGCCGCCACCGCCTGATGCACCGGGTTGGGTGTGAGACCTGCGCGCGATGAGTAGGAGCTGGATCTCTTTTTGATGTAGATAATCAACACTTTCGATGGGGGTTCGTACTCGTATGATGTTGAGGGTCGAGAGTTTCTTTTTGAGGTTTTAGGCTGGACGTGGCTGAGTCCTAGCTTTTCCTTTTTGATGTACCGACCCAAAAGAAATCCCATCTTGAAAATATATATGTAAGCAAAGTGTCGAAGTTGTTTATAAAATCCTGATATTTAGCTGGTGTGTATTTGTATCATGGATTGGTAGGGGGATAGATGGTGATGTTTAATTTGCTTCCGCTATGAGTCGCGTTGGGACCGATCATTTATAAAAAAATAAAAAAAATGCCTGCAATTAACGACGCTTGTTTTTAGTACAAGATAGCAAAACGGAATAAAGTGTAACATCGGCGCTGGTGACAACCTGCGAAGGGTTCGGGGTGTCACAAGAATCAACAGGAAATATCATAGCAGAACTAGTTCAATCACTCGATATCTCAGAAGCAAGTCCTAATGCAGACTCACCTTCAATGCAACATGGACTGCCAGTACAACATGAGCCATCTCGACGTCCTAGTCGCATTACTCGCCCACCGACTTGGACCAAAGACTACATATGCGGTTCCTCGAGGTCATCAGGTACTCGTTATCCTATCTCGTCCTATGTTTCATTCAATAGGCTGTCACCAGAACATTTATGCTGTATAAGCCGCATTTCTGAAGAACGAGAACCGTCTAGTTATAATAAAGCACGAGATGATTCTCGCTGGCAAAAGGCTATGGCAACTGAATTACATGCATTAATGGAAAACCACACCTGGGATATTGTACCTTTACCTGCTGATCGAAAACCCATTGGGTGTAAATGGGTGTACAAGATTAAATACAAAGCAGATGGTTCAGTTGAACGGTACAAGGCCCGATTGGTGGCCAAAGGGTTTACACAGCGAGAAGGTTTTGACTACCATGAAACCTTTTCGCCAGTGGCGAAGGATGTGACAGTTCGTTCTTTTTTATCGGTTGCTGCTTTCCGTGACTGGCCGTTACATCAGATGGATGTTCATAATGTTTTTCTACATGGTGACCTGGATAAAGAAATCTACATGGATCTTCCACCAGGATTACGAAGACAGGGGGAGTCTAAGGTGTGTCGTCTCCGCAAATCTCTCTATGGACTAAAGCAGGCTTCTCGACAATGGTACGCCAAATTTACCAACGCACTCATGGCTGCTGGTTTCAAACAGTCCAAATATGATTATGCACTATTCACCTGGACAAAAGTTATGTCATCTATTTACTTGATGATTCATGTAGATGACATACTTATCTTGGGAAATGATGATTCTGCTGTAAAAAGACTTAAAGAGTATCTACATTCCACCTTTCATATTAAAGATTTAGGGCCACCTAAGTTTTTCTTAGGAATTGAGATAGCTCGTTCAGATCAGGGAATCTCTCTTAGTCAGCGGAAATTCGTGATGAAAATTATATTAGACGCAGGACTGTCATGCTGTAGACCAGCGATTATTCCTATTAAGCAGAATGCCAAACTGACTTCTGTTGACTACAATGCTGGTATATCATCTTTTTCTGATGATCCATTGCTAGAGGATCTGCTAGGATATCAGAGACTTGTGGGAAAGCTTATATATCTTACTATGACTAGACCAGATATCTGCTATGCAGTACAGACTCTCAGTCAGTTTATGCACAAGCCAAAGCAATCTCACATGAGTGCAGCTTTGAAGGTTGTGAAATACTTAAAGACATGTCCAGGATTAGGGATTCTCCTTTCCCGAAGATGCAACATGGAAATGATAGCCTATTGCGATTCGGATTATGCTTCATGTCCAATGAGCAGGAGATCCATCACTGGCTTTTGTATCAAGTTTGGGGAGTCATTGCTTTCATGGAAGACAAAGAAGCAATCTACTGTGTCTTTATCTTCAGCTGAAGCCGAGTATCGATCCATGGCCAAGACAGTTTGTGAAATAGTTTTGTTAAGGGGATTACTCTCAGATCTTGGCACAGAAGTTAAAGGACCATCTATGCTCTTTTGTGACAATGATTCAGCACTCAAGCTAGCTGCAAATCCTGTATTACATGAGAGGACGAAGCACATAGAGGTTGATTGCCATTTTACCCGAGAGAAAATCCAAGAAGGAATTGTCGAAACAAGAGGAATCAGAACCTCGGAGCAACCCGCGGACATGTTCACTAAACCATTGTGTCAAAGACAACATGCATATCTTCTAAGCAAGCTTGGCATCTTGGACATATACAGACCACCAGCTTGAGGGGGAGTGTTGGAAGATATGATTCTCTAAATCGTATCATATTGTAATTGATTGTAATCTTTGTCTATTTTAGGACTAGAAGAATAGGAGAATATCTAGTTTCCTTTTATTGATTCATCTCTTGTAATTAAATACACGAATTGTGTTACATTGAATACAACAACACAGAAATTCTCTCTCCATTTCTCACTTTCTTACAATCATTATTTCAATCGACTTTATAATGGCCATTCAAGCCCTGCCCAGTCATTCGTTATCTCACGGTCCTCTCTTTGAAGGGCAGAATTGGAACAGGGGCAAGAAAAAACTTATAGACCACATAAAAGCCGACTAATAAAGCATGCCATTAGGTAGGCAGGAGTTATCAAAGCTTAACTAGCGATATTGATTCGGTACAATACTCATTAAATAATTGAAGTTCCCACTGACTTGTCGGGCAGTTCCAACAGTTGGAATCGCACCCGCGCACACGCTTGTGCATAGAGTTAAGGGATGTCGCATGTGTCAATTGGGATGAAAATACCGGCCAAGTGATCTGGCTTATGGCCGCACCATTCCAAGTCCTTCCACCAACTCCTCTCCCCCCTAATTTTCTTCAAATGCTCACTAGAAACTTCATCAGTCGACAGAGACTTCAGACTCGGGCAATCATAAAAACTCAACCTTTCTAACCTCCGTGCAATCCGTAGCCCGCAGGATATACTGGAAAGTGTAGGTACGTAATGGAGAGACAACTTTTTCAAAGTGGGGAGGAAATAAGGCATCTCTGGGACTTTGCTAGTAGAAGTTTGGCAGCTAATTAGACTTGCGATGGCTGGGCAGTCCTCAACTGTGACCTCTTCCAAGTTGTTGAGATTATCAAGCATCTCGCTTGAGAAAATAACTATCAACTCAGGGCATTTACACAATGTCAACAACTTGAGAGAAGATAAACATCCCTTCTACATTGAGCCTTTCCAAATGTTTCTCAAGTTTCTCATGTAATACACATACAGAAACTCTAGCGATTCAAGACAGATGCTTTTGCAGTGAGATTCAGTTAAAGCCTCTTGATGAAGGGTATCAGATGCATCCACAAGCACTTCAATCTCATTACACTCCCCTAGAACACACCACTTGAGTTGGTCCATGTTATCTATCCCTAGTTCAGATAGTTTCTTGAGATTAGCATGCCTTTCTAAGAAAAAAGCATTTGATTGTTGCAGGATGTCCTTAATATCCATGATGACACCATCACCATTTGTGTACCTCAAGAATCGGTTGCACTGTTCTAGCTCAAATTCAATATCTGATGGTAGCCGATTCATGATGCGGCTAGCATGATTACCAACACAAAGTCTGAATTGAGCTAAAGATGGATGCTCCATCAATTTCCTAAGCTGATTAAATTGCCTCAAAAGTTCCAATGTAGGAAAGGAAAACTTGAAAGCGCTTAACCTTTTCAAGTTGCAAACTTCAAATAAAACACCTTCAGCGCATGTATCCCACCATTCAGCATCGGCATCCATATCGAGATTAAGTTTTTTATTCCAAGTGTAATAGAGAAGATATTACCCCATGAGGAATCACTGTTTTAGAGTCATTTGAAGGTTCGGTTCCAGAAATTGAGATCCCCAAACAAGTTAGATTAATTAAACATTCAATTTCCTTGGGAAGATTCTTAATCTTTGTCCCCTCAAGATCAAATACCTCCAGCTGCTTGAGCCTTCCAATTGCTGGCGATATCCTTCTCAAAAGGACACAATCATTTAAGAAGAGTCTTTTGAGGCTGACAAGTTGAGATATAGACTCTGGCAAGCATCGAATGCGGGTTCTAGATAGATTCAAAACTTCTAGAGCAGGCATCTGATTGAAAAATGAAGAAGAAAGCTTTCTCAGCTTGTAATTTCTTTGTAGATATAACGACGAAAGGGAAGGGCACCTTGGTTCCTTTGGTAGCTCAGAAATTCCAGTATGCATCAAACATATCTCTTTTGCACTCTCCCATTCCTCAACCTCTGGTGGCTCTGTCAAATCCAAGCCACCCCGCATCAAAAACACGTGATTTTCCTCAGGCTGAAATATTAAGTCCACTAATATATCCTGATCCTGGTCTTGAAACTTCACAAATTGCCTATTCTCATCAACTTCGAGTAGGCTAGCATTGACAAGATTTTTAAGGACTTTTTGGCCTTCATCATGGGCGTCTAAGATACCATCCCTGACCCATAGGTCTATGGCAAACTCTGATGCAATCTCATCGTAATTGTTACAAAGAGCAAGATTTTTCAAGCATCTTCTAGTTTTATCATCTTCTAGTTGGTCAATGCAGAATCTTAACACATTAACCATAAGAGCTTCTAAACCTGCTTCATGACTTGTAGGTCGAACATTCAGTCTTTCAAGCGCACGTTTCCAGATTAAAATGTCATCAACATTTTGCAGTGCCCTCGCCACTAAAATAACAGCATGTGAATATGGCCTGCACATCCTAACTATTTCTCTAGCTAGGGCCTCTTTAGGATAATAAACAACTTCACCCACATTTTGACGAAATAATTCGCACAGCAACAGATCATCCAAGCCTATTTTCTTATCCACTTCGATTTCATCACACAATCGTCCTGATCCAGTCACAAAGACTATTTTGCTACCAACTGGTAGTGTTGCTTCCGGAATTCTCAATGTCTCTAGCTTCATGTGTTGGTTAACGCCAACAAGAATGAGCAAAAACTTGAGGCCTTCCAATGCATTCACCTCCGAATGTGGCATATCAACTGCATTGGCTTCAGTTAAATCAGAAGATATTTGTCCAGCAATCTCCTTTTGCACCTTTTCCATGTCACAGTTTAGAGGAACAGCTACACAGATGACTCTATCAAATAGATTTCTCAAAATTGCAGATTCCTTCAAAGCTCCAATGACAATAGCTTTTCCAACTTCGTTTCTGCCACATATTCCAATTTTTTCAACGTTAGATTTTTTTATGGACTTAATGAGATGGTCGACTATAGAGTCATATTTAACTGCACCCCATCCTTCTGATGATCTCCCTTCTTGTTTTCCACCGCTGCCTAACATATCAATTAAGGCATCGGCATCATCCAAAGTAGCATGTGAAGAACTTTCCTTTTTCATCTTTGGTATGTGTATAATATCGTTATATTCTAGACTAGCTTCTATCCTCGCCTTTTTATCCCCAACTTCATATTCCTGTCCTGAGCAATATGAATCAACTTCAGATTCTTGTTCTGAGGAATATGAATGAACTTTGTCAGAAGCAGTGTCTTCGTTTACTTTCAAGGAAAAGGGTTCAACCTCTGGCTCTGCAGTGTTCTGCATTTGCAAAAGTGCAGTTTCCGATGTTTCTCTCCTATGATATTCTGGACTTGCGACAATCTTCATCTTCTCATCAGTGTCTTCGGATTCTGATTCTGAGCAATGTGAACCAACTTCCGATTCTGAGTAATGTGAACCAACTTCTGATTCCGAGTAATGTGAACCAACTTCTGACTCTGAGTGTGATGAATATGAATGAGCTTTTCCCAAAACAGCATGAGGATTGGCGTCCTTATTCATTATCCAGGGAAATAGTTCAGTCTCTGCACCTCGACTGCTTTGCATTGGCACAAAATCACTTTCTGCCCTTTGCTTCTGCATGGCTACTGGTTTTTCCACTGCACTCGACCCTATTGCATTTTCTTCTTTTTTCAGATCACTCAATAGTGATCCTTCGTTCGTGACATAGCCTGCCCTTGTATGACGCAAGTCAATCCCCAATAATGGCTTGAGATCTGTATAGAACCAAATTCATGAGGCAAAGGCACAATCATTATCATAATCTGCCCTGTGATATATAAAACTTTTTTTTCCGCAATTTATCAAACACATTTCATGATAATACGTCTACACTTATCCAAGTGGATAGCTTGAAAACAGAAAGCCAAAGTCAGTTCCTTTCTTCACCATAAACAAAATCACTTGGTAACCCCATTTATTGACTTTGGATCAATTCAAAGAGAAAGAGCCCATTTTAGCCCAAAATAAATCCCGATACACAAGATGTGCTCCCTTAGAAATAGCAGCACTTCTAGACTTTATGCTATCAACAATAGCAAACAATAGCAATTTGATGCATGTATAAATGCAATATTATTGACAGAAGCATTGAGATAGCGATCTCGCAAGCACAGAAAAACTCTCATCTCTTTAGTCACCTTCAGCTGAGAAATTTGCTATTGTCTATATAGATAGTACTAGAAAACTCATTTTTTAGGGCAAAGCAAGGTTGAAATTGTATGGGCTAAGGTTATATCAGTGTCATGTTGCAAATCTTCTCCCCAAATCATTTAACATATAATGATTCTTTGAGGAATGGACGCTACCTTTTTTATCGTCAGCAGTATGAGAATAGAGGCCCGAACCCAAACTAATGGATGTATTGGCTGAACTAGGGACGGGCTCATCAGAGATTGATTTTTCCTGGAACAGCAGGCAATTACAGCAATGTTAGTACATTCAATATGTAAACAACATTGATGGTGTTGAAATAATATCTCGAGTCCCATGCGGACCATGCCCAACGTCAGATTGATCTGCTTGGAGGCCTTACCCGTCTTTCGGTGGGCCAGAAGGTGGACTCCAAACCCGTAGCCCACCTGAACGGGCACCTGAACGGGCACCTGAGACGTGCTCAGTGGGTTTTTTTTTTTGGGCATGGCCCAGTGGGATTTATTCCATAACTTCACTATGTATTTGAGTTGTATTTTTATCTAATGAGAAGATTAAGGACGCGCATGATAAAATTTCCACTTCTCCATTTCTCTGTTTCTCTGTTCCCCGGAACATGTTTGGAATAGAAATTCGTTTGGTAACACAATTTGATTTTTCTATTTCTGAAACAAATTTCTATTCCAGAAATAGATTTGAAGAAGAAATCAGAAGCCAAATCTTTTAATTTCTTAATTTCTGGAATAGAAATCAATTTCTATTCCAAAAATTTTATCATGCTAAACCACTAAAAACATCACAATAAAATTTCCTGTCATTTCTCTGTTATTCAAAATCAATAGATAAGATCCATGCAACAGCTCTATGAAAAAGCTGGAGACAAAAAGTAATGAGTTTTAGCAAGTGCTCTATGACAATCTTTTAACATCTATGTGAAAAATAAATATGAAAGTAGGATAGAATGGGGTTTTGTGAGTGAACCTCCTCGACATAACCCTTCGTAAATTTATTTAGTTAAGTTTGCATGTCCAATAATCGTAACTTGTAATCTATTGGAGGCAAACATAGGCTAGAAACTAATAATGACGTAAGAGGGAGAAAGAAAGGTATGTTGACCTCAACAAGTCGTTGCATCTCATTGTCATCCGACTTTCTTCCGTGATAAGCTACCTTCAACTCTGGTAATCGTCTCTGGTGTCCCTGGAGCAAAGAACATCACCAATCTTGTTAACCTCTAAATATTTGCAGGTCAGCAAAAATAAAAAATCATTTTGAGACTCATTGCTTAATCATGTACGAGGATAAGAGATCACAAGAACAAAAGAGAAATCAAGTTATTTGTCATGAATTGAGAAAGTACAATGCAAATGATTTCTTGAGAGAGATGATTTATTTCTTTACCATCTCTTAATAATAATTAGATATTTAGGAAAAATTACCAAAATAATTACAAAGCGATTACACTTATGCAAATTTAGTTATAAATTTTTCAATTGTGCCAATTGAGTCCTAAACTTTTTTCACAATTTGTCAATTTAGTCATTCCGACCAATTTTGACTAGAAAATGCTTACGTGGACACTAGCCGTTTTACATGGCATGGTTCATGCTGAAGTGAATAATTTTTTTAATAAAATTGAAAAATATGAATTATTCTTCTTTCCATTTTCCATTTTCCATTTTTCTTCTTTTCTTTCATTTCTTTTTCTTTTTTCTTCCACCGGTAGGCCAGCGACCAGCTATAGGAGAGGGCTGACAAGAGCTGGCCTTGCTTGAGGCTCGAGCTTGTCAAGATCGAGCGAGGCAAACCTTGTTGGTATTTAGCAACTCAAGCCTCACCCAATCCCAGCAAGTGCATGCCTCGCTTGAAGCCTTGCTTAAGGCCAACAAGGCTCCTCCTCGCCTATGGCCGATTGCTAGCCATTGCCAAGGCCTTGCAATTGGTGGAGGAAGAAAGAAAGAAAATTTTAAAATTAAAATTTTTTCATAAATTATAAAAATTGTCCACATCAACGTCAGCTGTGCCATATAAGATGGTCAACATCTACATTAGCAATTTTTGGCCAAAGTTAGATGGAAGGATTAAATTGTCAAAATGTTTAGAGTTAAATTGGCACAATTGAAAGGTTTATGATTAAATTGGCGTAAATGTAATAAATTCAAGACTTTTTTGATAATTTTCTCTCAAAAGGAAATGTTCTCGTGAGCAAACTCCATGCCATAAAGGGGATTTTCTGAATTCGAACGTACTGTTGCTTGAGAGTTGTTCCCTGAAGTTGCGGCCGAGACATACACAGGGAGTTCCCCGATTTGGAGAGGGGCATCATCGATGGAGGCATTGGAATCAGTTTGATTTTCAGGCAGCGTAGAAGAAGGGACGACAGTGGCAGGGTGGTCAATGCACGTGTGCCTTCCACGGTACGTGATCTCGAAGACAGTGGGGTCGTCGCCGGATCTTTGCACTTGCTTGGTAGCTGGACAACCTTGGACATGCTTATGAGTGCACCTATAGTAGCCCCTGAATATGAAGTTTGGGAAAATTATCAATGAAAGCTAGACATAGAGGCCAAAGGAAACATATAAAACTTGGGTGCAGTCATAGCTGAGCTACTTCGAAAGTGCTCAATTATATGTCAAACTATAGTAGGTTAAGGAAGAGGAATGTGATAGCAACGTAAATAGCTGCCAAGTTAAACTAGCCATTAATAATTGAAATCGTTTTCAGATGATTGTAACATGAGAAAAAAGATGGCTGACCATGAAACAATCCATCAAGTATAGGATTATGACCGACACGATGAAAATCATTATGCTGCTAAGTGATGACGTATTTCATCAAGTCTTCTTGAGACTAACTTTCCATATGAGGAGAAATGAAAGAAAACATATCTGTCTACTCCTATCAAATAACACCGACAAGTATTGAGTTCCTTCCTTTTAGCATTTTCAAGGACGTGGCTTATCTCAATTCGCAAGTCCATCAATGTAACATGCTGGGGATGAATTTGGACTAGAAGTGAGAAAGGCAAGATCGTTAAGGGGTTTACTTTGAACAAAGGAATAATGTTCTTGAAGCGCCTAGACTTGAGAATTAGAGAATGATCGTCTCTGAACTCACCTTGGGTACTTGGCTCCGAGAATATCCTTCTGACCGTACTTTCTCCAACTTAACCCATCGTCAAGTGGAGATACGAGGTTCGAGGATGGGTCCAATCGGATCAACTCTGTCCACTGCTGCTACATAAGACGGTTAGTATCCATGTTAATAATTTTTTGTCAATGATAGCCGAAATGACTAAATTGGTAAATTATTAGAAGGTTTAGAAATTGAATTGACATAATTGAAAGGTTGCAAACTAATGTGGCACAAATGCAATATATTTTAAGACTTTTTTAGTAATTTTTCTTCAAAGGAAATGTTTCATTAGCAAACTCCATGCAGCGAAGCAGAAGATCTGAATTCGAACGTACTGTTGCTTGAGAGTCATTCCTTGAAGTTGCGGCCGAGACGGTCATAGCAAGCTCGGATCCTGGAGTGCCGACTTGGAAACCGTCTAACCTAGCAGGAGACTCCGAGAAGCAGTTGGTCCCAGAAGTTGAAAGGGACACGAAATGAGGGGTGCTAGAGAAGTTGATGTTGTTACTCATGACGCTGGAAATATAATCTGGTGATGGGGTTTTGGGTAGTATGATTTGGAGAGGGGCAGCGTGGATGGAGGCATCGGAATCAGTTTGATTTTCGGGCAGCGCAGTACGGACGACAGTGGCGGGGTGGTCAATGCACGTGTGCCTTCCACGGTACGTGATCTCGGAGACAGTGGGGTCGTCGTCGGATCTTTGCACTTGCTTGGTAGCCATACAACCTCGTGTAGAAAATTTATTCACATATACAATTAATCAATCAAGGAAATAACGGATCCATATATGATTGTAAAACACCGATCAATCAATACAGCGGAATTAAAGCGTACTTGTTTGAGCCATTGCTTTACTTGCTGAAAAATATATCACTCTGATAATCAGGGATCTATCGGAATGCCAGATCTTCCTCTCTATGACCTATTTCGATATAGCAGCTTTCAATGGGATTAAAGCAACTGATAGGTATAACCTACCCTTTTATAGGCTAGAGAGGGGACCTAGCAAACCCTAATCAACAGCGTGTCAACTGGGCCCTTCCCATTACGGGCTTCAGTCCAACACAATTGCCTACACTTTGCTGCTCAACTAGGCCCGTTATCAATAGATGCCAATACCCAATTCAATCAGATCACTTTAGGGTTCAACAAATATTGGAATATCCATTAACCCGATTATTTAAAATAGAAAATCAATTAATTAATGTAAGCCCATACTATAGGAAATTTCCAACATTCTCCCACTTGGGCTACATTAATTAACTTATTTTATTTTGAAAATATTTTATATTGAAAACGACACTATCGGGTTAATAACTGAAAATTTTGTTTTATGTGGCCACAACTTTGAAAAATAATATTCCAATAATGGCATCTTAATACCAATCCAATCCTATATAACCTCAGAATAGGACTATGGAGATCAATGTGTTAAGAAAATATCATTACACAAGACCTTCCATAATCACATATAATAAGCATTATATTTTCATGGATCATGGGCCTAGTAGTGTAGTAAGAAATAGTGCCAACATGTGATCAAAATTTACACTATTTCTTATCGGTCCTCAATGCAATTTCTCAACAACATGAAACTGCATTAACACAATTTCTAAACAATATGAAATTGCCATGGTGCGATTTCTAAACAACATGAAATTGCCATGGTGCGATTTCTAAACAACATGAAATTGCACAATTATGTCACAATTCAACATGAGATCTCATAATCAGTGACATCCAGTCATCTTTAAACAAAATTTGTTTAAAGATACTGTTTTATACTTCCATTTCTCAGTCAATAGGAGAAATGATAACAATAGAATCAATAATAATAATCATTGAAAATAAATGCTTTAATATACATCATAAAAGCATTATTGGTCTGCATATAACTATAATCTCCAGAAATACAAATTATGAGACTCCCACTAATAAGAGAAATCAAGAGAATCTAAACCACCCATATTCTTTACATGTTCTTCAAACAAAATGGGTCGTAAGCCTTTTGTTAGAGGATCAGCCAACATGAACTCAGTTCTAATATTTTCAATCACAATGTCTCCATTTCTGATCAAGTCCTTAATAGTATAATATTTAATCCAATTAACATTTCAACCGTGGCATTGTTGTTTTTTATAGCAAAAATAACTGTTTGTCACACATAATGCAATAAGATCAATTATGGGCAATAAGTATTTCAACAAAAATAATCAGTACATTATAAACTCCCCTTTGGGCAAAGTGTATAATGCACCATTATTTTTCACAGCATCAAGTTTATAAAGCAACAATAAGGAGAATTACATATAATTGTCAATGATCCATCCCCTTTGGGCAGACAAATCATTTAAATTATACATCTCCATGATATCAATATATAGAGACGATAAAAGAGAATTACATATAATCTTCAAGGATTAATCCCCTTTGGGCAGACAAATCCTTTAAATTATATATATCTCCATTATCTCAACATAGAGGGGAATTACACACAACTCTAAAAGAAATTTATCCCCTTTAGGCAGATAAACCTTTTGAGTCACACATCCCCATCATTCATCTCTAATATATCAATATAGAGGGGAATTACATATAACTTTCAAAAATTTATCCCCTTTGGGCAGATAAATCTTTTTGAGTCATACATCCCCATCTTTTAATTCTGGAATTTATCTTCATGCAATTTTCAAATTAATATACACAATAACCCCTTTGGGCAGTAATTGTATATACTAATTTTTATCAATAGGAAATTCCAAAAAATATATATGCCCAAAATTTATCTAACAATATGAAGCACTTTACAATATGTGCTTCCCAAGATCATATTGCATTTATCAAGCAATAATTTTTACCACAATTTTTTTTTTTAAATGGAGGGTAAGAAAGACAGTTTTAGTCCAAATCATTGAATTAACCCAACAAAAGAGAGGATAGGTGCATCTAGCACTTCAGCCAACATGTTTTGTATTTAAGTTTAAATTACTTGTGCACCAAATACCAAACAAAGACACCCAAGTAGGAACTACAATCTTTACAAGAAAAAAATGGCATCCACTGCATACTCAACCTCAACTAAAATAGAATGAAGAACACTCTAAGCAAGCACTGTAACCAATTACATCAGACAGGGAAAACAACCCACCATTTTGTCACCTTTAGTCAATAGGTTCTCATGATTAAATAAATAAAAGTCCCACTAGCAATCTTAAGCTTACTTTCCCTTTTCTTCTACACAATGGTCGTTCACATAAAACACTATCACAGACCATTGCTTATAGAGACATAATTGAATGAGAAGTTCACCATCCATCAAAGAAAACCAAGTTCATCAATCCATAAGCAGTACCCACGATAACCATCAATGGAATTCGTCTAAATTTCATTAAAAAAAAATCTTGAATCCACCACAAACAAGGATATGAAAGCACACATCAATAAGTACACTAGCCACCAGATTCCAACATATGTGAATCATTAAACGCGAATCTACACGAGAAACCGAAGACGTTCAAGCCACTCAGCCCTCAAACCCGAATTGTTCACGCGCCCTCCAGTCAAAGCAAAAGCTACTGCACAATAAGGCTCAATCCCATGAATTTAGCCCAAATCACACCAACACCATCTATGTTTCACAGATCTAGTCCAGCAGAAGCAAAATAGAGGGCCACGGTTTGCCAACGGAAACCCATAACGGGTCCCACATCAAGCACTCTTTTGTCCGTCAGATCCAAATGTAAACTTTCCAAAAATATTTAAGGTCCAGATGATTGTTTCCTCAAGCTGGACCACTTTTGCTAGGTTAATAGCACTAACCCATGATGGGAGAGAACTTCTCCCACAAGCTAAAACATAAGCACTTAACTAAGTACCTCCACATGTTAATTGGAACGGCAGCACTCTTTGTTTTATTGTATCTCATCAATCAGTCCTCCACCAGTCAGTCTAGTCCATTAACCCTTTCTCGAATTTGTGCAGGAAGATGAAGCATCCATGTACGCAAAAATATTATTTGTCCCAGCAAACAAACTTGGCTAATTTAACTAGGAGGAGACGTCCTAGACTAGCCATGGTGGAGCACTCATGTCTGCTAGGACATTTGCATGCTCGAGTTCACAATTTTCCATGCTAATTAGTGGAATAACAAACCTTTCATGTACGAGGATTCCTAGAAAACAATGGGAACTCTCTTCCTTGCACTTGCTTTTCTAATTACAAAAGCTATCAACACTCTATCTTTACCAATTAGTTTACAAGTACTTACCACACTTTGGAGCCAAACATAACCGACGACTCATCTGTCTCTGCTTGTGAGAACTAACAACAATTTTATACTCAACCATAAAATAGATTAATTAATCACAACTTTCTTAAGCAAGCATGTTGCAAGACCCCAATCATTATTCCATTTAAAACACTCAAAGCTTGATTAGCTAGATAACTATACATAAAGATTAGCATCAACCTAGTAACATTGAATGTGAGCCCCACACGTTCAACGTGGAATAAAATCGTGAAATCCTATGATCGCACCATATAACGCAATCTACCAAAATTTATTGTAAAAAAAAAAATGGCATCAAGCAAGCACGTTTACACTCCTTGTCATGAAAAATTAGCTAAAAAAAAAAAGAGCAAGCCTCGAGTCCAATCCAAAAGAAATTTTCAGTGGCTGCAACATGACAATCAGGATGAAGCTATAACCCATTAAAGTATGAGGGCGACTAGAAGAAAATAAAGACTAATAGTATGATAATCGAAAGAAACACACTCTTCCAGCATTAGCAGAAGAATCTAAAAGCACCAAACAAAATAGATGTGGACACCTGACAATAAGATAAAAGCGTGGATGCCATGGAATATTAGGATTCAAAACTAAGTCTCCTTCAAAGAGCATTGGCCAAAGAGAGTGTACACATAAAAGACTTTGCACATCAACTGCGATTTCTAGCGACTGCCACCGCACACATGTCGCATTATGCATTGGCACCCTAAAATCTTACATGCATAGTCGGTAGAATACTGTCCCTTGATCCTGTTTGATATGCAGGTATTTACCCTTAGCCTTCACCAATATACTTTGTTGTGTTTAACCAAACAAGTTGTACATACTACAAAACAAGAACCAATCTCAACCAAGGATGACAATTCACTTGAGAAGATCTATCCACTCTCATCTTGCCAAAATATGAAAAGAACAGTGAACTATCATAACTTTTAGATTTTAACGTCCATCTATAAACTTGAGCCAACACAACCACTTTTCATGTTGCTTTAATACTTCCCATGCAATTCAAGATAAAAAAAACGGTATCTATATTTTCTTGAATCTTCAGAACTACCATCTTCTGAAAAGACCACCTATATAAATTCTGCACACACTTTGATCTTATGCATTGCAACAATAAAGCAGAGGAGTAGTAGTCTCTCAAACCCATAAAAAAAGCTTATCTCAGAAATTATTATTTCACGCCTATCACTCCTTCTGTGAGCGAAGGAGGCATAAATCACATCACAAATCTATCCTTGACATGTTTGGTACATCTGAAAGGCATTATCTAGCGTCAACTTCCAAAAGCCCAGAAAATAATTGGTTCTATTGTCTCCTAACTTGACTGGGCTATCTGAAAAGAACGGTATTTATCTTCAATTAATTCTGCGCCTCTAAAGAGGCTTCCTTTGACAAGAATCTACAAAGGGGCTCTCCCAAAATTGGTCCTTTTTTTTTTTTTTTTAACCTCATTGCCTTGTCTTTCAGAACAAAAGTCTACACCATCCAGCTTTTTCCCAACGATGTACAGTAACAATAACAAGACAAATCAAATTTCACACAAACCCGGAATTCACCAACACAAACACCAAAAGCCAGACAGCATCGTGGAAAAGCAAACAAACAATTAATCGAGCACCCAGATCACCCGAAATCGAAACGAGAGCCCACAACCAAAAAAGGCGCGGAATTTAGAACATACCCAGAAAACCCAAATCAAGAACTCCCGCCGACCCATCGCCGCAACACAATCGTGGAGAACGAATTTCACAGCCGCCTACCACCACAAAAATACAAATCTTCACAAACCCTCCATCCTTCTCGTCGCAAATGAATTCGGCATTGACTAGCGACTGTGGGTGAACTCGCCATGGCAACCGAACAAAACCACCAAGAGGAGCAAGTCGATTTCGAAATCAGAGAACGACGAGTGAAAGAGCGCGTGTGTTGACCGACAGTTCATAATTCAAATGACACGGCGCAACGCAAAGAAAAGCATCGAGTGGAGAAGAAAAAACGAAGGTAACGCTAGAATGTAACTTAAAATTCTAGAACTTTTTCATGTATAAACCCTCAAATTTAAAATTTAAAATTCTCTCTCAATTCTCAACGAAATTATACAAATTATATATGGTTGGAAAGATCTCAACATGTAGAACAAAAGCCCTATGATTTCAGATCAATCAAGCAAAAAAAAAAAAAAAAAAAAAAAAATCCACACGAAAGATAATGCCCATATTTGGCTCAAAGAGGAAAATTTCGAATTTGTCCATAAAAAGATAAAATTTGGGTTCTACAATCATATATGACAAGCTCTGATACCACATGTAGAAAATTTATTCACATATACAATTAATCAATCAAGGAAATAACGGATCCATATATGATTGTAAAACACCGATCAATCAATACAGCGGAATTAAAGCGTACCTGTTTGAGCCATTGCTTTACTTGCTGAAAAATATATCACTCGATAATCGTGATTGCTATCGGAATGCACTCGATCTTCCTCTCTATGACCTATTTCGATATAGCAGCTTTCAATGGGATTAAAGCAACTGATAGGTATAACCTACCCTTTTATAGGCTAGAGAGGGGACCTAGCAAACCCTAATCAACAGCGTGTCAACTGGGCCCTTCCCATTACGGGCTTCAGTCCGACACAATTGCCTACACTTTGTTGCTCAACTAGGCCCGTTATCAATAGATGCCAATACCCAATTCAATTAGATCACTTTAGGGTTCAACAAATATTGGAATATCCATTAACCCGATTATTTAAAATAGAAAATCAATTAATTAATGTAAGCCCATACTATAGGAAATTTCCAACACCTCGGACATTCCTATGAATGCACCTATAGTAGCCCCTGAATATGAAATTTGGGAAAATTATCAATGAAGCTAGACATAGAGGCCAAAGGAAACATAATGAAACTTGGGTTCACTCATAGATGAGCTACTTCAAAAGTGCTCAATTATACGTCAAACTATAGTAGATTAAGGGCAACAAATGTGATAGTAACGTAAAAAGCTGCCAAACTGAACTAGCTGTTAATAACTAAAATTGTTTTTAGGCGATCGCGACATGAGAAAAAAATGGTTGACCATGAAACAACCCATCGAGTTTAGGATGATGATCGACGTCACGAAAATGATTGTGCTGCTCAATGATGACGTCTTTCATCGAGTCTTCTTCAGACCAGCTAACTTAATAAATCTGTCTCTACTTCTATTACATGACCCGGGGACAAGTATCGAGTTCCTTCCTTTAACGTTTTCAAGGATGTGGCTTATCTCAAGTCCACCAATGTAACATGCTGGGGATGAATTTGGTCTAGGAGTGGGAAAGGCAAGATCATTGAAGTTTGGGTCTACTTTGAACAAAGGAATAATGTTCTAGTGAATCTTTGGGTTGATGGAGCTTCAACAATTGAGAATTAGACTTTACCAAAAAAAAAAAAACAATTGAGAATTAGAGAACTGATCGACTCTAAACTCACCTTGCATATTTGGCTCCAAGAATTTCCTTTTGACCGTACTTCATCCAACTGAACCCATCGTCAGGTGTTGGGGCTCGGACCCGCTCTGTCCACTTCTGCATCGCCTTTCTGCAAAATCATGCAACAATCATGTCCACATGCAAACATCAAGGGCAGAGTCATGCATGCAACAACAGGGAAAAAATATCAAATGATTAATTTATTCATTACCTCTTCCTAGGAGTAGAACCATCATCAAGATTCCGGTCTGAGTCTCCTCTGCTCATCGGGCTCCCACCGAGTGAAGGGGGCGACACAGACAACCGGCGCGGACACCCTCCACCCGGGGGCTCCGCATTAAGCATGGACAGCGCCTCATCATATGAGGTTAGGATCCCGCGCATGAGCATTTCTTGGGTTTGTTCGTGTGATGAAGAAGAAGATGATGAAACAGCTGAATGGAGTTGGCGTTGGAGTTGCTTGGTCAGCTCTCTGCCCTGTATTAGCTCATTCGGCAAGTTCATTTTTTCCCAATCTTCCATATTCTCGATGACTTCAAAATCTTAATGAGAACTTAAAAGATGACTTGGTTTTTGAGCTGTTTCTGTTACACAAAAGCCAGTTGTATCAGAGATCGAGACCTCGAGCAACAACAATGCCAAAAGAGAGAAGACCAGGAAGCAGGTTCCAGAGAAGCGGTTAAAAAGCAAAAACTGGGGATGGGTTTCTCTAAAGTTTAAGACTCTGAGATTGGTGGGAGCTTAAATCAGAACCGGGTCGGTCTAAACAGATCTGAAAAAGGATTCGTAACACGAGAGAAAAAGAGAGACAGAACTTTCGTGCCTTGAATGGGTTTAGAAGAAGGAAGATCCAAGAAGTATCGGTAGTGATGTCACACCCGAATCCAACAAGAATGAAGAATGGTACAACCGTCCTTTTATATGAAAGACGTAGCCTCAAATACAACAAATAACTTGTATAAAAAAATATATATTTTCCTCTACACATATATAATAACAGAACGGATTGATTATAATATCAACGTTTCTATCATCCATTAAAAGGAATATGTTCAGCTTAGAATTCAGCCAATCCAACAAGTATCTACTTAGAAACAATGCAACTAGCTAAAGTCATACCCAAAATCCTTATACGATAAGTTTCTCGTCGATAGTACCTTTGTCCAACTTGTCACTAACTGAGGAACCTGCATTTAAGACGAATGAGATGAGCTATCGCAGATTAGTGATTAGTATATCTCTTCTAAGCAAATCGAGCATCTACTATACATACATATGTAAGTATTACTAGAAACTCAAACTTCAATCCCAAGATATTTTTTGTATAAGGACTGGGGTCGATCCCTAATTTTTATGCGTAATAAATAACTAATTGGTTCACAAAATTTATATATTAACATAATCAAAGAGTAGTAAATGCTCCATCCAAACTTTTATGCAACAAAACTTATACTATATTTAATCCATATTGCTTTTGAAACATGAGTTTACAAACTCGAAAAATTTAAAAAAAAAAAAAAAATCACTTACCTGGGAATGCTTACAACCAAATAACAAAGATTACCCGGACCATTGAAGTCGTAATCCTATCAAATAAACGAAAAGTAAGATTAAAATTAAGTAAAACGCTGCCTTAACTATGAATAAGCTAAACTAAGCTTACTCTCTAATAAAATGACTTCTATGTACTAATAAAATATTGTCCAAAGCAAATATTCAAAACTATCCTTGATGCAGAGTTTGAGCGTGAAATTTTAGAATTTCGTTCAGATTAAATCTTTACTTCAGATCGACTAAACTAAACTACAAATGCTCACTACGGGTTGAACAAAAACCTCAAGGACAGCCGATCCTAGCAAAAAGCTGCTAACGCATAGAACAAACACTAGTAATACAAATGACCACTCGCACGACAAACTTTCTTGCCCCATGAGCCTTTTCATCGAACTCGGTTTCAAGAGAGTTTATAGTCAAAAGAAAGACCTTTCGAATTACTAGAAGGCCGATAACTTGGCTGACCCAAATTTATTCAGCAAGCGAAAAAATTCCACCCGAAAGCTGTTGGTCAAGTATGGTTCATCACGCATACGTATTTTCGAAAATTCATTTTGGACAAATCATAAGGTCCAAATCGGCTTCTGTAAAATTTTACAACTTTACAATACTCTAAACTATCAAAACTCCATGATTTGTCGGTTTAACAACTTTTAAATTTAACCTTGCAGCTTAGAAATCACAATAATCTGAAATTCGGGGTGGTCTTCAAAAAATCCGTTCGATTAGATGAATAAAAGACTTACCGAAAGTTATGAATCGAAGAAAAAAAAAAAAAGAAAGTTATGAATCGAAGAAAATCCGATTTGGTGAACTCTCCGAGGCATCTATGCACGAACTTTTTCCTTTCTCTTTCCTTTTCCATCTCCTTTCTTTCTTCTTTCTTTCTTTCATTCTTTTCCCTTTTATCCTTCGTGCGTGCACAGAACTTTTATTTGAGCAGAGGGCGTCCCTTCTCTCCTTTGTTGACCTGGTCAACTTTCTTTTGCTTTTGACTTGTTGACCAGTCAAATAGTCAAACGCTCAAATATTACAAGTGAAGCTTCGGGGAAGAGGGGGGGGGGGCAGATAGGAGGAGAAAGTGACCGTGGGTGGTCATATTTATGGGAAGTCCATCCTTCCGATTTTAAATGAAGGGAAAAATGATAGAGAGAAAGAGAAAGTTTGACTGAGAATTGGAAAAGCCGAATAGGATTTTCTCAGTCAAGACCGGTCCTTGATCGGATCACTATTCCCAGTTCAACACACCTAGCAAGGACAGTCCAATGGCTGACTGTTCCTCTTCTTCAAGAGTTGCACCGAAACAGTGGATCCCATGTTAAGCTCTTTTCCTAACAACCTTTTGAAATGTATAGAAATGTCCAGGAAACTCAATCCAACTTACGAGATTGATTCACAAGTCGATGCAATAAATCGTAATTTCAAGAGAGCAGATCATATTTAATTGCTTGATATGATAATCCGATGCACTAATTTGTAAATTGGGTTTGTTAATTATTCTTAGGGGATCTAACATTATATTGTTCTTAGATATGGAGGGTTCTTGCGAGGATGATACTGATGATATGTGAAATTGTATAAAAGCAGTCAAAAATTGGACCTATTAGCGATGGAAGATGGGGGAGAGAGAGAGTGAAATTGTATAAAAGCAGTCAAAAATTGGACCTATTGGCGATGAAAGATGAGAGAGAGAGAGAGAGAGAGAGAGAGAGAGAGAGAGAGAGAGAGGGGGGATGGTGATGACCAAGAAGCTTCAAACCTTGTTTCGCGTTGTTGCTAACCCATTGCCCTCACCTTCCAAGCAAAGCTAGAATTTCACCCATCCATAAAATAATCAAACAGGAAAGCTAGACAAATTAATATACAAATGCTTGTGAAATGTATATACCATTTTGAAAAGCAGTCAAAGATAGGAGCTACTACAAACGGTTACCCTAAATTTAACCAACTATCTCAGAAATGACAAGAATCTGAAATTAAGTAATTTCAAAAATCTCTTCGAGTAGATGAACAAAGGCTATAAGCACTTATCGGGCGTTACGAATTGAAATAGATCCAACTTGGAGAGCTCTCTGAAGCGTGTATGCGTGAACTTTTTCCTTTCTCTTTACTTTTCGCTTTTGCTTCTTTCTTCTTTCTTTCTTTTATACTTTTCTTTTTTCTTCTTCCTGCGTGCACTGTGCTTTCATTTGAGCCGTGGGCGTCCCTTCTATCGTTTGTTGACCTGGTCAACCTTTCTTGTCTTTTCTTTTTGCCCTTTTAACTTGTTCACCAGTCAAATGGTTAAATGGTCAGATAATACAAGTGAGACCCCAAGGAAGGGGGGGAGATAGTGGCCGTGGGTGGTCATATTTTTGGGAAGTCCGTCCTTTTAAATGAAGGCGAGAGAGAGAGAGAGAGAGAGAGAGAGAGAGAGAGAGAGAGAGAGAGAGAGAGAGGGGGGGAAAGGCCGAGAAGGATTTTCTTGGTAGATCGGTCTTTGGTCATAACCATATGAATCAAGGTGAGCATAGTCAGGGTGGACAGAGTCCATCTCAAAACTGGGAATCATTGAGTGAATTCATGGAACCGGTCCTATCAAGCTTCACACATTCAAAACAACATTTTCCAACAATCTAAAGTACAGCAAAATAAAATTTAAAAAAATCCCTATTCTTAATTGCAAGATCAATAGAAATTTTGAGCTCATATTGTAAATTGAGAGTCGAGTCCAGATAGAGAAATGACTTAAATGAGATGAGAGTGAGATGATACGACATTCAATCAATAGGTGATGAGTTTCGAATAAGGGATTTTAGGGTTTTCATCTTTCTTAAAAAATTTATCAGAAATTTTTCTTAAAAATTATATATATATATATATATATATATATATATATATATATATATATATAATATTACTTTCTGGTTCGAGTATGCAATTTCATGCTTGGAATCGTGAACCGAGTCGGTATCCACCGGTTCTAGTCTGATCTGATCCGATCCTGGGGCTATTCCCAATTTCTTTGTACACCCCTACATAAGATTATCATTCCTAGTTTAACACAACTAGCAGGGACAGTCCAATGCCTGATTGTATCTCTTCTTCAAGAGTTGCACCAAAATAGTGGATCCCATATTAGTCTCTTTTCTAACACCCTTTTGAAAAGCATAGAAATTTTCGGGCTTGCAAGATTGATTCACAAGTGGTTGCAATAAATCGTAAGTTCGAGTGAGTGGACCATATTTAATAGCTTAATATGATAATTTGATGTGCTATTTTATGAATTGGCTTTGTGAATTACTCCTAGCGGATCTAATATTATATTATTCTTAAATATGGAGGGTTATTGCGAGGATGATGGTGATGGTGTGTGAAAAGGTAGATACAATTTTGAAAAGCAGTCAAAGATTGGGGCTGTTGCCGATGGAAGATGGAAATGGGAGAGAGAGAGAGAGAGAGAGAGATGGTGATGACCAAGAAGCTTCAAACCTTGTTCCTCGTCGTTACTACCCACTGCTCCCAACTTCCAAGCAAAGCTAGAATTTCTCGCATCCATTCATAAAATAATCAAACAGGAAAGCTAGACAAATTAATATATGAATGCTTGAGATAGAATGAGGAAGCATTAAAGAAATGGGGAAGACATCATATTGACGCTGGCTTGGAACCTTTGCTTATTTTGACAGTGACAGATCGTTTCTTAAACGAATGATCAAACGACGTGGCATTTGTTTTGGGCACATGTGGGTCCCCAAAAATTAATGGGAAAAGATAGTTTCATTTCAAACCATCACTTGGATTTTAATAAATCTCATTTTGTCCACCTAAAAAGGGTTCTTGTTTGGAACTTGAATCTCAATTTTATTATGCAGACCGGAAACGGCGGTGATATAAAAAATAGAATAAGTACAATTTTTTTAAACCTATCGTATTTTTATTAATTCAATTATAAATATTTTAATTTTGTTAATTAAATCCAAAATATTTTTACATTTTATCAATTGAGTTTATCTAATCAATTTTAACTACAAATCTTTGACATAAACATTCACTAACGTAGAGGTTGAATACTTTTTAATAATATATTTTTTGATTTTTTTATTATTTTTATTTTCATTTTCCTTTTCTCATTTCTTCTCTTCTCATTCTTTTATTTATTTTTTTTAAATTTTATCGTGGCTAGCATGGACTGCGGCACCCTTGTCCAAATTTAAGCGAGGCCATCGTAGCGATGAGCAAGCCTTGTTGCCTTCATACGATAAGGGCCCAATGACCCTCGTTAGTCACAATGATAAAAATAACAAAGAATGAAAAGTTAAGAAAATAAAATTTTTTAAAAATAATAAAAAATTCGAGAAAAAATAAAATATTATTAAAAATTGTCCGTGTCAAGGTTGGCCATGCCATGTAGAATGATCGGTGTCCAAATAAGTGATTTCTGATCAAAATTTGTTGGATGAAAAAAAAAAATTAAGCTTGAATTGGCACAATTAAAAGATTTATGATTGAATTGGCATAAGTTTATGACATTTTTGGTAATTTTTCTATGTTAATCATGTACAAGGATAAGAGATCACCGAATAAAATAGAAACCAAGTTATTTGACATGGAATGATAAAGTAGAATGCAAATGATTTCTTGAGAGAGACTATGACGTTTGGAAAATTCCTACCTTATTAATATGTAGGAATTTAGTTGCAATCGTTGTCACACATTATGAATTTTCTATGGTCGATTAATAAGACTGTTACGTTTGGAAAGTTCTATCAAATGTTTTGATGAGTTCAAAAGCTAATTATTAACTTATGTTTGGAAAGTTTTGCTAAACGTTATGACAAGTTCAAAATATTTTTTGGATTTATTAATATTTAGAATAGACGCTGGTTTTCATAATTATGTGCTGATATCCTCGAATTCTTAGCTTTTCAACCGAAGATGTTATTTTTGGAAAGTTATTGTTTTAGCTATTTCTTCTTCCAACAGGTCTACTTTGAACCTTGCATTCCTTTCTTTCCTCCAGCAAGTGAGACTTTGGACTTAACTTTGTTGATGTTATGCTTATTTCATCTATATTAACATCTACTTCATTAATGCAAGGCAGCCTTTTTACATGGCGAGATGAGATGAAACTCTCCTAAATATCTCTTCTCTTAGCTTATGAGATTGTGTCACATGCCTAAGCTATTCATTTAGGGGCCACATGAACCCTTTTGATTGGAACAACAAGCCTCTCTACTCTTAGACCTCATGATCTACCCTAGGTTTATTAAGTAACTCCATCAAATTCACTCTTCAATGCTTACCCTACCAAAGGTTAAGTCTTCAACTTCGAGAGAGAGAGAGAGAGAGAGAGAGAGAGAGAATTCGCAAGTGAATGCCTCACTTCACTACTTCACCTATCACTCTTCGTATTCCTTTCAACTTTCACTTTCAAATTCAAGAGTAAAAGCAAAGGATTCCACACGCATTTTATTAAAGTCTTGAGTTTATTTCCGGGTTTGAACGAGATAAATGGATTAATTTTTTTCTACTCTTCATAAATGGATTTGTTGTTTTCAAGACAAAAATCATTGATTTGGTTTTGTCTTACTTTGAAAGAAAATTCAAGCTTCTATTTTCAAGGTAAGTGAAAACTCTAGGTGCTAAGCTAGGTTGTTCTAATGAGTACTTGGTTTAATTGCTTGATGAGTGTTTATTTATAGTGAGTTTCATGAACATATGTAAGAAAATTGGTGATAGCATATCTGATTCTTCACTCATGTGAATCTTGACGATGATTTGTTGAGTTTTGCATTGATGATTTTTTTTTTTTTTAATAAGAAACATGAGTAAAGTCTTTGGTGATTGGTGGTATTTTGGCAAAGAGAGTTTTTTTTTTTTTTTTAAGTTACTAAATATGGTAGTATCGATTACCACTTATTGAATATGACAATTACCGATTATCGATTACCGATTATAGCAGCTATCAAGATGGCGGTATCGACATCGATTATGCCAGGTACCGATTACTGATTATGGCATGTACCCAAGATGATAATACTAATTACCAGTTATGGCAACGTAGGGGTGAGCGGTTCTCGGTCCCTTACAGGTTCTGCTTGGAACCTGGAACCTACCATTGGGCTGGAACCTACCATCTGGTACGAGTTCCTCATTTTTTGGAACCTGGAACCTACTCATCAGAACTAATAACCTAGAACCTACCCCGTCGGTTCTAGGTTCTTACAGGTTTTTTTTTTTTTCATTTTTAGTTAAAAAAATGGAAATGAATGCAGCAATAATAAACAAACTTGTCATTCATCACCCACACGTTTCTATCAAATGATGTCGTGGGAGAAATTGTGCATTCCCTACTATCCTACTAACTTTATGCAGGTGGCATACCTGGGAAAACTTGTTTAAATCAGCAAAAGACTCAACTCATGCTTTGATGTAGCTTCTGCTAAAGCGTCGTCAAGTTCCCAAAGATTTTCGCCAAAGTCAGCAAGCTTCAGATCATCCTGGCATAAAAAATTCAGAAAACGGATATTTTAGCCTCTGAAGGAGCAATATGTGAACTTACTTGGCAATGTGATTTCATTCACACTTTATAATTAATGGGATAATAAGTGATATTTTGCAGGTATCTGAGTGCATCCAGGGAATGTGCAGTGGGATAAATGTCATGATAGAAAAATAAGCAAGAGAAATCTGATTCTTACAACATCAGAATCATCAATTGGTGGAAGCTCTCTCAGTAAAATTGAGTCTACTGTTGCCAGATCTTAAAATTAAGAGAGAAAGGCACTGAATTTATGATCAAAATCCATATACCATTATATACTTCTTTTAGCAAAAGAGTAAATGACTGGATAAATCTAAGAAAGTGATAGACCTTAAATGGCACTCCCAGAACAATCTTTGTAGCAAGAGAATGGTAGAAATTTTTTGGGGCTTGCACTAACAAATTCTTGATGAAGACCACTTCACCAAAACTTACAACATACTTGCATCCTCCCCCCACCCAAAGAGAGAGAGAGAGAGAAGAAAAGTACACCCAATTGAAAATGTTCTCGAATATTTTCTGTTTTTTGAAAGTTGAAACAATACCTTCAACTGATTCAAGGAGACAGACATGAGAACGAATCCATCACGGTGGAGGACACCTCTGTAATCCACCTCCTCGCCTTACTCCCATATTAAGTATGGTTGTTAGAAAATGGAACTATCTAAAATTTTATGGCCAATGTCATTTTCAAGTTGATGACCAACCTCCTTTTGCATTGGCAATTAACCCGATCGTCACTGGAAGTCAAAATAATATCAGTGCTTTTCTCAAATGGTGCCTGATGGTAATTAGAAATAAAGACGGGGCAAATAAGAATCCCAAAATGGTCGACTAATGTAGAATGATACAATAAACTAAATTAAAAACCTACCACCCCTTCCGGTACCGAAGCTCGCGCTCTCATACCAAGATTTGCTAGCCTTCTATAGGGATCTATCTCTTCTTCGTGGGTTCGAAGAGAGACTCTGATTGTATCACCTAAACCATCCTGCATTAAAATGTTCCATGAACTTAGGGGTCTAATTAGGGTATAAGGAGCATTTCAAATATCACCAGCAATGGCCTGTTATGCGCAGTCCACCAAAAACAAAATGGCTCCAATCATTCAAAAATATAATTGAAAACAGAATTTTGCAAAGCATTTTAAACCACTCAATCAGTGTGATACATCTAGATCAACAAGGGTTCTAATCATGTTCAGGACAGTTGCACCGAGCCAATAGGTGTAAAGGAGACTTGAAGAAGGGTTCCAATGCCAATTGTAGACTTCATGCCTCCATCTTCACCTTCTCTAGCTTTAGTCGTGGTCTTCGGGGCACGGCGAAGGTCGCGGGCTGCAGGCGAGGCATGGGGAAGGCAGTAGCAGGCGGAGCAGGAGCGACATCGGTGCGGGCTGCGGGCGAGGTGGGGATGCTACTTGGTGGGGTCGAGCAGAGGGCTAAGAGAGAACAGAGGGAAGAGTGTCGTGAGACGATGAGATTGAGTGTTGTGAGAGTAATTTGGGGCACGGCAAAGGCAGAGCAGTGGCGGTCACGGCTCAACCCACAACCAAAGGGGGAAGAGCTCGGTTTGGGTGGAGATGGTGACGATTCAGAGCAACGACGGCCCGAACGACCAAGCGAGCGGCGGCAAGAGGTGGTGGTGGTGGCTTGGGGACAACGGCGGGGCCTCACGGCTGCGCGGACGGCGAGATAGCTCGTCGGGCTCAATAGCGAGACGGCTCATCGGCCGAGCAGTGGGTGGTGGGGGTTCGGTGGCTAAGAGGTGGTGGGTGAAGCAGCAGCTGGCAAGAGGAAGGAAGGAAGGAAGAAGAAGAAGAAGAAAAAGAAGAAGGGGGGTTTTGGCCGAGAGAGGGGGAAAGAGGAGAGAGAGAGAGAGAGGAAAAGAAAAAGTTGGGGGGTAGGGAAGTGACGTGAGGAGAAAAGGGAGAGAGAGAAAAAGAAAGGGAAATGGGGGGAAGATTGAACAGAAGGGGGGGAATGACGTGGAGGGGATTAGGGGCTTTTTTTTTTTATTAACTTAGGCCGGTTCTGGTTCCCAGAAAAAGAGAACCAGGAATCGGAACCGGCCCCCTTAGAACGGGGAACCGAACCGGAACCTAGTTCCGGTTCTCCGGTTCTCAGTTTTACCCGGGAACGACGCTCACCCCTAATGGCAGGTTACCGAGTATAGTAGTTATTGAAAGCTATAGATAATTAAAAATATATAATAACTATTTCTTTTCTCATGTTTTCTATTTTATGGATATTTTAGTCCTTCATGTTTTTAGCATCATTATTTAATGAATACATGTCTATTATATTTGAGAAAAGTATGCATTGAATGTTATTATTGAATATGTTTATTTGATGATGTAACAAGTACAATGATGCTATGCATAAATGTTGATATGGAATATGTTTTTTTTTTTTTTTGGTTGGTCATACTCTAATCCTACTCTAACACTCACTCTTAGACTTTTGCCCTACCTCCTTGCAAGGCGTGGGAGTCAAAACCCACTCCTGAAATGAAATCGTCCCCACCCCAATCCCCTCTGAGAATGTGGGGATTTGAACCCCCCACCTCCCCCTTCCAAATTGGAAAGGTGGCCACTAGGGCGAACTGATATGGAATATGTTTGATAAAGTGAAATGATACGGTGCATTGAATATTGATATTGATAATCTTCATGTGCATTAATATTGCATAATAACATTAAAATTTGAAAAAAGAAAAAATTGAGTCATCCACATGAGGGCAACGATGATGCCTTAGATGTTTTGGGAAGTGTTTCGAGATGCCTTGGGATTTGAGATATCACACATTAAAAAAAGAGAGATTATGCATGAGTATCGCGGGACGCCTTGCGGGTGGATGTTGTAGGATACTTCAAAGTTGAGATGTCCTATGTGTTGAGATGCTACAGGTGTGTTCAGGAGATGAAGTAAATAAGATGATTCATGTTCATGATTATACATGTAATCCCTGAATATGAAGTTAGGGAAAATTATCAATGAAAGCTAGACATAGAGGCCAAAGGAAACATAATAAAACTTTTGTGCACTCATAGCCCAGCTACTTCCAAAGCGCTCAATTATATGTCAAACTTTACTAGGCGAAGGAAGAGAAAATGTGATAGCAACGTATAAAGCTGCCAAACTGAGCTAACCGTTAATACTGAAATCGTTTTTAGTCGATTAAGATATAAGAAAAAGAAGGTTGACGATGAAATAGCCCATCAAGTGTAGGATGATGATTGACACGATGAAAATGAATATGCTGCTAAATGATGACATCTTTCATCAGGTCTTCTTGAGACTAGTTAACTTTCTATATGAGGAAAAATGGAAGAAATTTGTCTATTCCGGTCACATGACCGGGGGACAAGTATTGAGTTCCTTCCATTTAACGTTTTTGAGGATGTGGCTTATCTCAAGTCTACCAATCTAACATGCTGGGGATGAATTTGGACTAGGAGTGAGAACGGCAAGATCATTGAAGGGGGTTTGCTTTGAACAAAGGAATAATGTTCTAGTGAATCTCTGGGGTGATGGAGCTTCGAGACTTGAGAATTAGAGAACTGATCATCTCTGAACTCACCTTGGATGCTTGGCTCCAAGATTTTCCTTCTGATCGTACTTCCTCCAACTGAACCCATCGTTAGGTGGCAATTTGAATTTCGGGCCTGGGACAACTTGGACCTTAAAGAATAGTTGTTCATCCGACTTTCTGCAGTGAAAAGGTTCCTGCAGTTGGAATCTACGAAATCCTTGGAGCAAAGAACATCATCAAACTTGTTAACCCTAAAATAATTGCGGTCAGCCGAAAAAGAAAAGAAAACGCAAAGAAAAATGAATCATTCCTAGTCTTATTGCTTAATCACGTACGTAACTTCGGGAAATACTTTAACTCGAGCGGTGGTGGCTGAAGAATTTCGACCACCGAGGAGAATAAGATATATCACCGGAACAAAAGAGAAACCAAGTTACTTGCTATGGATTGAGGAAGTAGAATGTGAATGGTTTCTTGAGAGTGAGACAATTATGCAAGACTAATAAATACATAGATCGTACACTATATTTGGACTATATTTTTCTCCAATCGTACCTTTTATTGGTAGAGTTTTTTTTTTTTTTTAAATTGGTGGGTCACGTGTTCTGAATATCACTGACCGTTAATATCCGTAGCCACCAATAAGAGGCATAATTGGAGGACATTTTCTCTAAGAGATGGAAAAACACATGACCCTATTACCTCCGATCTCATTATGAGGCGAAAAACTAAACTCTTTTGTAACTAAAATCCAACTGAAGGACCTTTTCTGGTAAGTGATGAACTAGGGACAAAGGCCCAGAATTCAATTGGAAGACTTAAATCTTGCTGTCTACCATATAGGTTAACTACATCCATGCGTTATAGAACATAATTTAATCATCTGAATTCTTCTTTTAGATAGAGTCTTGTTGGTATTAGTAGTTGTAATTGAATCATACTTTTGTCCATCCCGGAGCTAGCTTATGAATTGATGAATTACAGACGTGGACATCCCTATCCTCATCGCCCATTCAACACTTTGCACATTTATTCCACAACACTGATGCTTCAACAAGATAGATCCCCATCCCATATAACACATCTCCCATTAACTCACCACTTATCACAGATTTGCCACTGTCTACCTGGGACCAGCCATCAATCGCCACCTCCATCACGAACCTTTTAACGCTCATACGTTCGTGGCATGACTAAACAAGCAGATGAAAAGCCATGCTAAGCAAACCTGTGGAGATGTATGAAATGGTTAACATTTTGGCCATGGATTTTGTGCCTCCACCTCGTCAACGACTGCTACCGAATGCAACCGGATGACATGGTCACACAAAAATAAAAGTGAACAAAAGGAATGTGGTCAGATTTAGTCACCTTGGAAAGGAAATCATGCTGAAATTGACCGAAATTAGAGCTACAAGCGGAACTCTAAATGAAGTCATCGTTCTTCGAGTTCCTCAGCCATAAAACGGGGGCAAGCAGTGCTCCCTGTGGCTAGCGGACTGACAGTGAAGAGAGATGATACAGCCACGATTGGTGCCTTGGCTACTTTGGTCGTTCAACTTTGCATTAAGAATATCTCTTTAGCAACCTCCCATTCCTCAACCTTGGTGGATCCATCAAGTCAAAACAACCTCGGATCAGAAACAATCTACTTTCCTCTAGTTGAATTAGTAAGTTTGCCAACGCATGCTGATCCAGAGTTTGAAACTTGACAAATCTTCCATTCTCATCATTGATTAGCAAGTAAGCATTGACTAAATTTTGGACTTTCTGGTGGTCATTTTGAGTGTCTACCATGCCATCCCTTATCTATCTGCCAATCAGACACTGTTTCTATCTCTAGGTATATGCTATGAAGTAAGAGATCCGTCGAAACATTTTTTACTTCTGGACCTTCAGTGCTGAACCTCAACACAGTAATAATTACGGCTTCAATATCTTCTCCATTAATTGCACGTTGCAGGCTCACTGTTTCAGGGGCATGTTTCCATATGAAAGAATCACGCACAGCCTTCAGTGCTTGTACCATTAGAACGATCGCTCTGGATTCATGAGTGCACTTTCTAGCTATTTCTCTAGCTATAGCTTGAATTTCTAAAGAGCGAACTATTCCACCAGCACAGTGGCAAAATAGCTCCCAAGAAAAGTGATCATCCCAACTTAGCATTCTGTCCACTGCCATTTCGCTGCAAACTTTGTTCTGATTTAGTCACCAAGATTATGTTGCCACCATTCTGTGGCATTGGATCAGGGATCCCCATTGACTCCAGATTTAGGAGTCGAGGAATGTCATCGAGAACAAGAACTTATTGCATGCCGGCACTCTTTTCACCAAGTCTGAGATGTCAGCATTCAAAGGCTTTAACTAAATCAGATGCAATTTGCTCCGCAATCTGCTCAGGCACCTCTTTCATGTTGTGTTCTCAGGAAGAATAATCCAAGTCGTCAAAATTGTACAATGGTTTGACTGTTGACACAACAAATGAGAGGCTTGTTGAAAGTTTTGCTCTTTTGTATTATTTTGGTATTTTGAAAAATAAACGTCCAACTTTATTGAATGGCATGGCGGAAGTGCTCATGCCCGCCATGCCATTCAATGCACGGCCCGGTACAATAATGTGCCGGCCCAAGCGTGGAGCGGTGACCACTATTATAGATCACATACCGAAATTGCTAATAGTTTCAAAGTTATTTTTCTATGAAAACGTACTATATCCATGGATGGATATGAGAGGTAGTTGATGCACTTAAATTTATTGTTCTAATAGAAAAATATTCCAGTCATAACGAAAGAGCATTTATCATCGTTACTTGATATACTAATGATTACTTATCCATATGAGAATCATCCACTTACACAGATAATTAAGTAATTATGGCTCGAGAGATGCTAATGATTGACTACATGCGGAAATAACCAATTACTTGTCCATCGATACTTATGTTTTTCATATAAAAGAGGTACTAGTTGCTTTTTTTCTTACAAAAAGTTACTAATCACATGTTTTATAGCCGATAAGGTAATGGGTTGCCAATGGAAAAGATTCTTCTGTGGCCGTTGCTTATTTAGCAGCGTGGCGAGCATCCCTGACTAAGAGACTCAACTCACTGTTCTAATGACAGTAAGTGAGGGACAATACCTAGTAAATGGGAAGCTAGCTTCTAATCAATTCTGCTGGGAAAGCAGAATTAAAAGTTCCTTCGTGTCTGTGCCGGCATTCTAATATCCATGTTGATCGCTTTTAGCAAAATCAAACCCACGGGGACGAAATTCTTCAAGTACAGATCTTTTATTCCACTATTTATCATTACTTCAACCGACCTAATGATGGCCATTCAAGGCCTGCCCAGTCATCCTTTATCTCACGGTCTTCTCTTTGAACGGCAGAAAAGGAACAGGGGCAAGAAGAAACTTATAGACCACAGAAAAGCCGGCAAGTAAAGCCTGCCATTAGGGAGGCAGGAGTTGTCAAAGTTTAATTAGCGATATTTTCCATACAATAGTCATCAAATAACTGAAGTTCCCACTGACTTGTCAGGCAATTCCAACAATAGGAATCGCACCCGTGCACACGCACGAGTTAAGGGATGTCACATGTGTCAATTGGGACGAAAATACTGTCCAAGTGATCTGGCTTATGGCCGTGCCATTTCAAGTCCTCCCACCAACTCCTCTCCCCCCTGATTTTCTTCAAATGCTCACTGGAAACTTCATCAGTCGAAAGAGACTTGAGACTCGGGCAGTCATAAAAACTCAATCTTTCTAGCCTCGGTGCAATCCGTAGCCCACATGATACATTGGAAAGTTTGGGTACGTAATGGAGAGACAACTTCTTCAAAATAGGAAGGAAATACGACGTCTCACAAACTTTGCCAATAGAAGTTTGGCAGGTAATTAGGCTTTTGATGGCTGGGCAGTCCTCAACTGTGACCTCTTCCAAGTTGTTGAGATTATCAAACATCCCGCTTGAGAAAATAACTATCAACTAGGGGCATTTACACAATGTCAACAACTCGAGAGAAGATAAACATCCCTTCTGCATTGAGCCTTTCCAAATGTTTCTCAAGTTTCTCATGTAATACACATACAGAAACTCTAGCGATTCAAGACAGATGCTTTTGCAGTGAGATTCAGTTAAAGCCTCTTGATGAAGGGTATCAGATGCATCCACGAGCACCTCAAGCTCATTACACTCCCCTAGAACACACCACTTGAGTTGGTCCATGCTATCTATCCCTAGTTCAGATAGCTTCTTAAGATTAGCATGCCTTTCTAAGAAAAAAGCATCTGATTGTTGCAGGATGTCCTTAATATCCGTGAAGACACCATCACCATTTGTGTACCTCAAGAATCGGTTGCACTGTTCCAGCTCGAATTCAATATCTGAAGGTAGCCGATTCATGATGCGGCTAGCATGATTACCAACACAAAGTTTAAATTGAGCTAAAGATGGATGCTCCATTGATTTCCTTAGCTGATTAAACTGCCTCAAAAGTTCCAATGTAGGAAAGGAGAATTTGAAAGTGGTTAACCTTTTCAAGTTGCAAACTTCAGATAAAACACCTTCAGCACATGTATCCCACCATTCAGCATTGGCATCCACATCAAGATTCAGTTCCTCCAAGTGCAATAGAGAAGATATTACCCCATGAGGAATCACTATTTTAGAGTCACTAAAAGGTTCAGTTCCAGAAATTGAGATGCCCAAACAAGTCAGATTAATTAAACATTCAATTTCCCTGGGAAGATTCTTAATCTTCGTCCCCTCAAGATCAAATACCTCCAGTCGCTTGAGCCCTGCAATTGCTGGCGATATCGATCTCAAAAGGACACAATCATTCAAGAAGAGTCTTTTGAGGCTGACAAGTTGAGATATGGACTCCGGCAAGCACCGAATGCGGGTTCTAGACAGATTCAAAACTTCTAGAGCAGGCATCTGATTGAAAAATGAAGAAGAAAGCTTTCTCAGCTTGTAATTTCTTTGCAAATATAACGACGAAAGTGAAGGGCACCTTGGTTGCTTCGGTAGCTCAGAAATTGCGGTATGCATCAAACATATCTCTTTTGCACTCTCCCATTCCTCAACCTTTGGTGGCTCTATCAAATCCAAGCCACCTCGCATCAGAAACACACGATTTTCCTCGAGCTGAAATATTAAGTTCACTAATATATCCTGATCTCAGTCTTGAAACTTCACAAATTGCCGATTCTCATCAACTTGGAGCAGGCTAGCATTGACAAGATCTTTTAGGACTTTTTGGCCTTCATCATGGGTGTCTATGATACCATCCCTGACCCATAGGCCTATGGCAGACTCAGATGCAATCTCATGGTAATTGTTACAAAGAGCAAGATTTTTCAAGCATCTTCTAGTTTTATCATCTTCTAGTTGGTCAATGCAGAATCTTAATACATTAACCATAAGAGCTTCTATACCCGCTTCATGACTTGTAGGTCGAACATTCAGTCTTTCAAGCACATGTTTCCAGATTAAAATGTCATCAACATTTTGCAGTGCCCTTGCCACTAGAAAAACAGCACGTGAATATGGCCTGCACATCCTAACTATTTCTCTAGCTATGGCTTTTTTAGAATAATAAAAAACTTCACCCACATTCTGACGAAATAATTCGTACAGCAACAGATCATCCAAGCATATTTTCTTATCCACTTCGATTTCATCGCACAACTGTCCTGATCTAGTCACAAAGACTATCTTGCTGCCAACTGGTGGTGTTGCTTCAGGAATCCTCAATGTCTCTAGCTTCATGTGTTGGTTAACGCCAACAAGAATGAGCAAAAACTTGAGGCCTTCCAATGCATTCACCACCGAATGTGGCATATCAACTGCATTGGCTTCAGTTAAATCATAAGATATTTGTCCAGCAATCTCCTTTTCGACCTTTTCCATGTCGCAGTTCAGAGGAACAGTAACACAGATGACTCTATCAAATAGATTTCTCAAAATTGCAGATTCCTTTAAAGCTTCAATGACAATAGCTTTTGCAACCTCGTTTCTGCCATATATTCCAATTTTTTCAACGTTAGATTTTTTTATGGACTTAATTAGATGGTCAACTATAGAGTCATATTTAATTGCACCCCATCCTTCTGATGGTCTCCCTTCTTGTTTTCCACCGCCACCTAACATATCAATTAAGGCATCGGCATCATCCAAAGTAACATGTGACGAACTTTCCTTTTTCATCTTTGGTATGTGTATGATATCATTATATTCTGGACTAGCTTCTATTCTCGCCTTTTTATCCCCAACTTCATATTCCGGTCCCGAGTAATATGAATCAACTTCAGATTCTTGTTCTGAGGAATATGAATGAACTTCATCAGAAGCAGTGTCTTTGTTTACTTCCAAGGAAAAGAGTTCATCCTCTGGCTCTGCAGTGTTCTGCATTTGCAAAACTGCACTTTCCAATGTTTCTCTCCTATGATATTCTGGACTTGCTCCAATCTTCATCTTCTCATCAGTGTCTTCAGATTCAGATTCTGAGCAATGTGAACCAACTTCCAATTCTGAGTAATGTGAACCAACTTCCAACTCTGAGTGTGATGAATAAGAATGAACTTTTCCCAAAGTAGCATGAGGATCGGCGTCCTTTTTCATTATCCAGGGAAATAGTTCAGTCTCTGTATCTTGAGTGCCTTGCATTGGCATAAAATCACTTTCTGCTCTTTGCTTTTGCATGGCTACTAGTTTTTCCTCTTCCCTTGACACAGTTGCATTTTGTTCTTCTTTCAGATCACTCAGCAGAGATCCATCGTCCGTGACATAGCTTGCCTTTGTGTGAAGCAAATCAATCCCAAATAACTGCTTGAATTCTGTACAGAAACAAATTCATGAGGCAAAGGCACAATCATTATCATAATCTACCCTGAGATATATAAACTTTTCTTTCCGCAATTTGTCAAAACACATTCCATGATAATGCAGCTACAGTGATCTAAGGGGACAACTTGAAAACAGAAAGCCAAAGTCAGTTCCTTTCTTGACTATAAACAAAATCAATTGGTCACCCCATTTATTGACTTCGGATCAGTTAAGAGAGAAAGAGCCCGTTTTAGCCCAAAATAAATCCCAATACACAAGAAGTGCTCCTTTGGAAATAGCAGCACTTCTAGACTTCATGCTATCTACAATAGTAATTTGATGCATATATAAATGCAATATTATTAACAGAAGGATCAAGATAGCAATCTTGCAAGCACAGAAAAACTCTCATCTCTTTATTCACCTTCAGCTTAGCAATATGCTACTAGCCGAACAAAGGGTACTAGAAAACTCATATTTTAGGATAAACCAAGGTTGAAATTGAATGGGCTAAGGTTATATCAGTGTCAGGTTGGAAATCTTCTCCCCAGATCATTTAACATGTAACAATTCTTTGAAGAATAAAAGCTACCTTTCTGATCTTCAGCAGCAGGAGGACAGGGAAATAGTTCAGTCTCTGTATCTGGAGCGCTTTGCGTTGGCACAAAATCACTCTCTGCTCTATGCTTCTGCATGGGTACTAGTTTTTCCGCTTCACTTGACACCGTCGCATTTTCTTCTTCTTTCAGATCACTCAGCAATGTTCCTTTGTTTGTGACATAGCCTGCCTTTGTGTGAAGCGAATCCATCCCAAAGAACGGCTTGAGTTCTGTATAGAAACAAATTCACGATGCAAAGGCACAATCATTATTCATAATCTACCTCGAAATATAGAAAACTTTTGTTTCCACTATTTATCAACACATTCCATGATAATACAGCTACACTCATCTTTGTGGACCACTTGAAAACGGAAAGCCAAAGTCAGTTCCTTTCTTCACCATAAATGAAATCACTTGATCACCCCATTTATTGACATTGGATCAGTCCAGAGAGAAAGAGCCCGTTTTAGCCCAGAATAAATCCCAATACACGAGAAGTGCTTCTTTGTAAATAGCAGCACTTCTAGGCTTTATGCGATCTACAATAGTAATGTGATGCATATATAAATGCAATTTTATTGACAAAAGCATTGAGATAGCGATCTCCCAAACACAGAAAAACTCTCATTCCTTTAGTCACCTTCAGCTTAGCAATATGCTTTTTCTAAACCAGGAATACTAGAAAACTCATCTTTTAGGACAAAGCAGGGTTGAAATTGAATGGGCTTAAGGTTATATGATTGTCATGTCGCAAATCTTCTCCACAGATCATTTAAAATGTAACAAATCTTTGAAGAATAAAATCTACCTTTGTTATCTTCAGCAGCATGAGAACAGGGAAATAGTTCAGTCTTTGTATCTCGAGCGCTTTGCATTGGCACAAAATCACTTTCTGCTCTTTGCTTCTGCATGGCTACTAGTTTTTCCGCTTCACTTGACACTGTTGCATTTTCTTCTTCTGTCAGATCACTCAGCAGAGATCCTTCCTTCGCGACATAGCCTGCCTTTGTGTGAAGCAAATCAATCCCAAATAACCGCTTGATTTCTGTACAGAAACAAATTCACGAGGCAAAGGCACAATCATTATCATAATCTACCCTGAGATATATGAACTTTTCTTTCCACAATTTGTCAAAAAACATTCCATGATAATGCAGTACACTGATCTAAGGGGACAACTTGAAGCCAAAGTCAGTTCCTTTCTCGACTATAAACAAAATCACTTGGTCACCCCATTTATCGACTTCGGATCAGTTCAGAGAGAAAGACCCTGTTTTAGCCCAAAATGAATCCCAATGCACAAGAAGTGCTTCTTTGGAAATAGCAGCACTTATAGACTTAATGCCATCTACAATAGTAATATGATGCATATATAAATGCAATATTATTGATAGAAGCATCGAGATAGCAATCTCGGAAGCGCAGAAAAACTCTCATCTCTTCAGTCACCTCCAGCTTAGCAATATGCTATTGTCTAAACAAAGATTACTAGAAAACTCATCTTTTAGGACAAACCAAGGTTGAATTTGAATGGATAAGGTTATATCAGAGTCATATTGCAAATCTTCTCCCCAAATCATTTAACATGTAACCGATTCTTTGAGGAATGAAAGCTACCTTTCTGATCTACAGCAGCATGAGGACAGGGGCCCGAACCCAAACTAATGGATGTATCAACTGAACTAGCGACGGGCTGATCAGGGATCGATTTATCCTGAAGCAGCAGGCAATTACAACAATGTTAGTGCATTCAATGTGTAAACGATATTGATAGTGTTGAAATAATATCTCGAGTCCACATGGACCGTGCCCGACATCAGATAGATCTGCCTGGAGGCCTTGCCCGTCGTCCACCAGGCCAGAAGGTGGACTCCTTGCCCGTAGCCCACCTGGCTGGGCACTTGGGATGTGTTCAGTGGTTTTTTTTTTTTTCCCTTCTTTTTTTTCTGGGGGTGCTTTTATTCTTTTTTTTTTTTTCTTTTTTGGGGGGCAGGGGCATAGCCCGGTAGGATTTAAAACCAGGGGTTAGCAAACACTTGAGAGGTGAAGCGATTATAATCTCCATTGTATCACCTGACTATTGTTAAATTTTTCTGCCTCTCTCCGCATAGATTATTGATCAGTCAAACTAACAATGTAATATCTTGTATGGTTTATTTTCATTGTTTATCTCACATCTATTCACATATTTTTCAGCAAATATATATCATAGAGCCAGGGTTCCAAATTAGAGAAAATAGTTTTAACAAGATGTGCAAATTTCTAGTGACTTAAGGTTTGATTTGGCAGTGGTCTGGAGAGGATAAGTCGCCTGCAACTTTGAGAGAGAAGAATTTAAAAAAAAGAAGAAGAAGAAGAAGAAGAAGAAGAAGAAGGCCATAGCATCTGATTGTTGAATTTAGCAATTAAGATGTTGATTGAGGTGGTAGAAAAGATCCACACAACAGCTTTATGAAAAAGGTCGAGACAAAAAGTAATGAGTTTTTCCTTACCAAAAAAAAAGAAAAAAAGTAATGAGTTTTAGCAAGTGCTCCATGACAATCTTTAAGTAATGGTTTGGCCAGGATAGAATGAAGTTTTGTGATTGAACCACCTCGTCACAAAGCTTCATAATTATATTTATTTAAGTATGCATGTCCAAATAACTATAACTTGTACCCTATTAGAGGAAAACATAGGCCAGAAAGCAATAATGACGTGTGCCTCATAATTATTTTCGACTCCACGAATTTACTGGTTCTCTTACCGTTCTGCTCCCAGGAGCTAAAATCCCTCCATTCTCACCCTCTTGCTTCCTAATAATTAAGGAATGAAATGAATCAGGGACCATGGAGCAGATCAAAACCATCCAATTGTAACATAAACAAACTTCAATTTTGCACACAAGCAAACAGAACTCCATCCAGCTAGCAACTTACCATCTCTTGGGATCTGGTTCGTTGCCGATGACCGAAAGGGAAGAGCTTTCTGGGGTTGCAGAGTCTACTTGCGAGGAGCCATGCACAGAAAAAGCAGGGTCATTGATTTCGGGGGCAGCGGGATTGTAGACGGGGACTGCAAGAGATGGCACGGAGGAGGCGGAGGACGCCGAGGATCTCCGGATGGCCAGAGGCTTAGGGTGGTTATGGGTTCTTTTGTAGACCATCCCGGTAATCTGGCCATCCAGAGATCTCTCGACCTTCTTCTTGGTGGGGCAATTAGGAAAAGCGCACTTGTAATAGCTTGTGGGGTATTCACTCCCCTTCACTTGCTTCTGGCCATATTTCCTCCAGTTGTAGCCATCGTCATATATCCTCTGCCCTCGCATGGACTGAGCCTGAGACTGATTATTATCGTAATTGGGTCGGTTATTGGCGTTGGTCTGGATGGTGGCGATCTCAGGGGAGAAGCTCTGGAATGGATTGAGTTCGGATTTCACCATGCTTTCGTAAGAAGGAAGGGAATCATCTTGCCACACTAGCTGCTGCTGCTGCTTCTGCTGCAAGATTCAGACGACAGCTCTTGAGCCATAATCGTGAGGCAAAGGGAAGAGAGACGAGTGTAGGGTATGCAAGCCTTTGCCTTGATACCAATTGTAGAGTCCGCAGCTTTCCCTCTAATATTACTGATAGGATATGCAGAAGCGTTGTGATGGTTACATAGGAGAATTGCAATAGACGACTAAAAACACACTCGTTATACTAAATAGGGTACTTCACGTAAAAGCTGGAGACGAAAAGTAATGAGTTTTAGCAAGTGCCCCATGACAATCTCTAACACCTATATAAAAAAACATTAATACAAAAGTAGGATAGAATGGAGTTTTGTGATTGAACCACCTCGTCACAAAGCTTCATAATTATATTTAGTTAAGTTTGCACGTCCAATAACTATAACCAGTACCCTATTGGAGGAAAGCATAGGCCAGAAAGTAACAATGCTGTTTGCCTCATAATTATTTTCAACTCCACGAATTTAGGGGTTCTCTTACCGTTCTGCTCCCAGGAGCTAAAATCCCTCCATTCTCACCCTCTTGCTTACTAATAATTAAGGAATGAAATGAATCAGGGACCATGGAGCAGATCAAAACCATTCAATTGTAACATAAAAATAACTTCAATTTGCACACAAACAAACAGAAGTCCATCCAGCCAGCAAATTACCATCTTCTGGAATCCGGTTCCTTGTCGGCGACCGAAAGGGAAGAGTTTTCTCGGGTTGCAGAGTCTACTTGAGAGGAGCCATGCGCAGAAAAAGCAGGGTCACTGATTTCGGGGGCGGCGGGATTATAGACCTGGCCTGCATGAGACAGCACGAAGGAGGCGGAGGACACCGAGAATCTCTGGGTGGCCTGAGGCTTAGGGTGGTTATGGCTTCCCTGGTAGACAATATGGGTAATCTGGCCATCCAGAGATCTCTCGACCTTCTTCTTGGTAGGGCAATTAGGATAAGTGCACTTGTAATGGCTCCTGGGGTATTCACTCCCCTTTGCTTGCTTCTGGCCGTATTTCCTCCAGTTGTAGCCATCGTCAGCCGGAGACTGAAAATTATCGTAATCGGATAGGTTATCGTGAGGCAAAGGGAAGAGGGATGAGCATAGAAAGAAAGTGTAGACATACCTGCTGCTCGGCGTTGGTCTGCCAAGTGAAGGTAGAGTAATTTGCGTCTTCCCCTTTAGGGATGTGCTGGTAACTGTCAGAGGACTTGCTGCAGGGGGCGAGAGAGAGGGGAGTAGATCCCTCGGAATCGCTAAACAATAGAGGGGAGTCCCAGAAATTGGCAGGGCTGAGACCAGGCGGGCAGGTGAGGAAAGCAGAGGGGCTCACGAGGCAGGGGCTAAGCGGCGGGGAGATAGACTTGAACTTGGGAACGCCGGACCCACGACGAGGGTTGTCCTCCAATGTGGAGGCGAGGAGGGATGAGAAGGAGTTCGCTGGAGGGTCCAAGCTCCCCGTGCCATGAGTACACCTATCGTAGCTCCTGAATGTGAAGTGTGGGAAGAATATCAATGACAGCTAGATATAAAGGACAAAGGAAACAGAGTAAAACTTGTGTGCACTTATAGCCAAGCTACTTCCAAAGTGCTCAATTGTATGTCAAACTTTAGTAGGCTAAGGAAGAGAAAAGTGATGGCAACGTAAGAAGCTGTCAAACTGAACTAACCGTTAATAACTGAAATCGTTTTTAGTCGATTAAGACATGAGAAAGAGATGGTTGACTATGAAACAGCCCATCAAGTATAGGATGATGATTGACACGACGAAAATGAGTATGCTGCTAAATGATGACGTCTTTCATCTAGTCTTCTTGAGACTAACTTTCCATATGAGGAAAATGGAAGTTCCTTTTAAATTTTTCAAGGATGTGGCTCATCTCAAGTCCACCAATATAACATGCTGGGGATGAATTTGGATTAGGAGTGAGAAAGGCAAGATTATTGAAGGGGCTTTACTTTGAACAAAGGAATAATGTTCTGGTGAATCTTTGGGGTGATGGAGCGTCAAAACTTGAGAATTAGAGAACTGATCGTCTCTGAGCTCACCTTGGATACTTGGCTCCAAGATTTTCCTTCTGATTGTACTTCCTCCAAGTGAACCCATCGTTAGGTGGCGGTGGCAATTCGAATTTCGGGGCTGGGACGACTCGGAGCTTAAAGAATATTCGTTCATCCGACTTTCTGCAGTGAAAAGGTTCCTGCAGTTGTAATCTGCGAAATCCCTGGAGCAAAGAACATCATCAAACTTGTTAACCCCAAAATAATTGCGGTCAGCCGAAAAAGGAAGGGAGAAAAAAAAAAGCAAAGAAAACTGAACCATTCCGATACTTATTGCTTAATCACGTACGTACCTTCGGGAAATACTTTAAGTCGAGCGGTGGTGGCTGAAGAATTTCGACCACCGAGGAGGATAGGATATATCACCAGAAAAAAAAAGAGAAACCAAGTTACTTGCCATGGATTGAGGGAGCAGAATGTGAATGGTTTCTTGAGAGTGAGACGATTATGCAAGACTAATAAATACATAGATGGTATAATATATTTGGACTATATTTTTCTCCACTCATACCTTTTATTGGTAGAGTTTTTTTTTTTTTTTGGCTACGTTTTAATTGGTGAGTCACGGGGGGTGAATATCACCGACTGTTAATGTCTGGCACCACCAATAAGAGGCATAATTGGAGGACATTTTCTAAGAGAGATGGAAAAACACGACCCTATTTCTTGCAATCTGATTATGGGGTGAAAAACTATACTCTTTTGTAACTAAAATCCAACTGAAGTACCTTTTCTGATAAGTGATGAACTAGGGACAAAGGCCCAGAATTCAATTGGAGGACTCAAATCTTGCTGACTACCATATAGGTTAGCTACCTTCATGTGCTATAGAACGTGGTATAATGCTTTGAATTCTTCTTTTTGATAGACTAGTGGTAGTATTAGCAGATCTAATTGAGTCATATTTTTGTCCATTCCTAATTGGAGTTAGATTCTAAATTGATGGATTATAGACATGGACATTCCTATACTCAGGTGATAACTGTATTTATTATTCACCAATTAAAGACCTAAATAGAGGATTTTCTTTCAACATGGTCCCAATTAATTAATTTATTTTAAAAATTCAAGGGCACGAACACAAAGGCTCAACTATTTGGATGCCCATAAAACATCATGTAAACCTCGTGACTGACTAACTCTAGGCCTTTGGCCTACGTAGTTGGTCTTGTCAAAAATTATTGACACATAGTGATATTTGAATAAGTGATATCCAATTTCTGAGTTTAAAATTCCCCAATGCCCAAATGCAACTTTGTCAATCCTGGGTAAATTTATTTTGTTGAAATTATTCTATTTAATTTTAGTGATTTTGTAAAAGGTCATTGACACTAGTAAAAGTCATGGAGCGTAGTTGTGTGATAAATAGATAGTTAATCAATGAAGCGACAAGAAAAATGGCCCGATGTAGGGTTTGGTGGTGTTGGGTAGGTCCAAGAGATTTTCTTTGGCTGCACAATTTAAAATAAAAATAAAAATAAAAGAAATTGTAAGATTTTGTGTTTATCTTTTCAAATTGTTGCCCATCTATAGAAGTTAATTCTTTAGTCAATTATTGAAACATTTCCGATAATCCAATTGCACGCACATCTTTAAACCAGCATAAATTTCAAGAAAATAGTGTGAGAACGATCAAGTTTTGAGGAATTATGAATTCTCATGCATATCAACAGGTTAGTAAGACAAAGATGAGAATAAACTTTTTTACTTTACTACATGTGACTTAATCAAAAGGTTAGTAAAACGAAGATGAGAATAAACTTTTTTACTTTACTACATGTGACTCATTCGATAGTAGAGAAAATTATATACCCGTCTTGGCAATTTCAAGTGATTTGGAAAGAAAGTAATCAGCGAGAATCCAGCTCCACAAGGGCTGCCTTTATTTTCGACCTTTTTCCCTTTCTCCTCCTCCTCCTCCGGTCGAATGGATCCCACTGAATTCATCGACAATTTTCTGAAAGTCGCCACTACCGCCGTCGATGGTTGTCGTCCGAGCTCGAGCAGATTTCTTGAATTTGGCGCTCTGGTCTGATTTCGATAACCCCAACCTTCGTTCCTTGACCGTTCTCTGGCTGGTGTTGATGGTCTTATCAAGATTGGTCTTGTCTTGCTCTGGCAATTCCAGCCTCCGTTCTGTGTGGGGCCCGCTCATGGCTCAATTTCACTCGATCAACGCGTCTATTTGCCTCTCTTTTTCAACGTATGTTTGTGTTGATTCCCCAAAACTTGTTGAGAAGATGAGCCTCAGAGAGCATATACCTCACAGGAATGGTAGATGAGGCTGATAGCTCTTGAACCAGACAAGGATGGTTGACTTCGGTCTCTGACGCGTTAAATGAATAATCAAATATGATCAACCTCCTATTATTCAATAATTATGAAAAGTACAACAAACACGAATATATAGACACGACTTCCAAAAAGTTCCCTCACTTTATGTCGAAATAACATTAGTTTGCAAATAATATCTTTAAATACAAATTACACTTGAAAATTCAGAATCGTAATAAATACGGCCTTGCAATGCAATTACTTCCGCTAAGGTGTGAGTCGGCCGAGTCGGTCCTTGCACGACATAGACGTGGATGTAACGGCTTCCAGCTTATTGTGGGGACCGATACCATTAAATGTACCGCTAACTTATGCCTCACTCGGTCATGTTGCGTGAACAGGATGAGCTCAAGTGATGTAATTCATCCTCAAGCTTATTATTGGCCTTTTTTAATGGTCAAACGGGCCAATATGCTCACATGGTTAGATCTGCTCACTAGCATTGTAATTACATCCAAATACTATGATTTAATTGCTCATAATTCATAATCTACATCGGTAGGGCTTGTAACCAGTCTTCATAATTCATAATCTTCATTCTAACAGGCCATGATGGGAGATCTGGCTTTCCTGTGAAAATTGGCACAGAGATGCTATGGAAGTAAACAAATGAATATGATTTTAAAAAACCCATAGATTATAATTAGGTGAAGCAATGCATGGCTCATTCCTCTCTCTTCTCCGTTTCAACATAATAGCAACTCTTTTCCTTGTCCAAAAATCAAACATGTGTGAAAAATCCAAGGGAATCAAGGAATTGCAAGAGATATTGGAATTGAATGCTTAAACAGAGGAACTAGAGACAGAAGCAGAATTATATGATGGAAAGCTTGCTCTCGTCCTAATTCCATGATTGCTCCTCCGCTCCATCGACTCTGGTTTGCTTATGATGTTCCCCATGATCATAACTCAAAGAAGGAAGAAGCAAACAACGCATGCACTAACTACGAATCACCAGACGCCATAATAAGTTGGCAAAGAACAAGTTTTTGTAAAAGAGAGAGAGTAGTGACCACCATTTCTCACCAAAATAGATCAGTTTTGTTAGAGATAGAAGGGTGTTGGAAAAGAGTAGGTATTGCCTGCATTCAGTAGATGTGAGCCCAACTCACATGCACCCTTTGATTGAGACCCACCTCATCCGACAGAACCTTTGAATTGGCCATACATACATTGGGCTTATCAATTTTCATTAGAAGAGAAGATATTGCCCGACACATCGAGGCATAGTCCTAAAACTCACCAATTTACATTCACATGCTAAGGTGCATGAGGGAATCTATGTAATTGTAGAGGTGCCATTTGGTCTTACAAGTCAACGTTAATGGATTGCCCACTGATCGCTCGAGTAGCATCAAACGTGTGCCATGTTATTGAAAATGTTAGTACTAACACCTAGAAAGAGGTGAATAGGTGTTTAAAAACAAACATTGACAAATAAATGTGGAATAAATTAAGTTGCAAACAAAGTCTGAAAAGGATCAAAGTCTGATTAAATGAGCTATCAGACTTCTGGTGCAGAATTCAAAATTAGGTAAGAGATGGACTAGATTTTTGTGAAACTTAAAATGTTGCAACAAATAAAGTTGAAAAGAGTTAAGGGAAAAGAGAATTGCACACAAGATTTATAGTGATTTTAGCTTAGATCAAACTTACGTCCACTTTCCCACGCTGTCAGTCTTCTGGCTGAAATTCACTAAGGTATTAATAGATAAGTATAATATTTCAAATGCAAACACTCAGCGAAAGATTTCTTTTTCCCACACAAAGTCACTCTTCTTGTGATTTTCTCTCTTGAATATAATTGTAAGAGCTGTCGTTGAAGAACAAGTGGTTGGAAATGCTTCAAACTTTGGAATTTCAATTTTCACACATGCTATCAAATAGACTAAATGAGCTCCTTAAATACTCCTCTACGCCTTACTAGCTGTTGGCATTCTCTGGAGGAAGTTATTTCAATCAATCTGTTAGACAGAATCAATTAAGGAAATCTTATAGCCGTTTGAAAATTGAGATGAAAATTTGTTGATTCTAGTTGCCCATACAATAAGAATCTAAGTTTTCATAAGTAGATGCTTTCCAAAAAAGAACTTATCTTCAAGATTGATTTTATCAATTCATGATTGATTCCATCAATATATTTATAAAAGGTAAGTGGGATTTTTCGCGAAAGCCGGATATTAAAGAATAAATCTCTATAACATTCATACTGAATCCTTGTCGTAAGATCAATAATTCTAAATATGATTATGTTTTTGTTCTGGACTTGATTTCAACCTGGATTGTGTCAGAGTGAGAAAGATTTCTAGAATGAATAGATTTTGACAAGAGTCTACGATATGACTTTAGAAGTCTACTATTCTTCATAATAAGAACAAGAACATAAACAGGAACAAGAAAATTTTGTCAACTTCAAAACTTGGTAGAAGTTTTCTCAACACTTACATGTGATTCTCATATTGCCAATTTCAATCTCAGCAGATTCAAGTACACAAGATGTTCCTTCACTCTACGAATCTTATATATGTTGCCTATTGGAGTGTATTTTTATCTTTTATTTCCTTTCTTTTTTTTCCCTTTTGTTGCCTAAGCCTGTTCTTGAAAAGATCCAACCTCTATTGCCAAATTGTTCCTCTGCTATGTGATTAAACGGTGGTGTGATGATAAAAGATGCAACTTTTGTAGCTTGAGTAGCTGCCATCTTTTGCCATCTTAAAATTTTTTTGGTCTAAATGAGTCTGCTTACGTTGTTATTATTTTGACTTGCCTTATGTTTTTATTAAGTAACATAATAATCATGTTCTAGTTATGGTACTGAGCTTTCTCAAAAAAAAAAAAAAACATAGGTTGAAACATTTGGATTGGATTCACTTAGACTGTAATTGATCCAAATGCAAAAGTTTTAAGGTTTTTTTTGTTGTTGAGACATTTCTGTTGATGTCTTTATATCATTGCAAAATTAATGTCCTTCTCTTGTTTCAGTGCATTCACTTGGCAAATAAAAAGTTAAGCCTTTTATTTTTCCCATTTTTCTGAGTAAGTATCATTACCATCTTCTTATGGCTAACTCAATTCCGTACTCATAGGCAATATATATTTCCTTCTCTCATTGTTAGGATGCTTTTTCAAATTAATTTTGTTCTGGTGATAGTCATGGTTGAAGCAGCGACAAGTAGCTTCTACAATAGTTGTTGAAGCATACAAGGATAGGCGTAGCATTTTTTGCCATAAAAAATTGACTATGCTGAAAATTTTAAGTTCAATTTGGAGAAATAGAACAAAAAAACAAAAAAAAAAATTTATGCAAGAAGGGATGATGAAGAGGTGGAAATAAACAAAAATAAGATGAGGAGCGCAACTAAAGAATATGAAGGTTGGACTTGCAAGGTTAAGGTGATTGAACAAGAAGCGCTCAAATTGAAAAGCAAGCACAATAAGAGATCAGGCATGCTTGGAGATTCTCTTAGATTTGGTCATGTGCAAATTTCGACAAGCATGTGGTCAAGAAGCGTGAAGAATTACAAGCCATGCTATAAGAGGCAGAAATTGATAGCAGAGTGGCCTGTGGGAGTCATAGATGCCTTCTAAGAGTGAGGAATGGTGGTTCTGAGAGAAAGAAATCTCAAAAGGATCGAAGTATAGGGAATGGTGGGAATTGGAAAAACTATAGTCTTGCATAAGTTGAATAGAAATAAAAGGGTTGTGAAAATGTTTGATATTTTAATTTGGATATGGTTATTGAACGCCTAGAACGTTGAGAAAGTGCAACATGCAATCATGCAGCGTCTAAAGCTAAAAGTGGAGGGTGGAGTCAACGCGGTTGAGACTACTCAATCTTGTATCGAGCAAAGTGAGAGGCATGTGATACTTGCTTCTCCTTGATAATTTTTGGGATTCCTATGATCTATAGGAGATAGATATTTCTAACAATACAAGAACAAAAGGGTGGTAACTACTAGTAGATTTTGTGATTTGTGCTATGAGTCAAACGAAAATGAGCTTGTAAATATGAAGCATTTTCCCCATATGGATGCATATATTAAATGTTTGAAAAAGTTGGTCTAAGTATGAAAAATCCAAATATTTATACCTATAGCACGACCTATGATTAGAGAGTGTGTTACTTTGCATGATCAATAAATTGGTGAGAACTTTTAGGAAGAATGGCATTATTCACCCTCAGGGAGATCAATTGAAGAGGTTGCAAAGATGACCCAATATCAACATCCAAGGCATTGATGAAGTGCCTGAGTTTTTGAACTATGATGATTTAGGAGGGAGGATAAAAAGGTTTGCTTTCTGTAAGGAGCATTGTTTATCGAAGAGCGTGACATCTTTGTTGATTATTTAGTGGAATGTTGGAAAGTATAAGGATTTCTCCACAGTTTGATGAATTTTGTGATGTAGACGACAAAGAACACAACATATTGCATGATCTAACCACATGCCTCTGGTAGAGAAAAGAGAAATGAAGAAACATGTTTGAAACCACCGCTTTGGTGGCCGCGATGGTTTGGGCTCTCTCCCCCTCACGAAGGGGAGGAGTTTGAATCTCCTCACAGTCGCTTGGGGTCTTAAGTGGGATGCCGGGGGTAGTGAGTCCTCTTGCTTACGTGTCCCCCTAGGTTTACTCGCTGGCTGCCGGCTGTACAAGAATTCTGGGTCACCAAAAAAAAAAAAAAAGAGAAACATGTTTGAATGAACAATGTACTTTGTAATAGGGCCAATAAAATTTCATCATAAGATACCATAAGTTTTTGGCAAGAGATTGCGAGGGGCCAATGAAGACCGAAAGGAATAAGTATGGGCATTTGCAAGTCGAATTTCTTTTACGGATAATGACTTTTCCAATCTACTGATAAATCAAATTGCAGAAACTTTTCAATTTTACTCCTACAAAGAGATTGTGTTTAGATTGTGACCCTTCATAGCTTCTTCTTGTCTATGCAAAGACTCCAAGTCTTAAACTTACATGGTATCACAAATGCATCCCTTTCACCTTATTTTTCTTGCTTGACTGGACTTAGGGCATTCTACTTGAATTCTTGCACGCGTTTAATAGAACTCCCTTTAAGCTTGGAGGTAATGGTGCATCTAGAGGTGCTACACATCTGACGCTCCAAAATCATCTATATATCTATTCAAATTAACTGTTATTAATGCAACTGAAATGTTTATGCATGTCATTGTCAAATTTTGACGCTGGAAACCCAATCTCCAAGGTGATTTTAAGCATTTCTTTATTAAAGAACTCTAGATCAAAATTAGGTCGCGAGGCCCATCATGAAGGAGGTTTCTATCTTGAAAATGTTGAGTTCGCTGATATTTTCCTTTCCTAAGATGGAGTATCTTGAAATCTTAGTTAGACAAGCCGTATGTGGAAGGAACAATTGACATTCAAAATAAATAAAGAATACGTTCTTTAAGCGAATTGCAAATACTAAATGAAAATTGGAATGTGAAGCACTGTTCCTTCCGTAGACACCTATATCTAACAAAGATTTCAAGGCATTCCACCTTAGAATAGGAAAATGTTCCTTTGCAACGGTCAATGCAACGTGATTAAATCACCAAGTGTTTAGGTCCACATTAATGATGAATTCTTCCAATAATAAGTGGCTTGAAATCATTGACTTTCAATGCCAATTCAATTTAATTATAAAAGCCACGTATTACTTTTTGTCGGAATTTCTCGTTGTTGGCAATTAAGTGATTTTTTTTTTTCCGAATTGGCATTTAAGTGATCTAGCGAAAACTTTTGATATTAAAGTGAGCATCATATATAACTTTTAGCACTCTTGGTGTGTGCTTTTGCCCAAGAAGTTGCGTGGCACTATTCTATAGGTGACTTTGCAGTAAATGCATTACTTGGATTGGCTAATTTTAGATGACATAAAGTTGACGTTAGTTTCCAAAACCTCAAGCATTGTTGATATTCTTTGTTCATTTAGAATTTGTATGGTAATGTGGGTGATGATCATCTCGAACAAGTACCAAAAACTAAGATGTGTTCACCACAAATTTCAAAAAACAAGCCACATCATCCGATGGGACTCATGAAAGAACTTAAGATGCATTCATTTTGCAAAAAAATGAATGATTCAAAAGTTATTTTTCCCAAAATGATTATTTGTATCGCTTAAAAAAAAAAAAAAAAAAATTTTCATCGTTCACAACAAGATCTATTTATAAATTATTATTGGAAAATATTTTTTATTAGATTTTTATTCTTAACAATGCAAACAATCACTTTAGGAAAATCTTTTTTAAATCATTCTTTTTTCACAAAATTAACAAAGTCTAAATGTAAATTTTATAACATACACATACCTGAATTACATTAATGGAGGAAGCTAAAGAAAAAGAGATCACACTACTAATCCCCGTACTTTTTCAATTTGTTTAATCTCCCTAATAGAAAATTTTCTTTTGGCGTTTGGCAATTTTAGTCTCTAAATTAAATGTTGTTTGTTCAAATTGAAGATTCTATTAAAAAACAAAAGAGTAAATGCAAACACTGATGTAGTAATTTAGTCACCATTAAATAGTGATATCGTGTAGACGTGGCATCCTACGTGGCTTCTAAATTTTATCTAAGAAATATGACATAGAGCATATGTCTCTAGATGAAAGACGTTTGTACTTAAAAAAAAAAAAAAAAAAAGGAAAAAGAGGCATCCTAAACTCAACAAGCACCGGGACCACTTGTGAGGCTAGCTACCATAGTTTAGAGGAAATTGATATTAGAAGTGCCAAAAGTTGCATACGATACTCACATTAGTGCCAAGAGTTTTTCCTAGCTCACTTAAATACCAAATTAGAGAAAAAAACGATTACTTTAATTGTTTCTAACAAAAAATTTCAACCAAATTGATTACGTAACATTTATAATTAAAATTTTAATATGATTTGATGCATTTTTCTTAAAAAATCTAGTCTACATCGACGTCCAAAACTACGTCGCATGATAATAACTTTTTAATTGAAATTTGCACTGAAATGAACATTTTTTAACAACAACTAGTACTGAAGTGATCATTTTTTCAATAACGACTAGTAATTAAGTAATCATTTTTAACAATAATTGGCACTCAAACGATCCATATATACAATTTTTGACACGCAAATAATGACTCATAACTTGTTTGCATGATGTTATTTAGAGGTTATATGCTGATTAAGTGTGTCGAAGAGCCACATAGGATTGAGAAATTAATAAAATATGGCCACATCAACCCAAATCGGAGTTGGCACTTAAATGATCGTTTTTAAAAAAAATTGTAGTTAAGTGATCTAAAAACAAAAACTTTTGGTACTAAAATGAGCGCTATACACAACTTTTAACACTTTTAGTGTCCATCTCCCTAACTTCCTATTCTAATTCTTGAAAACTGAGATATGCTTCCATCTCTAAGAATGATTTAGGACTAGTCTAACAAATTTGTATCTATGGACCCGTTTGGTTCGGCTTTTGGGGAATGTATTTGCCAAAATGCAAATACCTTTGGGTGAATGAGATTTTCCGAAATGCAAATATCGTTTGGTAAAATTTGCATTGAGATATAACTTTGGCCAAAATACCATTTGATAAATTTTGCCTTTGTAAATGACTTTTATTAAATTAAAAAAACAAAAAAAACATTTGTATTTTTTTTTTTTTGAAGTTCAGCCACCGAGACCGTCGGATCGCGGCCGAATTGGTGGTGCGACCGATGACGCTTGCTTGGGGTCGCGCGACCTTAGGTGACCGTCCACGGGGTCACGCGACCCAAGGTGACGGTCGACGGGGTCACGTGACCTTAGGCGACGATCACCAAGGTCGCATGACCTCGGTGACCGCCACCTGAGTCGTGCTACCCAAGTCATCAGTTGCTTAGGTCGCGCGACCTAGGCAATGCCTGAGGTCCGATGACGGTTGCCGGGATCGGGTGATGGTCGCCGGGGTTGGGCGACCCTCAGGCGGCCGTCGTCGGCGCACACGACCCCTTGGTCGACGGTCGTCAGCCTCCGGTCAGCTTCTTCGTGCAATAGTGTGCAATGGTTTTGGAGAAGATGAACAGTACCAAGACTTGCATTCTGGAAATGCAACTTCCCAAAGTACCTCCGAAGCTGTATTTGGCTAAAGGCCCTTAGAGCCACTTGGAGATGCAATTGCATCTCGCCAAAGTCGCCCAAAAAAACAAATCAAACACCTTTGCATTAGGCTAAGGGACTTTAGAGTCCCAAAGGGCTTTCCAAATGCCCAACCAAATAGGGCCTATATCTATCTAGGATTACTAATTGCAGAATCGATGTAAATTTTTTTCTACATGTTGTGTATCCATTACTATTACTAAATCAAAGGCGATTGATGTATGATGTGTAAAATAAAGAGTTACATGTGCCGTATATGTAGGAGAGAGTTCTAGTCTCCTCTTACAATCTTCAAAATACCCGTAAAAAATTTGTCATACTTTTCTCTCACACCATTGATTTGAATAAGAGGAGACTAGAACAATCTTCAAAATACCCTTAAGAAAAGTAATTCTTACACGTGCCATATATGTAGGAGAGAGTTCTAGTCTCCTCTTACAATCTTCAAAATACCCTTAAAAAATTTGTCATACTTTTCTCTCACACCATTGATTTGAATAAGAGGAGACTAGAACAATCTTCAAAATACCCTTAAGAAAAGTAATTCTTACACATGCCGTATATGTAGGAGAGAGTTCTAGTCTCCTCTTACAATCTTCAAAATACCCTTAAAAAATTTGTCATACTTTTCTCTCACACCATTGATTTGAATAAGATTGTAATTATGGGACATAGAAATTGTCAATTTATTGTTATCAATAAAGTAATTATTTATTGTAAAAATTCAAAACAGGGGATTATTGATCTTCATTATTTATCCATAGCAATACCTTTGAAAATATTTGTTGCTGAAAACCAAATAGATCTGATTTCTCTCCCTTAATCCATACTTTTCCTTAGCATATCTTATCTTATGGAGGATAAAATATAACGTCCGTCCTCTTGCTGAAGAGAAAATCATATCCTATTTATACATGCTATTAATAGGCATTTTCCATCAAAACACATTTTAACTTTATAAGAGTCACACTTCTTTGGAAGAATGATAACTTCTCAATAGAATTGTACCTTTCATCCTTTTTATAAGATTTGCATTATTTCATAGCCAATACATTTTAGCACTTAAATATTTGTTAAATCATTAAATAAATATCATGTGGGTCACAATAATTCTTACATTAATAATTTAGCTCTGAAACGTATCTTTGAAATACGACGTGCAGCATGTGGATCAAGGGAGATGATTAGGAGGGTGGATAAAAGATTCTAAAAACATAATTGTGTTTGGATGAAAGAGAGGGAAGGAAATGATTAGGAGGGATCAAGGGAGATGATGAGGGATTGATCAGGTTAATTCATGCCCATTCTAAAATCATATGAAGGGATTTGTAGGTATTTGAACAGATTTGTGCGCCACTCAATAAATTTATTCTTCTTCCTCACTTGTAAGACTATTTTATATCTATTTATGAATACACAAAAGGCTATTCGCATCATAATCGTTTTTCTCCTTTTTCCTCCCTTGCATCTTGACAACAATTTAGCTCAATCCCTTAAAATCCTTTCTTTCTTCTCTCTCTTACAATTATCTAAATCCCAGTTTTTTTCATTCGAATCACCTCATCCAAATTAATGTAAATCTAAAATATAAATAGAACTTCTCTCGTACCATAAGATTTGCCCATGCCCTTTTACTTGTTACATGCGCACAATTTTTTTTTTTGGTGGGGGGCGTATCTAGTAGACCTGGAAGCAGGCAGCGATTCACGATGGACCGCTAAGGCACTAAAAACGTTTGAATAGAACTTCTTCTTCCTCGAACTTTCATGGACCGACCAGTCTAAAATCGCGGCCGCAACTGTGGACTTTCGTTGTCTTTCATTACCATGCGTTTGTCCTACCTCACGTGGAGAAATTTGCACCATTCTTTAGACGTTGTAAGATAACGAATCTTCTGATTTTTATAGCGCTTGTAATTGTATATGCAAGTGGGTGGAGTTGGACTCGGTCAAAGTCTAGGGAAATAAAAAATATTGACTAATCAACAAAGAAAGAAGAAAAGCGGACTCTGCTGTTGTAATGGGAAGAGGGCAAGCTTGAAAGAGAGAAATAAAAGAAAAGGAAGAAAGAAAGGGAGGAAGGTTTTGCACTACATGCTATGGGGGTCTTGCAAAGCGGAATTTACTTCTATTCGCAATTCTTGGTAAGGATTCAAGCCTTTCATTTTATAATCGGAATAGTTTTTGGAATTATGGTACAAATTCAAAATTATGTAAAATTGGAACTGCAAAGTCTGATTTAGAAGTTGTAAAGTTGAAAATTTCTGGGATATTGATAGTCTAGGGTGTTATGGAGCTATATGATTTTACATAACTCAATTTGAGCTTATGGTTTGCCCGAAATGAACTTTTGAAATTGGGTGCACATGCTGAACGGTAACTCAACCAGCAGCTTTCGATGCTGTATCTCACCAGTTGCCGTCTACAATTTGGCCGGCCAAACTGAAGATCTTTAAATACTTTAAAAGGGCTTTCTTTTGACAATAAGCGCGCTTGAATTGGAGTTCGGTAAAGAGATATGGCGTGAAAAGTTTGTCATGCAAGTAATTGTTCTTTGCACTAGTGGTTTTTTTGCCATAATTGGTCATTCTTGAGGTCTCTCATCGACCCATAGTGAGCATTTTGACTCCAATTCTCGTTTAATTAATAGGATTATGAGATTTTCGGCTCATATAGCTAATTATTTGGTTTTGGGTATTTCTAAGTAAGGATACCATCTCTTCTTTGAATTTCTAAACTTTGAAAATAAAAAGAATTAGACATATTGTGTGCAAAAAAAAAAAATTGCCTAAAAGGCAAAAGTGATGTTTATAGCATATTCAATGTATAAAATCTTGATCAAGCATTTACTACCATTTTTATTATTTGAAATGGTATTGAAAGCATTTTTGGAAACGATTTATGAGATGATTATTGTGAAATTGTTTGAGAAATGCTTTATAAATGGATTGCAAAAAGGTTATATGTATTGATTTGTTAATCTGATTTATGAAAGGTAATATGTTATAAAAGGGTATATGTTTGGTATTGTGAAAAATGATTTATGATACCAATTCTAGATTGTTTCCGAAAAGAATTGATTTGTAGAAAGATAAATGTTTTGATTTGTAAAATTGTACTCTCGTCATGTGATTGAATCTAAATTGGATTTCTAGTATTGGAAGATGGTGGCTTGGTACACACTATGACAGTGACGGGTTTTCGGGTATGCATATTAGTTTTTAGGATATCCTTATGGCTCAGCCACCGGTTGATAATCAATGGAGAACTTGTCAAGGAGGAAACTCGGTCGCCTTGTTACTAAGCATTGTATTATGATTATTGTTTGATATAGTGCAATAGATTGAATATTGGAACAAACCATTGACATGTGACTGGATGAGATGAATTGATGGAATAGACTACGATGTTTGATTTGAGATTGATTAATAGAATAGACTATTAATATGTGAATTGATGAGATTAATCAATCTCTTAAACCATTGATATTTGCTTTGAAATTACTAACGAAGTATTTCTAATATGTATAAAGCTTTGTTGAAAAGATACAACTTGTATTTGATCTCATGCATATGCTATACTATGAATTTGAATTCGATGAGTTTCGATATGGTTTTGCAAATATGTATAGTAGGTGCTTGTTTTGCTTAGAAGAGATATTGCTCACCCATTTCATTCTAATCTTTTCAAGTTCTTTAGCTAACGACAAAAAAGACGAGTGCTATTGGCAGGGAGTTTTTGGTAATTGCATTTTGGATAAATTGAGTTGAGATATTTAGATATATATTTCCAGGTGTGACGTATCCTTCGCAAGTCAATTGCAGCAGACTTTGAGCTATGTTCTTCAAGATTCTTGTTCTGGTTTCTCTGCTAGCCGTTTCGGCTTACGCTCAAGTGACCAGTTTCGTGTACAACGGTTTCCAATTGGGAAAGCTGAGCCTCGATGGGATGGCCTGGGTCACCCCCGATGGCCTCCTGAATATGGGCTACGACGTCAGACAGAATATGGGCCACGCCTTCCATCCCGAGCCAGTCCAGTTCAAGAACTCGCCAAACGGCTCCGTCTTCTCCTTCTCCACCACGTTCGTCTTTGCGATCCGACCTCGGTATAAGACTCTGGGCGGCCACGGGATCGTCTTCATGGTCACGCCCCAAAGAGGCTTCCCCGGGTCCCTGTCTAGCGAATACCTTGGCATTTTCAACCAAACTGACCACGGCAACGCCACCAATCATGTGTTCGGGGTGGAATTTGACACGTTCCAGAGCAGCGAGTTTAATGACATCAACGACAATCATGTCGGAATCGACTTGAACGGGTTGATATCAGCAAATTCAACTCCCGCAGGGTATTATGCAGATGGTGGTGAGTTCAAGAACTTGACTCTAATCAGTGGTGAAGAAATGCAAGTTTGGGTGGACTATAATGGAACTGAAAAGCGGATCGATGTCACATTGGCTCCGATCAAAGTGCAAAAGCCAAACACTCCCCTTCTGTCTCTTACATGGGATCTCGCGTCAGTTGTCAACGAGAACATGTATGTTGGCTTCTCGTCATCGACCGGTTCAACCCAAACTTCTTACTATGTTCTGGGTTGGAGCTTCGGGGTAAATGCAAAGGCTCAGGAACTTGCCCTGTCCCAACTTCCTAAGCTTCCTCAGGTCGGTAAAAAGGATACATCGAAGGTACTGACTATTGGGCTACCATGGGTGGTTCTTTTCCTCATATCAATCCTGATCTCGAGCGTGGTTTACGTGATGAGAAGGAAACGGAAATTTGCCGAGGTGCTCGAAGATTGGGAGAGGGACTACGGTCCGCACCGGTTGAAGTACAAAGACCTTTACATTGCGACAAAAGGATTTCGGGAGAAAGAGCTATTAGGGACTGGTGGGTTCGGTCGGGTCTATAGAGGAATCTTACCCACATCAAACGTAGAGATCGCAGTGAAGAGGGTCTCACATGAATCGAGACAGGGTATGAGAGAATTCATAGCAGAGATCATCAGCATTGGTCGGCTACGTCACCGCAACATAGTGTCGCTCCTTGGTTACTGCCGTCGGAAAGGGGAGTTGCTCTTGGTTTATGACTACATGCCCAGCGGGAGCCTCGACAGGTACCTCTATAACCAACCAACGGTCACCCTAAATTGGAGGCAAAGATTTAGGGTGATCAAAGGAGTGGCATCTGGACTGCTTTATCTGCACGAAGGCTGGGAGCAAGTAGTGATCCACAGGGATATAAAGGCGAGTAACGTCTTGCTAGATGCTGACCTAAATGGAAGACTTGGAGATTTTGGGCTTGCGAGACTATACGACCACGGGGCCGACCCTCAAACGACTCACGTCGCAGGAACGCTTGGTTATCTCGCCCCCGAACACACGCGAACCGGCAAAGCCACTAGGAGCACAGACGTGTTTGCATTCGGAGTGTTTTTGCTTGAGGTCGCCTGCGGGAGAAGGCCGATCCAGAATGGAGATGCGGAGGACACGATATTGGTGGACTGGGTATTTTCTTGCTGGGACAGAGGTGCCATTCTCGAGGCCAGAGATCCGAAGTTGGGGGCGGAGTTTGTGGAAGAAGAAATGGAGTTGGTTCTGAAACTCGGGTTGATGTGTTCCCACCCCGAGCCGCTGATGAGGCCTAGCATCCGTCAAGTTTTGCATTACTTGGAGGGCGATATTCCAACGCCGGAGATGTCGTCCATCGGCGGCAGGTTAACAGTCGGTCATCACAGAGGTTTTGATGATTTGGCTAGGTCTCCGTCCTCCATGGAAAAGGCATTTCAGCAATCATATTCTGTCGTAGAATCGCTTCTCTCAGGTGGGCGATGAGCCTCATATTTGTAGTTTCTGATCTTATTCCGTGCTCTTTATTTGGGGAAGACCAATATGTCCTATGCCCTAAGAGTCACTCTATTACTAGTCAGTGGTAGGATCGCTAAAATACACGCTCTTAGTTCTGTTCTGGCTCAAATCGGCTGCCGCCACTGGCCCGGGCGTCGTGTACTGAATGGTGCACTTTATTATTGTCCTGTAGGGCTAATCACACCACATCATTCCCCGCATCACCAAAAAAAGAAAACAAAAAAATCATTTTTCTCTCCCCTGCTCTGTTTTTCCCTTACTCCCTCTCGGTTTTATTCAGTTTTATGTACGAAGTCGAGTCCCATCACAGTCCTCCTCCTCCTCCTCCTCCTCCTCGTCTCTCAAAGCCGCGGCGGTCGCTGCCGTCACCAAGCGCCATGATGGCACGCTGTCTTTTTGTTCCACGGCGAAATCATAGCCAAAGCAAGAGAAAGAGGAAGGATCTGGAAATGGTCGTGACGGGGTTATGGTGGTCACGGACGTGGCCATGGCGGTTGACAGTGCTGGTGCTGACCGTGCTTCCCCTCGGCGCGGCCCCGCGGGTAATAAAACAAGAAGCGACCGACGGGTGATAAAACCATCCTTGAGATTCCTACAAATCTAAGCCTAATGCGGTGACGGTTGAGATGCTTCCTAAAATACCTCTACAAGCTGTAACACCCCTTTTCACGGCTAAAATTGTGGACGAAAAATTAAACTGAATAACCATTGAGTTTTGTTTTTATTCATTGTGTGGGCTTAGGTGAGTCATTGAGTTAAGTTTATGGGTGAGTGTGGATTTTTTATTAATTTGAGTTTAAAGTAATTTGGCAAAATATCGATAGACTGATTTAGAGCTTGTTTTGCACAAGAGTCGATCTAGCCAAAAAAAAAAAAAAACTGTTATGTTTGAAAATGACTTGTTTATTGCACTTTTTACGTGGTTAGTCTTACTTTTAAAATCCATTAACTTAAACTCATGAGAAATTCCTTTTCTTTTCAATGTTTTACGTTGAGTTTGAAGTTTAGAGGTGGCAAACTTCAATCAAGAAGTGAATGATGCATTGTTTTGCACCCTATCCAAACAGTGTAAAATTAAAGAGAAGAGTAGTTGATTTAACAGAAACCTTATTACATGGCTTTGAAGTCCACAGCAAGTGCATACTGATGTAACTGTAGCTTTTCCCTTTCTCCAAGCTGAAACCAAGGGGAAGCCTTTCTCCATGAGGCTTTCGATGTTGTCTACACACTGATATCCACAGGAGTAAACGTCGCGACCAAGCCTTCCACTTTTTCCTTTACCCTATAAGCCGACACAAGGCTCCTAGGGACATCTATGACTTTCACGAGCTGTGGGGGTCTTTCAGCTACCACCCATTAACGAGCTTTCCTTTTAATCCATATTAAGACCTAAGCATGCGACTTTGGCATGAACGCTTCTACTGAGGTACAAGGGATACTCCAGGACCGCCAGGAGCTTATTACAAGGCCCAAAGCTCGGCTGATGGCCCGTTGTGCGACCTTCAAACGGTCTGGACCGTCCTAAATGGTCGGACCGAGGCCAGCCAAAAGAGTTTGAATGCTTGTTGTTCGAGCGTTGCACGGCTTGGACAACGGGCACTCAAACATCTACGACGCGATTACCCTGATGAGGGATAAGCTATTCCATCATGGATTTGAGACGACAGACACATGATGTAATGGTGTTATGACCAAAATGATTACTCGAATTACATGAGAATAATGCTATAGAGTAAAAATGAGTTCTGAGCGTCCCAATTTGAACTGATGTACATGCACTTTAGGGAGACATAAGCTCATCCAAACGGTAATGCAGAATAGTATTGACACTGAGCATAAATCTTAAACATGGATGGACCTCTCTCATTACCTTGGAAATGTCGGACTACGGTAGGATTTGGCCATGGAGACGAGCATCGTTCAACTCGATGACCAGAACCAAGAAATCCCCATTAACGAGCTTTCCTTTTTTACCGGTGCTTGTAATTCCTCACGCTTCTTGGCCATATGATTCTCAAAATCGCACATGACCAGAACCAAGAAATCCCCAACCACGCGTAATCTCTTTTTTGTACTTGCTTTCCAATTTGAGCGCTTCTTGTTCAGACACTTTGACCTTGCAAATCCAAACTTTGTCACTTGGTATCCATTTACTATTAAAAAAATTAGTCCATTTCTTTTTTTTTTTTGTCGTAAATGAAACCCTAAGGCTAAACGTGAATAGAAGCATTTCGAAAACACAATTTTTACACCAGATGCTGAATTTCACTTTTTTTTTTTACCTTTCCTTTATTTTATTATCATTTTTTGTTATCTTTTCCTTTTTATCAAATAAACGTAACTTACTTAACAAAAAAAAAAAAAAACGTAATCTATGTTTCACTAAATAAATACCAAATGCATCATAAATTTGACTATTATATGCAACTGCATATTAATTTTTTTTTGTCATAAATAGATATGAATTTAAGTATTGCTAAAAATAATAATTTATGTATGTCACAATCTACCCTTTCCACTCACCGACCAAAAAAAAGAAAAAGAAAAATCTACCCTTTCCATTCGGAAGGGAGAGGATAATGTGTTAAGAGGTATTGCTTAAGAGACAGGCCTATGATCCTTGATTAGGAACAAGCTTTCCTAAACTCATACCTCACGTGAGTATTACATTTTAGCTTCAACGCTATGGAGATTTTCAAATGAGTAGTCACCATTAGCTTATTAGAGTCAAAAAGAAACATGGGAGTATACCTCATTTCCTACCAAATTAGAGAATCTGAGTTGGGGGCTTAATTACACTAATTAATTAATTAGTACCCTTCTAATATATAATCTTTTTCAATTCAAGATGATATTTGTTAGACAGTCTGGATTAATTTCAAACTTATCCATTAACATATGAGGTGATCATGCATGTGCACAATTGTTAAAATATTAATTAGCAACCAAAGAAGCAATAAAACTTTAGAGGAAAAACAAGAATCTAATGCTAAGAAATAAGAAAAATGTCATTCCTAATTGGATCCAATGATAATCAAAATAGAAATGCACAAATAGTAAATTTACGTTTATCTCTAAAAATATTTAATTCCTGTGGCAAAACCTTAGGAGCTTGTTTAATTTTGAGAACAATTTTTTAGATCAATGGTTTTCACACATTTATGATAAAACTACTCAAAATAACTAATTCTTAAGCTTTTTCCTAATAATAAAATTTTTTGAAAATTTTTAATTTTTTTTTTAAAATAATAATAACAGAAATATTTAATTCCGAAAATAGGGATTCGGGCTGGGCCCTCCCCAAAACACGGCCTGGCGCTAGTCCCACCTGGACTCCAGTGGGTTCGGGCTAAAAGGGCAATTCGGGCTTACAAGAAAACTCTTTCAATTACAACCTCTCGAGCCCAAGTCAGAATTCAACACACGAAGCCCACGGTGGCTATTTCCTAACCCATTCTACTCCAAGTTCGAATCCTATTCTGAGTGTAACCAAGCCCACTTTTGCTGAAACAACACGGCCCATTTCCAACCAAGACAAATACTCAGACCATATTTATGAAGCCCAAGCCTAGGCCCCACTTTGAAACCATAGCCAGCCCAGGTCACTGAAAATTCCTATCGACCCTTTGTATCATATTCCTTTACACGTCCTCCACCGGGTCTTCTTCAAGATTTCGACCGACCATACCAAAATCTTCTGAACACCATCAAATTCAACGCGCTCTATCAAATCAAATCCAGTTGAATGAGACCAGAAAACCTAACACCACTAAACTGATTAAGCCCAACGCAGTATGTCAAATGGCCATTTTACTCAGCCTTCCCTCACGTGTCCTTGCTCCTTCCTATTTGCAGAACAAAAAGAAACTGAAGATTGAACGTAAACTATAGGGGCAATCAAGGCCTCATGACAGCTCTAACCTCCAACATGTAACCAGGACTCCGCCGTGAGTTTACGTCAGTCCATCACTACCCAACCATCATCTACTCCCACTTATGACCTTGCTAACATTTACCTAACAAACACCACGGAAGCGCCAAGCGAGACATGGCAAGGAAAAAAGCATCTTGAACCACGGTGACAAGGGCGATCCACATCTTGAGATTAATTAAAAAAAAAATCACCATTAAGCAAACCCTATCAAGAGGCTGGGCCGGCTTGCCCTTGGCCTGGTCTTGCTTTTTTTTTTTTTTTTAAAAAAGAAAATTTTCATAAATAATAATAAGGATTTTAAAAAATATATATATGAATTTTAATACTGGTAGTGCAAGAGCTCTTAGTACCTATGTGTTATGCAATTTAATCAAAATTATTTTTCAGGAGTTAAAAATTAATCCATGATTTTTCAATGCAATTAAACCTTGAATAAATTGTCAAAATTATAGTATCAACAATGTACCTTTTCATTTATCATTTTGTATATGATGAATAAAAATTTAAATGATTTTTTTTTTAGATGAAAACATTAAATGACTACAGATTTACCACTAATAAGTCATAACGCCGATTAATCCATATTAAGACCTAAGCATGCGACTTTGGCAGGAACGCTTCTACTAAGTTACAAGGGATGCTTCAGGACCGCCAGGAGCTTATTACAAGGCCCAAAGCTCGGCTGAAGGCTCGCTGTGCGACCTTCAAACGTTCTGGACCGTGGGGTTCAGTCCCTTTTCGGGCATGAAATAACTCCTAAATGGTCGGACCGACTGTGGCCAGCCTAAAGAGTCTGAATGCTTGTTGTCCGAGCACTGCACGGCTTGGACAACGGGCACTCAAACATCTAAGACGCGACTACCCTGATGAGGCATAAGCTAATCCATTGTGGATTCAAGACGACGGACACGTGATATAATGGTGTTATGACTGAAACGATTACTTGAATTACATAAGGATAATGCTATAGACTAAAAATGACTCCTGAACGTCCTAATTCGAATTGATGTACGTGCACTTCAGGGAGGCATAAGTTCATCCAAACGGTAATGCAACATGGGGTCGACACTGAGCATAAATCTTAAACATGGATGGACCTCTCTCGTTACCTTGGAAACCCCAGATGATACATCTTAAAGTTTGTATCTCTCTGCAACTATGTTGATCAAAAGGCATGTTGTGAGACGCCTTGAGACCTTAGAATCACAAGCCAACTTATGGATTTATCTGTGGAGCGGGCAGCCTTTTTTGTCTGTGGAGTTCGTTTTCATGCCGAACATTCAATCACGTCAGTCGAGCAAGAGAGAGAAAGATGATATCATTTAGCCTATCCATCTAAAATGAAGTAATATGTGCTGAACATAAGAAATTTCATTTTGGTTAATAACAATCTCTCCTCACCGAGCATTTTCTTATTGTTCAATATTGTCCCTAAAAATAATCCATTTTGTTAACTAGTTCATGGAACTTTGAGAAATAGGCTCGGTTTATTCTTATATGTTAAGTGCAGCATCATGTCACATGCCTTTTTTTTTTGTCTGACATGAATTGCTGGGTGAATATTATGTTGATAGTAGGCGTGAGCATCAAGTCTAGTTCAACTCAAGAACCAAATCGAGTAGACCTCGACCAACCGGATCAATGCTGATTCTAGTTCCAACACTGTGAAGCCATCTCAGCTAATCTAGTTCCAGGTTGACATGGTTTTAAAGCCATTATTTAGTAAATATATATATATATATATATATATATATATATATATATATATATATATTGCACTTGTAGAAAATTTAAATCACGATCTTCAACATGAACAAACACCAACAAAACCGTTCGACAAACACTTTTTTTCTTTTTTTTTTTTTTTTTTTATAGTGAGATTATGCTACTTTTATAACTAACAAGAATTCGTTGTTTTACCCAAAACATATATTTTCCAAACACGATTGGTTCGATTTAGTGTTCCAATCTTTTGAAATCGACTAACCTTAAAAACGATCACTCGAGCAAGCAGACATTATACTTTTCTTTTCCCAGGTTAGTGAACTCAATCTCTCTCTCTCTCTCTCTCTCTCTCTCTCTCTCTCTCTTTCTCTCTCTCTCTCTCTTCTGGTTTTTTCCTTTCCAATTCTCGTCCTTCTTCCTCCTTCTACCTTAGCTGCTAGTGCACTCCGTTGACGACCACCTCCCTCCACCCTCCCTCCCTCCCTCCCCGATTGTAATGTACTCTATTTTTAGTCCCCAAGAGAATCAAAGACAATCGAATATTTACAATGAGGGAGACAAATTTATTGCTTCAAAGCGAGATACATATATAAATATCAATATATATCAAAAGATGAAAAGACCTCTAAGAAGCAAATACATGTATTTTTTTAAATTAATAAAACAGCAGAAAACATTGAAATACTAGCAATTGGTTTTAAAAATGAATCTTTATAGAAGAGTTTGGCTAGAAAGCTCTAATGTATATAGGAACTTAAACGATATATATCATAAAAGATGCAATGTGATAGTTAAAATCAAGCCGATAAATTCAGATGATATGATGTTCATCTAAGAGATCACTATACCCATCTCCACAAATTGTTGAAACTTGTAACAGACTAATTAGGAGTGATGATAAATTTGGATTTGAGCAAAAATGGAAGGACCATCATCAGTGCTTCTCTCTTATGATTGCTATACTTATTGTTCGGCATTTGCATTACAAATAAAAAGAGAATGTTCATAATGTCATTCTAGCAAAAAGAAAAATGTCGAATCTCGATTAGAGTACATAAGTCTTAAATTAAAAGCCTAAAATAATTATGGATAAAAGAATAAATAAATAAATAAAACAAATGAGAAGAATCGTGTCAAAAGATAAGGTAGTTATTGACATGTTGGCATTTCCATGATAACGGCATCTGAGGCTTCGGAAGGTAGAACGCAGTTTAGCGGGCCTCTTCGTGGGGCGGGGTGGGGCCCGGTGTGACGGCGGGTGCATTCCGGCTCACACGCTGGAGGCTGGAAGCCGTTGCTATCTTGCAACTCCTAGAAAAAAGAAGAAAGAAAAAAGATCCGACGGTCCCCCCACAACCTCGTAGGGGTCTAGGGGTCTAGGGGTCTTTCAGTTGCTACCCATCATGAAGCTTTCCTTCTTCTCTTAGCGCTAGTAATTCCTCACGCTTCTTGGCCATATGATTCTCAAAATTGCACGTGACCATAACCAAGGAAGCTCCAAGCATGCATAATCTCTTTCTTGTACTTTCTTTCCAATTTGAGCACTTCTGCTCAGACACCTTGACCTGGCAAATCCAACCTTTATTACTTGGTATTCCTTTTCATCTTGTTCTTGTTTGTTTATGCCTCCATATTAATCCCTCTTGCATAAAGTATTTTGCTTGTTTTTATCAACCTTCATTATTGAACTTGAAAGAAGAGTCATTGTTTTACTCATGTAGCCAAAAATGCTAAGTCCATCTTTGTATGCTTCAATTGCTATTGCAGAAGCTGATGTAGTAGTAGTAGTTGCTTCAACTATGATTTTCACAAGAACAAAACCAACTTGAAAAGGAAAAAGTGAGAAGAAAACGTGGATTACTTGCAAGTACAAAATAGGGCAAGATATGTAGTAAAGTTATGATATGTCCCCTGAATATGCACAAAAACAATAGTAAATATAGAGGAAGGAGATCGACTTTATGCTTCCATGTCAACTCCGAAATAAAAGGGTCAAACATAAGCCACCTATCCATCGGTCCCATCAAATACCAATAGTCCAAATCAATCGAAGTGCAGATTGATTTCTTTTGGTTTCTTTTTTGGTCCCTTTTCCTTTTCCATTGTTGCGACCCTTCCAATTTTCACAACATGATGGTCATAAAAGACGGGTAAAAGGTAATGACCAAAGGCAGGCCAACGGTCCTTAATTAGGCCCAGGTTCTCCTAAGCTCTTACCTTTTTGGGTTCATTTTAAATATGAATTTAATCATAATGCTTTCTATGTGAGACAGAACTCATTACTAAACTTTTGGGGTCAGCTAAAAATCAAGCTAGACATAAGAGTTAGTCTCAATTCATGCACAACTAGAGAGTAACTAGGCTTGAGAACATGATTACGCTGACAAACTAGTTAGCACCCTTTCAATACCTCTAACTTGGATGGCATGTTCATCTAAATGATAAAACAATTTTATTATCAATTATGAACCCTAAAGGTCATTCCTTGGCACTAATTGCTCATGCAATGGTTTTCAAGAGTTTATTATGATCCTAAAACTTTCCCTAATCACGTTAAAAGGAAAAGAACAATCATTGTATTGAAAGTGCAGGAAGAAAACACCCAAATTTTGAAAATGCCTAAAGTAAGGTACAAGAAATAAAACCCAATACTTGTCAAGTAAATAACACACATGACTTTGTTTTAAGAATCAGGATTGCAACCCCATGAGCTGAATTCAGATGTTGTCCAGCATCTTGTTTAAAACATTAATGAGCTGAGCCATAATCAAAGGTGTTCACTAAAACCCCAAAACTGAATGCATGCTAACTAAATAAAACTATGGGATCGACCAAAAAAAAAACTAAATAAAACTATGGGCAGTCTTGGTCAAAGGGTCCGGGCCACAGGTAAAGAATATTGGGTTTACTATATCAGGCCCTCTCAGTTAAACTAAACCCAGTTCGCTAAAGTTCAAACACAGCCCAAACTTATCTAAACAAACATAAAGCCCAAATCTGCCAAAATAGTGACTAGCCCATAAAACTCAACTTAAGCCCATCCTATTTCCTCCACATTTTTGTCTACTTTACCTATTCATTTTTTTTTCTTAGCTTCTTCTTTACTCACCGTCTTTTACGCTAACTTCCCATTCCCAGGACTCTTTCCTCATCGCCCATTCAACGCTATGCACATTTATTCCACAACACCAAAGCTTCAACAAAGATAGATCCATATCCCATATAACACCATTTTCCATTAATCCACCACCTATCATAAATTTGCCACTGTCTACCTGGGACCATCGGCCATCAATTACCACCCCTATCACTAAGTTTTTAACACATATGCATGCATGGCATGACTAACACAAGCAGATAAAAAGGCACGATAAGCAAACCTGTGGAGCCGTATATAATAATTAACATTTCGGCCATGGATTACGACCGCTATCAAATGCAATGGGATAACATGCTCACACAAAAAAACAAGTTAAAAATAAAAGGGAACAAAAGGAATGGGGTCGGAATTAGTCTCTCACTGGAAAGAAAATCATACTGAAATCGACCGAAATCAAAGTTTCAAGCGGAATTCTAAATGAAGTCGTCGTTCTTCAAGTTCCTCGGCCTCGAAACATGGGCAAGCAGTGCTCCCTGTGGCTGCCGGACCGAAAGCGAAGAGAGATGATACAGCCACGGTTGGCAGCGAAAAGGTAGGGGGACGTTTTTTAAGGCAGGAATGGCCAAGAAAATCACTTGCATACGCTCAAAAGTTTCTCAAATTTCTCTCAGAAACGCCCGCTACTCCAGCCCTTGTGTATGCTTGCTCATGTAAATATTTTTTGGTGTACAAAAACGAGGGAGAAAACCATCTCTTCTTTAACCCGCGCCCCTTGTCGTTCCGTGCATTAGCTTACCGAGAGACGGCAAAAGATGGCAAGCAAGCAACGCCAAAGTGGCCACGGGAAGAGGGGGACGAAGAGGAAGGACCGGATATAAGGGTTTGTAGTGCCGGAATGAGGTCTGGCCGAATATACTTGCGGATAGATAGAGAGAGTGGTTGCCTAGGCTGTGGCATTGTCGGAGGTAATGGAGGAGAAGATGAACTTGAGAGTTTCTCTACTATTCAGGCTATATCCGGCCACCACGCAACCACCATCCACGGCCAACGCCATTAACAATCTCTTCTAAGCACCGCTATGAGCCATCAAACGTTTTTCTATTTTCTAAACAACAACCAGGCAGAACAAATACCCATAGGTTGTGAATGGGGAAGTTGGGACGCGGCGTGAGTTTAAACTAAAAGTCTTATTCGTATCAGTGATTTGAAAACCGTATTTCTCCACATAGATCACACACAATAGCAAAAACTGATGTTAGTAAGTTGCGGGAATATCGTAAAAATCGAGTCGATGACGAGTGGAAGGAAACAAATGCGCCACGTGGTCAGTGTTTTGAACAAAGAATGTCTAAAATATGACTGGTTTGTTTTTTGTCCAACGATGGATGATGCGAGCTAATAATCATGATGGATCTGGCTTATGTATCTCATTGAACACAGTGAGCATGGATTGAGAAGAAGGTACTGACCAACTCAGGACTCGAACTCACGTCCACAGATTCAAAGGGAATTGGCAAGCAACGTTCGGGATCAATGCAAACCAACTTATTCAGACTTGACGCAAGCATGAACCGAAGAAAAACGAGTCTCCACGTCTTACTTGGAAAATGGCAAAGCAGGGGTTCAATGGGATGAAAGTTTAATCGCAAGGGTCCCTACCCGGGTTGGAGACGGCGGCTAGAGGACGAGCTCGAGACAAATGGAGCTATGGCTGACCACCTCGCAACGTCTCCGAGCCGAGATCCTCGAGAACCGGGGGACTTACTGAGGATGTGACGCCAGGGAAGAGGAGGAAGCGTGGCGGGGCTCGTCGGCTAGCCGCGCTGCTGGAGGCTTCCTTGCTCTCTCGGACTCTTAGCTCTCTGTCCGACCCCTCTACTTCTCTCTCTCTCTCCTGGAATCACTCTTTCTCACTCCCTTTTTAAGCTTCGCCAGCAGGTGCACGTGGCTCCTGCGACCTCCAGCCGCCCTACCGGCCTGCCCCGACCACCAACTCCGGACGGACCTGCTCCTGCTTCGTGTACCTTCGTGCTCTTGCCGCCTTCGCTGCTCCTTGTCCCGTCGCGAGCTTGAAGAGAAGAGAAGAAAGGACAAAGGGCCGGGCTGAGTGGAGAAGAAGGAAGGTTGGGCCGGGGAAAGAGAAAAAGAAGAAGGAAGAAGCCGGGCTGAGCCTAGGTGAAAAAGAAAAAATGAAGAAGAAAAAGAAGGGGCGGGTCGGCCCGGCCCTGCTTCCCTTTTTCCTTTTTTCGTTTTTAATTAAGTTTTTTTCCATTTTTTTTTTTTTTTTCTAATATATTCTATTACTATTAGTACAAATCTCCTAACACCTATATGCTATGAAATTGAATGAAAATTATTTTTATGAAGGGGTTCAAAATTAATTACAAATTTTCTATGTAATTAAATACTAAATGAACAGTCAATTTATGTGTCAATAATATGAATTTACGTGTTGCTAAAAATGGTAATTTATGTACCTTTCTATTTATCATTTTTTTGGTGCCCGTTTTGTCTATATTAAAGATAGCGCGAATGAACATTTAAATGGCTCTTCTCCCCCCTTCTCGAACGGAAAGATTTAAATGACTCTAAACATGATAATTTACTACTAATAAGCCATAACGATGCAGATTAATCCATATTAAGATCTAAACATCGGACTTTAGCACGAACGCTTCTACTAAGCTAAAAGGGATGCCTTAGGACCGCCAGGAGCTCATTACAAGGCCCGAAGCTCCGCTGAAGGCCCGCTGTGTGACCTCCAAAGGATTTGCACTGTGGGGTTCAATAGTCGGATCGACCGAGGTTGAAGCCGACTGTCTGAGCGTCACACGGCTTGGATAGCCGACATTTGGACATCTAAGACGTGATTACGAGGATGAGGCATAAACTAATCCACCATGAATCCAAAACAACGGACACACGTGATATAACAATGTTACAATCAAAATGATTATTTGAATTGCATGAGGGCAATGCTACAAACTAAAAGATGACTTGAATTACATGAGGACAACGAACATGCACTTTAGGGAGATATAAGCTCATTCAAACGATGATGCAACAAAATGTCGACACCGAACATAGATTATAAACATGGATGGACCATTCTCGTTACCTTGCCAGACTCCGGTAGGATTTGGCCACGGAAACAAGAGTTGTTCAGCTCGAACTCGAGCCAAGCATTTGCCCATTCATCTTTGCTTCATGCACCCATCTTTTTTTTTTTTTATAAGGATTTTCTTTTTAACGCAAGACAGAAAATGGAAAGAAATTAAGTGTCACCATCCGTAAACTATAACATTTCTAATTTCTATATGCAAAAGCAATAATTTTTTTTTTTCTTATCAATGGTCGAATAATAATTTAATCATTGAGGCCTTTACTTTTTTTTTTTTTTTTTTTGAAATGTATGATGGGTCAGTGCAAAAATGTGTGCCTTGTGATTAGCGTGTAATATTTTGGGAACGTGAAAGTGAATATAGGTTATGCGACCGATTTTGATTTTTTAGAGAGTTAAATTATCCTTTGATTTTTTTTTTCTAACATAGCGACTAAATCCTTTGAATTCCCACTTCTCAAGGTGATAATACCTCTTAAAATTGGTATCTCACTCCAACTATACAGACCAAAAGGCACCCTATAAGATGCGTCAAGACCCTAGAATCACGGGATAACTTACAGTTTTATTTGTGGAGCAGGCGGGCTTTTGTTCGCGGAAATTGTTTTCATGCTGGACATTCACTCCTTTCTTGCTTCCTCTTTGGTTGTTGTATGAATATATTGGATATGGATTTATTTACATTCCCTCAAAATTTGAATAATAGATTCAAGGACCAATGAGAACTCGCCACATGGTGATCGGGAGAAGCCTCGTGAAGAATGTAGAGTAATAATCTTATCTTATCTTATTGGTTCTCCTATCAATAACAATATAACTATCTGAAATTGAAAACTAGTGCCTTGAAACGAGTATTGTTTCATGCAAATTTTTTTATGGATACTCACTAAATCTTGTCGTAATGATCATCTCAACTCATTCTTTCATAAATCTTTTTAATTTTCCACTTAAATCAAGTTTCTTTTTTCCTTTATTGTATCTTGTATCAACTCCTCTGAGGAATGATTTTTCACCCGCTAATCTTGATCTTATGAAGTTTCCCAAAAAGACTGTCAAACAATTAAATGAGATTAAAAAGTAAAAAAGATAAAGACTCAATTTTTTTTTGGACAAAAGATAAGACTCAATTCAAAGGTCAGCTTTGTGCTTGAAATTGTGCATGCAAGAAAATTACCAAAAAAAATAATGCATGCCATTTCCTCTAAATAACGAAAACTTGGCTAGCGGCCTACGGCACAAAAGGGCATTATTCTGGAAAATATAAATCAGTTTAAAAAGGAAGAATGTCCATTGAAAAAAGGAAAAGGTATGAAAGAAACAAAATAAAGTAAATAAGAAAATTAAACTTTTACCGTAGTTAACCCAATTCATTAGGTGCCAAGAGTCGACACCATACATTTGCAAAACCCTCCTTCAGCAGCGGGTGCATCGTCCCGTTGAGGATTTATGAAATAAAAAGGGCCGTGGAAGATAATCTCTTTCATTTGTAGCGGATCCAATGAACCATTGAGAAAAACTTCATTTGCCTAGTTTGATACCTTGTTGAATACGACCAGCATGATTCAACTAAGTGCATATGCCTATTGCATCATTTAGAATTTAATTAGCACAATTACAAAATTTAGGACTAAATTGGCAAAAGTGTAATAAATTTAAAGTTCTTTAGACAATTTTTCTGCACAAAATGGAAAGTGTCGACTTCTATGCCCACCACGTTTGCATCTTGCTTCGCATCTGTGCTTGGTAGAGGCAATCTAACAAGGCTTTTTCATGCGTCTCATGTTCATCAATGAGTATTATTCCGTTGACTATCAAAAAGAGAATATATCATCAAAATGTACTTTTAGGGAAAAGTTTGAAAAAGGTCTTATACTTATTGCATTTGTGCCAATTCAGTTTTTAACCTAGAGCCAATCCAGTCCTCAACCTGTTGACAGACACTGACATGGACAACTTCTTATTGTAACTTAACTTTTAATTAGTTATTAAATTGCAAAAATCTTAACACAATATGAGGGAAACGAATTCATATGTCTAGAGAAGAAGATAGAACATTCACAGTAGGTTCATTTTTCTACTTTTTTCATTTTGGCTGAAAACCCAAGATAAAATCCTGATCAGGGGGGTTGTGTATTGTAAAACTGGTGGAGTCCAACATCTTCTTCCACCGACACACTGTCTCACGTGACCTACTGAGTATGGAATCCTTGATGTGAGCCTCTGTCTGATCCCCAAATGGAAATGAAGCAATTGGAAGAAGATAAGCCACAAGCCCACATGAGTGCTTGTGCTCGGTCCCGTAACAAGCTCCAAGTCCAATCCCAGGTGTCTCAAAATGGTTTGTGCGGCTTCTTCTACACAAGATATTTGGCTTTACACACATCCCTCATGTAGAGATTGAAACTATGTCTACCCTGACAATGACCATTATGTCCTAGCTTCAAAATGTTTAGGAGGTTGAGTCCATTTCCATGTGCAGATTCTACTAGAAGATTGGCCTAACCTAAATTTCTTAGGACATGCAATATATCTAAATTGCATATCAAATGCATGGGGTTCTATTGAATTATTCATAAATATACACGAGTGCCTAAAATGGTCACTTACTTGTCTGGTTACTTAAGGATATTACTTTCGGAAGTTTGATCCAAGTGGAGCCAATCAAGTCATTACATATAGCGCTTGAGCATGGCCCCATTCGGTAAACGTGGGGTTCTAAATGGATTAGGCTTATTGAACATTTGGGTATTAAGTGTGATTGGTTTTGAAAGTTAGGACATGCTTGGAGGGCAATTTGGTCCCTTTATTAACGAGGTTTAATCTCGGATTCAAAAGGGCATTTTTAGAAATGAAGGAGGGAAAGTAGCGACGAAGTAAAAGGGGAGAATGGTATATAGTGTTTTCTCTTTAAAAAAATCTATAGTTAGGACCTTGAAATCTTAACACGATCAAGGAAAACTCTAAAAAGAATTAGACGACCAAAATGATTATTTCTTTAAATATGACATCGTGCAAAATATATGGTTCTCATATTTTGAAGCTAGAAGGTGCAAATTTATATTTAGCATGATTTTTGTATTTCCTTTGACTAAAATTAGGAAAATGAAATATAGCAGAATTGTCTAGAGGTATTTTCTTAGACAGACACTAATATTGACTTTCACTTACCCTCTGGTTGGGAGTTGTTAATGATGATATATCAAAGGAAATAGCCGTGTATGAAGAAAAATGATAGAACGGCAATGATTGTATCCTCCTCCTAGAATGAAGTTTCCACAATGATTTATATTTTTTGTCCTCCTGTCCAATCCACACTATAAATAGAAAAACGGTACATCAGTTGTTGAGGTATTTCTCTCTTAATCAATTTATCTGTTGCATAATAGGTGTTGGGTCCGTCTATCTTTTAAGAGGGCTTTGTAGGTTTAAAGCCCATCTTATTTCCAAAAAATAATTGGTTAGCCAGGCTTTGCTAGCATAATAACTTTTGAAATTACTGTTAAAATAATAGTATGTTAGGAGACATAAATTATTGAAAGAGTGGATTCCACAATGATTTTTAATTATTTTTTAATTACTTTTTGTGATTCAAAATAAATTATTTTTTTCACAATAGATTGAGAACAGTCACGTAAGCATTTCTCCTTAATCTGATATTGTTCCAAACGTGTTCCAATAGAATTAAGATGAGTTCCCGCCCTTCCAAAAAAGCCAACGAATCCTCCCATCAATTGATTGCCTCGGGATACGGAATTCCCTTAACATTTTTTACAAGTGTTCATTGACCCTGCTGGCAATCGATATGGCCCATAAGTGGTTTTCATGGTATGTATTTTCAGATTGTGCATGGTAGTGTAACAAGTGTTTCCATTTCCGTTCATCCAACCAGATATTGAAACAAGACGCTCCTTTGGATAATTTAGAAAGACCCGCCAGAATAGCAAGGTGAAACATGTTTTACTTGGGAAAACAGAAGAGATTTGAACCTTAAATATAGGATGTCAATAGAAGTGCCTTATTCTTCGATGAAAAGAAACTGCGCTACACTGCATGAAGTTGAGAACATTGTGAAAAGCAACATGCATACATCCTAATGCATGAATCCGCGAACGGCTTCCAGACAGAGGAGAGAGAGATTGTGATATATGGACTAACCCAGATGCCTGGAGACTCATCTTCTCCGCCACGTCGAGGGCATTTGATGACAGAACCGCTGCTATCGTACACAATCCCGATGGAGCGAATTATGTTGTTGGCAACCACGTAAAGTCCCCTCACGTCAGTATGCACCCCATCGTCCCATGGAGGCCTACAAGAGCCTCCAAAGGTTCTAATGGTTTTCAAATGGTACAGGTGCAGTATGGGCTCCACATACACTCCTATGGATTTGAGAGTCTCCCAGCATCTTCCATAAAAGCCGATGATTTTGCTCCCAATAGATGGATACCCAATGTAATTCCCCCTTTTCTTGCCAAAGGGACCATGTCTTCTTCTATTAGTGTAAAATATGAGGCACTGAACGATATCATTTTCAATGTTGTCACCATGTGTTCTTCTATTAGGGATGTAGTGCTTGTGTTCTTCATCACTCCTTTGCCATATTTTACCACAAGGGAACCAGGACAACTGCATTTAATTGGAATTTTGGAGTGGTGTTCTCTGATTGAGTGTTTTCTCTGTGTAATGTGGGTGTTATTGAAGTTTCAGTTGCAACAAATTGCTTGGTTCAAATTAAGGTTTGGAGAATTTGGGAAATGGCTTAATTTATTTTGAATTAAGATTATATTTGGGGCAAAACATGTAAACGACATTGTTGAGTGCTATTGACGCTGACTAGGCATGTTAGCAAGCCACTTCGATTTGTTAAATTAATAAAATATTGCCATATCGATTTCTAGTCTTCCAAATCAGGGTTGGCACTTAGGTGATATTCTTTTTATAAAAAAAATTCCACTTAAATGATTTGACGAAAATTTTTAGTTCCAAAATAAGTGTCGTACAAAGATTATGATGCTTCTAATGTAATTTTTCTGACAAGAAATCTTTATCATTTTTAAACGCCATCAAAATTTCTCTAGTCTGCTTTCTTTTTCAAAGAATCGTACTGTGCTTTACAAAATTGCTTATTGCAGCTTACATGGTTAACAAGTCAGACACTTGCACAGATTTTCGGATGAACTTAGCTGGTGCACTTTTTTCAACATTTCGTGATGGCTTTAAGAAGGATTTTTTAGAATAAATGCAATGATATTCTTTACCTCAAAGGAAAAGAACTGCATTACTAAGGTTTTTATCGAAATATGGAGATCCAGTTCTAAGTACAAGCATACGAAGATGAAATTGGGAAACAAGCAACAGATGAGTGTCCTCTTAAAGTGCAGTTGAATGAACAGCATCATTCTACTTGGGTTCCTTTGTGCGAAAATTCATGAAGGACCCTTAACTTCTCTCCTTCACGTGGAATATTGACATATAAATATCTTGTCTTGTAGTTATTTCTGCAGGTAGAGAAGGTAGATATCTACCGGCTGTCCCATTTGTGAAGCGCTGGACCTGGATTTGTTTCGTAAACTTTTTCTGAAGTTCTGAAAATCCTGGAAAAGCACCGAGAGCCTCTAATTCGACATTTCTGCAAGAGACATTCTCCCACTCATAAAAGACAAAATATCCGTTCTAAACTCTCCATCAGATTTAATTGATAGGAGAATGAACGCATGGTAAATTTTCAGAAAAAGAAAAGGAGATTGATGGGATAACTATAATTAAGAGAATTAAGTCATCGGATTAGTAAAGTTATGAATGCCTGGATTAGTAGCCAATGCGGCTTGAAGTCTCTCTGTTTTTTTTTTTGACAAGCCATGTTTGAAGATACAAGAAAAGCTAATTGCAAGGAAATGGGAAAAGTGTCAAAAAAGTCGTAAATCTTTACTAGTTATGCCAATTTAATCATAAACCTTTTATTAGTGTCAATTTAGTTGATTTGATGCCAATTTAGTCCTTTCGGTCAATTTTGATCAGATTTTACTAACTGGACGTCGGTTGGCTAACTTGGCACAACCAGGTGTTAAGGTGGACAACTTTTAATAATATTTTAATATTTTTTGAATTTTTATTTTATTTTATTTTAAGTTTCTTTTTCCTTCTCCTCCTCCTTCTTCCAGCCGGTCCCCGGACCTTGGTGACCGACCAGAGGCAACGGTTGGCGAGGTTACGGTCAAGTCTCACCCATGGTTGTAAAGGCTTGACCTCGCTAGCCTAGCACAAGGCCACCCTTACAACTTGGGCAACCTTGCCAAAGGTTAGGTGAGGCTCGACCTTGCCGTATCCAATGAGGGTGAGCAGTGCCGCCTAGTGCAAGCAAGCCTTGTGGCCTCTAGTGAGGGGTTGAGCCTCGCCGTTGGCCGGCGAGGCTCACTAGGGCCAGTGAGGGCCGTCACCTATGGCCAGTCTCTGAGGTTTGGCAACCAGTTGGAGGAAGGAGGAGGAGAAAGAAGAAACAAAAAACAAAAGCAAAAGCAAAAGCAAAAACAAAAGCAAAAACAAAAACAAAAACAAAATAAAAAATTCAAAAAAATATTAAAATATTATTAAAAATTATCCATGTTAGCATTGATCGTGCCACATCAACTGCACAACATCCAATTAGTAAAATCCGATCAAAATTAACCAAAAAGGAATGAATTGGCACTGAGTGAAAATATTTATAACCAAATTGTCACAAATAAAAAGTTTATGACTAAATTAGCATAAATGCAGAATATTTAGTGCTTTTTTGACACTTTTCCCCCAAGAGAATTATTGTAAAATCAAGTGAAAACATGAAGAGGATTTTGCAATTAAATCAATGCAGAAAAATGCAAAAAATAAAATAAAATAAATGAGGAATAATAAGAATATCTGAAATTTATGTGGTACATGAAAAAAGCTTTTAGTAAATAATTTACTATAATTAGAGAATTAAAATTATAGTTATTCACACGATCGAGTTTTTTCACACGTAAATTAAACCCAAACTCAAAGCATATATAAATAGATAAACTCAATTTGAATATAAAAAACTCAGAGCATGAAATTATCGTATTCACTCAAAGCCAAACAGGTCGTTCGTTCTTTTTCTTCTTCGCACGGGTCTGTTTCTTGAAAGAATGCACGCCGGCCTCCTTTTGTTTCTTCTTTCCCCCTTGCAAGAGGCGGCTGCTTTATTCGGGAAAGAGGAGAACTAAAAGCAAACCCTTGCTTTCTTTTTTCTTTCTCTGACAGGCACTTACTTTTGGATTAGGAGCCGCCGAATATCTAAATTCACCTTTTCCATGTGTGGATTTTAGATGAGATGCTCATCGATCTTCTTGTCTTCTTGAGATATTAGATAAAACCAAAATAAGCAATCAAAGTCTTGGCCTAATCTTGAATAGATATTTCTAACACCACAAAAACTTGAATCCATGTCATCCAATTTGATTTGGGTTTCATCTATGGCTCAAATTTAAGATATGATTTAACAAAAGCAGCAGCTCAAATTGCTTCGACTTTTCGTCTGAGAAAACAAATTGCGGGCAAATTTCCATGATTCCATATGAGATTACCTTTTCTCTCTACTTATATTGCTATCCTTTTTCCACTCATAGCCAGGATAAAACCATATTTGCTCTTATGGGATGCATCGGACAAGTATTTGCCACAATCAGTGGCCGAAGAATTCCAAGAAGGAAACCCCTCAATGATCAAACTTAAGGTGACAAAGGTGCGGATCATATGGAGGTTGGGACACCTGGAGTGCCACAACTTGGCACGGAGGGACACTTAAGTGCCATAACTTTAAAATGGTACACTTAAGTGCCACTCTGGCGAAAATCCAGCCAAATGGCTGACGTGACAATTTTCTGGCGAGTTTGGTCCAAAATGGCATCGTTTTGCATGCCGACGTGGCGGAGAAAACGCAAAACGACGCCGTTTCGTGTCTACGTGTAAATAATAATATATAAATTAATTAAATAAGAAAAATTTTAAAAATTAAGAAAATTTTAAAAATTTTAAAAAATTAAGAAAAATTAAAAATTAAAAATTGAAAGAAAATTTTAAAAAGGGAGGGGAGGGGAGGGGGAGGAGGTCGAACGGGGCGGCTCCTCGCCGTCACGCCTCCCCGTCGCCGGCCCCGGCGATCGACGGTGAGGGCTGCGAGCCCTCACCGGATCGCGGCGAGGGCCGCGACCCTCGCCCCAGATCTGGACGAGGGCTCGTGGGGCCTCGCCGGCCCTTGGCTAGGGCTCGGCGACCCCGGCCGACCCTCCCCACTCCGTCGCTGGCCCTTCCCGGCGGTGGCGGGGAGGTGGCGAGGGCGGCGACCCTCACCCTAGTGTTGGAGAAATCTTTCCAGAATATTTTGAAGCTGACAAAACGTTTCTTTCAGTCTAAAGTCTGGATGTTCGGAGACCGTCAGTTTAAAGTCTGAAGACTTTGTTCTCCCAAGACTCAAGACCCAAGACTCAAGACTCAAGACTCAAGACTCAAGACTTAAGACTCGGGACTCAAGACTTAAGTCTATTCTCACCGACGCTTTCTAATCCAAAGTGACGAAGGAAATCCAAAGCCGAGGTTTATGGTTGAGGATTCGATCCTATCCTCCGGAATAGATTCTTTGGTTGGATAATCATTTCGGATTCTTTAATTCTTATCTAAGATCAATTGAAGATCCGATGGTCGACGAAATAATCTTGGAATATTCTATTCTTGGAAACCGAGATCCTGATTGTATGGGCGAACAGGATTGATGGGCTATCATCAGATTCCTTAAATAGCTCGGATGATCTTCTTGATTGATTTCGTCCAATGGGTAGATTGGAGGAATTCCTTTGGTAAGTGCCAACGGCTATGATGGCATGAAGGAGTATAAAAGGAAGACGTCTAGTTGTTTTAAGTGTGTGATCGATAGAAAAATTCCAGAGTCTGAAGATCCTTGATTGTTAGTTGAGACTGTTCGAGCGAAAGTGTATACAGAGAGTGTTTTTACTTGGTGACGCCTTGAGTGAGTGTGGTAGATCATCTACACCTAGAAATCAAGGAAGATCAACACTATAACATCTCTTTGATCATAGTGGAATCCAGCCAATCGGCTGTCAGTGCAGAAGTGTGGACGTAGGCTTGAATCAAGCCGAACCACTATAAACCGAGCGTTCAATTCTCTCTTTCCCTTACTCAGTCTTGCGATTGAATTTTTAACTGTTGCAAATTCTCTAACTGTTCAAATATTGTGCAAGCTTCAAGAAAATTTTTCTATACCTATTCACCCCTCTCTAGGTACTCGTACTAGCTATTTCAATTGGTATCAGAGCCTGTGTTCTTACTTTGTTTGAAGTGTTTTACTTCAGAGTAAAAAATCCATGGCTAGTATGCTAGCACCGGGGCTGATGGAGGGGCAAAGCAATACCAGACCTCCCTACTTCGATGGAAAGGATTACAACATCTGGAAGAACAAGATGAAAGCTTTCCTACGATCAAAGGATCCTCTGGAATGGGACGTTGTGGAAAGAGGAATCACTCCTGCTGCTGCATCTATCTCTGAAAGAGGGAAAGAAACTGTTGAAGCCAGCGGAATGTCTCAAGAAGAAATAAACAAGAGACAAGCACTCGATGCAAAAGCAATCTACTCCTTATATTGTGCTTTGTCACCAACTCGAATATAACAGAATATCTTCTTGTGTTACAGCAAAAGAAGTCTCGGGACAGTTACATATTACTTATGAAGGGACAGATCGAGTGAAGGAGACCAGAATTAACATTCTTCTTGGTCAATATGAATCCTTCAAAATGAAACCAGGAGAATCTATAACTCGACATGTTTAGTCGTTTTACGATATTGTCAATGGTCTTGAGAACCAAGGACAAAAATTTCTGATCCCATGAAGGTGAACAAGCTTCGCGTGGACTCTCCAAGGATTGGAATCATATAAAGACTTCAATAAGAGAGACGCAAAGAATCATGCCATTATCTCGTAGACGAACCGATTGGAACTCTTCAGGTCTTACGAAGTGGAACGAATTAATGAAGACGAAGATCCAAGAGGTAAGAAATCTATTGCACTAAAATCAAATGATGATTCTGATGATGCAGATTCTGAAGATGATATGGATGATGAGGAGCTCGCCCTCATGATAAGAAGATTCAGAAAACTGAATAGAAAAGGCAGAAAGTTCATCCCAAAGAAACAAAGTTTTCAGAGACAGCAGACCAAGTCTGTTGATGATGAGGAACCAAACAAAGATGTAGTTTGCTTCGAATGTAAAAAGAAGGGACACATCAGACCCAACTGTCCTCTTCTGAAAAAGAAAAGAGGAAAAGCTGAGAAGTCTCGAAAAGCTCTTAAAGCCGAAACCTGGAGTGATACAGAGTGTGAAGAGAGTGATGAGGAATATGCCAACCTGTGTCTGATGGTGCAATCAGACTCAGACTCTGGATCAGACTCTGGATCAGACTCAGACAGTGAATTTGAGGTAAGTAATTATAAAATCCCTGTCAAAGTCTCTAAATATATTGATGAGTTATGTTTAGTCTTAAGACTTCTCTTAAAAAGATTTCCGAACTTAAAAAGGAAAACTTAGTTTTAAAACAAAAGGAAAACATTTTAGAAGAAAAGGTAAAAAATTTAGACTTGAATGTTTCTACTCTTAAAGAGAGTGAAGACAATCTTTCAAAAGAAAATGCTTTCTTAAAAACGGATTTATCAAATATTTCAAAGAAATTTTCAATAGGGTCCGAAAACTTGAAAAAGTCCTTTCAATCCAAAGACCTTACTTCAATAAGTCGGGTCTAGGTATGACAAATGAAACAATCCCTTTGATTGATTTTCCGAAAGTAAAAGAAAGAATTAAGAAAAGACCATCGAGAGAGGCTTGTAAAAATCATTTCAAAAGAGTTTTTGTAAAGTCTCGTAGGTCGAAATGCTTTAAGGTGTTCTAAGTGTAACAAATGATCATTTTGAAAAAGAATGTCCTATGGTTTGGAAGCCTGTTAAGAGAGTATGGCCTAATAATGCTCATCCTACTAACACCAAAGGACCCAAGAAAATTTGGGTACCAAAGAAAGCTTGAGACTCTTTTTTGAATGCGTCTCGTTAAAAAGAAGGTAAAGTGGTATCTTGACAGCGGATGCTCAAGACACATGACAAAGAGACTCAAATTGTTTCATAAAGCTTATTCAAGTAAATGGTGGAAAAGTTTCATTCGGAGGAAATAGCAAAGGAAGTATTGTGGGATTCGGAACTCAGTGAAAATTGGAAATCTCATAATAAGCAATGTCTCTCTAGTGGAAGGACTCAACTACAATCTACTCGCATTAGCCAACCGTGTGATACTGGTTACAAGATCTCCTTTCAAGAAGGCATATGTTCTGGAATTAGCAAAGATTCGACTCAGTCTTTCATGGGTCGAAGGCATGGAAACATCTACCTCCTTGATGTAAAGCCAAATGAAGAACAATGCTTAATCTCAATTCAAGATGAAGCAGTACTATGGCACAGAAAACTTGGCCATATCAACAAGAAGCAATTAGCCAAAATCTCTTCAAAGCAGCTTGTTCGAGGTCTACCTAAATTGCCATACCGAAAGTCTGACTTATGTACTCCATGCATTTTGGGAAAGCAAGTAAGAAATTCATTTAAGCAAATAAATCATGTATCTACTAATCATGTACTGCAGTTGCTTCATATGGATCTCTTCGGACCAACAAGAACCCAGAGCATTGGAGGTAAGAAATATTGTCTAGTAATTGTAGACGATTATTCTCGCTTTACCTGGGTATATTTTCTTGCAAATAAATCAGAAACCTTTTCGTACTTTGAGAAGTTTGCTAAAAAGGTTCAAAATGAAAAAGGATGTGCTATTTCTAGTATAAGAACAGATCATGGAAGTGAATTTGAAAATCAAGATTTTACGAGATTCTGTGAAAAATCTGGTTTTAATCACATGTTTTCCTCTCCGTATACTCCAGAGCAAAATGGAGTTGTGGAAAGAAAGAATAGATCTCTTCAAGAAATGGCTAGAACACTTTTAATTGAAAGTAAAATTTCTTCACGATTTTGGGCTCAAGTCAAGTTTTTCAACCGCATGCTATATTATAAATAGAGTCTTTCTAAGACCTATTCTTGAGAAAACCCCCTATGAATTATTCAAAGGTAAGAAGCCTATTGTTTCATACTTTCATGTGTTTGGTTGCAAATGCTTTATTTTGAAAAATGCAAATGATCGAGTTGGTAAGTTTGAAGAAAGATCGATGAAGGCATCTTCCTTGGATATTCTACATCAAGCAAAGCCTACGAGTCTACAACAAGAAAAGCCACTGTGGAAGAATCAATGAATGTCAAATTCCAAGACTCGGTGCAAGATGAATCCAGCCAATGACTCGACGAAGAGATCGAACCCGCTCTAGACCTTCAAATGTCTACATCTCAAGAAGCATCTCGGATTCTCGAAGTCCATCATCAAGACGCTCATGGAGAATCAAATAAAGAAAGAGATCATCAACCTGGCAAATCAACTAGTAACTGGAAGCACAAATCCAGGTCATCCCAAAGATCTCATTATTGGCGAACTTAATGAAGGAATCCGCACCAGATCAAAAAGGCATGAAGAATCTAGTGCTTTGTGGCTCTCATTTCTGAAATTGAACCAAAAAGCATAGAAGAAGCTTTATCTCGATGAAAGTTGGATCGAAGCTATGCAAGAAGAGCTCGATTGAGTTCAATATCAATGATGTCTCGGGAATTGACATCTAAACCAAAAGGTAAAACCGTTATTGGAGCCAAATGGGTATTCAGAACAAGATGAACGAAAAAGGAAAAGTCGTACGAAACAAAGCAAGACTCGTGGCCAAAGGATATACGCAAGAAGAAGGAATAGACTATGACGAGACTTACGCACCAGCTGCAAGGTTAGAAGCTATTCGACTATTACTTGTGTTTGCTTGTTACAAAAATTTCAGGTTATTCCAAATGGATGTCAAAAGTGCTTTCCTAAATGGATTTATCCAAGAGGAAGTTTATGTGGAACAACCGCCTGGATTTGAAGACCCAAAGAAGCCGTACTCGGTCTTCGACGAAAAAGCTCGTATGGTCTAAAGCAAGCACCTCGAGCTTGGTACGACGACTAAGTAAGTTTTTATTACGAATGGTTTTGTCAAAGGTAAAGTAGATACTACTTTATTTATCAAAAAGGAAAACAAAAACTTTTTACTTGTTCAAATATATGTTGATGACATTATTTTTGGATCCTCTAATGAAAGTCTTTGCGAGAAATTTTCTAAGTCTATGCAGGATGAATTTGAAATGAGTATGATGGGAGAGTTAACATTCTTTCTTGGACTCCAAGTGAAACAAATGAAGGAAGGAACTTTCATCCATCAAGAAAAATATGCGAATGATCTTGTCAAAAGGTTTGGATTGGAAAAGTGCAAAAAGACCGACATACCAATGTCATGTTCTCAGAAGATAGACAAGGATGAAGAAGGGAAGAAAGTAGATCAAAAGCTGTACAGGAGCATGATCGGTTCACTTCTTTATCTTATTGCTTCTAGACCTGATATTTTGTTTAGTGTTTGTATCTGTGCTAGGTTTCAATCAGATCCTAAAGAATCACATCTCATTGCCGTGAAACGTATTATCAAATATGTTGCTTCATCTTCAAGCATCGGTCTTTGGTATCCAAAGAAGGGAGACTTTAATCTTCTAGGATACTCAGATGCAGATCTGGCCGGTTGCAGAGTCGATAGAAAGAGCACTTCGGAACTTGTCAACTCGCTTGGAAACAGGATGTGTCTTGGTTTTCAAGGAAGCAAAGCACTTGTAGCTCTCTCAACGACGTGCGAGTATGTAGCTCTTGGAAGCTGCTGTTCGCAAATTCTATGGATAAAACAACAGCTACAAGACTTTGGCATTGAAGACTCATGCACAGAAATCAGATGTGACAACACCAGCGCTATCAATCTCACCAAAAATCCAATCCTTCATTCAAGAGCAAAGCATATTGAGATTCGACATCACTTCATTAGAGATCATATTCAAAATGGAGAAATCTCGATTCAATTTGTTGATTCAAAAAGTCAATTAGCGGACATATTCACAAAGCCTTTGGAGAAAAATCAATTCGACTTTATCCGCTCAAGACTCAACATTTTGAAGCTTGAAGAAGTTAAAGTCTAGAGACTCACCATCTCTAAGACTCTGATCTCTTAGACTTTAAATCCTGAGACTCAATCATTCATGGCTAAAGACTGTAAGTTGCTATTTTATCTAAAAGGTACGAGTTCTCGTTTATCTTATCTCGAAAAGGTACGTTCTTTTATTCAGATATAATTCGTGTGAAATTTGAAAACTTGTTTTTTTTTTAAAGGAAGTTAATTTTGGCAGTTATTGATTTTGAAAAGAAGTGTTCGTACACTTTCCTTGTACCGTTTAAACTTCTCTTTTCAAATCCGAGGTATATATATATTCTAGCCCCAATTTTCAAAACCCTAAAAGGCATTCTCCTCCCGATTCTGTTTCTACTCTTTGTTCGTTGTCGAGAAAGTGGTCATTTTTCTTGGGAAAAGCAAGTGAAGGAATCCTCCAATAGACAAAGAAAGATGTCGTCTTCGAGGAAATCATCAAGAATCGCAAACAGGGGACCACAAAGAATAGAGAAGGGACCGACTCACTTTGATCTTACTGAGGAAGAAGACTTATCAAGTCAGCGACAAAGTCCGATTCGCTCTCCTCCACGTCATTCAGCATCTCCTGCCCCACAAAGTGCAAGTCAAAATCTGGAAGAAGAGATAATCGAGGATGCCGACCCAGTAAGAGTCCAAAAACCCTCTGTTATCTATAAGCTTTATCGTGCGTTGAAAAGCACCGGTTCTTCGTTAAAATATATAGATGACTTCCTTAAGGACAAAAATTATGGGAATGAGTATCTTTTTCTGCGGAAAATGGAGGAATTGGGAATTGCCCCTAAAGGAAGGGCGAAGAGGCTCTTGCGAACATTCCAAGTGATCCTCGTATGCCGTGACAAAATCGATTGACGGGAACGATGATGACAAAATGTTCCTTGAATTTAAACCTAGAATGGGTGTGGCAGCAAAGGTGAAAGGAAATCGGATGGATTTGTTTAAATCCAAGGATCAAGAAAAAGTGTATTTCAGGCTATTGAAAAGAGGGGTAATCAACCCTAGAAGTGTCGATTTTGACTTCCTGGATTCCATCAACTTGAACTTAAGAGAGAAGTTGAATTTGCTTCAACTTGAGACTTTTTGCTCTGACTCTACGGACGGGTATGCTCAACTGACCATTTATTTCTATTCAAATCTTAGCTTTTTGGATGCGAATAGAATTTCATTCAGTGTTCGAGACCAAGTCTATGTGGTAGATGTGAATATGTTGGCGGACATAATTGGAGTTGAACGGGGACGCTATCTCCCAATCAAAGTCTCACCTGCTCGTACTACTCTGGATCTTGTCAAAGATAGGGACGTAGATAAGAAAATTATCTATTCTAGGATGAATGCCATCAACATTGTGCTTCATAAGATTGTGATCAACTCGTCTCGCACCGAAGTCTACGTCAAAGACTTCTCGTGTCTCTTTCAAGCAAAGTTGATGTATGCGATCAACTCGGGACGGAAGTTTTCTCTCCCGCACACTATTCTTTTCCATATGTACGAAAGCGTGTCAAAAGACAAAGGACAATTGCCTTATCCTCGGTCCGGTGACCAAGATCTTCGACATCCGAATATTGAACTGCCACATACTTTTTGTGTTCGACCGTGTGATAAGATGGTGGTAGGGTTGAAAATGTTAATGAAGATGCGTCTCGCAAGAACTCTCCAAGGCAATGGAGAAATTCAAAGTGAAATCTCCAAATCCGGTCCGCTTTCAAAAGGAAAGGAAAGGAGGCCATTGGTGCCTCATCGAAAAAGAGGAAAAGAACTCTTATCCCGGAGGATGAAGATGAAGATGAAGATGATGAAGATCCCACTATCCCAAAGACCGATAAGAACAAGACGTTCCGTGTCTTATCCGACGTAACTTAGGCGAGTAGAGAAGACAAAGAGCGAACGAGAAGAAGAAGAACGAGAGAGAAGGAGAAAGAAGTTGAAGAAGAAGGAGAAGAAGAAAAAGAACAAATGGAGATAAATCTGGAGAGAAGGGAAATCAAGAGCATGATCATCACTCTTCCCCTTTCGATGTCCTAGAGACAGGGGGAGTTAGCGAGCAAGAGAGGTCTACACCTCATGCTGTCAATGAAGATCTAAGACAATCTCCAGAAGACCCAGAAGAAGTTCAGGTCTCTCAATTGCCTGAAGAAGGTGATACGTCGATTCCAAATCTGCCAGACCGTACAGAAGCGCCATCGTCTGCATACACACCATCTGAGAAAGCCAATGCCGCATACGTACGGATGATTCTGCAGATCTTCGTAGCATCATGAATATTCTTCGGAAATGCGTAACCGTATATATATGTTCTGGATCGTGAAATCCAAGCTTTGAAGCATGCTTGGACAAGCATCTTTGGTCTCTCCGGAGGATAAATTCAAAGACCTCGCTCTGCAACTTCAAGCCAATGCCAAGGGAGAAGAGGTAGCTCATCTCGAGAAGACCAAGAAGAAGCTCGAAGGAGTAGTCCATCCATTGGGGATTTCCGGATCGTGCGCATTCCCAAGCGGATATGACTCATTTCTCACCCTTTTCAATGCTGAAAAAAAGGGGGAGAACCAATTTGAACTTTCATTTTTAAACTTTGACCTTTTTAGTTATGTTTATTTTTGAGTATGACTTGAGAACTTGAACTTGGGCTGACAAAACGTTTCTTTCGAAGTCTAAAGTCCGGATGTTCGGAGACCGTCGCTTTAAAGTCCGAAGACTTTGTTCTCCCAAGACTCAAGACCCAAGACTCAAGACTCAAGACTCAAGACTCAAGACTTAAGACTCGGACTCAAGACTTAAGTCTATTCTCACCGACGCTTTCTAATCCAAAGTGACAAAGGAAATCCAAAGCCGAGGTTTATGGTTGAGGATTCGATCCTATCCTCTCGGAATAGATTCTTTGGTTGGATAATCATTTCGGATTCTTTAATTCTTATCTAAGATCAATTGAAGATCCGATGGTCGACGAAATAATCTTGGAATATTCTATTCTTGGAAACCGAGATCCCGATTGTATGGGCGAACAGATTGATGGGCTATCATCGATTCCTTAAATAGCTCGGATGATCTTCTTGATTGATTTCGTCCAACGGATAGATTGGAGGAATTCCTTTGGTAAGTGCCAACGGCTATGATGGCATGAAGGAGTATAAAAGGAAGACGTCTAGTTGTTTTAAGTGTGTGATCGATAGAAAAATTCCAGAGTCTGAAGATCCTTGATTGTTAGTTGAGACTGTTCGAGCGAAAGTGTATACAGAGAGTGTTTTTACTTGGTGACGCCTTGAGTGAGTGTGGTAGATCATCTACACCTAGAAATCAAGGAAGATCAACACCGTAACATCTCTTTGATCATAGTGGAATCCAGCCAATCGGGCTGTCGGTGCGTAAGAGTGGACGTAGGCTTGAATCAAGCCGAACCACTATAAACCGAGCGTTCAATTCTCTCTTTCCCTTACTCAGTCTTGCGATTGAATTTTTAACTGTTGCAAATTCTCTAACTGTTCAAATATCGTGCAAGCTTCGAGAAAATTTTTCTATACCTATTCACCCCCCCTCTAGGTACTCGTACTAGCTATTTCACCTAGATCTAGGCGCGGGCCGCGACCCTCGCCCAGATCCGGCGAGGGGTCGCGGGCCCTCACCGCCTTCCCGCCGCAGCCGGGAAGGGCCGGCGATGGAGTGGGGAGGGTCGGTCGGGGTCGCCAGGCCCTGGCCGGGCCTGCGAGCCCTCGCCCAAATTTGGGGCGAGGGTCGTGGTCCTCGCCATGATTCGGTGAGGGCTCGCAGCCCTCGCCGTTAGTCGGCCGAGGGCCGGCGACCCCGGCCGACCCTCCCCCTCCATCGTCGGCCCTTCCCGGCGACGGTGGGGAGGCGGCGGTGGTGAGGGAGCCGCCCATCGACCTCCCCCTTTTTTTTTCTTAATTTTTAAAAAATTTTAAAATTTTCTTATTTTTAAAATTTTTTGAATATTTTAAATTTAATTAAATTAATTTTATATTATTATTTACACATAGACATGAAACGGCGTCGTTTTTGCATTTTCTCCGCCACGTCAGCGTGTAAAACGACGCCGTTTTGGACCAAGCTCACCGGAAAGTCGCCACGTAAGCCATTTGGCCAGATCTTCGCCGGAGTGGCACTTAAGTGTCACATTTAATTTCAAAACTGGCACTCAAGTGTACCATTTTAAAGTTATGGCACTTAAGTGTCCCTCGGTGCCAAGTTATGGCACTTGCGCTGTACTTCTGCCGGATCATATGCCACAAGAAGACTGCTAGGCTTCTCCTAGTACATACATCGCTCTTAGTTATGTTTAGTTTCGACAATTGCCACGATTCTCAGGCCTGAAAAGGATGTGGAAGCTTTGAGGAGGTTCCTTGCAATGAAGATATTCCGTTTCGATTGTCCTCTCCGCTAAACCTTTTGCTCTTCCTAAAGCTAAGAAGCTACTTTCCAAGACTTATACCGGAAATTGTATAATTGAATCTTAAGAAATGTTTTTGTCACTATGAAAGGAATCTTCTCACATGCCCGTGGTAAAGAGACAGATTCTATCACTGTGCGAAAGCTGCATGGAAATTTGTACTTTTTTTTAGTGGAATCAGTATTAGTTCTGAACTTTTGCTCGACATGTGGTTAGCCGTCTATTAGGCTAAGTTGCCACTTTTCTTCTTGGTAAAAAACAAGACACGTTCATCGAATGTTGGCGTATGCGCGGAACGGAGGCATTGGTCAGTCAACGGACAAATCAGATTTATACTCGAAACAGATTCCGGAGTTCCATACTCGACAAATATCCATTCTTAAAAGAATTGTGCAGCGTGGATCTCAAAAAATCCCCAAGGGTTGGGCGAATTATTCATTTCCGCTCTCACGGCATGACTATAATATAGTGACTGCTGAATTGCTTGAAGAACGCATGCACCAAAAGCTTTTATTGGATGGATTGTTTCTCCTTCGCACAGTACCCACTTGACTTCTTGAATGCCAAATTAGTTAAAAATCTTTCATTTGAGTGTTACCGACTATTTGTGTGGTCGGAATCCTCTATCTCTCTCTCTTCTTCTCTTGTAATAGAGACATGGTTCCTCAATGGAGCTTAGTCATTTAAGATTAGTGTAAAATTTAAAATTGACGAAGAGAATATTCATGGCAATCAAGAGTTAAAAGAAATAAATTAAGCAGATTCGGTGGAGAGGTTTTTTGCACCTTTAAACTGTGAACTTGGCAAAGCTTTGGAGAACATGTTCAGGGAAAGAGCTTAAAAAGGGGGAAACATGATTGAGAGAGGAAGCTAAAAATTGTGAAACCTGAGGAGTGGAAGGTCAGAGAAAGACAAAAGGATCTGCAAAACAAAGAAGAGAAAAGGGGAACAAAAAAAAAAAAAGAGGCAATAGCGGCCAACATCTAGTGGGGTAAGATGGTGGTGATTTTTCATTGATGAACTCAACGTAACTTCTTTACGGTATTAGAATGGTCACCATCTCAACTCACCATAGTTGATTTGACCTGTCCCCTTTTTGTTAGCTCCGATCTCTCCACTGCTCATCTCAAGCTCGAACCTGTCCATTGCTAAAGCTTCTGGAAAAGCATCCCCTCTCTAGAATTTAGGGTTTCATTTTGAAAAGAATTTGAGGAACAAAAGGGCCAAAACGAAGATTATCTATGTTGGAATCAAGTTTCTTATAGAAAAGCTATGTCACAATCAAAACTTAATGTACAAAGCCACGTAGTGATTTGCTAGAATAGACACTTAAAGTAAATGAATTTTCATTAGGCACTTAAGTGAACGTTGTATGGAAATTATGACATCCATAGTGTCCTTAATCCTTTTAAATAGGAATATGTGTACAACAGGATGCATCATAATCTTCTGACAAGTGCATCATAATCTTCTGACAAGTGGCACATGCAATGAGAAGATAATATTTGTGCTAGCACCAATAGTAAAACGCTTTCTCAACACCAAGACTTAAAATCCTTCTTTACAAAATAAGGGCACGGGGACAAGAATCGCCAAGAGTACTGCCAACTCTCTCTGGCAGCCAAAGAGCATAATCTTCATTCAACTTGCCAACTGTAACAAAACATTATCACATTTGAAACTTGAACACATTGCGGATGTATCCAAAAATGGTTTCGATGTCAAGCCATGAATATTATATATATGCCGAAGGAAAGGGATTGGGATAATGACGAGGGACGGAGGTTTTGTCACTACATAAGCAAGGTCTTTCTTTATCTTGAACTTAGAGAATTTCTCTTTCTACTAATGCAGAACTTAACATTTAGATTGGGTGAGCTTTTGTCCGAATGTGAAGCCTGTATTTGATTCTATAAGGAGTTGGATTCATTTGAACACCAAAGCCAACTCACATATGTTTCAAATAGGGGGTGAGCGGATCCGAATTTGATACAGGTTCCATATGATAATCTGAAACCTTTTTATTAAAATAGGTTCCTCATTTTTTAGAGTTTAGAACCAATCCTGCATAACTTGGAATTTAAAACCTACCTTGTTACAAGTTTCAGAATTTACCTAGATTATACTTTTATTATTAATTGAACGATTACAGTGAATTATCATATTTAATAATCATCACTTGTTGCTTACTTATATTTAAACACGCAAAAAACATGAAAACATTAAAAAAGTAAAGTTTTAGTCATAAAATCAAAGATCAAGACTATTAGTTCCATATTATATATAGATCATCGAATGTTATGAAATACTGTAAAATTGTGCAAAGACATAAATCAAGATGAACATAAAAACGTATTCTAGATTTTAAAATTACAAGTTCCAAGTTCTAGGTTTCACCAACTTAGAATCTGGAACCTACTTATCAAAACAGGTTCCCAAATTTTTAGAATCTAGAACCAACTTTGCAAATCTTGAAATTGGGAATTGAACATATTCTTATCGGTCTAGTTTTTAAGTTTCAGGTTCTACCCTAAAACCTTACTCACCTTGATGATGGTCACTAACTCCATAAATAAGCGGCATGAAGGCATTGCTTGTCCTTAATTTTTATTTTTATTATAAAATGTTCAATCAATTCTTTTCTTCTCTTTCAATTTCCTTGCTCTTTTGTTAACATTAGTCATTCAGTTGAAAAAGTAAGATTGTTGACGTGGCTGTTTAAGTGCTAGCATCATAAATGACATCTTACCTTAAAAACCTTAACAAAATAAATACTTTTAAATTTAAAAAAAGGAAATCTTTGAAAAGATAAAAAGAATAAGTAAGATAAAGAAAGAAGAGGGACCACTACTTGCGGTGGCCCAGTTGGATAAGACTCCCATGACCCTTTACGAGGAGGTGAGGAGTTCGAATCCCGCTGGCCGCACGGGATCTTAAATGTGACGTCGGGGTGGTGGGTTCTCCACTAGCGACACCTCGGGTTTGCCTTGCCGGCTGTCGGTTGTACGGGGGCTCCCAGGTTACAAGGAAAAAGAAAAGAGGGAGCAAAAGTTAAGGCTGTGTATGATAACTATTTCTTTGTGTTTTTTATTTTTATTTTTTCAAAAAAAGGTTTAGAATAGAAATCCATTTGATAACACAATTTCATTTAAAAAAAAAAAATTGGAACAAATTTTTACCTTAGAAATAAGATTGGAATATAAATAAAAAGTTAAAAGTCTTAACTTTTTTATTTCTAGAACAAAAGTGAAATAAAAACTCTTCTTATCATTCACTCTCATTACTATCCCACCCACCCATCGCCGATTGCCTACGTCCTACACGCTAGCTACCTCCCACTGCCACTTGGGGGAGAGAAATTTTGTAACATTATCAAACAAATTTCTATTCCGTAAATAGAAATAGAAAAATCAATTTCTAGCTATAAATTGATTTTTAGAACATAATGGTTGTCCTTTATGTCATAAAACCAAGGGGTTAGCCATCAAGGGTAAGACGTGTCACATCTCGGACCTTGAGCATGTGCACATCCCTCGATGGTCGATAAAATTGCGACGTCCCATGACGCGTCGCCGACCCTTTTATTTTATTGCATATGTGGAAGCAAATTAACAAATCTCCAAACAACACAAATATGTGATAGAAAAGTAGGATACAATTTTCACAAAATACTTTTATATATAAACTCATCTGTCTACAAAAAGATTGGCTTTCAAAAAGAAGCTGTCCTACGACCTACTAGTCGAACACATTCGCCGATCCTTCAAACTCTACCTCCATAGGCTCTGGGGGCTTTAGGTCCTCCACAACCCTATCAAGAGGGTCAACTGCACCCTCACCCAGAGAGGCATTAATCATAACGGTGGGGATATCAAAACCCTAAAGGGGACCAACCCTATATCCATTGAGTCCATGATGAAATCACGGCCTAAATTGATGAGGTATCCTCTGAGGTAGGCTCTCATCTACCTAGACAGTGGTCACTACAAGCTCATAGACCCAGTGACTCCCAGGGACAGGGACGTCTATGCTCCACTCAGAAATCCCCTGAGGTTGTCCAAAACGAACCGAAGGGATCGCCATTTAAGGACCTGAAAAGGTTAAGCTCACGATGGGGTGAGACAACGTCTCAACAAGTTCACCCCCTAAACCTTGACTAGAAAGAAAATACACCTAGATGTAGTCTAACCATACATCACAAAAGACTCACCTCATCTCAGTTCCTCCCTACACGTTAGTACAGTTCGTAAAATCAATGCATATAACAGGTGCACACATCAATTGGAATGTCTTAATCAATCACTCTCAATCAATCACATGAGTCCTGGTTATAGGGCCAAATCATTATGACACGTCTCATTCCGTGCTACACAATTTTGCCCCATAATCCGGCGCATCTATCTCAATCAATCACACGTTCCAATTGATTACGGTCCCTCGAGCATGGCCTACTCGACGTTCGGCGGTCTTTTGGCGTAATGGACATCGTCTCACCCAATTGAGCATGACAACGTCCACATCTAGATAGCAATCCCGAATGAGCATCGGTCTAGGATCTATTGCGACTGACATCCATTGTCCAGGGCCATCCCATATAGGGGCAACGTCCACCCAACTCATATAGGGGATGGGTTCTCATATCCATCACACAATCATTCACTTCCAGCCAAAGACACTGTGCATTGCACTCAAATGTCTCAATTAAGATGATGCGTTTGGCCTATTTTTTTTATATTAAAAACACCAAGTGAAAATAATCGTGTGTGAGTACACGGTCAAATCGAACTTTAAAAATTGATATCCTTCTTTTTAAAATCCCATTATTTAATATAGTACTTAAAAACATTTTCAGTGTCAAAACCCAACACCTGAGATTTTCTAATTAAATACCAAAATTTCAAAATTTTGGAATAAATAACCAAAATCCCAATCACCACTCAATTTGCACAAATTAACATTCAATTACATAAATTAGCACACCACTGCAATCATCATGAAATTCCAGTTACCGGCTATCCTGGTACAATTTTCAAGAATAATAAATAATTAAATAAATAGCAAAAATACTTAAATAAATGCAAATTAATCCAATAAATGCACACTTAGGCCTAAAATGTTAATCTAACCACCTAAACGAGCCTAAAAAGATAATGTACCTATCTATATAAATAGTACAATCTATTTAGCCCTCAATTAATATAATCTAACCACCAAACAATCCTAATTAAGCAATTAAATCATAATTACGATTAACTAACCACCTAAACCATACTTAGTCTAAACTAATTAACCCTTAAGTATAATTAACCTCATAAGCAAGGTTTAGTAAGTAAACTCACTAGTTTTGTTGGCTGATGAGTTCACGACGACGGCAATGCTAAGGCGGCCAAGAACCAAGCCTGGAGCGACACCAACGGAGGTTCGGACGAGCTTGGAAACGACCCACAAAAGCTCATAGCTAGGTTGTGAGGTTCGGCTCTGGTCGTGGTTGAAGGGGGCGATTCAAGCGACATCTTGCTGTACAGCAATGGAGGAGCTCAGGCAGCAACTTGAGCAGATAGGGGCGTGCGAACGGTCGCTCATGGGCATGCGGCTTGGCATGCGACGGCAGTGATTAGCAACGGCTTGATGGGGCATGGTGGCGCTCGAACGGTCAACAAGGGCGGTTGACAAGCTACAACTTGCTTTCTCTGGTTTTCTTGAGCTCTCAACAATCACAACAATGGAGAAAGGGGAGCAAGGAAGGAGAAGGGAGGAGCTACAGCTTGAGGGGGCCCAAAATGCCTCAAAAGTCTTCCTAAATATCTTCATTCACTCAAGTGGCTGCCCCACCTTGTTCAGCCATATCCACAACCCATTTCTCTCTCTCTCAAATCTTCCTTAGCAAGTCAAGACAGCTGCCCAAATGTTGCACCCCACAAGGCGTACGAATTTTGAACATTTGCCCTCCAATTTCATTCAATTTCAACTCAATTAGACTCAAATTGGTGCCTATAAATTTAGCCAAGGTGCCCACATTAAATCCATGATTTTTCATCATCAATTGAACCAACTTCATAGCCAAAAGTGCAACAAAAAAGGGCCCTCCGATTTTCCCGGTCCAAAATAGCTCGGCTTCGATTTTCACCAAAAATCCCGATTTGCCAAAAAACCTTCGTGATATGACAAAATTTTCAATTCTGAAATCGAGTTCAATTTCACGGTTAATTTCAACCAGACGTGATTTTAGCATGACTTAACCTACCGAGTAGCTTTTAGAAATTTTTATGCATTTGACCTGTGGTCAATTATTTTTGAGCCACATTGTACATTTTCGACTCATTGGCGACTTTCGATTGTTATAAAAATCTCGATATTTCAAATACAGGCACGGGTACGAAATGAAAAAAAAAATCTATTTAGTGCCGTTCGACGAAAATTTTGCAATTAGGTGGAATCACTCACACTTTAATCACATATCTCAATCAAACTGACCTATTTCTAATCTCTTATCGATTTTGACAGTGTCGTATTGACCCTTGCAAATTAGCATGGTTAAGCAGTCGATTTTTGATCGAATTCTTAAGTCTATTGCGTTAAAATCCCTTAATAGTTTCACTAGATAGACTAATTATCTAGCGAGTGATTAGCTTAGAGAAAAAGATTATAAGCGCGTCGATGAAAAGCCCAACTCATTCAATTGAAAACATAATAAGCAATTTGGGTTGTCACACTACTCACACACACAATCTCTCTCTCTCTCTCTCTCTCTCTCTCTCTCTCTCTCTCTCTCTCTCTCTCTCTTATTTTTTTGAATAGAAGTTTTTTTTCTCTTTTTATTCCACAATGGCAATTAATCTAATTAAAATTGTTGTGGCACTAACTTAGAATTCCACGTCAGCATTTTCATTTGTATATTTGATCAAAGAACTAGCATGAAAGAAGTTGTGAAATTTAATAATCCAATTGAATTAAAAAGGAATAATACAATTTAATTGGATCATTTGTAATAACTTTGGTGTGTCTAAATAGGTTTTTACTTATTACTTTTTAATCTAAATCTTAGGATGTATAATATATATTTTTAATTTTTTAACAACTGAAATTTTAAAAACATGTAAACTATGGCACTTAGATTTGCATATAAATATTACAATTTTTTATTATTATTGAATATTGAATATGAAATACTTTCACTCAATTCGAACAAACACACTCTCAAAGACCAACATTATCTTTTATCCCTGAAAAATCGGGTGACTTGTCTGTTGGGACTACAAGTAAGTGCAGGAAAACGATTTTTTTTTTTTTTTTGGGTGTTATGGCAGTTGAAGAGGAATTGCAAATTTGATCAGGTGCATGACAACCAGCTGGCCTCGCCAAGGCAGTTCAAGCACATCTTTGGGCGAGGGCTAGGCGAGGGCATACAATTATAGGGCTCAATTCAAATTGATTAGGACCAATCCAAGCCTGACTAACATGGAAGGTTGTCACGCATGTTTTTTGGTCAACAGGTGAGTTTGAACCATAATTTCGTTCGGACGTGATGTCCCAATCGGATCCACCTATTAATCACCTGAAATTGTAAGGAGCGATGACATGCTTTAAATGACTCGTAGAAGGGTCTACTATTAAGGTTTAGGTGAAGTGAAATGTAAAAATCGAAAATTTGTTTAAATGATTAAGCTGCATATGAGCCCAACACATTCCAATCTTTGATGGGGACGGGTCCTCCGTGAGAGCCGTGTGATCGATGAGCTTAAATGCACGCACGCCGACACGTCATTTCTTAAAAATAGAAAATTTCGACACGTTCCGACACGTTATATATTAAATATATTTTTAATAATAATAAAAATAGCCTAGAATTAATTTACACAAAAAATATTAAATAATATCATTCATTATTTTAATTTCTTACAATAATACACAAAACTTAGAGGAAAAAAACATTGTTTAAAGAAAAATTCTGAAATGATATTTTTAAATTTATTTATTTATCATATATAGCATTTTTTTATTACTATGAACTTAAAAAAAATGCACTAAAATCAGGTATGCACCCAAAACTACTCGCGGCCGGGAGATAGAATCAAGAAAGCCAGCTGAAAGTTCGGAGTTGAGCGGTCCGTTGGTGCCATTCCAACGGGGAAGGGACCACCGGACCAACATTGAGGGAGTAGTCACGTGGGCCCCGTCCTATTTCTCTGTTTCTTCTAGGGGAAGCAGACAATTTTGCAGCTATTAATCCGCATCGTAATCCTCACTCCGGAGCACAAAAATAAAAAATGAATATAAATATATACAAAAAAACACTATACATAATCACATAGATGCATTAATACTATAAAAACATTCTCCTCACATGCCTATCATACTGCTCATCATCAACGCATTTTTCGTGATTTGAGCTTTAAAAACCCTATTGATAAGGGAAAAAATTAAACCCATATAAAATGATGAAAATCCAGAAAATTAGTCACTGTTGTATTACAAATAAATTGATTTTAAATTTTAATGATAAAATACTTAAAAATCAAGCAATTAAGACAAAAATATATATGAGTGCCAACTTGTTAACATTATCGACACAAGAGATTGCAATGTGTACAAAATTGTGCTTGGTTTGTTTTTGTTTTTTTTTTTTTTTGTTATATGAATTTATGTACTTGTCAATCGCATAAAGCTAATGGAAATAGCTCAAATCTTTTTGCCCAAAAGTACAAGCAATCTCCATACGGATGAAAAGTATATATGTTGTAAAATAATAATAGGCTATTCCTGTTCAGACAGACATGTCAAAAATACACGATGAGATTATACTCACCTCTCGCTTCCACCGTCCGATTATCCTGCTCTCGAAGGATGGTCCACCGCTTTTAAAACCGACAGATGACATCGAAAGGCCTGGATCTTTTACCGTCGCATTCACATTTCCATAACATTCTAATTCTCTTCGTGAAACTCTCACCACTTCCACCATAGACGAACGCACTCCCCACTTCACTCCTCTCTGCGTCTCTCTCTCTCTCTCTCTCTCTCTCTCTCTCACGCACACACACGCACACACTTTGGTAGGCGATCGGTCCAGTGATTCCAGCAACCTAGTCTAGAGTTCCAGCGAGGATGGCATTGTTCTCGACGGAGAGTGCGATCCCAATCTGTGCCGTCATCGGGATCGCGTTCTCCCTGGTGCTGTGGCTTTTTGGGTCGCACAATGGCGCCAACCACGTCGACGAAGAGCAAGGCTTAAACCTTGACGAGCGAAGACGTGTTGAATATGACTCTACGGTGATAACGGAAGCCATCAATAAAGGTGACTTTGTACAGATCCTGTAGCTTCGCAACTTGTCTCCTTTATGAACTTTTCCTTTTTACTGCACTCAGGATTGATGGTCGTACATTCTCAAGCATTTTAGGTCTTTCGGTAATGAATTTTTATGGTCGCGTTTTCCAGTGAAGCTCGTAAGCTTCGAGCTCATGCTTTTAGTCCGAGAGAGAAAAAGGAAAAAGACGAAACAGAGAATGAAGTACATTTGATTTTCTGGGCCGCGAGTCTTTCTTTTTCTGGGCATTGAGAGGTTGTAGTTCAGCAACCTTCTTTCTCTTTCTCACCCAAACTGCGCATTAACCGATTTTCTGGGATCAATCTTGCATCAAATTGGAGTCTTGTAATCTGATGATAGCTCGGCGAAATCATGAGCTTCTTTTGCTCCTTGTAGGGCGAGTCCTTTTTAGGGTTTGGCACAGCTGCTAGAACTTTAAGTGACGCATCTGAGCACAGAAGTATAATATTTACTCACGCAGATCTCTTCTCAGGAAGATGTGTCACGGGAATGTTTTCGTCTCTTTACTCACCAACTTAGCTGCAGGCTCTCACGGGACGGGGAGGCACTTTATTTTATGGCATTACAGGACAGGAATGTTCATAATATAGCTGTTTCAAAAGTATATTTGATTAATGTCTGGGGATAACCTGTGAACCATTACACGTTTGAAAGGATTAATTGATTTATTAGCTAAAGAGGCGCATGTACGACTGTAAGACAGATTACATTTGATGATGGGCTAAGGTGCGCTTGTGTCGTTGGAAAGAGTTTTTGTGAAAGAGATTTTAAAACTTTCTAATGTTTTGAACGATCGTAATAATTGAGAGGGCATTCCCATCAAAGAAAGTACTTATTTTTAAGAATGCTTTGTTAATGGGAAAAGTGTCAAAAAAGTCATAAACCTTTTGTCTATGTGCCGATTTAATCCTAAACCTTTTTAGATTGTGCCAATTCAGTCTTTTCTAGTCAATTTTGGTCGGATTTTGCTGACTGGACGCCTGAGCCGGCTAATATGGCCTGATCGGTGCTAATGTGAACAACTTTTAATAATATCTTAATATTTTTAAATTTTTTTCTTTTTTTTTTTTCTAATTTTTTCTTTTTTTTTTCTCCTCTTCTTCCTCCAGCCGTAGTCGGTGAGGTCAAGGTTGACCTTGCTAGTGGCCGCAAGGGCGGCCTCACGCGGGGCAGCGAGGCTCGCCCTCGCCGGATCTAGCAAGGGTTGCCCTCGCGGGGCGATGAGGCTCGCCCTCGTTGGATCTGGCGAAGGGTCGAGCCTCGCCCATGGCCGGCGAGGGTCGAGCCTCGCCCATGGCCGGCGAGGGTGAGTTTCGCCCGCCTGGCGTGTGCGAGGGCGAGCCCAGCCAGCTCGCCGGATCTGGTGAGTGAGGGGGTTCGAGTAAAGGGAGAGAGTCGGAGGGTTAAACTGCTGGCCACCGCACCTAAGTGCGGTCGTCAACCTATGGCCGCGCCTGGTTTCAAGCGCCGAAGCTCCGGTAGGCCTCGGTCCTTTTTGTGCCTTGCGTTGATCGAACCAAGTTGGAGTTTGCGGTTGTCTATCGCACAAACTCCATCTCCAACCTTCCTTTGTTTGCTGTGTACATCCTGGATTGTTCTTCAAGGATTCGATTCGAGATTTGAGGGCGTTCGATCTAGGTAGGACCACGAGAGAGAGAGAGAGAGAGAGAGAGAGAGAGAGAGAGAGTCCTCTCCAAGCCAAGCCAAGGAAACCCTGGCCACTCAAGACCACTGCCGCATTGTTGCCGCCCGATGTCGTCCACCATTGCTCGCCGACCCGCCACTTCGCTGACTCATCCTCGCACGCACTAGTCGGGCGAGGCTTCGCCTCGGCCGGATCTAGCGAGGTCAGCCTCGCTAGCCATGGGCGAGGCTCAACCCTTGTCAAATCGGCTAGGGCGAGCCTCGCCACCTTGTGCGAGGCTGCCCTCATGGCCACTGGCGAAGGTGGCTGGCAAGGTCGTCCTTGACCTCGCCGGGCATCGCTTTTGGCCGGTCACTAAGGTTTGGTGAGAAGGAAGAAGAGAAAAAAATAAAAAAATAAATAAAAATAAAAAAAAAGTTTAAAAATTCAAAAAATTCAAAAATATTAAAAAATTATTAAAAGTTGTTCATATCGGTCTTTGATGAGGCCATGTTAGCTGGCGGCGTTCAGTCCAGCAAAATCCGGCCAAAATTGGCCGGAAATGACTGAATTAGCACACCTAAAAAAGATTTAGAACTAAATCGGCACTAAAAAAATGTTTATGACTAAATTGAGACAAAGACAAAAAGTTTAGGACTTTTTTGGCACTTTTCCCTTTGTTAACATAATAGTTTTTGAACTAGTGTGAGAGTAATAACATGTTATGAGTCACAAATTCTTAAATGAGTGGACCTAATAATAATTTCCAATTATTTATCATTTGCTTTTTTTTTTTTTTTGTTTTATAAAACAGGCAGTTAATTTGACATTGGATTATGGACAATCACATAAGCATTTATCTTTTTAAAATCAAGAAAAAGATTTCTCCTTCGCTTCCCCCGCTCCAACCTCCCTCCTCCCCCCCCCCCCCCCCCAAAAAAAATCCTCCTTCGCTTCCAGAATTCTTTTTCTTATTCTTATTGATAAATTGACAAGTTATGTTCTGATTTATTATAAAATTATACGTTCATTCCGTGATTTATTACGAGTCGCCTAATTCGCCCTTGCTCATGCTAAACAACTAAAGCAACTGCTTCACAAACCTTCTTTGTGAGAAGCTTTGAAAGTCCCACTTTTCCTCTCCTTATTCTTAAGGATTTGACTTAACGGTCAAAACCCTTCACATAATCTCTCCCTTAAGAGGAATTTCTATTTATTCCTTAACTTCAGAGCAAACATTTTTTTTTTTTATATATATATATACATATTTGTATTTTAGTTATTCCTTGCAAGCACCCTTCTCAATTATTCTGCCAATTCAATTCACACGGATAGCTTTCGAAAATCCTATGGAGAAAGGGGGGCCATTTTCTCATTCTCAAAAGCTCTTTTCCCGAATAAGTTACTAGTTTTAACTATCTTTCTTGGCATGACGGCTCAACACTCAAGTCATCAACAGCAAGGCTCAAGTCTATCGAGGTCAGGCTTAGGTCCCCAATGAACACGCTAGGATTTGAAGCGGCTGAGCCCAAGAAATCCTCGCTCCAGCGATTGAGACCATGGCCTGTCAAATTATTCTCGAATTTCAGCTGAAACCAGAAAATATTGTCGCTCTATAGAAAAATGACTTATTCAAGCATAATTTTTACAAATGTCAAGTTATTCTGGAAACAATGTGCCAAGGCTTAATTTCTTTCTTCCATCTATTTTGTATTAGTTATAGGAAGCTTGGTGCATGCAACTAATGACACAACGTCAAGTAAATGAAAGTTTGGATAGTAATTTTTATATGTAATTGGCTTTATTAGAAGCATATGGTATTAAAAGATGAATTGCTGAGGCTGAACAACCTTCAATTCTAAAGTATTTCTTCACTTCGTCAGTGAGAGTGTTTCAAGGGTCATACGATGTAATTTGATACAGAACATTTCTCATTTGCATGAGATTGTCATTCTTAATTTGTCATACTTGTGATGATTACTTATTCTATAGGATTAGTTAAGAACTAATAGGAAATGAATTGTTCTTATATTTCTCTGTGGTTCTCTTTGGTGTTGTATACTTGCTTCTCCTAACTAAAGTCCTTATATGTGACAATGCTTCATACCTATTCCTTAGAGCATTATCAGTTCTATTGTGAAATTATAATGTTTTTTCTTGTGTGTTTTCCTGTCATTTTAGCTGGTAGCTAGTTCACCCTTCTCCTCCTCTTGTTCTAACATTTAAGTTCAGTTCTAACTTTAGTTCTGATATTTTTCCTTACTCTGGGTTTAGTCTTTGGTTCTAACCTACTGTTTACTATCATCGGTCATAATATGTTTCTAGTTTCTTGTTTGTTTGCGATGCTTTAATTTTAAAGTAATGTTAAAGTAATGTTTAAATGTGTCTACAATGATACGCTGGGTTTTGGGACGTTGTAGTGAATTATCAGTTCTTTGAATTTCATTTAGTACTTTGCAGAACTGGGTACTTTCTTTCATCCCTTTCCCGTCCTGTCCTACTCATTATGTTCCTGTCACTCTTCCGCCAGTGGGTTTTGACACTTACACTGTCCAACTTTCCAAAGGTGAACAGTAATAGACGCCATATCATCTTTTAAGTTGCTCTTTTGGAGGCGCTGTAGGTTAGGCTTTCCTATTTCTTGGAACTAGGTTGAACGAAACTAAGCTACGGAATGAAGTAACTGGATTTAACTGAATTATACCTTATTTCGTCACACATAAGTAGAAGATCAAGAATCAGATTGTTGTTTTATTTGCTTGATAGACAGGCTAAGATATTGTTTGTGATTGCAACAGGTGTGAATTATTTTCTGGTCAAGGAGTACCTGTATGTTGGAGTTTTCATGGTTGCTTTTGCGATTCTAATCATCCTCTTCCTTGGCAATGTTGAGAGATTCAGCACCCAAAGCCAGCCTTTCACTTTTTGTCCTTCAAACATGTGCAAGCCTGCACTTGCCATTGCGGTTTCATTCTTACTTGGTGCCTTCACATCAGCCCTCTCTGGTTTCCTTGGCATGAAAATTGTTATCTGTGCTAATGCAAGCACTGGCTTAATGGATAGAAGGGGCTCTGTAAATGCTTACAGGTCTGGTGCAGCAATGGGATTTCTTCTGGCTGCTATGAGTCTTCTCGGGCTCTATATTGCTATCAAACTGTTCAAGTGCTATTATGGCAATGACTGGGAAGGTCTTTTTGAGGTCATTACCGCTTACGGTCTTGGTGCATCTTCCATGGCTTTCTTTGGAAGAGCCGGTGGTGGAATTTATGCCAAGGCTGTCGATGTTTATGTTGATCTTGTTAACAGAAATTGGCAACATTACCTAGACGATCCAAACTTAAGTGTATGTACTCTCTTACTGTATCTCTATCTCCTAAGTATATTATTCACTTTAAGTCATAAATGGTGTTGACTTTAATCATTCAGGTGATTCCTTGTAATGTCGGTGATATTGTTGGGGATATTGCTGGTATGGGGACTGATCTTTTTGGCTCTTATGCCGAATCATGCTGCGCTGCCCTTGTTGTTGCTTCCATCTCTTCTTTCGGAATCGATCACAACTTCACTGCTATGAGTTATCCCCTGCTTATCAGCTCTATGGGTATTCTTGTTTGCTTGATCTCAACTCTCTTTACAGCCTACTTCTCAAATATCAGGGAAGTGGGGACATCAGGCCTGCATTGAAGAAGCAACTCATTATTTCCACAGTTCTAATGACCTTCGGGATTACTATTGTTAGCAGGATTGCTCTGCCCTCATCATTTAAAATTTACTACTTTGGGATGGAGAAAGTTGTGACGAAGTGGTAAACTCTTTGATGATGCTTGTCTCGTTCTGATCCTAAATGCTGCTTTATTCTAATGTTGGTCATGTGACATGCTTTAATGTCAGCGGACTTTTACAGGATTGAGTCAATATGTTGAGCGTATGTATTTGCTAATTATGGATATGATCTTGCAGGCAGCTGTCCTTCTGTGTTGGCGTTGGTCTTTGGGCTGGGCCAATTATTGAATTGTTCCCCAATATCACACCAACGATTGCATCAGGTGTTAAAATTGCCATAGTAAATGAATGATATGAATTTTTACGACTGTTGATGGTCATGTGCTGATCACGTAATGATCCTTATTTCTGCAGGAATATCCAGAGAGTTGTTACCGACGCTGGCGTCCCCCTTGCCTCTGTTTTATCTGTCCTTACCCTTTCATTATCCCAATTTATGCCGACATTAGCTTTTCTGTGGGTTTCAGTATTGCTGCCACATATGGAATTGCTGTGGCCGCCCTTGGGATGCTAAGTATCATTACCACTCGATTGGCCATAGATGCTTACGATCCCATCAGCCACTATGCTGAACGTATCGCTGACATGGCTCCCTGGCAACCCTTTCGCAATGCTGGCAATCCTCCAGCTACCGCTGGAAAGGTACTGGCAATCCTTGCATGTGAATATAGTATCGACACGATTTGATGCTTCAACTGACTGGGGAGGTAGGATTTGTCACGTGTCAATCCGTGGATGGTTGAACACGAATCCTACATGGTGTATTTAACGTACCTAATATGCGGACAGTGTCCTGTCGTCCTTTTAGTAGCTTATTTTTTTATAAAATCCATTACATAGGAGTGGAATGGGTTTCTGTGCGTAGAACTATTCTTGAGATTACATTCATGTCATCCAGAATTTGTGCACATTGTCCTATTATTTTATTTTTCACCATAAACGACTAAATAATACGTTAGTTATTCAAAGTCCTTTTGGATTTTTGCTGGTGTGGCATGATGTTTGGCTAAAATCACCTTTGTTTGCTTTTAGGTGCTGCCTTCATCTGTCATTCTTAATATTAGCCGTATTGGCAAATTCTACTTTCCTGTTGTTTAAATCTAATATCAGATGGACTCCTTTTTGTTTCTTATCTGGTATTTAGGGATTCGCCATTGAATCAGCTGCCCTGGTGTCTATTGCTTTGTTTAGTGCATTTGTGAGTCGTGCAGAAATTTCTCATATTGAAGTCCGGACGCAGAAGGTTTTGGTCGGTTTTATTTGGGGCTGCGTGCTTCCTTACATCTTCTCTACTATAACAATGAGAAGTGTGGGACGTCAAGGATTGAAGATGGCTCAGGAGGTCCACAACCAAAGGTCTCATCCAGAGATCCCTGCATGTGCTAGACAAATCCAAATTTCAACTGATGAAATTTTCACAGGTTTGATATTTCCTGGTGCTCTTGTCATGTTAACACCAATTCTCGTCGGGACCTTCTTCGGTGCAGAGACGCTGTCTGGTGTTTTGGCTGGTTCTTTCTCTTCCGTTATTCGGGTAATCTTTACCAAAGTAATCACTGTCTATCTATTTTGGTAATTTGCGTTGCTTAAGGTGTGTCTCTTAATTGAATGCTTGTTAAACCGGATTAAGATGTTGTTTCTTCATTGTTGGACAAAATTTGTGTAGGTTGCTGAACTGCTGAGTAATGCTTTTATCATCATATCTATGCCAATATGGCAGTTTCACATCAGTTGTCTCATTTGATTGCAGTATTTTGTTGATGAATACTATTTGTCGGGCTTGATTTTGAACAGATTGCGAATGCATCGTCCAATGCCGATGGACCATTGAACAAAGCGAATGAGAACATTAGGGTATGCAGCTGCTTTTTGTCGATTGTACGCGTCTATGGTGGGTCAGAGACCTGCTAAGAAAACTTGTCTGACCCGACGGATTTTTTACTTAATATATTGAATTTGCTTTCAGGCTGGTGTTTTGGAGTATGCGAACTTGAATCCCCGTCCCCCTTTTCCTCCCAGAGATGCTCCAAATCCAGCCTTTGGCAGTCGATGGAAGGACACTTCAGGCCCACCACTATGCATCCTCCTCCAGCTAATGGCAGCCGAGTCGCTTGTGTTCGCTCGCTTCTTTGCCCCTCACCGTGGTTAGCTCTTCAAGATTTTCTGAGGGAGGGATGGACGACTTCCCTTCCATAGCAGCGGCGGCAATGTTGAGACAAGAAATTGTTATGTATTTCCATTAAGTTTATTTGGGTGTTTACATTCCCAAGAGTACATTCGGGAAGATTTACTTGCAAGAAAAGAAATGCTTAATTATAAAATTTCAAACTTCTAAAGATAAGATTCCAAAACTTTCAAATCTGATAGCCCTATATTTGGTTGATACACCTGCTCAAATGGAAGAGTTGGGACGGCGAATCTTCAACTTGTCTCACAAAAATGCAAACTGTGCTTTAGGAAGAGCTTTGGCGAGTTGGTCTGCTATGGGGATAAACTGCGTACTGAGCTTGTTGTTGGGTGACATGACACAGACAAAGTGAAAGTCAATTTAAATATGATTGGTACAAGCATAAAAAACCAGATTGCAGACATATAAGTGGCATCAATATTATTGCACCAAAGGATGGGAGGACCTTGAAGAGAGAACCCAAGCTCTTGAAAAAGTGCGAGGCAAATGAGTTCAGCTGCAGCATCAGGAAGGGCTTTATGCTTAGACTTTGTGAAGAGCACACTACGGTTCGTTTTCGTCTGGAGCTCCAAAATCAAATTAGGACCAAGAAAAATATCATACCCTCTAGTTGACTTCCTGACATCAAAGCTATCAAACCAATCCACATTGGAAAAGGCTTGCAAACAAGTATCATTGGATCGGGAAATAAGCAAACCAGATGACCTTGTATGTTTAAGATAGCGCAAGATGCGTTTCACCATTTGCTAGTGGTCTTTAATTAGTGCGTGCATGAATTGACAAACTTTATTAATAGCAAAGAACAGATCTGGTCTTGTCAATGTCACATATTGTAGTGCACCAACAATAGACTGATAAAGAGTAGGATCAGACACTGGAGCACCCCCTTTCTCATATGGTTTTGTAGTCGTGGCCATCAGAGTTTGGACAAGCTTGCACTCAAACATCCCAGCCTGGTGAAGAAGATCATAAATATATTATCCTTAAGAGAGAAGTAGCCCATTAGAGTGAGAGACAACAAGAGATAATATGAGCAAACAATGGTAATTTTTTTCAACTTGACTAAAGGTTTTTGTATAATCCATGCCTTATTGCTAATGAAAACCCTTAGAGACCAGGCAAGTTTTATAGTGCTCAAGACTATCATCCACTTTGCGCTTAACCCTCTAAGCCAACTTACATCTAACGAGGTTCATGGAGGAAGTGCGAGAGACCAAAGACCAGGTGCATTACTTAACAAGACATTAAATTCATCGGTCATAGCTGCACTCCACTCAAGGATTTTGTTGGCTCGGGTGGATGAAGTTGGTTCGGTGAGGGGGCTGGCGGCTATATTATTTGAGGAGGACTAGAGCGAAGTTGCATGGTGTGGGTGCGTGTTGGCCTAGGTGGGGATGGTGGCAATGGTTGTGGAGAGGATGATGAGGATGGGGAATGATATATGTCATAAAAGGGGCCTAGTTCTTGGGGTAGGAGAGATGGATGAATCGGTATTAGATGACATTAAGGGAGCTAGTGTAAGAGGCTGCGATATCACTATATTGGTAGATGGAGGAATGCCAATAGGAGTCAAAGCCCACTGTACCACAATAGGCGTAGGAAGTGATGAATGAGGTAATGGACCAAGAATGGAAGAAAATATAAAGGGAAAACATGTTTCATTGAAACAAATATGTCAAGCAATGTATAAATGATTGTTAAGAGGGTCAAAGCAGCGATATCCAATAGGAAAAGGGGATTGTAACCCAAGAAAATATAGGGAACGGAGCGGAAATCCATCGTATGGGCATTATAATGATGTGACACCAAAAGATTTTAAGAAGGAATAATGCAGAGGATGATTGTAAACCATTTGAAAGGGTGAGACAAGATTATTGACCTTGGATGGCATCCGATTGATGAGGTCGACCGCCATTTCGAATGCGTAGTGCCAATATTGGTGAGGGACAAAGCCATGAGCTGATAATGTTAAACCAGTTTCAACTATATACCTATGATGATGTTCAACTGCCCCTTGCTATTCATGGTATGAAGGGTAGAAACTGGTGAGCAATATCAATTTTCGAGAAAAAGGAGGGCAGGACATGAAATTCCCCACCCCAATTTGTTTGAATGGCTTTTATTTTTTGTGAAAAAGTGACTTTCAACAAGAGCTTGGAAAGTAAGAAAAATGAAGTAAATATCTCACTTTGCTTTAAGAGGATAATACCAAATAAATTTGGTGCAATCATCAACAAAGATAATGAAATAACAATAACCATTAGTTGAAACAACATGAGAAGAACTCCAAATATCACTATAAATTAAATCCAACGGAATCAAACTATGAGTTGGAGATTCAAAGAAGACATTATTTTCAAGTGCAAATTTTTTAATCAAAAGTAAACTCTTAGAAATATTAAGGACATGAAGAATAAATGTAAAGAAAGATTTGAAATAGAGGAGGGAATTGAATAAGTACCAATATTAGTGATTTTGAGACCCATTATAATCTTTGTAGGAAGAGGGGGATTGTATATTAGGCATAACATGGTGTAAGGAACCCATATTAGGGTACCAAGGTAGGGTGTTGGTTGGTAGGTGTAGGTAAATGAGGGGGAAGGGCATGGCTTAGGTTGGCATTGGGAGAATAAGAGGGTTGAGAAGATGAAGTAGAAGAAGGACATGTGTAGGCGGTGGATAATAAGGTATATCTGGAGGACAATAGTAGCATGTGGCAGTAGTGTGATTTGTATGTTGATAGATGGAACACCATAATTGACCATGTTAAAAACCACTGTTGACACTTAAATTTTAGCGACCTTAAAGAAATAAAATTTGTATAGCATTAAAAAAAAAAAAGGGAAATAAGGGAAGGATCGATATGATTTGGTTATGAATGGAATGTGGAAATTATGATTAACCATCCTTGCTCCGGTGAATATTTAATTCATAGTAAATATGGAAGCAAATTCACAATCAAATAAATCAGATGAATAAAAAAGTAAGGAGTTTGATAAGCGGGAATGAATCGAAATATCTAAGGAAAAATCAAACTGATTGCAAGATTTTGCTCCAATTTACACGAATTAAGGCAATGGAAAAAGGAAGCTCGAAAATTGCCATAAAAGAGGGTGTTTGGGATCACTATAAAAGGAGACCAAAATTCTTTGAGCAAAGGGGGAAGGGGAGATTTCAAAAAAAATTTGAAGAGAAAAAGCGAGAGGTTTTGCTCTTCTTTGAAGAAAAAGAGGACAGAAAAAGTGAAAAAGGGAGAGGCAGAGAGGACTGGTGAGTGACGTGAGAGAAAGAGAAAAAAAAAAAAGGAAGCAAAATAGGGCTACAGTGTAGTCCTCTTCCTCTCGATGCTACCCCCTGTTCGCGTTGGTCCTATGCTCGCGTCGGTCACAGTGTCGACACCGCAACGCCAGCCACCGTCGCGTCTCGCCACCTCGCCACTTTGCTTGCCTCCGCCACCGCTGCTTCGCCGGTCACGCGGCAACTTCTAGCCCAGCCATCGACGCCTACAGCAGCTCCCTTCGCTTCGCCTGCAACCTGCCGGTTCGCGATTCAGCCGGTCATCGCCATGCCTCTGCGCACCAGCACCCGCAAGCCTCGTCGTGTAGCAACCCGCGACCCGCAACAACTCACGCACACCACCCAACGACCCCCGCGACGCTGCAGCAGCCTGAGAACCTGCGCCGGCCATCGCGATCTGCTGCTGCCTAGCGCGACGCCGGAGCTCCAAAGCCCACCGCTCCTGACCTCGCCGCGCCACCATCTCTACACCGCCCATCGCTGCTTGTCTCCCTCCGCTTGAGCCCACTGTCAGTTGCGCGCCTGCACCTCCGCCCAGCAACACCGACGCCGCGAGCACCCAAATCCGACGCCGCCTCTGTTGCTTTTGTAGCACCACCACTCGGAGCCCGACGCCGCCGCGACCTGTTGCTACCCAGCCCTCGCCGAAGCTCCGAAGCCCGCCGCTCCTGACCTTGCCGCACCACCGCACCGCCTCAGCTTGCGATCCGTTTCCCCATCGACACCATTGTCCTCTCTTGAGCCTTAGGTGGTTTATTTATTTTTTTATTCATTTATTTTTTTATATTTTAAGTTTTGTTATTATTATTTAAGTTAGAACATGGTATATTAATGTTAATTATTTGTATTGTTTAGACATTATCCGCTAGGATTTTGTTCGGAATTATGGTAATTATTAATTTAATCCGAGAGACATTGGATTATTTTTTAATTATATTAATTTTTGGGCTTTTTGGTAGAATTTTTAAATCATTATAATTATTAATTTGATTCGTAAGACTTCGGATCAGATTTTTAATTATTTTGATCCCTTTGTCATGATAATTAGGGTTGCGATAATCATTAATTTGACCTGTGAGACAACATGTTATTTTTGTGATTATTTTAATCATTTATTTTGTTGATAGGTTAGATTTAATATTTATTTAACAATTACTTATCTTTTAAAAAAACTAAAAAAATCAGAAAATAAAAAAAAATCAATATCCTGCATGAGCATATAGGTTTAGTAAATCAAACATGTAGGTTTAGTAAATTAGAATTTTCTTAGAAATAAGTTAAGGTTGGACCTAAATTAATTTTTTAGATAATGTTCGCACATTTTAATTATCTCATATTAAAAAAAATAGTTTTCTAATATGGGATAGGGTTTAAGTCAAATTAATCCCTAGAATAAATTAGAAAATTATCCCTTTGTAGATAGATTAATTAGGATCTTTATAAATTCTAAATTTCAATAAAAAAATCCAAAAATACTAGGTGCATGTTAACTAGTTTGCATAATAGGATTATTTAATCAAAACTTGTTAATTAGTGAAGTTAGGTCATGAGGTGCATAATAATTAGTTTGCATAATAGACCAATTTAATTAGAATTTTCATATTAATAAGATTAAGTTATTTAGTTTAAAAATGCATTTTCATAAAAGAATTTTAATTTTTAAGAAAACCCAAAAAAAAAAAAAAAAATGATTGCTTGTTTTGTGTGATGCAATTAATAATGGATGAGCACCCGTGTGGTTATCGCATTTGCATGATAGTAATTTATGTTAAAATAAATCACCGCCCGCAAATATATATATATATATTTGAAAATTAAAAAATAAATGGTACCGAAAGGGCATTAGATCAATCTAGTGTAACCAAGTCCCCATACCCTTAGTCTCTGGTTCGTAGGAGTAAAATAATTCTCCCTTTATTTTACTTAGGTGTCTAATCGACCTACCATAAACTGATTAGTAGCAACTCCTAGTTAATAATCTTTGCATGCTAAGTATTTGAACGTTAAGTCGCGAATTGGTATGGGCTTGGAAGAGCCCGAGTTAAGTTAAAGACTTAGTAATCCATTAACCTAGTTTTAAGTAGTGCACCCAAAAATTAGTTCGCAATAGCTTGGCGACTCCACTGGGGACTTGTGTTAAAGCACTTAGTGGACTTAGGCCAATTTTTCTTTTTCTTCTAAAAATCTTTTTGTTTGGCAGCAAGGATCCTAGGTACGTACCTAACATATCTAAGGTGTTAAATGTTTTTATAGATGGGAGGTATAAGGGGAGTAGTCTATGCTAAACTTTTCTTGTAGGTTAGAGGGTATTAATGATTTATTTTTCCATGATTAGAAGTGTTATTTGCATTTAAATTGTTGTGCATGTTTTATTGTTTTTGCACTACACTATTGCACACACAACCTGTGGCCTGATCTGGGCTGCGATAGGATTTCTAGGATGGTGTTGAGAATGATACTTCCTCCAAAGTGAGACTGCTATGTAGAGGTTGACCTTCTCTTCCCTGAAAGTCTTTTCATGGTGTCGAATGAGTTTGTCCATATCCGCGAGACTGCGTGACTATTGGACATTCCATTCGATTAAGCCGGAGTTAAGGGGACCTGACATGTTAATGCGAGACTGCAACGGTCAGATCATCCTCTTAGCTTCACTTTGTTAAGCCATTTAGAATAAAAATCAAGCCTCACATCTCATGTGCATGTCTATGTGATTACCATCGATTTTCCTTAGTGAAGTAAGTCTTCTATTCTCATGTTAATGCAATTTACTTACTTTGTCATACTCTTGGTCCGTCCGTGACAATCTAGATTAATCATTGATTTAATTCATTTGTCAATTAGAAATTAAATGAGGAAATTGCCATGCAATGAATCATTTGGAAAATAAAAGATTTTTGAGAATTTGTTTTCAATTCATGTCTAGGAAATTTGATCTTGTCGAGTTCTATTCTTCTAGCTCACTTTAGGAAATTCCCTTCTTATAAGAACTTAAAAAAAAATGATGAAAAAAGTTGATAGATCATTGTCATGCTCTATTTACACCTCATGCTTACATGTCCCCATTTTTCCTTAGGTGATTATGAAGCGATCTCGCTCACCCATCCGTACACGGTCGAGAGCTAAAATGGCGGATCAAAATGAGGTGCTGGACTGTATCATCGACAATATAAATAAGCGCATTACACACCTCCAAAGTCAAGTCGATAAATTATCTGCTACTGTGGCTTTTCTCATTAAGCAAAAGGGCTATAATGACATAAGTACTCTATCTTCAGTGAGAATCTGCGACTCGAAGAAGAGAGCCAAGAGAACTTTTGAATTGTCTCATTTTCCCAAGGTAGCTGAATTTGATGCCACAATGAAGAGACTAGTGACATATCTAGAAGGAAGAATCTTTGACTTGGAGGGTTCGCATCAAAAGATCCAGGAGGGTGAAGAACTCAAGCACACATAATTCATGGTCTTATTTAATTAGGGGCATGTTCAGTTGCACCTTTCCTTGCGTGAGAATTTTTATTGCTTTTCAAGGATTGGTTTCAATTTCTTCTGTTTTGCTTTAATGCTTGAATATCACTTTTTTCATTCCAATAAATGTAATTTGATTGATGAATATCAATAAATTACAAGTTTTGTTTTGAGGACATGACGGGGTACTCCAAACCAGTCCAATGATGATATCCAACCATGGAAGAAACTATCATTCACGGAGAAATCCTGAGGGCTGGACTTTTTCATGCTTCCTCCCAAAAAAATTTTCGAAATCCAAAGCATTTCCTTACTAAAAAAATTCCCAAAGCTTGTAGCAGATAAGATCTGTTTGCTTGTCTGACTCATTTACTTCTTGTCTCAGAGCATAATTCTATCACTTGTTATGACAAGGGACATTTGAAAATAGCGTATCAAGTTTCAATGATCATAAACTTGACTTGTGATCAACGGGCTTAGAGCGCACTTGCAGTGAAAAAACAGATTTGGGGCAAGTAAAAGAGGACCATCATTCCCTGGTGGAAGAGTTGACAAATTGGGGGCATGACAGGTTTTGGTAGTGACCCGACTGGGATAAAGTCTCGACCCGAGCCAAAATTGATGTGCAATTTGAACTTACTTTGATGTTGCATAGTATCATACTGATGCACGTTCTCTTGTGTAGGGGCAAAAGTGGATTTTCAGTCTTGAATGATAGGGACAATCCAAAGACATCAGTTGCTAAGGCAATTCCCATTGTAGAGGAATCCTTGAATGAATGCTTAAAACCATTTTGCAGTATAGAAGACTGTTTGAAGTTGACATGCTTAAAGCTGTTGAGTTCTTTTTAAAAAAGGGTTTTGCATGATGACTCTTACATGTTTTATCCACCAATTCCACTAAAGAACATCAAGATGGACTAATTTAATCAATGATGTGGAATTGATTGAGCATACTAAATGAGACGAGTCAGGATGATGAAAGGCAAACCCTATCCTATACACAGTCCCATATTCATACACTTGTGAGATGAGTGTAGGAAGGTTCATATCCATAAGGTAAAGAGTTTTCTCGTAAGAGGTACGGCAACTGAAATGATGAGAAGCAATTCATTTTTCTATCCCAAACACTACAAGTGATCCATTGCATAACCCCTTTGAGCCCATACACTTATGGATATTCTTTTCAAATTACCCCTGTCAAGAATCACCCCACATCGGGGTAACTAAGAGATCAAACGGCATCATGAGGTGAGGAAAATAAATTGAAATTTTCTTACTCTCACTTGCATCAATCTTCAAGTCATGCTATTACATTGAATTCATGTGTTAATTTAAGTGCCTTAGAATGATGAAGAGTATTTCTTTCTCTATCCTATATACTTACATCCTTTACATAGCCCACTTGAGCCTGCAATTTTATTTCTTTAAACCCAGTTGGTAATCATCCCCCATACTGGGGCAAGGCAAAAGATAGATAAAGACTCTTAAAAAGTTCGAGTGTCATTCAAAGTGTAATTGTTTGACGCATGCATTATGCGCAAGAATTGAATTCAAAATAGAATTAAGGGGCATGAAAAAAGCAGTGTGCTTGGTGAAAGTAAAGCCGATGCTCATGAAAGAAGTGAAGAAAAAATGTATGAGAACTAGGGGCATGAAAAAGCGGTGTGCCTAGTAAAAGCAAGGCCAATGCCCATAGATGAAAAAAAGAAAGTTAAGATAGGTGACTGTCAATTGTAAGAATTGAATCTCAATGGAGCAATAGTCAAAGAACTCAAATGTTGAGTTTTTACAATCAATTAGGCACTTCATAAAGACAATCCCCGATAGTGAAAAAGAAAATTGGTGGCAATGCCTAGATGATTACCAACTCTCACCTTTTACACATATTTTGAGCCTAATGATCCTTTTATTTCTCAACCCATGAACTCAACCTATGTTGCGTCCCTTACAAAGTCTCTTTAGATTAGGGCACTTGAATTAACATAGAAGTTCATATGTTGATAAGCATCGCTCAAAGAAATGCGAGCAAGATTATTTCGTTCTCATTTTGTAGGGTTCTTGATTTATAAACCCGAAGATGATTACAAGACTATTCATTCAATAGCTTTGACTTAAAGAGTTCTTTTGTTAAGCCGTTGACTAAGCCCACATTATGGTCTCTATTAAAGACCTCTCAGATTGGTAAGATCGTATCGCTTGCGAGAATACTTAGACCCTTGTTGGTATGATGATAGTGAGATAGAGTGATTCTCATAAAATAGCCTCTAAATGAAAGTGAGTGAAAGTTCTTTCTAACTGAAGGTCCCTCATTTGGTATTATTAGGAAATTCATGTCATGAGTGAAGATTGTCTTGAATGATAATTCTATCTAGTGGAAATTTGGGTGATGCAAAGGTCATTATGCATGAACCTCAATTGAGTTGATGAAAACCTCACTGAATTTTGAAATGTGCATTCTAGAGTAGCTTAGATTGTCTATCTTTTTGATGAATGCATATCAGTTTTTGCTCTAAATCATGTCTGACAGGTAATTCAAGTTCCTTGCAGAATGTTTCATGATATTAGGAGATGAGAAACCTCTACCATGAGGTGAAAGACCTCCACAGGATATCTGAATTCCAAAAGACATATCCCCAAAAATCAGAGATATCACAAGGTAAGTATATCTCTATCCATATTCTAAATACTTGTTATTGTGCAGGTATTCTCTCCCAAGTGCATCAACACTTGACTTGGTCAATCTGTCATTTATATTGACTTGGCGTGCTTTCGTAGCCTAGAGTCTCTTTCATCGATCCGGTGTGCTTTCGTAGCCCGGTGTCTTATTTATTGACCCGGCGTGCTTCCATAGCCTGGTGTCCCTTGATATGACATGGCGTGCCTTTGTAGCCCAAAGTCCCCTTTTCAAATCGGCATGCTTCTGTAGCCCGAAGTTCCCCTTCTTTGACATGGTGTGCCTCCGTAGCCTAGAGTCACCTCATTAATTTGGGAGACATATCTTTAAGGATTAGATATACCACTAGGTAAGTATATCTCTATCCATACCTTAAATACTTGTCATTGTACAGGTACTTCTTTTCAAGCACTGGCGCTCGATGGAGTCGCCCCCTAAAGATTTTTCCTAGATTTATCAGGCGATCGTAGGATGGTATGGATCCTGGAAAATGAATCCCATTTTAGGCGACCGTAGAGTGATACGGGTCCTAGACAACCTCAGGCGACCGTAGAATGGTACGGGTCCTGGAAAATCATCTCATTTTAGGCGACCGTAGAATGGTATGGGTCCTAGACAACCTCAGTTCAGGCGACCGTAGAATAGTACGGGTCCTATACAACCTCAGTTCAAGCGACTGTAGAATGGTACGGGTCCTGGAAAATCATTTTTTCGTCAAGGCGATCATAGAATGGTACGGGTCCTGGAAAAGCAATCACTTTGCAAAGTCATGTTACTATTCTGGGCGCCGGTAGAATGATACAAGTCCTGGACATGTAACACAAATTTATCTTGAGTTACTCAACCATCCCCGAAGGTAAGTAATTCCAAGTAAGTTCCTTTATCATTTGCAGTAGCATTTCCATGCATCATATAAATTGCATTTCAAAATGGGATTCATTTTCCCGAGAAAAAAAAAAAAAACCTTTGAAGGTCATTCAATGCATGTGTATAATCAAAATTTAGGTCTCAATTTGTCTTTGAAAGTAACCTCTACAAGCTCACCTTCAAAGAGGGGCAGCTGTTGACACTTAAATTTTAGCGATCTTAAAGAAATAAAATTTGTATAGCATATAAAAAAAGGGAAATAAGGGAAGGATCGATATGATTTGGTTATGAATGGAATGTGGAAATTCTGATTAACCATCCTTGCTCCGGTGAATATTTAATTCATATTAAATATGGAAGCAAATTATCAATCAAAGAAATCAGATGAATAAAAAAGTAAGGAGTTTGATAAGAGGGAATGAATCGAAATATCTAAGGAAAAATCAAACCGATTGCAAGATTTTGCTCCAATTTACATGAATTAAGGCAATGGAAAAAGGAAGCTCGAAAATTGCCATAAAAGAGGGTGGTCGGGATCACTATAAAAGGAGACCAAAAATTTTCAAGCAAAGGGGGAAGGGGAGATTTTGAAAAATATTTGACGAGAAAAAGCGAGAGGTTTTCCTCTTCTTTGAAGAAAAAGAGGACAGAAAAAGTGAAAAAGGGAGAGGCATAGAGGATTGGTGAGTGACGTGAGAGAAAGAGAAAAAAAAGAAAAAAAAAAAAGGAAGCAAAACAGGGCTACAGTGTAGTCCTCTTCCTCCCGACGCTACCCCCTGTTCGCGTTGGTCCTGTGCCCACGCTGGTCACAGCGCTGACACCACAACGCCAGCCACTGCCGCGTCTTGCCACCTCGCCACTTTGCTTGCCTCCGCCTCCGCCTCTGCCACCGCTGCTCCTGTCACGCCCCGATCTTAGGGCACACACACATCCTTCTCTTGGTCGATTTTAATATGCAATATCTCAGGACTATATATTGCCGACCCTTTCTTTTATTAAGCACATGCAAAAGCAATTATAAATCCCCAGACAATAAAACAATGGGATAGAAAAGCAGGGCCATATTTTTCATATTGAAACTTATAGCCAAACTTTTTATACAAAACACAAACCAGAGTACTTCACAACTTTTTACTCTATTTCTATTCACATCAAATTAGAGATCTCAAAAGAAGATAAAATCTCAGTCCATCCGGATCATATTTAAGACTCCTCTCAGTATTATCTTCTTCTTTCAAAAAATCTTTCTACTCAGGTTTCACCTCCGAGTCCTCTTTCTTGGACTCCTCCTCAGCTCCTCAGCGGGGTCCTGAAATGTTTTTCTCCAAACCGGGATGAGACTACATCTCAGCGAGTTCTACCCCACTAAGCCCGATTAGTAAACTATTATACTATAGGCTGCCTATACACTCACAGGGCAGAAGACATACCTTGGCATCAATCTCAACTTGCAATTCAAGGTTATATACAAATACTTCAAATATTTCAATGCATAATCAATCAAATCACAGATCGAAGCATTGATCAAATCGACCTAGTCGATTACATGCCAACGAGACAACTCCCGGTCATTTCCATTTAGTCAATCAATTCAAAACATCAAATCAAAGCAATGATCAACCAATCTCGTCGATTACATGTCAGACAGACCATTCTAGGTCAATACTCTTGGGCGTCAAGTTCGCCGTAGTGACGTATTCACTAGACAATTGCGTGCGTTCTTTAAGGCGTCGTTTTCGCCAGTGATAGCTCAAATCACTGAACCACACATGCCTACAATGATCTGTTCAATAGACAATTGCGTGCGTTCTTTAAGACGCCGTTTTCGCCAGTGACATCCTTAGTCACCGAACCACACATGCCTATAATGATCTGTTCAATAGACAATTGCGTGCGTTCTTTAAGACGCCATTTTCGCCAGTGACATCCTTAGTCACCGAACCACGCATGCCTATAACTATGTACTCAATAGACAATTGTGTGCGTTCTTTAAGACGCCGTTTTTGCCAGTGAGGTCCATAATCACCGAACCACACATGCCTACAATGATCTGTTCAATAGACAATTGCGCGCGTTCTTTAAGACATCGTTTTCGCTAGTGACATCCTTAGTCACCGAACCACGCATGCCTATAACTATGTACTCAATAGACAATTGTGTGCATTCTTTAAGGCGCCGTTTTCGCTAGTGAGGTCCATAATCACCAAACCACACATGCCTACAACAATGTATTGAATAGACAAGTGCATGCGTTCTTTAAGGCGCCGTTTTCGCCAGTGATGTCCTCAATCACCGACCCATATATGCCTATAACAATATGAGTACTAGACCGATACATGCGTTCTTTAAGGCGCCGTTTTTGCCAGTGATATCCCAATCACCAAACCACGTAGGTCCACAATAATGTATGTACTAAACCGATATGTGCGTTCTTTAAGGCGCCGTTTTCGCCAGTGATGTCTCAATCACTGAACCACGTAGGTCCATACACCGTGTCTGATTGGTTCAAGCCCAAAGTACTTATGATTCACTCTCACCATTCAACTCACTTTACAACTCAACAAAGCACTATAAATGCTGAGTAAACATACTTGGCCAATCACCAATCAATAATTCAATCTCAATCAATGCCAATCAAATTAGAGTAAATCCCTAAAATATCACAATTTATTTAATTCCATGCAATATAGAGCTCAAATAAATAAACGAACTGCGTCACGACAATCAGCACGAGATTTCGGTCATCGGCCATCAAAATCTTAATTTCCGAAAAATAAATAAATAATTAATTAATTTAGAAAAATTAATTAATAATTATTAAAGATTCAATTTAGCTCAAAATAGAGCCCGATTAAATAAATGGACTTCACCACGGTCATCAGCATAATTTTCCGGTTCCAGGCCATCTCGCTTAAATTTTCGGAAAATAAATAATTATTTAATTTAAATCCGAAAATTAATATTTAAATACTAAAAATTTCACTTAGGCCCGAAAAGCCTAATTGGAGCCCACTAAGGGTCGGGAAAAATCCCGAGGCACTTCCAATAATTAGTAGACCACGTCTACTTGCTAATTGCATAATCAATTTATCTAAATCGCATCACAATTGACTAATATTTACTAATTTATTCTAATCTAACAACCTAAACATAATTAATTAAAACTAAACCAACCTTAAGCATACTTAGCCAACTAATATTGGATTAGTGAGATTACTCACCAAATCGTGCGCAAATCGGATCAATCCGATGGGGGCAATGCGAGGAATAATTCTTCCCAAAGCATGGCTCGGGTTCGGGGCCCGGAAACGGCCCAAAAGCGGGCCCAAACTAGCTGGAAATCCATTTCGTGGGTTGCAGTTCAAGGCTTGTCGGAGCTAATCCGGCGGCTAGGGCGGCGAGGGGAGGCCGGCGAAGGGCGAGGGAAACGTTAGGGAGGTCCGGTGGTGCTGGGCGGTGGCCGGAGGAGGCTGGACGGGGCGGAACCGAGTTGAATAGGGGCCGAACAGGGCTGTCTCACGCGGGGAAGGGGCGCCTGGGTGGAGGAGTGGGCAGGCGGTGCACGGCGGCGAGTGGCGGACGCGGGGCGTGTGAGCGCGGGCGGCGGGACGGGCGGCGACGGAGAGCTGCAACGTTTGCTCTTCTTCTGTCTTCGTTCGCTGGAATGCGCAGAAGGGAGGAGAGAGCGTGCGAAGGAGAGAGAGAGAGAGAGAGAGAGAGAGAGAGAGAAGAAGAAGAAGAAGAAGATAAGAGAGAAAAGATGGGTTTGAATGGTCAAAGGGAGAGGGGAAAAACAAGTGGGCGGCAGCCCACTATTTGGTGGAAAGGGGGGCCAATTTGCACGAAGGGGAGAAGGAAAGGGGAGAGGAGAGAGAGAAAAGAGAGAAAAAGAAGAGAGAGGAGAGAAAAGAAATAATATAAAATATAACACCACATGGTCATATTTTTTTCTTTTATCTTCTTTTCTCTTTCCCTTTCTATTTTCTTTTGGTCTTCAATATTTCCTCCGATAATTTCTTTATTGAAATTTCGGACTCGTCAACAATTTGATAGACGATGAGACAGATCCTAAAAATAAGAATTATGACGCGCTTAAAATTCGATTCCCGAAATCGAGTTCAATTTCGTAGTTAAAAATCGATCAGACGTGATTTTAGTCCAATCCAACAAATTGAGTAGCTTTTAGGGATTTTACTGCATATACATCCCTTAATGGCTTCACCCAATAGGTTAGTTAACTCGTGAGTGATCAGCTCAGAGAAAAAAGACCGTAAACACATCGACAAAATGCCCATTTCACTTTATCGAAAACGGGGTCGAATTTCAGGATGTCACAACTCTTCCCCTCTTATAAAAATTTCGTCCTCGAAATTTAAACCATTACACTTTGTTAAAAAAGGCGTGGGTATAATTGTCTCATCGATTCTTCAGTCTCCCAAGTCGCTCCTTCAGTGTCATGGTGTTGCTAGACCACTTTGACCAACGGAATGGTTTTTGTACACAGAACTTGCTCTTTACAATCGAGAATCTGAACCAGGCTTTCAACGTATGACACATGGTCATCCACGTCCAATTCTTCGAAATTGAGCATGTGGGTCGAGTCAGGCTCATACTTCCTTAACATCGACATGTGAAAGTCGTCATGCACTTGCGCCAATCTTGGTGGCAACGCAAGACGATACGCTAGGTTTCCGATTCTTTCAAGAATCTCAAACAGACCTTCGTACCTCGAACTCAGCTTGCCTTTCTTATCAAAGCGTGAAGTTCCCCTCATTGGTGACACTTTCAGAAAAACGTGATCACCAACTTGGAATTCCAAAGATCTTCGACGCTTATCTGCATAACTTTTATGCCTGCTCTGCGCTGTCTTTAATCTGTCTTTGATCACTACCACGGCATCTACTGATTGCTGAACCAACTCTGGGCCTGTTATCTTCCTTTCTCCAACTTCATCCCAACACACTGGAATTCTGCATGCTCTGCCATACAACGCTTCAAATGGAGCCATCTTGATGCTCTGCTGATAACTGTTGTTGTAGTCGAATTCCACTAGATGAAGCTGATCTTCCCAACTTCCTTTGAAGTCTATTACACACGCTCTCAGCATGTTTTCAAGAGTCTGAATTGTCCTTTCCGACTGGCCATCCGTCTGAGGATGACATGCCGTACTGTACTGAAGCTTTGTATCTAAAGCACTCTGCAAGCTCTTCCAAAAAGCAGCAGTAAACCTCAAGTCTTTATCAGATGTTATTGTAACCAACACTACATGCATACGAACCACTTGACGCACATACAGGTCTTCGTGTCTATCATACTCAGGTCCTTTCGAACTGCAATGAAGTGAGCCGACTTTGTCAGCCTGTCGACTACTACCCAAATCGAATCATTTCCTCTTTGACTCCTTGGTAGTCTAGTCATGAAATCCATCGTGATATGCTCCCATTTCCATTCTAGAATCGCGAGAGGTTGCAGAAGTCCTCCCGACTTGCAATACTGGACTTTTACTTGCTGACAAGTCAAACACTTGACCACATGCTTGGCGATGTCCGCCTTCATACCTGACCACTGGTAATGTTGACGCAGATTTTGATACATCTTGGTACTTCCATGATGAATGCTGTAACTACTACGATATGCTTCAGATAAAATATTCTTTCTAAGCTCTATATTGATAGGTACAACCATACGTCCACGAAGTCTCAGTACCCCATCATTAGAAACATGGAAATCCGCCTTTCTTTTATCAATATCCTATTGAAGAATTCTCTGTACATCTGGGTCTGTCAGTTAGAGTTCTTTGATTCTGACCTGGACATCCTGTTCAATTCTGAGGGTGGCCATAAGATGCGAGGCATGCGAGCGCAGGCGGCGGGACGGGCGGCGACGGCGAGCTGCAACGTCTGCTCTTCTTCTATCTTCATTCGCTGGAATGCGCGAAAGGGAAAAGAGAGCGTGCGAAGGAGAGAGAGAGAGAGAGAGAGAGAGAGAGAGAGAGAGAAGAAGAAGAAGAAGAAGAAGAAGAAGAAGAAGAAGAAGAAGAAGATAAGAGAGAAAAGATGGGTTTGAATGGTCAAAGGGAGAGGGGAAAAACAAGTGGGTGACAGCCCACTATTCGGTGGAAAGGGGGGCCAATTCGCACGAAGGGGAGAAGGAAAGGGGAGAGGAGAGAGAGAAAAGAGAGAAAAAGAAGAGAGAGGGAGAGAAAAGAAATCATATAAAATATAACACCACATGGTCTTATTTTTTTTCTTTTATTTTTTTTTCTCTTTCCCTTTTGATTTTCTTTTGGTCTTCAATATTTCCTCCGATAATTTCTTTAATGAAATTTCGGACTCGTCAACAATTTGACGAACGATGAGACAGGATCCTAAAAATAAGAATTATGACGCGCTTAAAATTCGATTCCCGAAATCGAGTTTAATTTCGTGGTTAAAAATCGATCAGACATGATTTTAGTCCAATCCAACAAATTGAGTAGCTTTTAGGGATTTTACTGCAGATACATCCCTTAACGGCTTTACCCAATAGGTTAGTTAACTCGTAAGTGATCAGTTCAGAGAAAAAGGATCGTAAACACGTCGACGAAATGCCCATTTCACTTTATCGAAAACGGGGTTGAATTTTAGGATGTAACAGCTTCGCCAGTCACGCCGCGACTTCCAGCCCCGCCACCGACGCCTGCAGCAGCTCCCTCCGCTTCGCCTACAACCCGTTGGTTCGCGATTCAGCCGGTCATCGCCGCGCCTCTGCGCACCAGCACCCATAAGCCTGGTTGCGCAGCAACCTACGACCCGCAAGAACTCGCGCACACCACCCGACGACTCGCGACGCTGCAGCAGCCCGAGAATCCGCGCTGGCCATCGCGACCTACTGCTGCCCAGTGTGACATCGGAGCTCCAAAGCCCGCCACTCCTGACCTCGCCACGCCACCATCTCTGCACCGCCCGTCGCTGCTCGTCTCCCTTCTCCTGAGCCCACTGTCAGTCGTGTGCTGCACCTCCTCCCAGCAACACCGACGTCGCGAGCACCCAAATTCGACGCTACCTCTATTGCTTTTGTAGCACCGCTGCTAGGAGCCCGACGCCGCCATAACCGTTGCTGCCCAACCCTCGCCGGAGCTCCGAAGCCCGCCGCTCCTGACCTCGCCGCACCACCGCACCGCCTCTGCTTGCGATCCGTTTCCCCGTCGATGCCACTGTCCTCTCTTGAGCCTTAGGTGGTTTATTTATTTTTTATTCATTTATTTGTTTATATTTTAAGTTTTGTTATTATTATTTAAGTTAGAGCATGGTATATTAATTTTAATTATTTGTATTGTTTATACATTATCCACTAGGATTTTGTCTGGAATTATTGTAATTATTAATTTAATCCGAGAGACATTGGATTATTTTTTTAATTATATTAATTTTTGGGCTTTTTGGTAGAATTTTTAAATCATTATAATTATTAATTTGATTCGTAAGACTTCGGATCAGATTTTTAATTATTTTGATCCATTTGTCGTGATAATTAGGGTTACGATAATCATTAATTTGACCTGTGAGACAACATGTTATTTTTTTCGATCATTTTAATCATTTATTTTGTTGATAGCTTAGATTTAATATTTATTTAATAAATACTTATCTTTTAAAAAAATAAAAAATATCAATATCCTGCATGAGCATATGAGCATATAGGTTTAGTAAATCAAACATGTAGGTTTAGTAGATTAGAATTTTGTTAGAAATAAGTTAGGGTTGCACCTAAATTAATTTTTTAGATAATGTTCGCACATTTTAATTATCTCATTTTTCAAAAAAAAAAGTTTTCTAAGATGGGATAGGGTTTAAGTCAAATTAATCCCTAGAATAAATTAGAAAATTATCCCTTTGTGGATAGATTAATTAGGATCTTTATAAATTCTAAATTTCAATAAAAAAAATCCAAAAATACTAGGTGCATGTTAACTAGTTTGCATAATAGGATTATTTAATCAGAACTTGTTAATTAGTGAAGTTAGGTCATGAGGTGCATAATAATTATTTTACATAATAGACCAATTTAATTAGAATTTGCATATTAATAAGATTAATTTATTAGTTTAAAAATTCATTTTCATAAAAGAATTTTAATTTTTAAGAAAACCCAAAAAAAGAAAAGAAATGATTGCTTGTTTTGTGTGATGCAATTTATTTATTATTTTTATTTGAATGTTTTTATAATGGATGAGCACCCATGTGGTCACCGCATTTGCATGATAGTAATTTAGGTTAAAATAAATTAGCTGCCCGCAAAAAAAACATTTTTGAAAATTAAAAAAGAAATAGTACGAAAGGGCATTAGATCAATCTAGTGTAACCAAGTCCCCGTACCCTTAGTCTCTAGTTTGTAGGAGTAAAATAATTCTTCTTTTATTTTACTTAGGTGTCTAATCGACCTACCATAAACTGATTAGTGGCGACTCCTAGTTAATAATCTTTGCATGCTAAGTATTTGAACGTTAAGTCGCGAATTAGTATGAGCTTGTGAGAACCCGAGCTAAATTAAAGACTTAGTAATCCATTAACCTAGTTTTAGGTAGTGCACCCGAAAATTAGGTCGCGACAACCACGGGTACCATGACCATGGCCAAAGTGGCTATTGTAAACCTTGCAACCTCTAGACTGACCATGGCTAGAGAAAGAGGAACCAAGAGGGGTAGAGGCATTTCGTTGAGTAGAGTTGGCTATAGCAAAGTTAACTTGAGAGGAAGGCTTGGAGATATACATTTTCTAGAAGGCCTTAATGCTCATCGTAACGAGATTTTTTTAGAATGACCAAGTAATATAGGAACAATGTCTTGGAGATCAGATTGTGTTGCGATAGGGCGAGCGATTGAACAATAATATAGACAAAAGAAGAAAATAAATCGCATATCAGATTTACGTAATTTAGTCATAAAGACCTACGTCCATGGGAAGAGCAGCAATGAATTTCACTATATATCAAGTAATACAAGGATATTACATACTCAAGTCACTCAAACACTCTCTCGGTATTTCCCAAGCCCCAATTACACTCGATAACACACGCAGTGTTTAGCCCTGCAATTCCTTAAGAAATAATCTCTTAATTTCAAGAAGGAATTACACGTAAATCTTACCACAAGAATTAAATCGGCTACAAACACTAATTTTTATTGAATGTAATTCATGGACAAGAACAACAAAGAAAATCCCTTCTAAGCACTCAGCGACGAGGCGGTGCTTCAAGACCAGTTCTTTACGATCAACCTTTTTCCATCTATGGCCACAAGTCTATATGATTATGTTTCCTATTTTAAATGATTCTATGCAAAACATATGTCTGTATGTTTTAAACAAAATCCAAATCCAAGTAAAAGTTGAACTTTCCTATTTTAGTAGCCAGACTCTCAAACGCAGATTCAAATTTGGGAAGTTGATTTTCGGGTCTTCTTTACTCAATTTCGAACGTCTACAACATATCCAATTCAAAATATTCGTAATTTCGCATTGGACTCAAACTCGAGACATATTTTAACAATCTCCACATTGGCTCAACATTTGAGCCAAGTTGCAATCGCTTTGCAAAAATTCAAACTCTGCCACTACTTTCCCATAGCCCCTGATAGGCTCAATTGCCACATATATTATCCAAGTCCAAGCCTTACTTGAATTTCGCCATAACTGAGGACCTCATCAGAATACCAATTTCACATACACCTTTAACTACTCCACAAGGATTTTCCGACGCAACCTCCTCAATCGCAAATAAAGTAAAACCATTTTTGCATCAATATCTATTAGGAGATTGAATACGTACCTTGTTAATTTCAGCAGTTACAGCAACCATCGACTCTACAAGCTCCACCTCGCTACAAGCACCATCCGTGTCGATTACTTTGCTAGTACCCATATACGCTACCTCAAGAGTTTCTGGGTGCAACTCCACCTCAAGCTGAACACTGTCCAGATCTGTATTAACACTGCCACAAACACTCCTAGCTAGAAGTACTGGAGACTCATGAAGGGTAACTTCTCCGCTGTTAATAGGTGAATTTATATCTGGGCACCACAACCGATTGCCTCGCTCACCTTGTGCATAGCCATGGAATATGCACCTTGCCCTCCAATCGAGCTTACCATCACTCACTCGAAAATAACACGGGCAACCAAACATTCTAATAATAGAATAACCAGCAACGTTATTTGACTACACTTCTTCAGGAGTCCGCCAATCAATAGCAGTTAATGGGGATCTATTCACCGAGCAGCTTATCATACTAAGTACATCAGCTAGGATTCTCCTAGCAATACCAGCATTAGAGATCATTTTTTGGGTCGTCTCTAGTAATGTTTAGTTCATCAATTCTGCAAATTGTTGTGATTTACCGGCACTAGTGTGGTGTTTCACTATGCCCTCTTTCTTGCAGAATTTATTTGCCAACTTCGAGTAGAACTCCATGCTATTGTTAGTCCACACATGCTTGATCGACTTACCAATCTCCGTCTTGATCAAAACTCTCAACCGCATGATCCTGACACTAGTATCAAACTTGTGCATTAGCACAAACACCCAGGTCTTCCTCGAGCAGTCAAAATACTCTCGAACAGATGCATCCGATGTCTCCACAGCGAAATTTATCACCGTCTCACTTTGAAGTTTATACAGGCCTTCGTGCTTAATTCATTTCATTATCACCAAGGCACCTCGAACAACCTTCAAAACTCCACATTTTGAAGAATACCTGCAACCAGCTGAATTTAAGGCACCCAAGGAAATTAAGTTCTTTTTAAATTCTAGAACGTGTCTTACTCCAGTTAATATTCTCACAATGCCATACTGCAATCTGATTTTAACATTACCAACACCCACAACATCGCACTCAACGTTGTTCCCTAACTGGACTTTACCACTACTCGTGCACTGATATATAATAAACTAGTTTCTATTTGGTGTGACATGAAAAGAACAATTAGAATCCATAATCCATCCATCAAAAGATGAATAATCAGTGACAGACAAGACATAATCAGTATTATCTCGCTACATCGCAACATTATCTCGCATAATCAACTATAATTTCCTTACCTTCTCATTCTTTAGCTTAAGGCAATTCCTTCTAAGATACCTCCTCTTGCCACAGCTCCAACAGACAACATCAGCAGTCTTAGATTGACTATGCATGTTCATATTAGTACTACTCTTACCCACACGTGTTATAGATCTTCCTCTATTTTCACCTACTAAGGCAGCAGATACAGGTTCGCCAGATTCTCTTCTACGAATGTTCTCGCTCAAAATCAAATCTCAAACCCCATTAAACGTCAAACTTGTTGACCCAGAGGAATTACTAATAGTAGTAACAGTAGTATTCCAACTATCAAGCAATAAGGATAATAGAATCAAAGCATGTACCTCATCTTTAAAATTAATCTCAACTGAATTCAATTGACTAACAATTACATTGAATTCATTGATATGATCTGTAATTGACGCACCTTCGCTCATCTTTGAATTAAATAGACGTCGCATCAAATAGACCTTGTTGATCGTAGAGGGCTTCTCGTACATATCTGATAGGGCTTGCATCAAATCAGCAGTGGTGTTCTCCTTCAAGATATTAAACGCAACGTTACGAGCCAACGTCGGCCGAATAACACCCATAGTTCGTCTATCCAGTAAATCCCAATCAGCTTGCTTCATCGTCTCTGGTTTCTCCCCAAATAAAGGCAAGTACAGTTTCATATGGTAAAGATAATCTTCAATCTGCATATTCCAGAAACTAAAATCTTTCCCATCAAATTTGTCGATTCTCACTTTTACTTCTTCTGTTGCCATCAATTCACTTCAACTCAGCCAAAGTCTGGCTCTGATACCACTTGTTGTGATAGGGCAAGTGATCAAACAATAATATAAACAAAAGAAGAAAATAAATTGGACACCAAATTTACGTGGTTTAGTCATAAAGACCTACGTCCACAAGGAGAGCAGCGGTAAATTTCACTATAGATCAAGCAATACAAGGAGATTACACACTCAAGTCACTCAAACACTCTCTCGGTATTTCCTAAGCCTCAATTACACCCAATAACACACTCAGTGTTTAGCCCCGAAATTTCTCAAGAAATAATCTCTCAATTTCAAGAAGGAATTATACACAGATCTTACCACAATATTTAAATCGGCTACAAACACTAATCTTTCTTGAATGTAATTCACGGACAAGAACAACAAAGAAAATCCCTCCCAAGCACTCGACGACGAGGCGACACTTCAAGACCAATTCTTCACAATCAACCTTCTTCCATCTATGGCCACAAGTCTATATATATAAGTGAAACCCTTATTCCTTTGCCAACTTCTCATAGGATTTTGTTTCCTATTTTAAATGATTTTATCCAAAACATATGTCTGTATGTTTTAAACAAAATCCAAATCCAAGTGAAAGTTGGACTTTCCTATTTTAGCGGCCAGACTCTTAAACGCGAATTCAAATTTGGGAAGTTGATCTTCGGATCTTCTTTACTCAATTTCGTACGTTTGCAACCTATCCAATTTAGAATATTCGTAATTTCGCATTAGGCTCAAAATCGAGACATATTTTAATAGATTGGAGGCCCTAGAAGATATGGACATTGAAATCCTCTGGTTCAAGAGGCTTGCCTGCAACACCCATCTCATTGACAATGGATTTAGCACATTGGAGCAATTAATAACTGATTTGTCATGTTTCTGTTGCAGATGCTGAAGACTAAGATGAAGAGAGAACATTTGTGTAGCGAAAGTTGAGCCAAAAGAGGCATTGAAAGCATCCCATATGGCTTTACTAGTTGGTTTACCTATAATTAGAGGTAAAATGATTCTGAGAGGGACACAATTAGAAGACTCTTGATGGAAGCGTTTTGTTATTGTCGGAGCTACTTGGGGCTGCATTAAAGGGACACATTTTGGTTCTATCGACATGGTCATAAAGGTTTTGTCCTTTGAGATACAAGATGACCCATGCTTTTGATAACAAGTAATTGGATGCTTTGAGACTTAGAGGGAGGAAGTGTGGAAGAGGGGTTTATAATGGCAATAATGGTGGTGGTGGCGGGAAGATTCTCTAGGGTCATGATGACCACCCTTGTAAGGAACAAAAAAGGAGAAGAAGAACGGTAGGGTTGAAAGTGGCGTTAACCTTAGATGGCTCTTGATATCATGTTGAGACAGAAATTATTGTGTATTTTCATTAAGCTCAAGTGAGTATTTATATACTAAAGAGTATGTTACAAAAGATTTGCTTTCAAGAAGAGAAATACATCAATTAGAAAACTTTCAAACTTCTAAAGATAAAATTCCAAAACTTCCAAACCTGATAGCTCCATATTTAGTGGATAAGCAGCAGCATTGTCATCAACTCAATTTGTACTTTAACATCTATTCCCGTGTTGTTTGCACGAGCTGATAGACTTCTCTAGTGCCTCCGCTGCTTCGGACAATTCGAACAAGAACTTTTGAATAAGGTTTTGGATTATCCAAATTACTCGCTTTAATTTGGAAAAACAATATCAAAACAAAAGATGGTCGTGGGCATTCAAAGCAGAAATGCGACATCATGATAATAAGTCGAAAGCTGCTAAGATACTCGGGTGCTAAAGAACGTCTATGGTGCCCCTTCTTCGCCAACTCGCCCCACGTAAAGATGACGAAGCATTCAACAAGGACCATGCATCAATCTGAAATGCGCAAACCCTACTTTAAATATGGAGCAACTGTCTACCGGGGCTGATAATAGAGACGATATGCGAGCCAAAAGGCGGGACCATAAAGAAGAACATTTACAGCGGAGGCAGGAATAAAGCTGACCAATACTAGTGCCAATTGTGAGATTTTATGGGACCGTTACGGATTTGCTTAAAAAACAATCAAAGTCAAGCTTAAAAAAAAAAAATCTCTAGTTAAAGCGCTCTCCTCGACCAAAAGGAGTCTTTGCTTGCTATAAATAGATTTCCAAATAATACTAACAAGACAAGCGGAAGATCGAATTCCTCCCTTTCGAGTCCGAGCTTTCAAGTAGCCTCTGGACTAGCTATTAAGATAGGAGTAATCGACTCCTATTTTTCTCTTTGTAGAGCGTCTAAAAGTTTTTAGGAAAACTAAAGGTAATAAAAATATTTGAACTATTTACTTTTATAATTTAATACGATTTGATGGTATTATATTAATAAAATATTTTCTTAACAAAGGAATTAAGTATCGTATTAAATCAGTGTATAGGAATCATCGACTTTATAAGTTATTGGTCTATCGTGACAAAAAAACTCTTCTTCACTTTCAAAGATTCTATAAATTTTCTTCTTGGTGGCCTGGCTTCATTAGCCAAAGCTTTATGCCCGCAATTGAATTTGAAAGGTTCCATACGACATGAAGATTTGAAATTGTCAAACCTTTGAGATCTGAGAACTGAATTCTTCACCGTATCTATTAACAAATTTATTCGGTAGAAGCGATCATCCAAAGACCCAATTTCTGAACCAAAAGGATAAGTTATACTTCTCTAGTTGTCGCTAAGCAGATATCTTAGGGGCAGAAATAAGAAATGATATCTGCTTAGCAACAACTAGAGAAGTATAACTTATCTAGTGATTTAATGTGACAAGAAATGATAACCTGGGAAATGCCATGTAAAGAGACCATTTCGAATCACTATAAAAGAGAGGCTCATTTTTCATGAAAAGGGACCAGACAATTGAGAATATACGGCCACAAATTCGTGAAATAAGAAATCACGTAAGAGAGAGGGAGAGATCTCGGCCAGCTTTCAGCGGAGACAACTCTCCACGCCAGCGCCCTCTTCGCGACCAGACCAGTGGTCACACCTCTGACGCGATTGCCTCTCACCACTTCTAGCAACTTCACAACAAAGTAGCCAGTCGCGGCTTCACATTGTCCCCTTGGGTCTCGCTGTGCTCCAACGGTAGCCGTGACGTGTCTTTGCTACTGCTCCATCGCTCGCATCACCAACTGGCAAGCACCGTCATAGTGTCATTGATAAGTTGACTCATCCAAGTTAAAAGTTGAAGACCGTGAGTTCAAGGGGTGGATTTTGTTCCCCACTATCAAAACTGTCGACCAAGGTTAAGAATTCCAAGTCAAGGAAACCCATCACGTGATCTTGCAGAGGATAAAAGACAACAAAGAGGGAGGTGGCTCTTGGAGATCTGCCAATCGAGGACACGCATGTCACCTCTATTCATCACCAGCTGTTCAATCCGAGTCTTCGCAATAGCTGGTCATCATCTCTATCCTTGGATGCGAACTTTCTCGACCGTGACTATCCTTGGCGTGTCGCCTTTGCTGCCCCCGCCGTGTTCAAATAGCCCGTGACGACCCGTTGCTGCTTTGATCTGTGCCCAACGACGAGTTGCTTTCCATTCGAGCCGTAAAGCCACCGTTCCCATTCACATCCGAACCAAGTCGATCCCGAAGTTCTTATTTTTGCAGGTTCGTTGACCGTGAGCCCACAGTCATCCTTTACCAAGAGATCCCACCATCACCCACAACGCACCATCATCAACCTGATGTCAACTGGGTGAGACTCAGTGAGGATTGCGAAACGTGGAGAACAAGAGCTAAAGAAAAGAACACAAATCCTTTGGAAAATCGTGCACGATCCACGCTGGGACAAAAGCCACAAGCGGCCTTCTCTACAGCTCAAGAAATTTCTGCTTTGCAGGTTTCCTTAAAACCCCACCAAGCTCACTCCTTGCCGTGACGACTCTTACGTGAAGCGTCGTCCCCGTTCGCCGTCCAAAAACCGGTCGCGATCTCGGTCCGATTGCACTTGGTCCAAATTTGGGAAGAATATCATCAAATTAGGTAAGATGCACATCTCTCGTATATTTGGATATTTTATTATGTCTATTTATATCTAGTTTCGTATCCGTGAGTGATAGACATAACTTTCAATTAGGATTTATTCCTAATTTGCAACCGCACTATGATTTTTTATTCCATCTATAAGGCTTTAGATGAAATAATTAATCAAGCGATAATAAAATTGATATTTTGATCTTTAAAGCTTAAGATCAATTTATCGATTTTATTAGCGAAATATTATCCTTTTATCTGAACGATGCATGATATCTTTAGTGATTTTGAATGGTCTGTCTTATCTTGATTGCTTTATCTTGAAATATGTTTGGGTTAGGATATTGCATGATTTAGGGTTATTTGCATGTTTAGATTAAGCATTTTTTTTATCATGAATTTTCGAAATAAAAATTGAATCTAGGATGTTAGATTTTTGTTTCGTTTGCTTAAATTGCATGTTTAATTATTTGACATTTTAAATAAATTAAAAAAACAATAACAAAATCATCATTCATATGTCATGTAGAGTTAGGGCATCTTTTTGTATGCCATTGCATATTAGGGTAAAATTGCACTTAGTTTAGTTCTAGATAATATTTTTCTTGATTTATTATAAGTTTAGATATTAAATAGATTGCATTTTATGATTATTTGGGTTAAGATATTATTTTAGTTTTAATTAGGGTTTGGCTTAGCTTAATTCCTAATATAAATCGAATAGGATCTTAATCTAGCTAGATAATTTTCACATTTTACCTAATTTCGAATTTCATGAAATATACAAAAAATGCCATAGGTTGAATTAGTTATATTGTCTAGGATAGATTGCATTCTTTTAGGAAAAAGAAAGAAAATAAAAATGTCACATGCACATCATTAGGATTAGATTCATTGAAATGCATGTCATGTGGTAGTTGTTGCTAGGTCCATCCAATTAGAAATTACATGTCATTAGAGTTAGGTCATTTAGTTAATATTGCATCACATATTGCATAATTTTCATTAAATAAGTGAAAAAAAAAAAGAGAGAAATTACGTGTTAATTAGAAATCATATCTAGGGTTGTTGATATGAATTTTAATCTAACAATGCAGATGCTTTCGTTGCTATGAGGTAAGTCCTGTAATTTATTCATTGCTTTCTTGAATGTTAAATTGGTGGTTTGTGCATCTGTATGATCACCTCACATGTTAGGTAAATAGATTTAAAATCAATCCAAACTGCTTGCAAAAACATTTTTGAAAATAAAAAGAAATGGTACTGAAAGGGAGTCTAGTGTAACCAAGTCCTCATACCCAAAGTCTCTGGTTCATAGGAGTAAAATAATCCTCCAATTATTTTACTTAGCTGTCTAATCGACCTACTGAAAACTGATTAATGACGACTCCTAGACAAAGTCTATCTACATGTTAAATATTTGAAATTTAAGTCGTGAATTGGTATAGGCTTAGGAGAACTCGAGCTAAGTTTAAAAACTTAGTAGTCCATTAAACTAGTTTTAGGTGGTGCACCCGAAAAATATGTCGCGACACATAGACTAGCTATTAAGATGAATGTGTGGTTTATCATTAACTAGGAAGGCAAATAGAAAGTTCTTAGATGAATACTTGATTTATAATTAATAATTCTAATACCAATGATCCATTTCACGAAGTGCTTAGATCCATATGAGAAGATAATGTTTTGAAGTATCTGGTTGAATAAGACGCCTTTCTTTCCTTCTTTATTTTTTAGAATTTTTATTCCCACAATCAATCTTTAATGTTGTTATTTCTTCAATTAAAATCTTTACTCGCTCTCCTAATTCTAAGAAACTGGAACTAATTAATCGCTAAATAAAGGACTGGTAGCATCTTTTTACCAGCATATCTTATGTCAAACTTCAACTCTTTTGTAATCGGTAATTGCATAATTCTCAACCCAAAATAATAAAACTAACTATAGTTTTCTCGTTTTATGTTGTGATAATAAATTAATAAGATATGTAGGTTAGGTGTGCTAGCCTTTTCGTTGTAACTATCTTTTTCCCACCTTTTTTTTTTTTTCTGTTTGTAATTTTAATATTGGAGTTAAACACAAAAAACGATAAACAAACATACACTTTTCCAAGGTCTAAAGCCACTTGGCAATAGAATAACCGCAAAGTCAATCCGTGACTAGTTGCAATCAACTATGTGCATGCTAAAGTCTTGCGATTCGGACCCCAAGAAAAAAGTCTTGCGATTCCCCCCCCCAACCCCCCCACATTAATTAATTCTTTCAATCCGCCACTTCCAAAGTGCATTTAAAGCAATTCGTTATTATTATTATTATTTTTGTTTATACATTGTTCTGAAAGTTGCCGCGCTTATTATCAGGCAGAAATCCCAAAGCCAAGTGAATCTTTCACCCAGTGTGTTTTTCCCACCACAACTTGGTTCAATTGGACAAAATAGCGGGACAAGAATGGCACTGTTAATGTCTCCTCGGACATGAGCTCTAGAGTTCAAATTACGTTGATCATGCTTCAATTTCAAGTGGTGGTCAAGGTACAAAACCTAACTTAGAGCCGACGCTAGCCTCTCCGAATCATCAACTGAATCAAACCTCTTCAATTAGTGTCACATAAATTGATTTTTCCATGTACACATGGATCAGGACTTAAACGCAAGGGAGCATTTGGATGGATTGAGTTGATGGATCGGCGTGTTCTCATGTGTGATGGTAAATATCCGATCTTCTTCAAGATGAGGATGTATGTGTTTTCATTTTCTTAGAATTGGGCTAGCAAGTGCTCAAGCAAGTGTTAACCATAATGTGTCGCAACTGGTTTTAATTTATCCAAAGTCCTTTTGGCACTATTATATCTTTTGCTTATCACTAATTTGCAACAATTTTCTAAGATTCACCTTTGAACCCTTTTAGATATGTAATTTAAACGAAATCAATATGAACTGATATGAGAACGAGGATCATCCTCTTCTGCGTTTGCTTTTTGCGAACCGCGATGTACGAACTGCAACTTCTTCAGTTTCATCCCTGACCATTTATGTGGTTTCAAGATGGAATGCAATTAGAAGACTCTTGATGGAAGCGTTTTGTTATTGTTAGATAGCTACATGGGCTGTATTAGAGGGACACGTTTTGGTTCTATCGACTTGGTCATAGAGGTTTTGTCCCTTGAGAAATGGGATGACCCATGCTTTCGGTAACAAGTAATTGGATGCTTTAAGACTTAGAGAAAGGAAGTGGTGAGCAGATCCAAATGGAGGAAGTGTGGAAGAGGGGTTTATAATGGCAATAATGGTGGTGGTGGCGGCAGGATTCTCTAGGGCCATGATGACCACCCTTGTAGGGAACAAAAAAGGAGAAGAAGAATGGAAGGGTTGAAAGCTAGCCTTAGATGACTCTTGATATCATGTCGAAACAGAAATTATTGTGTATTTCCATTAAGCTTAAGTGAGAATTTATATACCTAAGAGTACATTATGAAAGATTTACTTGCAAGAAGAGAAATACATCAATTAGAAAACTTTCAAACTTCTAAAGATAAAATTCCAAAACTTCCAATCAGATAGCTCTATATTTAGTTGATAAGCAGCAGTATTGTCATCAGCTCAATTTGTATTTTAACATCTATTTCCGTGTTGTTTGCATAAGCTGATAGACTTCTCTAGTGCCTCCGCTGCTTCGGACAATTCGAGCAAGAACTTTTGAATAAGGTTTTGGATTATCCAAATTACTCGGTTTAATTGGGAAAAGCAATATCAAAACAATAGACGGTCGTGGGCATTCAAAGCAGAAATGTGACATCATGATAATAAGTCGAAAGCTGCTAAGATACCCGGGTGCTAAAGAATGTCTATGGTGCCCCTTCTTCGCCAACTCACCCCATGTAAAGATGAAGAAGCATTCAACAAGGACCATGCATCAATCTGAAATGCACAAACCCTAATTTAAATATGGAGCAACTGTCTACCGGGGCTGATAATAGAGACGATATGCGAGCCAAAAGGCGGGACCATAAAGAACATTTACAGCGGAGGCAGGACTAAAGCTGACCAATATAGTGCCAATTGTGAGATTTTATGGGACCGTTGCGGATTTGCTAAAAAGGTAATCAAAGTCAAGCTTAAAAAAGAAAAAAAAATTCTCTAGTTAAAGCGCTCTCCTCGACCAAAAGGAGTCTTTGCATGCTATAAATAGATTTCCAAATAATACTAACAAGATAAGCGGAAGTTCGAATTCCTCCCTTTGGAGTCCGAGCTTTCAAGTAGCCTCTGGAGTGGTGGGATTCGATCTATCATTTCTTATTTCTATCCCAAAGATATATGCTCAGCAACAACTAGAGAAGTATAACTTATCCTTTTGGTTCGGAAACTGGGTCTTTGGACGGTCTTCTACCGAATGAATTTGCTAATAGATACGGTGAAGAATTCAGTTCTCAGATCTGAAAGATTTGTCAATTTCAAATCCTCATGTTGGATAGAACCTTTCGAACCAAATTCCGGGTATAAAGTTTTGGTTAATGAAGCCAGGCCACTAGGAAGAAATTTTATAGAATCTTTGAAAACGAAGAGGAGTTTTTTGTCAAGATAGACTAATAACTTATAAAGTAGATGATTCCTAAACACTGATTTAATATGATACTTAATTCCTTTGTTAAGAAAATATTTGATTAATATAATACCATCAAATCGTCTTAAATTATAAAAGTAAATAGTTCAAATATTTTTATTACCTTTAGTTGTCCTAACAACTTTTAGATTCTCTACAAAGAGAAAAATAGGAGTCGATTACTCCTATCTTTAAAATAATTTATTAACCCAATAAGGTCTTTGACACCTGAAATTTTTTGTTGACATTTTAAACAAATATTTTGCAAAAATATAAATAAATAAATAAATAAGAAAACAAACAAAAAAGAGAGAAAAGAAAAGAAAAGAATATATAAAAGGGACGCTGGTGAAGCAAAGGAGGGGAGGCCATTTGACGATTTTTTCTATCTTGGAGGTCTCTCTCTCTCTAAAAAAACCGTTCGCGCGGGGATTCTCGCTCCCTCTCTTTCTCCATGGAGGATTCTTGGGCTCGCTCGGGGGCGCTCTTTTCTCTCTCTGGAACTTCTCTCGGAAATTCTCTTTGGCGAAGCCGATTTCTAGGTTCTTCGAGCTCAGCTGATTTCTGGGGTTCTTCGAGCTTAGCTGATGACCTCGGAGCTGAGGATCGAATGCGGTGGCAGAGGCGGTGACGATAGCGGCTCCTTCTCTTCGCCCTCCCTTCAGATGAAATCGGATCACGACCTCCTCCTCCCTTAAAATCCGTATCTCCGGCTGAGTGGAGTGGGAGTTAGTTGGGGATTTCGTCACTGGTTCGTCCGCGCAAGAAGGCGGAGAGCCGATTTTCTCTCGGGAGCTAGTTATCTCTCGATTGTTTGTTCTCGGGCTCTTTCTGGGAAAACGGCCGAACGGACTCTCTCGATCAGAATCTCTCCACAAATCTATTCGGTTCAAAGGATTTCGATCAATTAGAACCGACTGATGAGGATCGGCGAAGATGGTGGCGGTGACGGCAACGACAACGACGCTTAACCGATTTTCTCTCTGGATTGGGCTCACCGGATCGGGGTTCAGGTTCGCGCCGAGTGGGAAGTCTCGGCTCAGCTCCAAAGATAGAGCTCTGAAACTAATCGGTGAAAGCGGCCCTCTGTCTCTGGCTTGATCAGGTTTTCTCTATCTCTCTCTCTCTCTCTCTGATTGCTCTGTCTCGCGCATGATCTGTTACTCTCTCTTGGGTTTGATCGTTGTCTTTTTCTCGATCGCTCTTTCTCTATCAATTTTGTACTTGTATTTGTTTTTTTTTTTTAGCTCTGAGGTTGTGTGTTTTCATTAGCCTCTTCTGCCAAGTCACTTTAGCTTGCGTGTCGTTCATGATAATTGTCATGTTCGTGATGTTCTGTTTGACGCCATTTGCTCCATAACCTGGAAATGCCCTCCACCTGTTCGATGTAATAAACCAATGTCGGCCTTGTCCTTATTGAAGAAAAGAAAATGGTCTTTCGAGGCATGTAGAAGTCTTTGAATTGGATAGCTATGGAGTATCTATTTATTTTGATATGAAAAGATCGAAGCTCGGCCTTTAGCTAATGAAGATGATAGATGGTTAGACTTTGTTCTGTGGAGATACCGGTGCCACTCACTTTCAGCTTGGAACAGATGGTTATGGATGCTCCTTTTGGCGATATCCTGTAATGGGAAGAGTTGTGACATCCAGATTTTTTAACCCTGTCTTCGACTGAATAAATCGGGCATTTCATTGTCGCGTCTATAGGGTTATTCTCAGAGCTGATCACTCTCGAGATAACTAGACTAGTTGGGGAAGTTATTAAGGAATTTTAAAGCAATAGACTTGAGAACTCGATCAGGAATCGGCTTCTTGACCGTGTCCATCTTTAGAGGTCACTACGGCACAGTTAAAAATCGATTTGAAATCAGAGATAGACTGGATTGATAGAGATATGTGACTAATCGTGGGTGACACCACTGAATTAGAAAATTCTCGTCGGCCGACACTAGACCGATTTTCTTATTGTTTTGGTACCCTGTGTCCGTAATTGAATTCTCGAGATTTTCACGACAATCAAGAGTCGCCATTGAGTCGAGTGGGTTCATAGTGGCTCGAAGAAAATCGACCACGGGTCATTTGCCTTAAAAAGTTCTGAAAACTACCCGATAGTCTAGGTCACGCTAAAAACGCGCCGAATGAAAATTAACCGCCAATTCGAGTCCGATTTCAGAAATTGAAGTTTTGGCCATGTCACAATAAATTTTAGGAGCATCAACTCAGTCTCAGAAGATTTTTCGGAGATTCGGGAAATTTTACGGAAAACCGTTTCGGACGTCGCGGAAATTTGGCAAAAGTTCAGATTGGCTAAATTAATGGGAAATTGGACTTTCAAACAAAGCCGTTGTGTGTCGGGGATTTATAGAAAATCACTTGGGATTTTTCTACATTGAGATTAGACCTCAATTTGGGAAATTGAGCAAGAAAATTTAGTTATTTGGGTGAAATTCGAAATTGGAAAAAAGGGCAGAAATTGGGCCTTCAAAGTGGATAATTTAGATAAATATTAGTGCAAGAAAGTATTGCGAACATTAGATATTTGTGTGGGCTCCAAGGGGACCAAGCCTTAATTGAAGGTGGATATTTTTGACTTTAATTCTCTCTCCCCTCAACTTTCGGCCGCACGCTTCATTGGCTTCTCCTTTGCGCGAGCACCACTCCTTCCTTCGGATGTTTACGACCGCACAAACACCACAGCTGAAGAAGACAAGTAACCCACGCCATTTGCTCTCTTTGTTCGTGCACTAACCCTCACCGAACGAAGAAGAATCACCCAACAAACACCCGCAGAAGCCCACCGAAGTGAAACCGCCCCAAAATCTCTCTCTCTCCATTCACTCGTGTTCTCACGCACAACAGCGAAGAAGCCAGAAATCAGAAGCTGCCAACGTCCCACCGAAGCTCTCTCCTCTCCACGCTGTCACTTGGCCGCGTCTGCTGGTTGTTTAGTCAACAAACCAGCGTTGAAGACCACTCATCTTCGTGTCTTCATCCGCAGGTCAGCAAACCAGCCCATCTCTGAAGACCGAAGCCCCACATGGCTTCACGCAGCTGATTCCCTTCAGTTTCTTGTCACCCGCAAGCCTCCACCAGCGAATTCCTTTTTCATTCGTTGACTCCACCGTTCGTGTCTTCAACTCAGCCGCCCACGAAGACACGAAACCCAGCTGCAGCCTCGCCAAAGCTGCCACGTTGAAGCCCATCTCCTCCAAGACCCATACGAGCACCAGCCTTCTCATGCCTTCCTCTGGTCAGTTAACCGAAGTAGCTGGAGGACGCAATGGAGTTGTTACCGCGTCTTCTTTCTGCCTCGCGTTCAGTCGACCAAGCGGATTGAGGTCAGCAGTCCAGCACCGGCGTTTCGTTGAAGCAGCCCAACGTCTTTAGATCTTCAACCCAATTCCACTACAACAGTCCGCGAACCTCACGCCCATTCAAAGCCCAACGAATTTTGGCCCATTAGCTTGTAAGTTCCAGCATCAGTTTGGCCCAAGTTCAAGTCCAGTCCAATTCTGTCTTAGTCTTGAAGCCCAGCATCAATTGGATTGGAAAGCCTAGCAATTTCAAATTTTTGGGCCCAGCAAAGACAGGCCCAATTCAGTTTTATTTCAAGCCCATTTTCAGAAATTGTAGTCTTCAAGTCCAGTTTTTGAAGCCCAATCGCAGCTAGGCCCAAGTCCAAGAGCAAGCCCATTCCAGTGCAAGAACAAATCTCAATTGGGCTGAGATTTGTTGGGCCAAGTTCAAGGCCCGGTCCAAGCCCGTGGGAGTCGTCGCGAGCCCGATTTCGGCCGCCGTCGCGTCGCCGTCGCGGTGATTCGATCCCCGCTTTTTCCAAGTGAGTTTTACTCACTAATGCTTTATTAGTTTGCTAATTATGTCTTAGGGTTGGTTAGATTTAATTACATGCACTTAGGTGGTTAGATTAGGTTAGAACAATTAAATTAGTGACTTGAGGATGCATGTTAGGTGGTTAGCTATAGCCATTAGGGAGTAGAAATGCTCTATTATTTATTGAATGCATCTCGGGATTTTTCCCGACCCGTTTCGGGCTCCAATAAGGCAATATGGGCCTAAATTGGATTTTTAATGTTTATTTATTTATTTTCGAAATTTATTTATTTAATTAATTATTTTTCCGGAAATTCAACCGGGATGGCCGGTGACCGGAATTTCGTGCTGATTGTCGTGGTGCAGCCCATTTATTTATTTGAGCTCTACGTTGTGTGGAATTGAATTTATTGTGGAATTTTAGGAATTGTCCTAAATTGTTTGTTATTGAATATTTGATTGGTAATGGCCAAGCATGGGTATATAGCGCCAGTACGTTGATGGGCTATATAGTAGGGAGAACGGTGAGAGCTAACTGAGAATGTTATTGGCTGAGACCAATCAGGTACGATGTTATTGGACATACGTGGTTCGGTGATTGGAAGTATCACTGGCGAAAACGGCGCCTTAAAGAACACACGTGAATCAGGCACGATATTATTGGACATACGTGGTTCGGTGATTGAAAGTATCACTGGCGAAAACGGCGCCTTAAAGAACGCACGTAAATGACTTATAGACAAACGTGGTTCGGTGGTTATGGAAATATCACTGGTGAAAACGACGCCTTAAAGAACTCACGATGTTGTCTATAGCCGATGTCACCTTGGCGAAAACGGCGCCCTTGAAAGGACACGTGGTTCGGTGATCGAGGATATCACTGGTGAAAACGGCGCCTTAAAGAACGCACGGTGTCGGTGATCGGTATGTCATTGGCGAAAACGACGCCCGAGAAACACATGTGATTTGGTGATTGAGTACACCACTGGGAAATCGTGGTATGAGTGGGAATGACTGAGAGAGGGTCTGATTGACATGTAATTGACTTAGTCGATTGGCCAGTGCTTGATCGGAGTTTGAATATCTGTGTTTAACCTTGAATTGCAGGTTGGAACGGAAGCCAAGGTAAGTCTTCTGACTCTTGTTGTGCTTAGGCAACCGTATGGCGTATTAGTTTATTAATCGAGTCTTAGGGGGTAGGACTCGCTGAGACGTGGTCTCATTGGTTATTGAATAACCATTTCAGGACCCTGAGGAAAAGCTGAGGAGGAAGAACCTGAAGGGGAGAAAGTATTTTGAAGTAGAAGATGATCCAGAGAGGGATCTTGAGTACAACCCAGATGCGGATTGAGATCCCATCCCTTTTGTGAACCCTGTCTTGGTGTAGATAGGTGTGAGACTTTTATGCTGTAAATAGTATTGTAAATATACTATAAGTTGTGCTGTTAATGAAAGTGTGGTTGTAAATTTTCAATATGAAAAATATGGCCTGCTTTCTATCCCATTGTTTTATTGTCTGGGGATTTATAACTGCTTCCGCATGCGTAATTAAAAAGAAAGGGTCGGCGATAAGTAGTCCTGGGATATCGCACTTTAATAATCGACCAAAGTAGAAGGATGGGCGCGTCCCCGAGGATCGGGGCGTGACAAAGCTGATGTGGACCATTGAAAGCCTTAGATTGTGATGAACTAACCGAGATGTTGGGACTTTTGTTAGTTGTTGAAGGAAAGGGGATGACTTGCTCAAAGCGTCTAATTTTGAACAAATGTGCTTTATGTCTTTGACTGTTACAAGAATTGTGTCGTAACATCATTTTAACTAGTTTTGGTAATTAGGATTTTCTCTCAATTTTTCATAGCATAATGGGGTGCCTCCGATATCATGCATTCTAAAATATGATTTTGCTGAGATTGTTGTTGTATACATACTTTGACATGCAGGATGATGTTATGTTATGCGGTTACATAATCATCTACTCATGTTGCTGGTGCGAACAATGATTTAGTCATGCTTGGTGAGGAATTGACTTCTGGTGGAGTGGAGTTTAGATGTGACATCCTGAAATTCGACCTCGTTTCGATAAAATGAAATGTGCATATCGTCGGCGTGCCTATGGTCCTTTTTCTCTGAGTTGATCACTCACGAGTTAGCTAACCTATTTGGTGAAGCCGTTAAGAAGTATAACCGCGGTAAAATCCCTAAAAGCTACCTAATTAGTTGGATTGGACTAAAATTGCGTCCAATCGATTTTAATCAGGTAATTTAATTTGGTTTTGGGAATCGAATATTCGGACGTGTCACAATTCATTTTTAAGACCGTCTCATCATCTATCAATTTATTGCCAAGTCCGAAATTTCAAGAAAGAAATTATCAGAGGAAAAGAATTGAAGACCAAAAGAAAATAGAAAGTGAAAGGAAAAGAGAAAAAGAAAAGAAATAAGAAAAGTATTATTATTTGAATTCTTTTTCTCTCTCTCTCTTTTCTCTCTTTTTCTCTCTCTTTCTTTTCTCTCTCTCTCTCTCTCCTCCCCTTCCCCTTTCGTGCGATTCCCACTCCCCCACCGAACACCCTTGCCAAGTTCAAATTTGCTTCTTCTCTCTCTCTCCTTTTTGACTAGTCAAAGGCTTCTTCTCTCACTTATCTCTTCTTCTCTCTTCTCTTTCTTCTCCCCCAGCCCCACGTCACCGAAGCCCCCTCTTTCTTTCTTCTTGTTCGTGAAAAACCAGCAAGCGGAGGAAGAAGGACAGCAACTCGCCGAAGCCATAGCTGCCGCACCGGAGCTAGACCGCCGCCCGCACCGCACGGCCGCACACGCCGCGCACTCTGCCGCCTCCCGTCCGCGCTTGCCGCCCTCGCCGTGCGCCGTCCAGCCCCGTTTGGCCTCTGCCCAACTCTGTTCAGCCCCCGTCCGGCCACCTCCGGCCACTGTTTGAGCTCACCGGACCTCCACCGGCCTTCCCCCGCACCTTGCCACCCTTGCTGCGTTATTTGTTTGTTGTTTGGTGTTCTTTTTCAGCCCGGACAGCCACCCCATGGAGTGGGTTTCCAGCGGCTTTAGGCCCGCTTTTGGGCCGTTTCCAGGCCCCGAACCCGAGCCGTGCTTTGGAGTTTGTTGTTCCTCACGTCGCCCTCGTCGGATTGATCCAATTTACACGCGATTTGGTGAGTAATCTCACTAATCCTGGATTAGTTGACTAATTATGCTTAAGGTTGATTTAGTTTTAATTAATTATGTTTAGGTTGTTAGATTATAATAAATTAGCAATTATTAATCAATTGTGATGCGATTTAGATAAATTGATTGAGCAATTAGCAAATAGACGTGGTCTACTATTTATTGGAAGTATCTCGAATTTTCCAACCCCTAATCGGGCTTCAATTTGGCGATCGGGACTAAGTGGGATTTTTGGCATTTAAATATTAATTTTCGGAATTAAATTAAATAATTATTTATTTTCCAAAAATTCAAGGGAGATGGTCCGGAACCGGAATATTATGCGGATGACTGTGGTGAAGTCCGTTTATTTAATCAGGCTTTATTTTGAGCTAAATTGAATTTTTAATATTAATTATTTAACTTTCGAAATTAATTAATTAATTATTTACTTCCCGAAAATTCATCTGAGATGGTCTAGAATCGGAATTTTATGTTGATGGCCGTGGTGAAGTCCGTTTATGTAATCGGGCTTTATTTTGTGTTAAATTGAATTTTTAATATTAATTAATTAATTATATTTCGGAAATTAAGATTTTGATGGCCGAGGACCGAAATCTCGTGCTGATCGTCGTGCCGTGGTCTGTTTATTTATTTGAGCTCTACGTTGTATGAAATTAAATAAATTGTGATATTTTAGGGATTTGCCCTAAATTGATTGAAATTGAGTGAAATTGAATTATTGATTGGTAGATGGCCGAGTATGGCTACTTAGCAATTGTAATGCCTTGTTGAGCTGTAAGTGGAGAGAGCGATGAAAGCTAACTGAGAATTCTATTGGCTGAGACCGATGAAGTACGAAGTATAGACAGGCATGATTCGGTGATAAAGTACATCACTGTGCAAAAACGACGCCTTAAAGAACGCACGTAGACTGTCTATGACTTATGGTAGGTGTGGTTCGATGATGAAGGACATCACTGTGCGAAAACGGCACCTTAAAGAACGCACGTAGACTACCTATGAATCGTGACAGGCGTGGTTCGGTGATGAAGGACATCACTGTGCGAAAACGGCACCTTAAAGAATGCACGTAGACTGTCAGTGATTTGTGACCTATGACGGGCGTGGTTCGGTGATGAGGAATATCACTGTGCGAAAACGGTGCCTTAAAGAACGCACATAGACCGTCTGTTACTTATGTCACCTTGGCGAAAATGACGCCCGAGAGCATTGATGGAGCTCTGTGATTAAGTGTACTATTGGAGGTTATGTGGGATGGAGTAAATGACCTAGAAATGATTCGACTGACTTGTAATCGATTAGGTTGATTGATCGATGATTCGATCTGAGTGTGATTCAATGTGATTGATCATTGTCTTGATTTGATGTTGTGAATTAATTGACTAAATGGAAATGACCGTGAGTAGTCTTGTTGGCATATAATCGACTAGGTCGATTTAATCGATGCTTCGATCGGTGATATGATTGATTGGGTGCCTATTATGAGTTGTACTAATATGCAGGTGGAATCTGATGCCAAGGTACGTCTTCTGACATGTGCGTGTTTAGGCAGCCCATAGTATAATGGTTTGCTAATTGGGCTTAGTGGGGTAGAACTCGCTGAGATGTAGTCTCACCCCAGTTTAGGGAAAAAAATTTCAGGACCCCGCTGAGGAGCTGAGGAGGAGTCTAAGAAGGAGAACTCAGAGGTGAAACTTAAAGAGAATGATTTTTGGAAGAAGAAGATAATCCCGAGAGGGGCCTTAAGTATGATCCGGATGGACTGAGATTCTATCTTCTTTTGAGATCTCTAATTTGATGTGAATAGAGATAGAGTAAAAAGTTGTGAAGTGCTCTGATTTGTGTTTTGTATAAAAGTTTGGTTATAAGTTTCAATATGAAAAATATGGCCCTGCTTTTCTATCCCATCGTTTTATTGTCTGGGGATTTTAATTGATTCCACATATACTTAATAAATTAAGGGTCAACGATACATAATCATGGGATATCGCATTATAAAATCGACCAAGTGAAAAGGATGTGTGCGTGCTCGAGGATCGGGGCGTGACATTAGATCATAGATTGGACCTTGTTGTCAATTCTTTACTAATATGCATTGTTAAACCTTGTGCTGATTTTTTGCTGGATGTTATACTTGGATTCATGAATCGATGCTTTATAAAATGTCTTTGGATATAACATACAGTTCTTTTTTTTATTTTGGAATTGATTCGATTAGGGAAATGCTGTCTTTTTTGTGGCTAGTTGCTGTTAGTTTTAAGATAAGATAGTAGATTTGTCCAATTGCTTTCAATATGCTGTAAAATGACGGTGTGACATGCTATCATGTTTTATTCCTGATTAGCTTGTTCATGTTCTTGAATTTTTAGAAATTCACGTGTTAAAAATTTTGAGAAGCTTCCTCGTGAAATCTGTTCTTATGATGCTGATTGGACTCAACTTCTCTTGTTATGTGCATGATAGAAATCTGTCATAAAATGAAATTCATGACCCCTATTTTTCCCTTGTCAAAGCTGACCTCGTCATTTTTTAATGATTTTCTTGTTAAGGAATTCTAAGATTGAATCCTCAACAAAAGTTGTTCTTCTCTCTTTTGTTCGCGCTGTGGTAAAATTTCATATTCTTCAGATTTTCTTTTTTAGGTCAAATCACTATTAATGTGTCATGACATCCTGATATTTTCTGCAACTCCGACATAATATTGTGCATTCTTGAATTTTCATAAACTTCTATGTAGCTCACGTTAAAAAAAAACTTTTGTCATAAAAGTTGTTTCCCATGATTGGGTGTGCATTTGATTCCATCTTGAGGCTAGTTTGGTTATGGATTGATGCCATTTTGATCAAATAGACTCATACGTGCTTGTGAGAAGATATAGCTTCAATTTTATGGCAATTTCTCATCAAATAATCACAATTTGCAGTCTAGTGTGCTTTGTTACAATTCTGATTGCGTGCTGGAAGTTGTGGATTGAGCATAGATTAGATGGATTTTGTCTTAGCTTATTTGCCCATGGGACAATGATATCACGTGTCAAGTCTCTTGTCAATTTTACATGTTCAAAGATGCATATTTTTTAGTAAGTGATCCTTAGTCAGCTCATTCATTTGTTTGATTAACTGAGAACCAAGATTATATGGCTTGGATGCTTGTCATGTTATATGCTTTGCATGTGATCATTAGATGAATGATTTAGGTGTGGCACATAACAATGCTAAACCTTGAGATATCACCTAGAATTTGATTTAGGGACTTCATGACTTTAGTCACCTTTTGAACACAAAAGATGTCTTTTTTTTTTTTTTTTTTGGTTATTTTGATATGCATGTTTGTTTCTCTCATTTGTATGTACATAGTTATTAGTTTCTTGGACTAGGTTTAGAATAGGATCCTGAACATGGATAAAGCATGAAGATGGTGAAGGTCGATGTCCATTCCGACCATTGTCATGTAATATTCGTTTTCCCGACATATGTCTCGGGTTCCATCATTGTATAAAACCCGATGAGTTGCGGGTTTTCTTTCTTTCCTAATTGTTTTCTCTTTTATTTTTTTAGAATTGCATGATTAGGTTTAACTGCTTTCCTTAATTGTCTACTTAATGTCTTGCAATTTCATTTTCATTATTTGTTTTCCTTTCATTTTTTAGAAATAAAATAGAATGAAAGTAATCCACCACGCATGATCACTTAGTCTAGAAATAACGATCCTGAAAATGTAAAAAGAAACGCATGGACATGTTAGGAAAATCATAACATATTGTTTAAGTACCGAAAGGAAGCTAATAGCAAATTAGTGTAACCCAAGTCCCCAAACCTAGATATCTGATTGCGTAGGAATCAAGGGAACACTCTCGACCCTTGATTGGGTTTCTAGCCGACCCCCAAAAGTGAGGCTAGTGGTGACTCATGTATATTCTTAGGTTGTTAAACAATTATACCGCATAAATAAACTCGCTATCATGCGGGATACGAGCTTGGGAGAGCTTGGGAGAGCTTGTGATCTCATGAGAAAACTCTTGTGATCAAGTATCCCTAAACCAAACATTTTCCCTCCTTGGACATTTCGAGGGGCGGTGAGATCAGGTCGCGACAGTTTTCACTTAAATAAGTTATTTAATAATCATGCTTGGAAGCAAGCTTTTCACCAAGTCAAACCACTAGGAAAGTGATGCTAGTGCCAATAATGAGATTTTGTGGAATCATTGTCAATTAGTTTTTAAGATTTTTTTTTGTCATAGACTAGCTATTAAGATGAATGTGTGGTTTATCATTAACTAGGAAGGTAAATAGAAAGTTGTTAGATGAATGCTTGATTTATAATTAATAATTCTAACCGATGATCCATTTCACGAAGTGCTTAGATCCATATGAGAAGATAATTTTTTTTTTTTTTTTGGTAATCCATATGAGAAGATAATGTTTTGAAGTATCTGGTTGAATAAGACGCCTTTCTTTCCTTCTTTATTTTTTAGAATTTTTATTCCCACAATCAATCTTTAATGTTGTTATTTCTTCAATTAAAATCTTTACTCGCTCTCTGAATTCTAAGAAACTGGAACTAATTAATCGCTAAATAAAGGACTGGTAGCATGTTTTACCAGCATATCTTATGCCAAACTTCAACTCTTTTGTAATCGGTAATTGCATAATTCTCAACCAAAATAATAAAACTAACTATAGTTTTCTCGTTTTATGTTGTGATAATAAATTAATAAGATATGTAGGTTAGGTGTGCTAGCCTTTTCGATGTAACTCATCCTATCTTTTTCCCACCTTTTTTTTTCTCTGTAATTTTAATATTGGAGTTAAACACAAAAATATGATAAACAAACGTACACTTTTCCAAGTTCCAAGCCACTTGGCGATAGAATAACCACAAAGTCAATATGTGATTAGTTATCTCTTGGAACTATCAGGGTTTGGGCAATCCCCTGACAGTTCGAGCCCTACGGGTTATGACAACCGTAGAAAAGCCTGATGTGATACTACTTATGGAGACTAAGAATTCTGTAGCAAAGCTGAAGCAAGTGCAACAAATCCTCACCTTTTCTCATTCCTATTTTGTTGATACAGTAGGTCTGGCGGGAGGCTTAGCCGCATTTTGGAATGATCCCATCTCTTTAACGGTGCTCACAGCTGCACAATATTGGCTAGATATGAGGTGTGATTTAGGCCAGCATCGACGAACAATTCGTCTTACCTTTCTTCATGCTCCAACTGATTTCCACCAACGCCAGGTTGTATGGGATGATCTTCGGCACATTTACTCTCACAATACCTTGCCTTGGCTCTGTGTGGGGGACTTTAATGATGTTCTCTACCCTTGGGAGAAGATTGGTAAAAGACCTGCCTTGCTACATCGAATGCAATCATTTCGTACTATGTTAGATGATTGTGCTTTCTCTGAATTAGAAGCCAAAGGTTGTAAGTTTACCTGGTTGAATAATCGAGATGGAGAGGAGCTGGTCAAAGCAAAACTGGATCGAATGGTATGTTCGATGAACTGGCGTTTCATGTTTCCTGCAGCAGAAGTTATTGCTAAGCCACCTGTGGGCTCGGACCATTGTCCCCTGGTGCTTGATACATCACCAATCCGTCCTAAAGTGCGTAGATCTTTTGTCTTTGAGGCCTTCTGGACCGATGACCCTGAATGCAGTCAAATTATTTCAGAAGTATGGAACTCGGGCCGACTCACAATATGCTGATTTTTTCTGGAAGATCCTGAATGTGACAACAGCCCTTCAAAGATGGAGCCGTCAGAAATTCTCCAATGGTCACAATCAACTCCTAACCCTGCAGGACAAATTAAAACATCTTATTAATCAGACTTCTCCGGTAGAAAAGAAACAGGTCTTACTTTTGAAAGACGAAATAAGACAAGTCTGGCAACGAGAGGAACAATATTGGGCCTTACGCTCTAGAATTAAATGGCTCAAGTGGGGAGACAAGAATACTCGCTTCTTTCATGCATCAACTATTCAGCGCCGCCAACGGAACCGTATCACTATTTTACAAGATGAAAATCAGCAGTGGATACGCGACTTACCAGGACTTCAGATGATGACTCTCTCCTATTTTTCCAGGCTATATACGTCAGAGGGACATCGTAACTACTTCCCGCTCCTCGACCAGTGCAGGACAGTTGTAACACCGGAGATGAATCATCAGTTGACAGCTGCTCTTACCTTTGAGGAAGTTCGCCAGGCTACCTTCCAAATGGCAGCTACTAAAGCTCCGGGTCCGGATGGCCTCACGGGCCTGTTTTATCAAGAGAATTGGGAAACAGTTAAAGATAGCCTCTTTGAATTAGTCCAGAAGTTCATGCTTTTTAAGGAAATGCCTCCAGGTCTCAACCAAACTATCCTCACCCTCATTCCCAAAACTTCCCAACCTGAAACACTGGATCAATACCGTCCCATAAGCCTATGCAACTTTTCATATAAAATTATATCCAAGGTGCTTGCTAATCGCCTTAAACCTTTATTGCCTATACTAATTTCTAAAGAACAATCAGCTTTCGTCCAAGGCCGCCAGATCCAAGACAATATTCTCATTGTACAAGAAGTCCTTCGTCATTTCCGCACGCACCACTCTACCAAATCTTTTAATGCTATTCTTAAAACAGATATGAGAAAAGCCTATGACAGAATAGAATGGGATTTCTTACGGGATTACCTCCTAAAGCTTGGTTTCCATCCAAGTTGGGTAGACTGGATTATGTTATGTGTTACTACCTCCTCACTCGGTGTGAAACTCAATGGGGAAATCCTACCCTATTTTTCTCCAACTCGAGGTCTGAGACAAGGTGATCCCATCTCACCTTATCTATTTATTCTTGTGGCTAATGTTTTATCACTGTTAATTCATCAAGCAATCAGCTTTGAGCATCTTAAAGGCTTGCGATTGAACCGTTGGTGTCCTACATTATCGCACCTATTTTTTGCAGACGACGCCATCTTCTTTTTAGCTGGCACAATTTCTGAAAGTCACAATTTAGCAAACCTTTTGAATCTTTATTGTGTGGCTACTAGTCAATTAATTAATCGTAACAAGTCTGGCCTTATCTTTTCCAAGAACTGCCCTATTACTTTACAGCAAAATATGGCTGAAGAGCTTCGAGTTCCTATCTTACAAAGGACTGGCAAATACTTAGGCCTACCATCGGATTGGGCGGAGTCAAGGAAAGAAATGTTTGCATGGATTATAGCCCGAGTTAACGCTAAGCTTGAGGGATGGAAGGAGAAGTATATTTCTAAGGGGGGGAAGGAAATCCTAATCAAATCTGTTATTCAGGCTATTCCTCGCATGCGATGATGATTTTTAAATTGCCTACTTCTATTTGTTCATCTATTGAGAAGTGTATTGCGAGGTTCGTGGCGCACAAATCGCGAAGGGAGGGGTATACTTGGAAGCGATGGGATATTTTGAAAACTCACAAACTTCAAGGGGGAATGGGATTTCGTGATCTCCTTTCTTTGAACAAGGCACTTTTGGGAAAACAGGCTTGGCGAATGTTAACTGATCCTGGCTCACTGTGGGGAACTTTGTTCAAAGCATTGTATTTTCGATCCTCTGATTTTTTTGTCGGCAGTCCGAGGAAATAGGTCGTCCTGGGGGTGGCAGAGCATTCTACAAGGAAGGGACTCTATCCTACCAAATCTACGCTGGTCTGTTGGGAATGGGGCTTCTATTCGTATTCGTGGTGATTGCTGGTTACCTATGGGACCAATCTACGGACCTATAGCTCAATCAGAACCAGTTAGAGTAGCAGACATTATTGATCAGGATTCCCAATCCTGGAAGATGCCACTAATTCGAAATTTTTTTGATGAACAAGTGGTTAAAGAAATTATCTCAATACCTATCAGACCTCTATTTTCTGAAGACAGACTTATTTGGTCAGCTACAGCAACCGGTACATACACAGTTAAGAGCAACTATTATGCAATGCTAAAATCAGATAGCAAACTCCCAGAGGTACAGGTTTTGAATTCTTACCGACTAATCAGCGACTTTGGCGGAACATATGGTCAATGAAACCCCTCCAAAAATCCGAAGCTTCCTCTGGTCCGTCTGCCAGAATGCTCTCGCAACCCGAGCAAATCTCTTCAATCGCCGGATTATTCAAGACCCTTGCTGTCCAATTTGCTGTAACTCTGTTCCTGAAACAATTGAACATATGCTTCTTCAGTGTTCATGGACGAATATTATTTGGTCTCACTCACAGCTATCTTTATCTTCCTCTACAGATTCCGTTTCCAATATTACTGAGTGGCTAATAACGAAGGTACTGTTACCTGATCCCTCTCCCGGGCTAGCGGTCGTTGCCACCATCTTTGGGCAGATCTGGAAGAAAAGGAACAATCTTATTTTTCGGAATCAACATCCGAACCCCTCCATGGTCGTGGAATCCGCTTTCGCTCAACTGTCGGCATATCAGGTTTCTGGTACAGGTACCCATCGATCGAATCTCAGCTCTGGTCTTGACTCTGTACCACCTGATCAGCTTTGGCGACCTCCGGCTAAGGGCGTCCTCAAATGTAATATTGACGGGAGTTATCAACAGAGCAAGTTAGAAGGGTCTATGGCTAGTATTTGCCGCGATGATCACGGTAAACTTACGGAAATTTATTCAAGATGTTTTCCAGCGACCTCACCTTTTGAATCGGAGCTCCAGGCGCTGAATCTGTCTCTCCAACATCTCTATCATTGCCGACTTCATGAAACCCCCATCGATCTTCATACCGACTGCCTTCATCTAGTTGAGATCGTGAATGGTCTCCGTCTGCCGCCATGGGAGCAGAGGCCAGTGCTGGACGAAACCCTATTTTGGCTATCCAAATTTTCTTTTCTCTCTCTGCGACACTGCCGTCGCACGGCTAACCTAGCAGCCGACTGGGCCGCCAAAGCCCAATTAGATCATCCAGCCCAAAGCTTTACTCTTTCTCGTTCGCGGAGACTCCGGGATATATTGTATTCGATGCTTTAGCCGCAGGATGTAATTTTCATCTCTAATCAATATATAAGTGTGTTTTCTGTCAAAAAAAAAAAATATGTGATTAGTTGCAATCAATTATGTGCATGCTAAAGTCTTGCGATTCCCCCCCCCATTAATTAATTCTTTCAATCTGTCACTTCCAAAGTGCATTTAAAGCAATTCCTTATTATTATAATTATTTTTTTTATACATTGTTCTGAAAGTTGCAGTGCACATCATCATGTACAGTTCCCAACGCTTTCACCCAATGTGTTTTTCTCACCACAACTTGGCCTAATTGGACAAAATAGCGGGACAAGAATCGCATGTTAATGTCTCCTCGAACATGAGCTCTAGAGTTCAAATTCCATTGATCATGCTTCAATTTCAAGTGGTTGTCAAGGTACAAAACCTAACTTAGAGCCCACGCTAGCCTCTCCGAATCATCGACTGAATCAAACCTCTTGAATTAGCATCACATAAATTGATTTTTGCATGTACGCGTGGATCAGGACTGTAAATGCAAAGGAGCATTTGGATGGATTGAGTTGATGGATTGGCGTGTTCTTATGTGTAATGGTAATCATCCAATCTTCTTCAAGATGATGATGTATGTGTTCTTATTTTCTTAGAATTGGGCTAGCAAGTGCTCTGGCACAGGGTTAACCATAATGAGTAGCAACTGAATATAATTTATCCAAAGTCCTTTTGGCACTATTATATCTTTTGCTTATCACTAATTTGCAACAATTTTCTAAGATTCACCTTTGAACCCTTTTAGATGTGTAATTTCAACGAAATCAATATGAACTGATATGAGAACGAGGATCATCCTCTTCTGCGTTTGCTTTTGCAACAGCGATGTACGGACTGCATCTTCTTCAGTTTCATCCCTGACCATTTATGTGGTTTCAAAAGAAATGAACGATGAATTCTACCCTCGGGGAGGAGCGAGTTCGAATTCCCGTGGTCGCTTGTGTGATAACCCTCTTTTGATAGTAATAAATCATCAAAAAAAAAAAACAATGAATTCTACCCCAAAATAACCCTCTTTTGATAGTAATAAATAGGAAAAATGCCATCATTGACTCTATATGCAATATTATCCTTAATCTTATAATTTGTTTAATGTGGTTCTTGAACTTTTGGTAAATGTTTAATGGACTTCTTCATTGATCAAACACAAATCACCGTTATTTGAAGAAGTGGATTAATATAAGCTGAGTCAGATCATTAAAAATGATGTCTACCCGTGTTCATCATTTTATTCATCTACTTTAGAAAAGGAAAAAGAATTAGGGCATTAAAATGTCTAGCATTATTTGATAACGTGGATTATTATATCCTAAATTAAAATGAATATCTTACATTAAAAATCCATATATGATTTAATTTGTCCTTCTACTGTTCAAACTTAATGGCTTAGAAGTCATATTAATAGAGTTTGTTAACTTTAATTAATGAAAGGACGACATTAAATATTTTTATATAGTTTAGGAGCTAGATTGAACATTCAATAAAAGTTCAAGAACTACATTAAATAATTTAAAAAAAAAAATAGAGACAACATTATTTATTAAAGTAAAATTTAAGGATTTTTTGTTTCATTTTTCATGATAAATACAATTGTCTCCTGTATATGAGCTTGCAACTGCATAAAGGACATTCACACGTCATTATTTCATCATCTTTTGCTAAGATATGCATCACAGCTCACAACATATTACTAAGCATTACTGCAGATGGAGTTATAGCGAATTATGGCTCTTCGTGAGATATTTAAAATAAAAAAAGGAAGCCTTTAGAAGATATTAATATGTACTGAATTTTCTAGACATTAAGGTAATTATGCATATATTTGTTATTGCTTGCAAAAAAATTAATTAGATCGTGGACATGAGTAGGCACGTGACTTAAGGACAAGTGATTATCAATGCTAGACACGTAAACTATTGTCGATGACCTCTAGCTTAAGAAATCGAATAAAATAGGGATCAATTATTCTCGTTACTTGGAGTGCCGGTTTACTTCTTGGATCTATCAAAAAAATCCAAGGGTTATGTCATGGTTGAGAAGTTGCTCATTTTCCTCTCTTCTACAACTAGCTTTCTCATCCAAGCATAACCTCAGTAACACCTTGGAGCATCTTACAGTTACTCATCAAATCAGGCGAAATTATTGTAACCAAAGGAATAATAATAACTTTAAAAATTTGAAACAAAAGGACAGATAAAAACTAAAGGGAACTTTTTTTTATTGAAATGCAAATGATTTTGCTTTCAGGCTGTGTCCACAAATCTGCACTTCACAACCTTTTAAAGTGGCTGGACGCACACAGCTTAGTACAAAAGTCTCACGACATTAAATGAAGAAAAACAAGAAAGCACACAAAGTTAACAAGAGCACACAAACAAAGTCAATACAATAAATGCATTTGAAGACAAACATAGCAATCCGTGAGGAACTCTTCAATGACCTTTGTTGGCATTCCTTGTCTTCATGGTAAGTAGATCTTCTTCATTAAATGCTTGTAGTTCTTTGTCTTCATTCTTCATCGGGCGCCTACCATGAATCCAGACTTTCTTTGAAGAACATCAAAACGACCAAATCTAGAAACCAGCAACCAACATGCTCAAATCCAACCATCATTTTATATTATTCAAACAGAAACTGGCCATGGGCAACGCTTGCCATCATCATCTGAAAAGAGAAACAAAGAAGGTTCTTGCAATCACAAGCCAAAGAGGACGAAAAAGAAAGGTTGTGAGCGGGAGGGGGTTTAATCTAATTTTCTTCCAAATGCGCTCCAATAGAAATAAGATGTGATTTCCCCTTCCTTCCGAAAAAGCCAACGATCTTATGACCATCTTCTTCGATAAACTCCGCTTCAGAATCTGTTGCGCACTGCCCGTAAGGGTGAGTTGTAGGATAGGTGGAAGTTCCAAGAACGGTAGTTATTCTCAGGCAGCGGATGATAGTCTTATTTTCAACCGTCCAAACACCTATCGAAATTAGACGCTCGTAGGGAAAATCCAGCCAGATCTGCAAGAATAGCAGAGCGAAACATGTTGTACTTGTGAGAACAGAGGAAAGTTCGGACCATAAACTCTTAACTCTTGGATGCCAAAACAAGTGCCTCAGTCTTCAATCGATCAAGAGAAACTGAAGAAGAAAGAGAAAAAGGACAGAGCCGGAAGGATTGAGATAGGGACTAACCCATTTGCCCGAAGACACGTCTTGTCTGCCATGTGGAGATCCTTTGACCAAGAAACCATAGTCATCGTACATAAAAGTGATGGACTCAATTTTTTCATTTTCGTTGGCCTTGCTGGCGATCACCCGAAATCCCCTCACATTAGTATGCACTCCATCATCCCATTCTTTTCCACCAGAGCCTCCAATGGGTGAGAAGATTTCAGAAGGATGCATGTACGGTATGGGCTCCGCATACACTCCTATGGAGTTGAAAGTCTCGCCAAATTTTCCATAAAAGCCTGTGATTCTTCTTCCGTTTGATGGATACCAAAAATACTTCCAATTCTCCCATAGGGACCGTGACCATAGGGACCGTGTGTTCTTTATTACTGTAAAATGTTAGTGACTTGATGGCACCATCCTTTCCCACAAAACCAGAGATCGATGTTAAGTACTCCCGTGGATAATCCTTCAATTGAACCTGCGCAATCTCAATAGAGTCTCTTGGTGTGGGACAGGAGGTGAAAACAAGACCAATTTGTCGAGTTTAATTTACTAAATCACATGACCGGACACATACTCAGATCATCTCCGCCGATGAGATTAATGTAAAAGTGAGAAAAAGAAAAAAAAAAAAAAAAAGAACACTAACCTGTTCTTTCTCGACGACTTCTCCAGTCCCCTCACCGTAAATACGTTTGGAACCTTGTTCACTACCGTCATCAAACAGAAACCTGATATAACGGAAACCACTTTTGTCGGGCATGCGCATTACGCTTATTTCCCTCACACCGTCAAATTTATTGTCATCCCAATCCTCTTCACGTGCAAATGGCTGCCCTTCGAAATATGCTCCAATTCCACGAAGCTTTTTTCCAAAATCCCACCCGTAGAATCCGACAATTTTGCCATCCGTTGGGAGACTGACAAGGCTGTATCTCGTGTTATGGATCCCCTCCTCATCACCAATTGTTATGAGTTGTTTTTTGTTGGTCAGAAAACTGAGAAATTTAATGCCATCTTTCGTAAATTGTCCGGATATTGTAGTCAGATACTCCCCTGTAACCTGCAATAATAGACATAACCATAAAAACTCATAAATAAATTCTCGAAATGTTCTCCCACCGTCATCGTAGGTAATGCGAGTTTTTAAGAATTCTAAAAAGCATATGTCCACATGGGACGTACCATTTTAATCGGCTTCTCCTCCTTCTTTCCACCCATGACCGCATGTTTCTCCGATCGCCGCGTTCCTCCATCCTCCTTTTGATACTCAAACGCGATTGACCGGATGAATCGCTCTCCCCCTGAATCAAGTTCATAAATGATTTTCCTTACGTCGGTGTGTCGATTGCCATCATCCCACTTTGACCCCTTTTTATACCCGATTAAACCCACAGACTGGATACTGGCGGAACAGGACTTATCAGACTGTAGCTTGACACATGCTCCGATAGATGTGATAAATCCATTATTACCACTCACCAAAAGCTTTACAACTTTCCCTCCTTTGGATGGTACGGAAAAGAACTCCCTTTCAATTTCATTTTATCAGTTGGTCCCAATATTCTTTTATTGGTTCGAAATGTGAGAGACTTGATTCTATTGTAAACATCCATTCACCTTTTCCAAATATCCAGAAAAAGAAGTTATGTACTCTTCTTTTTCCAATTTAACCTGCAAACGGGCCGCAAAAAGACATTTGACTTGAGTGATTATAAGTTGCATCATTCAATGATCAAAATAAATCAGCAGTTCATTTTTGAAATATGGTTCATTATCGGTACAATAAATTATATGCTAAGATTTGGGTAAATTATGTTTCCTAATAAATATGGTAGTAAATTTCATTTTGTAAAATCAGAAGTTAATTTACTCTTTATTTGTGGCTAGATTTGTCTTTGCCTAATTTTAATAAGCGAAGTCCATTTTTTCCATTGGTTTTCGAACAATCATATTGATCTTCATGCATCGCTGGTATGAGAATTTCATGTCAATTTGCGAAGCAGTCGTTAAGAATCTCAAGGTTCATAATTCCACGATCGACTAATGTTATATGATAAGCTAGAAAGATGAACTTATGACATTTAAGTAGAAAAGGAAAAAGAGAAGAAGGAAAGAGTCTAGATGCAAACCACGAAGCTCTTCCCGTTATTTTGCGGTTTGAAGTCGGTCTCCTTGTGGACTTTAAAAGTAACGGACTTGATGAAGTCTCCGTACTCAACATGAATGCCCTTTCTATAAATTCCCTTTTCCTCAATCTTCTCTATATCAACAGGTTCCCAGTTATTTTGAGCTTCGCCTCCGAAAGGCCCGAAGGTGAAATCCTTACCAGAATATCGAGAATGGATCTCGTTGACAAGGCGCTCGACTATTATGTCAATGAGCTTCGATTCATCGCTGCCGTAAAGTGTTAAAAAAAATCATGAGCAATATGGATGACCAAAATGAATATAAACATATACCCCAAGAGCCAACATAAGACAAATGTTGTACACAAATTTCTACGTGGGTATATGAAATATGAATAGAAAAGATCGAGCTTGAATCACCATAGGCCTTGGCATGTGTAAAAAAGAAATGGTGGTTAACTTAAGCTCTGCTTTCAATTGTGACCTCATCCTGCGACAGAAGAGGGTGCGTCGTACCATGCATGTTGCATGCCAAGAAACAATACATTTCTGATTGAGGCCGTTAAAACAGTAAATATTAAGAGTGCGCTCATTTTGCATAACCATCAAGATTTGGAAAATATTTTTCAAAATATATTCACTTATTTTACTTACTAAAATGAAAGAATGAAGCACATTTGCGTCATCAACGAAAATATTTAGACATAAATTATTGTCAAATGAAAATAATTTCATTGACTAATTTTTTAAAGCAATATAACTAATCATTTTTTGAAATTTTTTTTTTTTGAAATCTTGAGTTTTGGTGAAATGAACTCGCCACAAGTGAAAAAAAGAAAAAAAGAAAAAAGAGTTTCGTCAATACTTTACTCAATTTCTACTGCGTTATCATGTTTTTGGGCATAAAACTCCAAAATATAGCCTACGAAACGTATGAAAGCTAAAATCCCAAAATAATCTTAGCGGAAGAAACAGCTTAGCCCATTATACAATTTTTTGCATACGTCTCCCTTTATAGTTCTCATTTTAGTTTACCGATTTTCAACGATGTGCACTGCAAACTTGGGGAGTATTTAACACGTTTTGCTTTGGCTTTCTTAAAATTTCGCGGCAAAATATCAAAAAGCATCTTTATATTTCAGCTTCATATAAATTCGCAGATTAAGTTTCGCAAACCTACCATTAGCATTCCGATTACGTGTAAGAGCTGGTCATATCTACGAATTTGTCATTTTCCTTCCGATCTTGCCACTTTCACCATTTCAAATTCACTCAATAAAACTTCACTTGCTAAAGCCCTAACCTGTCGACCCACCCACTGCGCCACTCCTCCCTTCCCAGCATTGCCAATGCAAGCTGCGCCGTCGCCACCCACGCCAAACCCGCTGAGCCACAACTTAGATCTGTTGAGTTCGACTCAAATCTGAGTCTCCAAATCTAAGTCAAGCTCCATGCCGATCGTCGCCAAGAAGAGGGATACACAGAGAGAGAGAGAGAGAGAGAGAGAGAGAGAGAGAGAGAGAAAGAGAGAGATGCACAGAGAATTCAGTAGGGTTCGATGGCGGCATAGCGTTGGTCGGAGTCAATGGTGAGAGCCCATTGCAGGGAGAGAGCAAGGTGGGAGAAAGCCAGAGCAAGTGCGAGAAAAGAAAGAGGGAAAACGGGGGAATGGTTCAAAGGTTTGGATTAGCCAGAGGGTGGATTGATCTTTTTGAATTCGAAGATTTTTATTTTCTTTGACGGAATTTGAGGATCATGCTAAGAAGTGCAAATTATAGGTTTTCAAAATCTAGGATGAAAACTGATATGGAATAAATAATTGAGATGGTTTTTGAAATTATTCCTATTTTACATCTAAAATCTTGAAATTAACAGGTTAAGTCACATCATGTTTTACATAATTTTTCTCAAAATGGCAATAAGAATTTTCAGGAAAGTCAAAGAGACTTCTACTTGTCTTGTTCCCTTAAGAAAATTTTTTCTGTCGATTGCGCAAAAATTCCATCCCCAAAGCAGACACACCAAAGAAATAACATCAAAAAAGAAATATCACAGACTACATTACTAGGCTTCAACATCGAGTACGTACCGTTTGGCGGCTTTCAACTCGTAACCCGCCTCTGCTAGGGCACTGCACTTTTCCTGAGCATCTGTGTGTGTCTTTTCCTTGCTCCTGAGAGCTTTTTGAATTTGTCACTACTCGCCAAGTTTGAAACGTCTGCCCTGTCTTTGTAAAAGATGGGAATTACCACGAGTTTGGAGTCCTCTGGGCGGTAGGATCTCGACCAGCTCGTTCAGGCACAGGCTGGAGTCAACATACTTCTTGGAGAAAACGACGAGGGCAATGGCAATTGTCTGCTGGCGGATCGCATCGAGGCGCTTGGCCTTGTTCTTCTTCGTAGCGCCCTCTCTCTTGTCATCTTCGAAGTGGCCAATCCCCACCTGGTGCAGCCGTTTGAAGAGGTCCGATTTGAAGGTGACTCCCTGTTCATCCTCTACGAAACTCACGAATACGTCTTGTTTCCATGGAGGATGAGACATGGTTCCTTCTTCTTTTAACGCGGCATAGAAACTTTGATTGAGAGGTCGTATGTGTACTTAGTTTGAATGACAATTGAGAGGAAACCTATGTCTTTTTATAACTGAAGGTGCATGTCTCGTCGTGGTACGATAATTTACCAGGTAAAAAAAAGGAAAATTCCAAAAAATATTTTCTTGATGGGATGCAACTCTTTTATCAAAAAAAGTAAACTTAATTAGAGACTTGTTCATGATTGGTTTTGGGAAATCTGGAGTCTGACTTGGATTCACTTGACAAATTTTATCAGTTCTCATTGACTTACAATTATTATTTTTTTCCTTTTGGTCAGATGATAGAATTAGTTAGGGAGCTAATGATCCTAGAAAACGGTGCGAGATGCTCAATTTTTTTTTTTTTGATGTTCTATTAAAACTATACTAACATTAAGCAGTAAACGTGAGTGTATGGAAATATAGATGCAATAGATGGTTATGGAATCTCTAAACAAAAGAAACATTACATTATCATGCACGTTCAACTTCAGAGAGAAAATAACACAAACAAGTCACATTTTCTTCCCGAGATCACTGTAAAATTTGTCTAGATCCAGATTTGTCAGACTTGAATATCTATGGTTGATTAGGTGACTCTTTTGTTAGGCCCACATGAGATCCGACAGCCGTGTCGAGCTCCCCATGCATTAACCAATAAGGATATACAACCTTATACAGAATATGGCTACACCATATATGTGCTTAATCACACTCTCAAGTTTTTCACATGCAATTCTTAGCATAGCATAGGCTACTCTAAGCATAAAATGCAATATTAAAAAAAAAAAAAACCACCAAATAACATATGTTGATAAGGTGTGTTCAAGAGCAGAAATCGAATTAGCTAGGGCATGAGGATATCGAAAACAAAACCGAGGAGTACTCTACATACAACATCTACTTCTCCCAACTTATGGGGCAATATGGCAAAGAATGTCAAGTGAACTGACGATGACCAATTACATACACTGGCATGTTCTAAGAATGATGGACGATGTACCCTTGAGCAAACGCATGACATGTAAAAGCTCAGGCACACATGGTCAGCTCCCCATAATGGTGTCTTACATGCACACTGAGCGAAGTGAGGAGGCTTCGAGACCTTCCATGAAATCCGACAATATTTCCACCGGTTGAAGGAAATGAAGAGTACTTCCCTTTCTCGATCCCGAATGGTCCTTAAGCTCTTTTGTTGCTCTGAGATGTGAGGTAGCAAATCACAACATGTCCAAAATCATCTCTTATGTAACCAGAATACGAAGTCAAATTCTCTCCAGGGTAATCGAGCTTAATCTGCAAAAATTGAAAGGGAGATATTTCAATGAGAAGCTCCTCACTGTAGAGTAGTAAAATCTCCAGAAACAGACCCCACTGATTAACCAAGTTAGAATAACAAGGCACAAGATCCCAGTAGAACATTTCAGTGGGTCCAATTTTGTGTATGAGTTTTTAACATCGAGATAACTTTTCAGCGTTGGTCGTTGTAAAAGTTAATGCCCTCCAGTTCCAGCCGTTTGAAATGGTGCGATATGAAGGTCTTCCTCGCGTCATTGTTTCTGAAACTCACGAATAGATCATGTTCCCACTGAGGTGAAGTAGAAGTAGAAGACATGGTTCCTGTCTTGATGATACGTGGTGGAGAAACTATGATTGAGAGGCCGTACGTGTATTTGGTTAAAAAGACATTAAGAGGAAAGGCGTGGCTTCTTCTTCTTGTACGCGCATGTCTCCTCGTCGGACAATAATTTACCAGGGAAAAAAAAACACAACGGTCGGTGGGATGCGATTCTCTCACCAAAAATGTCAGTTTACTTAATCAGAGATTTAAGGGACAGATTTTATCGGTTCCCAATGGCATTTATGGAAGAAAATGGATTGAATCGCAGGATCGGAATCTCTTTCTCTCCGAAGATTCTACTTTCAACTTCGTACTATGCGGAACCTAGCATAAAATATTTGCACGTAAAACGACAGCACTTTAACTAGAGCTGCAATAAGATGTTGACACTTCACCGTTGACTTGCAAGAGCGCATCATCCGGATCTGGTGGACATTTCGACGCCTTTTGATATTTCTTTCTAGTTCACGAATTCGAGAGGAGGATTAAATGCGACTTACTGGGATTCTTTATGGACTGCAATTAGACAGGGAGCCAATGGTCCAGGGATATTGTGCGAGATGAAAATTGTTATTTTAATGTTCTATTATAATCAAACTTGCACGTGAGTGAATGTTAAATATAGAGGCAATTAATAGTTACAGAATTTGAATACAAAAGGAAACATTAGATTCTTTTGCCTGTCCAATCCAGGAGAGAAAGTAATCCAGAGTAGTCACGTTTTCCCCCTGAAGTCACGGAAAAATTTATCCAGATATGATTCGATGGGATTTGATTTATCTTAGGCATTTGTTAGATGAAACTTTTATTTGAGGCCCACGTGAGACCAAATGGCTGGGGCCAGCTCCCCACGCATTCGCCAATGAGGATCCGTCCTTGTAGGTGGAAAATAGCTACACCATATTTGCACTCATTTACAACCGACTTTTTCGTGCGCACTTCTTAGCATAGGCTAATCTAAGCATAAAAACTGAGATCAAATAAACAAGACCAAATGCCAGATGTAGATAAAGGGTGTTCAAGAACATAAGCGGAATTAGCTAGGGCTTGAGGATATCAAAAATTGATGGGATGCAACTCTTTTATCAAAAAAAATTAAACTTGATTAAAGACTTGTTCATGATTGGTTTTTGGAAATATGGAGTCTGACTTGGATTCACTTGACATATTTTATCAGTTCTCACTGACTTACAATTATTATTTTTTTCCTTTTGGTCCGATGATAGAATCAGTTAGGGAGCTAATGATCCTAGAGAACGGTGCAAGATGCTCAATTTGTTTTTTTAATGTTCTATTAAAACTATACTAACATTAAGCAGTAAACGTGAGTGTATGGAAATATAGATGCAATAAATGGTTATGGAATCTCTAAACAAAAGAAAAATTACATTATCATGCACGTCCAACTCCAGAGAGAAAATAACGCAAACAAGTCACATTTTCTTCCTGAGATCACGGTAAAATTTGTCTAGATCAAGATTCGTTGGACTTGAATATCTATGGTTGATTATGTGAATCTTTTATTAGGCCCACATGAGTTCCAACAGCCGTGTTGAGCTCCCCATGCATTCACCAATAAGGATATACAACCTTATATAGAATATAGCTACACCATATATGTGTTTAATCACACTCAAGTTTTTCACATGCAATTCTTAGCATAGCATAGGCTTCTCTAAGCATAAAATACAATCTTAAAAAAAAAAAAAAAAAACACCAAATAACATATGTTGACAAGGGGTGTTCAAGAACAGAAATCGAATTAGCTAGGGCATGAGGATATCGCAAACAAAACCGAGGAGTACTCTACATACAACATCTACTTCTCCAAACTTATGTTCTAAAAATGATGGACGATGTACCCTTGAGCAAACGCATGACATGTAAAAGCTCAGGGACACATGGTCAGCTCTCCATAATAGTGTCTTACACGCACACTGAGCGAAGTGAGAAGGCTTCGAGACCTTCCATGAAATCCGACAATATTTCCACTGGTTGGAGGAAATAAAGAGAGTACTTCCCTTTCTCGATCCTGAATGGTCCTTCAGCTCTTTTGTTGCTCTGAGATGTGAGGGAGCAAATCACAACATGTCCAAAACAATCTCTTATGTAACCAGAATACGAAGTCAAATTCTCTCCAGGGTAATCAAGCTTAATCTGCAAAAATTGAAAGGGAGATTTTTCAATGAGAAGCTCCTCACTGTAGAGCAGTGAAATCTCCAGAAACAGACCCCCCTGATTAACCAAGTTAGAATAACAAGGGACAAGATCCGAGTAGAACATTTCAGTGGGTCCAATTTTGTGTATGAGTTTTTAACATCGAGACAACTTTTCAGCGTTGGTCGTTGTAACAGTTAATGCCCTCCAGTACCAGCCATTTGAAGAGGTGCGATATGAAGGTCTTCCTCGCGTCATCGTTTCTGAAACTCACGAATAGATCATGTTCCCACTGAGGTGAAGTAGAAGTAGAAGACATGGTTCCTGTCTTGATGATACGTGGTGGAGAAACTGTGATTGAGAGGCCGTACGTGTATTTGGTTAAAAAGACATTAAGAGGAAAGGCGTGGCTTCTTCTTATTGTACGCGCATGTCTCCTCGTCGGACAATAATTTACCAGGGAAAAAAAAAACAACGGTCGGTGGGATGCGATTCTCTCACCAAAAATGTCAGTTTAGTTAATCAGAGATTTAAGGGACAGATTTTATCGGTTCCCACTGGCATTTATGGAAGAAAATGGTTTGAATCGCAGGATCGGAATCTCTTTCTCTCCGAAGTAGACTTTCAACTTCGTAGCGTGCGGAACCTAGCATAAAATATTTGCACGTAAAACGACAGCACCGTTGACTTGCAAGAGCGCATCATCCGGATCTGGTGGACATTTCGACGCCTTTTGATATTTCTTTCTAGTGTACGAATTTCAGAGTAGGATTAAATGCGGGTCACTGGGATTCTTTATGGACTACAATTAGTCAGGGAGCCAATCGTCCATAGATATAGTGCGAGATGAAAATTGTTATTTTAATGTTCTATTATAATCAGATTGGCACGTGAGTGAATGTTAAATATAGAGGTGTCGCGACCTCTTTTTTTCGGCGCCCGCGATCGGGTACGAGCGCCTAAAGAAGGCTAATGGCTCGGCTGAATTTATTTAAGCCAGGACTCTCCCAAGTCCACCAATTCACGACTTAATGGTCCAAGTTTTTAACCTGTAAATCAATTTTTAAAATGGAGTCGCCACTAATCAATTTGGGGTAGGTTGATTAGAAACCCAAGTGAAGTATCGGGAGAAATATTCACTCTGGCAACAACCGAGAAATTAGGATCGGGACTTGATTACACTAGCTAATCACTAATGCCCTTTCGGTACCTAATCTTGTTTAAACCCTGAGGTTTTTGGACGTTCGAGTGATTTTCCATGCATTTTGGGAGGAAAAACATTTTTTGAGTCATTTTCTAATTTTTTTGGACACAAAAGGATTTTTGGTATTTTTTTGGAAAAATACAAGTCTTTTTGGCCTTTTCTGAATTTTTTTTTGGCTTTTTCATGAATTTTTGGCCTTTTTTGGATTTTTGACATTTTTTGGAAAATATGAAATATTTTTGATTTTTTTTTATTTTTCGGAAAATAAAATATTTTTTAAATATTTTTTGACATTTTTGGAAAATAAATTATTTTTTATTTTTCTCGATTTTTTTTTGGAAAATAAAACATTTTTTAACAATTTTTAAATATTTTTTAAAATAAAACATTTTTTGATTTTTTTGATTTTTTGAAATAAAATATTATTTATTTATTTATTTAAAATATTATTTTATATTAAAAAAATATAAAAACTGACCCGGGTCGGATCCGCGGGTTGGGTCTGACACGGGCCAGCGATCCGAATGAGGACGGGCCCGCGTTGCGGGCCCGACTCGGATTTTTTCATCTTTTTTTTCTTTTTTCTTTTTTCTTTTATTAAAACGACGCCGTGGTCGGGCATTCAGGGACACCCGGCCCGGCCCGACGACCTAGCCCGACAGGCCGCTCCGCGACCTGACTCCCCACGAAACCCTACCCGGGTCCAACCCGAATCTCGACCCGGCCTTCCGCCGCCTCCGCAATTTGCGGAATCCCTACCCGGTTCCCGATTCGGGTCTGACCCGACAACCCGGGGTCGCGACCCGGAAAATCGGGAACCCTAGGGTTCCCAAATCGCGGCGCCGAGGAGGGAGAAGGCCGAGGCGCAGCGGCGACGACAGCGGCGACGGCAATGGCGGTGGCGATGACTGGGCTATGGAGAGGGAGACGGCGACGGCGACGATGACGGCACGATACCTGTTCGTGGCAACGGCGTGACGGGGGTGGCAACGACGGCGAGACCCACGCGAATCCTTTCCTCTCCAACTTCTCTCTCTCCCTTCCCCCCTCCGGCGAGGCTCGAATCTGAGGCCGCGAGCCCTCGGCCCCCCTGAAGTCTCTCAGTGGGGTGTCCAAGGGCTGCGACTCGATCCGGCTCCTTCTCTCTCTCCGTGATCTCCGTGTGTGCTCTTCGTCGGGGATGGAGGGCCTATTTATAGGCACGGAAGCGGCCGGTCGGCGAGGCTTCGACCCACCGGTTGGACCGCCGTCCCATCCGCCATCATCGCCTCTTCCGGTCACGTCCCGTCGACGCCAACTGCTCCTCTGCTCCGCACGCGATTGCCGTCCGTCCACCCCCTTCCTCTCCGTTGCACCCTCTGCGCATGTGCTACAGAGGCGCGAGGAAGAAGAAGATGCGGTGGGGCCGGGCTTGGCGGAAATGGGCTGAGAGCCCATGGAGGGGCTGCTCCTCTTTTTGTTTTTTTCTTTTGCTTTGTTTTTGCTGTTTTTTTTTGGTTTATTATCCGAAAATCAAATAAAACAAAATAATAATAAAGTCTAATTTTTAGGCGTCAACAAGAGGCAATTAGGGTGCGTTTGGTTTAGTATTTTGAAAGCTCATGGAAAAATGCAAAGCATGTTAGCTTAAATGACTTTAGGTAAATGCAAATGTCATTTGGTAAACTATGCTTTGAGAAACAATTTTGAGAGAAATGCCGTTTGGTAGAAAAAAACATTTAAAAAGCTCTTTGGTGATTAATATTAATTTTTTAAATTTTATTTGTTTAAAATGAACAAAACAATGTATGTAACTTTTTAAATATAAATTTGACAATAATACCAAAAAAAATTGAATACATATAAATTTTTTAAAAGACCAAAATATATTTAATTTTTTGAGCATTTATATATATTTATATATATTTGATTTTTTAGCATTATTTTGGCATTTAAAAAAATAATGATGAGGGAAAAATAAGAAATTTGAAGAATGAGTGAGGATAGTTTTGGAAAAAAAAAACTAAGTTTTAGCATTTGGTTAAATGCTGAAAACTCAAAACTAATCCCTACTAGTATTGGGCTTTCAGCCTTTTTAATGCTGATTTTCACTTGAAAATTACTTCAAAATTGTTGCCAAATAGTCCAGCATTTCTCCAAGGAGCTTTGGAGGCTGAAAGCGCACTGGGAATGCTGAACTAAACGCATTCTTAATAGTTACAACATTTGTACACACAAGGAAACATTAGATTCTTATGCTTGTCCAATCTAGGAGAGAAAATAATCCAGAGTAGTCACATTTTCCTCCTGAAGTCACGGAAAAATTTATCTAGATCTGATTCGATGGGGTTTGATTTAACTTAGGCATTTGTTAGATGAAACTTTTATTTGGGGTCCACGTGAGACCCAATGGTTAGGGCCAGCTCCCCACGCATTTGCCAATAAGGATCCGTCCTTGAAGGTGGAAAATAGCTATGTCCATATTTGCACTCATTTACAACCACCTTTTTCGTGCACACTTCTTAGCATAGGCTAATCTAAGCATAAAAACTGGGATCAAATAAAAAAGACCAAGTGCCAGAGGTAGATAAAGGGTGTTCAAGAACATAAGTGGAATTAGCTAGGGCTTAGAGGATATCAGAAGCCAAACCGAGGGGTGCTCTACATGTGACAACTACTTCCCCCGAATTATGAGGCAATGTGGCAAAGAAGGTCAAGTGATGTGGCAATGACCAGTTACATATACCAGTATGTTCTAAGAATGATAAAAGACGTACACTTGGAAGCACGTGCACTTGCAAAGTATGCACGACATTCAAAGACGGGACACGCATGGTTGGCTCTCAATACTAGTGTCCTATATGCGCACAACCTTCCATGAAATCCAACGAAATTTCCACCAGTTGAAGGAAATAAAAAGCACTCACCTTTCTCCATGCTGAATGGTCCACAAGTTCTTTGGTTGCTCTAAAATGTGAGGCTGCGAAAACAACGATAAAATTTTTCTCTTAAATAACCAGAATACGTAGTCAAATACTGTGGGGTAATCAAGTTTAATCAGTAAAATTGAAAGGGAGACATTTTAGTCACAAGCTCTTCACCGTAGAGTTGGAAAAATCTCTTAAATGAGTCAGACTAATAAGGCACAAGACTACAACAGAACAGTTCAGTGCATGTTGGAGATATGGGAGGATCAATCATGGATTATAGTTGATCCAAGTATCATTTTAAATTTAGATTTAATTTTGTATATTAATCTTGATTCTGTCTTTGGTGGTACATCCGTTTGTATTATAAATAGTAGAATGTACAGAATTAATTCAATTCAGAATACAATATATAGTACTTTCCCAAATTTGTTTCTTCTCTTCCATTTTGGGACATGGTATCAGAGCCTTGTTCATAACCTAGCTTTTGCAACCTTCACCAATTGCCCTCGGAGCTCAATCTTCTATCCTTATTTTTGTAGGAAAACTATAACCTACAAAACAAAGTTAGCACTCTAGTGTGGGAATTAATGTGAGTGCAAATCAACACAAAACCAAATTATCTTCTTACCTATACCTCCTTACCGATACCATGGAAGAGAATCAAGCCCCAGAAATTATTGAAGAGATGTCCCAACACCCACCATGTTCTATTGAAGATGTGGTAAATCAAAGTTCTATGGCCCAGACACAACCCATCTCGTGGATCCCTGTTTAGGTCTAGCCAAACTAGAACAGGGCATTCCGAGCCCATCCATCTAGTGGCTACCAATCCAAGGCCCACCGAATCCATGGCTATACGGGACGGCCCAAATGAACCCATGATTCATTCCCCAAGGTGCATCAAAGTAGGCCCAAGATGGGAAAAATCAATCCCAAGAGAGCCCGCTAGCCACTAATGGGGCAAACCCAACCCCAAGACCCAAATTAGTCCATCTGGATCAGTCATGCAAATCGGGGGCACCAAGTTTAAAAACTAATCCCTAACCGTTAATTCCTATTGGAGGAAGTCGACCAAAGCCCGACGATCCCTTGTATACTTCGATAGCCAATGGGCCGGAGCTCCGCCTCATCAACCAACAACTCTTCAGTCTTGAGAACTACTCAATGTGGTCTAAAGAGCTTCGGTGAGCCTTAATGAAAAAAGAGAAGGATGGTTTCCTTGACAGAACTATTCACGTTCCAACCAACAATCGGTTGGCTCGACATTGGAGGAAGTGAAATTAGTTAGTCCGAACATGGATCGAAAGCTGTCTCGCCCCAGAGGTTGCGGCTAGACTCCCTTCAATGGCGGATTTGAAAATTATGGGGACAGCATTAAACAAATGTACGGTAATCTCAATCCGACAATTTTTTTTTTGCACTAACCTAGGCTTTATCTAAACTAAAATAGGGAAATATGTCGATCGAGGCTTGTTTCAATAAACTATTGGTCCTCTAGAACAAACTTGAAGTAGTGGAGGAGAAGCTTGAGGGACTCGAGCAAATATTTCAACAATATCGCAAGATGAAGGAATGAGATAAGGTGATCCATTTCTAATGATTCTAAATGACTTGTATTTACCTTTTAGAACCCATTGGCGATGCAACCCATGCCCTCGCTTGTTCGGATCTATCAGTTGGTTATAGTGTCCGGCATCGACAAAAAACATCAAGACTAGAGAAAGCATCCTCCTTGCCACTCAAACGAGCCACTAGCAGAGAAGAATAAGCAGTCAAGGAAGCAAAGGATGGAAGAAAGCTGCGCTATAGTTTCTAGATGGGAGATGAAGACAAGAACAAATGGCCATGAATCAAGAGGGAGATTGGACAACCTTGGTTTCACCCATCCAATGAAGATCTGACGACTCATATTCCATCTATTCCCTAGATGGATTCGATGGTCCGTATGAAACCACCAAATCCAGTGGCTATTCATTTGTCACGTCACTACAAAAAGGGAATGCATACAAAGGAAAAAGGTAAAATGTATTGTGATTATTGCAAACATCCAAATCATACGGTGGATACGTGCTAGAAATTGCATGGAAAGCTAGGTGACAAAGGAAAAAAGGGGGAGAGAATTTTCTGCTAATCAAGTCAATGGGCATAATGATCAACCAATCACCCACGATCAATATCAGCAACTCATGAATGCCTTAAAGCAACTGGATATCTTAGACAAGAAGGGAAGCTTTTTAGGTATATCCTAATGCTTCAATTTCATTTCTCATGATGTATGGATAATTAATTCAAATGCTAGTGACCACATTATCTGTGATGAAAGTCTCTTTTCCCATGCCGAAGAAAACCTTGGCTCCATAATATTTGTGCGTCTCCCAAATGGAAATACCACCTATGTCACAAAAATAGGGACAGTGAATTTTACTCCTTCCATTACCGTCCAAAACGTGCTTTATGTGCTTCAGTCCAAATGTAATCTCATGTTTGTGTCTAAGGTTTGTGAGGACAATTCTTGTCCCATTATCTTCAATTTTGATAACAATTTATTTCAAGTCTTTTCAATTGGCAAAATAATGGGCTTGGATAGATTTTCTAACGGGTTATATTTTTCGACTAGCTTTCCAAATTTTTTTTACTTATCTTGTATTTCCACAAATAAAAAAAATAATTGTATAATGCTACTACCAATTATAAGATTATTCTTTCTCATTAGTGTTTGGGTCTCGATGCCTCTATTCCACATTCTCAGTGCCATATTTTTTCTTTGATAAATCAAACCCGTGCACCATTTTCTATAAGTAAAACTCATACTTCAAATATTTTCTCTTTTATATATATAGACATTTGGGGGCCTTATCACATTCCACATCGTGATGGCTCCTGATATTTTCTCACTATTATAGACAATCATTCCCATGCTACATGGGTCTATCTCATGCATTCAAAGAGTCAAGTTCTTTCTCAATTAAAGAATTTCTTCGCCTTGTCAAAAAATCAATTTGGTAAATTTGTTCAACATATTCGAACATATAATGAAAAATAATTCTTTAGTAGTGAATGCAAACTTCTCCTCTCTTCTCATGGAATTCTGCATGAAAGTATGTGCACCTATATACCACAACAAAATGGAATTGTTGAATGTAAACGCCATCATCTTCTAGAAGGTGCATGTACTCGTAAGTTCCAAGCATCCATTCTTGAGATTTTCCTGTGAGATTATGTGGTCACAGCAACTTACCTGATCAATCACATGCCAACTCGAGTTTTGGACAAAAGAATTCCTTTTGAGATGCTATTCAGAAAGAAGCCTAAGATTGATTATCTGAAAGTTTTTGGTTGCCTATGCTACATTACTACTTTGGGCCCTCAAGAGAATAAGTCCTAGAGCTTGATGATGTGTTTTCATGGGTACCCAACACTCTAGAAGGGTTACCATGTTTTTGAGCCATCAATAGGTAATTTCTTTAAAAGCAAAGACATTGTTTTCCGTGAAGATATATTTTCATTTTAGGATGAATTGCCTTCATATGAGCAATCTAACTCGAGACTTAGTTATGGTCAATTCCTTTCCGAAGAAGATTTATCTCATGATCCTTCTACAATCATGACACCTTTGAATGTTCTGGCCCTTTCACCAATAGTGGAATAGACACCAGGTTCTTCTACAATCTCAAAGTATATGGCCGAGGAGCATACATCACCGATTGTAGAGAGATCCACTACATCTTCGGGGACATCTTCCACAAAACTACTATCAATGACATCTTCTTCAACATCCTCTCCAATATCACAACCTTCTTCCGCATTGGAATATATTCCCCTTGGATGATCAGGATGAGCCATTCAACTACCTACTTGGACAAAAGACTACATTTGTGGCACCATCGATTCATCAAGTACTTTATACCCAATATCTTCTTATGTTTCACTCAGCCGACAATCCAAGGATCATATGTGCTACATTACTATATTTTTGAAGAAAAAGAGCCTTCTAGTTATAATAAGGCCGTTCACGATCCTTGATAACAGAAGGCCATGGAAGCAAAGTTGCATGCACTAATTGATAATTAGACTTGGGATATAGTTAGGGGTGAGCGTGGTTCCCGGGTAGAACCGGGAACCGGGGATCGGTTTGGTTCCCGGTTCTAAAGGGGCCGGTTCCGGTTCCCGGTTCCCTTTTTTTGGGAACCGGAACCGGCACTTGGAACAGTAACCAGCACCGGAACCGGTCCGGTTAGGGCTAAAAAAACCCCAAATCAAATTTCACTTTCACTCACGACACTTTTCACTCACGGTTCTCTCTTCGCCCATCCGTTCTCCACCTCTACTCGACGTCACTGCCGCTCGCCCTCGACGCCACCGTCGCTGACCTCTGCTCGAGGCCACCTCTGCTCGCCCTCGACGCCACCGTCGCTCGCCCTCGACGCCACCACTCGCTAACCCTTGCTCGAGGCCACCTCCGCTCGCCCTCGACGGCACCGCGGCTAACCTCTGGCTCGCCACTCACCCTCGACGCCACCGCCGCTCGCCCTCAACGCCACCGCTTGCTGACCCCTGCTCGAGGCCACCTCCACTCGCATATTGCTCCTTCAGAGGCTAAAATCTCTGTTTTCTAAATTTTTTATGCCAGGATGATTTGAAGCTTGCTGATAATGGCGCAAAGACAAGTACAATGGGGAGGAGTGCTGACTTTGGCGAAAATCTTTGGGAACTTGAAGACGCTTTATCAGAAGCTACATCAAAGCATGAGCTATGAGTCTTTTGGTGATTTAAACAAATTTTCCCAGGTATGCCACCTGCATAAAGTTAGTAGGACAGCAGGGAATGCACAATTTTTCCCACGACATCATTTGATAGAAACGTGCAGGTGATGAAATTGCCTAGTGTAACTTTCATTATTTAGCACTTAATCATGCATTTTAAGGAACTAAATTGATTTATTGAAGCATGAGCTGTCACCAAAGTCGTATTATATTTTTTTTTACTCCTTTTTTTTAGCATTTCAGATTACGCCCTGTCAATGGTGTGTTATCATGACTCAAAGAATCATGTCTCAAGATATTCGCTTACATTGAATAAATGCCTATAAGGATAATAAAAGTCTGTTGAATTTACTAACTGGTCTTCCCTATTGATGAATGGGATTTTCAGCGTGCCTATACACCAAGAGGAGATGAACCTCAGAGCTTTGGCACAAGCACTCCATGGCTCGGTGTTGATGGGTCGAATTCAAGCCACAGTGTGTCAGTGTCCAGATTAGGAAATAACCTAAAAGTCTTAGAGGATATTTCTTGGGAGCATAAGGATGTCTACCATGGGACCAAACCTGCAGAAGTCTCTATAACCAGTCCTATGGATTCGCTTAAAAGTTTTGGCATTGAATTAAAACTTGAAGATCTTGTTCAATTCTATTGCAATTTGAAGGATGATTTGTGCCTTGTTGCTTGTCGGCATCTTAATCAGGTGAAGATCCGTTCGTGCAATGAATTGCCTGTTTTGTTATGAAGTTGCTCAAACCCTGAATGTTGATAATATGCTATTTGTCAGAAGGCACATGACCTTGTTGATCTTGCTAGTGAAACTGCGAAGGCAAAGCTCATGATGAGGAAATTCAGGTTTATGTTTACTAAATTGATCATTTTAGTTACTTCCTTTACTATTATATCAAGAGACAGATATTTCGAAAACAAAAGCTAGAGGTTGAAAGTTTGCGAGCAGAATTCCCCCTGCTGCGAAAAAAAAGAATCTTAGTGTTTTGAATGAATGAAGTGCTTTATTATTTATTTTATCTTTTTGGCAGAGAGTTATGTGCCTGTTTTTGCTAAATGGACGACGGAAAGGTGTGCCGTATGTAGATGGGTTGAAGATTGGGACTATAACAAAATGATAATCTGCAACAGGTCTTATATCTTTTCAGATAGCATTTGTCCACCTTTTTTTTGGCATTTCAATCAAAGGTCACCAAATAGTTTGTCTTCTTCTGTAAATGAACTGGATTCACTCTTGATTGCAGGTGTCAGATAGCTGTGCATCAAGAATGTTATGGGGTAAACAACATCCAAGACTTCACTTCATGGGTTTGCAGGGCATGTGAAACGCCTGATGTGAGGAGGCAGTGTTGTCTTTGTCTAGTAGAAGGTTAGATTCAATGTCTTAATCTCCTATTGTCCTCATATGTTGTTTCTTATACTTTTAAATTATTTGACGTTCATGGTGACAATATTAGATATATCACTTTTGATTTTTTAGAAATATTACTATTGGGATTTTGAGGAAGCCGTATCATATGAAATTCATTATCACAGTTGTCTGACTTTTGCTCTAAATCTATGTCTTGGTGTTGTGTGAGTTAGTATTTTCTTGCTTGAAATTATTTTGACTGGCTTAAATGCTAGTCTCTAGGGGGTGCTTTGAAGCCAACGGATATCGAGCCGCTCTGGGTTCATGTCACATGCGCGTGGTTTTGCCTTGAAGTTGGATTTCTGAATCATGAGAAAATGGAACCAGCCACTGGAATACTTAGAATTCCTCCAACTTCTTTTTTGAAGGTAATCCATACTTATTTAGATTTACAGTTTTGAAGATTGCTATTTCTTTGATGTGGTGGATTGACTTATTGTGGGAATGATAAAAGTGTTTAGCAATAGAGGAGAACCCGATTTCATAATAGCTTTATAGCAAAAAGCTACTTCAGTTGAGTATTTGAGTTTGATGTGTTGATTTTGTTTGTTGTCTACCGCTAGTTTACTTGCCATTAACTTCTAGATGCTCAGTGCTACTTTTCAAATGCTTTTCTTTGCTTGTGGTGCAGAGTTGTGTAATATGTAAGCAGACTCATGGTTCCTGCACTCAATGTAGCAGATTTCCTACTTATTTTCAAGTTGTGTGTGCTGCAAGAGCAGGACACAGCATGGAAGTAAGTCCTTATATAGATATATATTATTTTCATGACTTTTATCATAACTAACATTGGTAGAATTTCTTGAGCTGGATTTTTTAATCTATTATGACGCTCGCTCTTGCTTTCTTTCTATTTTCTTTGCCGTTGGATTTCAAGGAAGGATATGTTAGATAGATACTCATGTAAGTTTACACTGATCCTATATCTTTGTTTACAGTTACAATGCTTGGAGAAGAGTGGGAGTCAAATAACAAAGAAGTTGATCTATTGCATCGATCATAGGTTAGATTGGTTCCCCTTGTCTACATGTTTTAATTCTCTGCTTCAATCTCATGTCCAGAGCCGTTTTGTTAAGTCTATTGCCTAGAAGATTTAACAACTATGATCCATTGACTAAAAACTATATGGTGCATGCTGCCTTGTCCTGGAAAAATATGATTTTACTTGGATGATTATGCAGAAGGTTCGATAGCCAAGAGGTTGATTATAACTATGTCATGGTCATTAACAAGTACGTTTGCTCCAATTTTTATCATCGCATTTTGCTTGATGTGTCTTTCATAATGGCTAATATTAAATTACTTTTTCAGAGGACAGAAAAGCATTGAATATGTTTCGGTAAATCTGGTATACATGGATGGGGACCCTTGCTCGAAGAAATATTCAGGAAGGAGAAATGGTACTTTCTTCTAAAAACTACCTCATTATTTGCATGTTATGCTTTAGTTGGACGGAAATGCTGTATTTGTCATTATACTTTTCATTTATTCTTGGAAATGGAGGACATGATAAAAAGAGACAAGTACAGCGATTTATATTCTCAAATGTTTTTCGTTTTTTCATTATCATAAAGAGTGGAGTTTAGGAAGTGTGTTTCTTTATGATTTTCCCTCCCAAAGCTTTGTCTCTTTGGCTCATCAGGTTCATTGATTAGCATTGAAATCATGATCTGCATTATCTGTTAGTTTGTCTTCTAAACATGATGAGACATTGTGCAGCTCTTCAAGATCAGTGAAGAACTTGTAATCAATGCCACAAATAAAGGGAATATAGCTTGGCTAATTAATCATTCGGTAAGTTCCAATAGAAGCATTTTTTTAAAACTAAAAATGAAAAAAAAAAAAAAGAACTCGTTGGAACCTGTTGGAACCTGGAACCGACCCCAGAACCTGTGACAGGGTAGGTTCCAGGTTATTGGTTCTGACAGGTAGGTTCCAGGTTCCCAAAAATGAGGAACCTGTACCCGAGGGTAGGTTCCAGGTTCCAAGCGGAACCTGTAAGGAACCGGGAACCGCTCACCCCTAGATATAGTACCTTTGCCCTCTCATCATAAACCCATTGGTTGTAAATAGGTCTATAAAATCAAGTACAAGGCTGATAGAACTGTTGAAAGATACAAGGCTCATTTAATGGCTAAAGGATTCACAAAATGCGAAGCATTTGATTATCATGAAACATTCTCTCCAATCGCAAAAGATGTCATCGTCCTTCCTTCTTATCTATTGTTGCATTTTGGGATTGGGAATTACATCAAATGAATGTCTACAATGCCTTTCTTCATGGTGATTTGGATGAGGAAATATATATGGACCTTCCATAGGGTTTACGGACCGGGGGAGAATAGAGTTATCATCTCCGTAAATCCCTTTATGGTTTCAAGCAAGCTTCTTGTCAATGGTATGTCAAGTTCACTACAACACTTATAGCTATTGGCTTCAAGTAGTCCAAACATGGTTATGCCCTCTTCTCATGGACTAAAGGTACATTATCAATTTACCTAATGATATATATTGATGGCATACTATTATGGGAAACGATGAATTGGCCATCCAAAGTTTGCAAGAGTAATTAAACTCTACTTTTCATATGAAAGACTGGGGGCCTCCCAAGTATTTTCTTGGCATTGAGATTTCTCATTCAGAACTAGGAATTTCCATCAATCAATGGAAATTTGTTTTGGAAATCATATCATAGGGAGGATTATCTGGATGCAAGTTAGCCGTTATCTCTATTAAGCAAAATATTAAGTTAACTACAGTTGAATATGATGCTAGATCACTCGTTGAAATTGATGACCCATTGCTTGAAGATACATCCAGTTATCAAAGGCTCATAGGGAAACTCTTATATCTCCCTATGACAAGACCTAACATATGTTATGCAATGCAGACACTCAGTTAATTCATGCATAAACCCAAGGTGTCTCACATGAATGCAACCTTAAAGATTGTGAAATATTTGAAAAAATGTCCAGGACTTAGGATACTTTTTTCTCTAGATTGCAACTTGGATGTGACAACTTATTGTAATATAGACTATACCACATGCCCCATGAGTTGAAGATCGATCACTAGTTTTTGTTTTAAGTTTGGAAAGTCCCAGCTTTCATGGAAGACGAATAATCAATCGACCATATCATTGTCATTGGCTAGGAAGAGTATATTGCTATGGTCATGACTGTTTATGAAATAGTTTGGCTATGAGGCCTACTTTTGGATCTTGTTGTACAAGTTAAAGGGCTGACAAATCTATTTTGCGATAATGATGCAGCACTCAAACTCGCAACAAATCTCATAGTTTATGAGCGAATGAAACATATGGAAGTGGATTGTCACTTTACCCAAGATAAGATCCAAGAAAGAGTTATCAAGACAAGTGGGATAAGAATCATGGAATAACCTGCTGAATCTTTACCAAGTTGCTATGTCAGAGATGGCATGCATATCTCCTGACAAGCTAGGTGTCTTGGATATATATTAGCCACCAGCTTAAGGGGGAATGATGGAGATATGCAAGGATCAATCACAGATTATAATTGATGTAAGAATCATTTTAGAATTAGATTTGATTTTGTATATCAATCTTGATTCTTTCTTTAGCGGTTCATCCTTTTGTATTATAAATAGCATAACATCTAGTATAAAATTCATTAAATTCAGAACACAATATATAGTATTTTCCCAAATCTCTCTTCTCTTCCATTTTGTGACGGTGCACTAAGCGATCCAATCTTGTGCATGGGTTTTGAACATTGAGACAACTTTGTTGTACAAGTGAACTCTAAGTTGCCACATTACCAGATAGTTTGATATTAAACCAAATGTTGTCAATTAACGTCTGCTAAAAATTAAAAATGATGCCACAGCAGAGAAGAGTGGGATGGCAAAACTCAAATAAAAAACAATTATAATGCAGCATCAAAAAAGGAAACAAAATCCTTACTTAGTATTTTCTAGGAACCAAAATCTTTCTCATCAATTTTGTCGATTTTGACATTTCATTATGCTATCCCATTGATTCACTTATTCTCAATCAAGCTTGACTTTGATATTAATTGTTGCAAAAAACAAATGATCACAAATAGAATAATAAAATAAATTAGACATTAGATTTACGTGGTTCAATTGATGTAACTTACACCCATAAAGAAAGCAACAAAGAGTAAGGAAAACTGGGTAAGTTACAGCATGTATGCTATCCCATAGTAGGTGAACCTCATGTTTAAACCCTTCAAGGACTGTCTTTTAGCTATAAACTACTCAGAGATGTAGTTCAGAGTGCAGAGACGCTTGATGATGCTAGGATGTTAACATATCTAACCAGCTAAGCTACATTTTTTAGTGGATCTTATCAAGTTGGAGAAGATGAGGTGTTTAAAGAAATATGATAGAATTTTCATAAACACACACTTTAATTCAATGGACTCTGCCCAAAACATTACATCCTCTTACCTTTTATAGGCTCTGGGAGGTTGCATAAAACAAAGACTATACTCACGAGTCTTGATAAAATCAAGCGATATTTTGGAAATGACAATTGCTCAAGTCACTCAAAGACTTAATGTTTTACAGCCCCTAATTACATTTAATAACTTAGAAGTATTTAGCCCACACAATTTCTCATACCACAAGATCTATGGGCTTGACCCTTTGATTACTTTAGAATGTTATTAAAAAATAAGTCTCATGTTGGATGTTCTTCCCAAAATGACTCACTTTTTTATATGGTAATAATTTTGGATCCAAAATAGAAAAGCTTTTTCCAAGAAGCTTACTCAAGCTAGGAACCCCATTCCAATTAGGAAACCTATTTAAATTAGAAAAATTTCCTTTTTGAGCTCAAACTCAAGATATATTGTACTATTAAAGGTACGTCCGTTTCATGGAAAATGAATGATTCAAAAAACATTTTTTGGAAAATAATCACTTATATCACATATAAAAATAAATGAGTGGAAAAATATTTTATCACCCACAAAAATAATTAGGTATAGGTTATTATCGATGATGAAAACATTTATCATTAACTAATTTTTTCTAAACGATATAAACAATCATTGTTTAAAAGATATTTTCCAAGTCACTCATTTCATGCAAAACGAACAAACCCTAAATGTACCAAAAAGAACATGCATGTGCAAAATATACACGACATGCACAAACGCAAGGACCCATGGTCAGCTCTCAATAATAGTGTCCTATATGTGTCCCAAGCAAATCGGGATTGGTTTTGGACCTTCGATGAAATCCGTCAATCTTCCCATCTCTGAAACTCACAAATACATCTAGTTTCCATTGATGAGAAAAAGAAAAGAACATGGTTTTTGTCTTGTTGATATGTGGTGTACACACTTTCATTGAAAGGCCGTATGTGTATTTGGTTAAAAAGACATTGAGAGGAAACCCAGGCCTCTTCTTCTCGAACGTGCGTCTCTTTCTCGTACAGTAATTTAACAGGGAAAAAGAAATGATTGGTGGAATGCAATTCTTTCACGAAATATGTCAGTTAATCAGAGACTTCTCCATGATTGGTTTTACTTTTTGGGAATCTGGAATGCGCAACTTGGAATTATTTGACAAAATTTGTCAGTTCCCACTGGCATTTGTTAAAAAATGGATTGAATGGCAGAAGCAGAGCGTCTTTCTCTCCGAAGATTCTGCGGTCGACCTCGTGGCATGCAACCCACCCCAAAAAGAAAAAAAAAAACTAGCGGCATGCAGAACCTAATGTAAAATATATGCACGTAAATTGACAGCACTCAAACTGGAGCTACAAAACGATGTTGACAGTTCACCGGTGACTTCCAAAAATGCATCATCCGAGTTTGGTGGACATTTCCTTGCCTTTTAATGTCTTTCTAATTGTTCTTTTTCGTGCGAATTTGTTAGTGGAATTGAATGGGGGCCATCGGATTCTTCAAGACTATAATTTACTGGGGAGCTAATGGTCTAGGAACTCCATGTGAGATGCTCAAATTGTTTGTGAATGTTCTATTATAACCATGATCTAACTTCCAGCTAATCTCAGGCTAGATGATTGTGGTCAGTGAATGAAATTTAAGGTTATGTTTTGTCATTTGGATTTTTAATCGGAATATAACTAGACAGGATATGATATAAAATCCATGGATTTTGCTATATCCTATTTACCGTTTGATGTTTACAGTAATAAAGTTGGATATATTCACATTAAACTTTAATTATGAATGCAAAGACTCCAAGTCTTGAACTTACATGGTATTTCAAATGCATCCCTTCCACCTTATTTTTCTCACTTGACGGTCTTAAGGCAATCTACTTGAATTCTTGCACATGTTTAACGGAACTCCCTTCAAGTTTGGAGGCAACACTACATCTAGAGATGCTAGACATTTGATGCTCCAAAATCGTCTCTATATCTATTCAAATTGGATGTTATTAATGCAAATGAATTGTTTATGCATGTCTTTACCAAATTTTGACATTGGAAACCCAATCTCCAAGGTGATTCCAAGCATTTCATTATTGAAGAACTCTAGATTGAAAAACTTTGAGGTCTAATTAGGTCGCAAGGACCATCATGAAGGAGGTTTCTACCTTGAGCATGTTGAGTTCGCTGATATTTTCTTTTCCTAAGATGGAGTATCTTGAAATCTTAGAGCTAGACAAGCCATCTGTGGCAAGATAACCACGAATATGTACTTTAAGCAAATTGCAAATACTAATTGAAAATCGGAATGTGAAGCATTGGTCCTTCTATATAGACACCTTGATCTAACGAAGATATCAAGGCACTCTACCTTAAAATAGCAAAATGTTTCTCCACGACAGTCCTCACAATATGATTAGACCTGTTTGGGTCAACATTAATGATGAATTCTTCTAATAGTAAATGGCTTGAAATCACCTTGGAGATTTGGCTTTCAATACCAACTCAACAATGACATGCGTAAAAATCTCGGTAGCGTTAAACATTCAACTTGAATAGGTAAAGAGATGCTTTTGGTGAGTCAAATGTCTAGCACCTCTAGCTGCACCAATGCCTCGAGGCTTAAAGGGAGTTCTGTTAATCATATGCAAGAATTCAAGTAAAGCACCCTAGATTACTCAAGCAAGAAAAAGAAAATAGAAGAGATGTGATTGCGATACCTTGTAAGTCCAAGACTTGAATTATTTCGACAGACAAGGAAAAGATATATGAAATGATCATCAAATTATATTTTCTTTGTAGGAGTAAAGTCGAAAGAGTTCTGCAATTTGGTGTTGCCAATACATCGCACAAGTCATTAGTCATTACGCACCAAAAAAATTCAACTTGCAGATGCGTATGCTTCTTCCTTTGTAGCCTCCTATAGCCCTCACACACTTTTGCAAAGAACTTATAATCTAAGCATCGTGATGAAATTTTAAGGACCATATTGCAAAGCTTTGTTCATTTGGACATGTTTTTTCATCCTACTTTTTTCTAACAAAGATATATTAATCGGATCATGCAATATATTGTGTTTTGTTTATCACGTACACTCCAAACTCATTAGAAATCCCTCTACCTCCAATATTCTATCAAATAATCCTCAAATTTGTCACAGCTTTCAGGAAACAGTGCTCCATATAAATAGCACACCATCTTCCCCCAATTAAATCCTCATAACAAAATTTCAAAAATTCGAGCAATTCATCCATGTCAAGATTTTGATATAAGGCCATCTCCGCAAGCTCCTCAATTCATCTTTCTAGAGGTGAATAATGTCCTTCTTTCTAAAAGTACTCAACACGTATCAATTAACAATGGTAAAATAGCGCACACTACAACCACTAGTTGTGCTTACTATTATAATGTTTGAAGTTTTCATACTTGGACCGACTTTTTTGTCAAACATTTTATATGCATTAGCAACTGATAAATGTTTCATATTGACAAGCTTGTTGCCATCCACGTCATAACACAAATCATGAAATCTACTAATAAGTGCCAACTTGTTGTCCTTGTCATTGTTAGGAATACTATCTCATGTAAATAAAAAAAAGCCCAAACTTAACTAAGGACAAGTAACAACCTCAACCCTCTCTATTAATTTGATATAAGTCGAGCAGTTTCAATGGCACTCCCCCCACCCTTCACTTATAGCTTTAAAGGTTGAGTGATTTCATCCAGCACCTTTCCAAGTTTCCAAGCCTTTAACGACGGTATCTAAATCATATTATTAAGCATTTTCCTAAACTATTCATCAAATTCTGTAGTATTGTAGCTTTTCCAGGTCCCCACCATCCTCCAGAGTCCGATCATTTTGACATATTCTCTCTCTAATGACCTTATATCTCAATGATGGCCCCATGTAATGAGCACTTATCCTCGGTCCTAGGGACATCTATGACTCTCACAGGCTGTGGGGGTATTTCAGCTACCACCCATTATCGAGCTTTCCTTTTTTTAGCAGCGCTTGTAATTCTTCACGCTTCTTGGCCATGTGATTCTCAAAATCGCACGTGACCAGAACCAAGAAATCTCTAACCACACATAATCTCTTTTTTGCACTTGCTTTCCAATTTGAGCGCTTCTTGTTCAAACACCTTCACCTTGCAAATCCGAACTTCGTTACTTGGTATCCATTTACCATTAAAAAAATTAGTCCGATTTTTTTTTTTTTTTTGGTCGAAATGAAACCCTAAGGCTAAACGTGAACAGAAGCATTTCGAAACCATGATTTTTACACCAGATGCCGAATTTCACATTTTTACCTTTCCGTTTTTTTTTTCCATTTTTTGTCATCTTTTCCTTTTTATCAAATTAACGTAACCTATGTTTCACTAAATAAATGCCGAATGCATTGTAAATTTGACTATAATATGCAACTGCATATTAAATTTTTTGTCATAAATAGATATGAATTTAAGTAATGCTAAAAATGGTAATTTATGTATGTCACAATCTATCCTTTCCATTTGGAAGGAAAAGGATGATGTGTTTAGAGGTATTGCCTAAGAGACAGGCCTACGATCATTGATTAGGCAAGAGCTCTCCTAAACCCATACCTCATGCGGGTATTACATTGTAGCTCCAATTGATGCTATGAAGATTTCAAATGAGTAGTCAACATTAGCATATTGGAGTTAGACAGAAACATGGGAGTATATTTGATTTCCCACTCAATTAGAGAATCTAAATTAGGGGCTTAATTACACTAATTAATTAATTCGTACCTTTTTAATACATAATCTTGTTCTATTCAAAATGATATTTGTTAGACAATCTGGATTGATTTTAAATGTATCCACTAACATATGAAATGATCATGCGGGTGCGCAATTATTAAAATAATAATTAGTGACCAAAGAAGCATTAAATAACTTGCAAGGAAAAACAAGAATCTAATGCCGATAGATAAGAAAAATGCCATTCGTAACTGGATCCAATGATAATTGAAATAAAATGCGCAAAGAGTAACGTTAGATTTATCTCTAAAAATAATCAATTCTTGTAGTAAAACCCTAGGAGCTTGTTCAATTTTAAGAACAAGTTTTTAGATCAATGGTTTTCACACATTTAACAAAAACCTACTCAAAATAACTAATTCTTAAGCTTTTTCCTAATAATAATTTTTTTTGAAATTTTTTAAAACTTTATTTAAAATAATAATAACATAAATATTTAATTCCGAAAATAAGGATTCGGGCTGGGCCCTGCCCAAACACGGCCTGCCGCTGGTCCCACCTGGACTCCAGTTGGTTTGGGGCTAAGGAGGCAAATTCGGGCTTAGAAGAAAAACTCTTTCAATTAGAGCCTCTTGAGCCCAAGTCAGAATTCAACACACAAAGCCCACGCTGGCTATTTCCTAATCCATTCTACTCCAAGTTCGAATCCTATTCTGAGTGTAACCAAGCCCACTTTTGCTGAAACAACACGGCCCATTTACAACCAAGACAAATACTCAGCCCATATTTATGAAGCCCAAGCCTAGGCCCCACTTTGAAACCATAGCCAGCCCAGGTCACTGAAAATTCCTCTCGACCCTTTGTATCATATTCCTTTACACGTCCTCCACTGGGTTTTATTCAAGATTTCGACCGACCATACCAAAATCTTCTGAACACCATCAAATTCAACGCGCTCTATCTAATCAAATCCAGTTGAATGAGACCAGAAAACCTAACACCACTAAACTGATTAAGCCCAACGCACTATGTCAAATGGCCATTTTACTCATCGTGTCCTTGCTCCTTCCTATTTGCAAAACAAAAAGAAACTGAAGACTGAACGTAAACTATTGGGGGCAATCAAGGCCTCATGACAGCTCTAACCTCCAACACGTAACTAGGACTCCGCCGTGAGTTTACGTCAGTCCATCACTACCCAACCATCATCTGCTCCCACTTATGACCTTCCTAACATTTACCTAACAAACACCACGGAGGCACCAAGCGAGACTCGGCAAGGAAAAAAGCATCTTGAACCACGGTGACAAAGGCGATCCACATCTTGAGATTAGTAAAAAAAAAAAATCACCATTAAGAAAACCCTATCAAGAGGTTGGGCAAGAGCTCTTGGTAAAAATATATATATGAATTTTAATATGTGTTATGCAATTTAATCAAAATTATTTTTTAGGAGTTAAAAATTAAGCCATGATTTTTCAATGCAATTAAACCTTGAATAAATTGTCAAAATTATAGTATCAACAATGTAAACCTTTTCATTTATCATTTTTTATATGACGAATAAAAATTTAAATGATTTTTTTTTTTGGCCACCCGGTGGATGGAAACATTAAATGACTTTAAACATGACGATTTACCACTAATAAGTCATAACGCCGATTAATCCATATTAAGACCTAAGCATGCGACTTTGGCATGAACGCTTCTACTAAGGTACAAGGGATGCTCCAGGACCGCCAGGAGCTTATTACAAGGCCCAAAGCTCGGCTGATGGCCCGCTGTGCGACCTTCAAACGTTCTGGACCGTGGGGTTCAGTCCCTTTTCGGGCATGAAATAACTCCTAAATGGTCAAACCGACTGAGGCCAGCCTAAAGAGTCTGAATGCTTGTTGTCCAAGCATTGCACATCTTGGACAACGGGCACTCAAACATCTAAGATGCGATTACCCTGATGAGGCATAAGCTAATCCATCATGGATTCGAGATGACGGACGTGTGATATAATGGTATTATGACCGAAATGATTACTTGAATTACGCTAGGATAATGCTATAGACTAAAAATGAGTCTTGAATGTCCTAATTCAAACTGATGTACGTGCACTTCAGGGAGACATAAGCTTATCCAAACAGTAATGCAACATAGTGTCGACATTGAGCATAAATCTTAAACATGGATGGAACTCTCTCATTACCTTGGGAAAGTCGGACTACGGTAGGATTTGACCCCGGAGACGAGCATCATCCAACTCGAACTCAAGTTGAGCATGTGCGCATTCATCTTTGTCTCATGTGCCCATTTATTTTAAAAAAAAAAATCTATAATGATTTTCTTTTTAATGCAAGACAGACTTTGAAAAAATTAGTTGTCACCATCCATAAACTATAATACTTCTAATTTCTATATACAAAAGCAAAATATATTTTTTTTTATATATATATATGGGCCGAATAATAATTTAATCTTTGAGGCCTGTACTTTTTATTTTTGAAAAGCATGATTGGTCAATTTTGGCGTGAATATTTGTGTGTGCCTCTTGTAATTTTTCTATAAGTGTGTAATATTTTGGGAAGGTTAAAGTGAATATAGATTATGCGGCCGAATTTTGATATTTTAGAGAGGTAAATTATCCTCTGGTTTTTTTAATGTAGCAACTAATTTCTTTGAATTACCACTTGTCAAGGCGATGATACCTCTTAAAGTTCGTATCTCTCTGCAACTATATTGATCAAAAGGCATGTTGTAAGATGCCTTGAGACCTTAGAATCACAGGCCAACTTATGGATTTATCTGTGGAGTGGGCGGGCTTTTTGGTATGTGGAGTTTGATTTCATGCCGAACATTCAATCACGTCAGTCCAGCAAGAGAGAGAAAGATGATATCATTTAGCCTATCCATCTAAAATGAAGTAATATGTGCCGAACATAAGAAATTTCATTTTGGTTAATAACAATCTCTCCTCACTGAGCATTTTCTCATTGTTCAATATTGTCCTTAAAAATAATCCATTTGGTTAACTAGTTCATGAAACTTTGAGAAATAGGCTCGGTTTATTCTTATATGTTAAGTGTAGCATCACATCACGTGCCTTTTTATTGTCTAACATGGATTGCTAGGTGAATATTATGTTGATAGTAGAGGTGAGCATTGAGTCTATTTCAACTCAAGAACCAAATCGAGTAGACCTCGACCAACCGGATCAAGGCCGATTCTAAGAAGAATAGGTTCGATTCTTGGTTTCATGAACCCAAAACTAGCCTAGGATCATTTGGTTCCTAGTTCCATCACCGTGAAATCGTCTCAACTAATCCGGTTCCTAGGTTGACATGATTTTGAAGCCATTATTTAATAAATAAATAAAAATGCACCTATAGAAAATTGAAATCATGATCTTCAACATGAACAAACACCAGCATAACCATTTGACAACATTTTTTTTTTTTTATAGTGAGATTATGCTACTTTTATATTTAACAAGAATTTGTTGTTTTATCCAAAATATACATTTTCCAAACATGACCAGTTCGATTTAGTGTTCCAATCTTTTGAAATCGACTCATCTTAAAACCGATCACTAGAGCTAGTGGACATTATACTTTTCTTTTTCCAGGTTAGCGAACTCAATTTTTCTCCTTTTTTTTCCGGTCTTTTCCTTTCCAATTCTCGTCCTTCTTCCTCCGTCTACCTTAGCTACTAGTGCAATCCGTTGATCATAACTGCACTACGGCGACCACCTCCCTCTATGATTGTAATGTACTCTATTTTTTCTCCCCAAGAGAATCAAAGAAAATCGAATATTTACAATGAAGGAGACAAAGTTATTGATTCGAAGCAGACAAGTATATAAATACCAATATATATCAAAAGATGAAAAGATCTCTAAAAAGCAAATACATGTATTTAAAAAGAAAAAGAAAGTAAAACAGCGGAAAACATTGAAATATTAGCAATTGCTTTTAAAAATGACTCTTTATAGAACAGTTTGGTTAGAAAGCTCAATTGTATATAGGAACCTAAACAATATAAATCATAAAAAAAAATGCAATGTAATAATTAAAATCAAGCCAATAAATTCTGGTGATATAATGTTCATCTAAGAGATCACTATACCCATCTCCATAAATTGTTGAAATTATAACATACACAATTAGGATTGACAATAAATTTGGATTTGAGCAAAAATGGAAGGACTATTGTTAGTGGTTCTCTCTCATGATTGCTATACTTATCATTCGGCATTTACGTTATGAGAACAAAAAAATGCTAATAATGTCATTTTAGGAAAAAAAAAAATGTCAAATCTCAAGTGGAGTACATATCTTAAATTAAAAGCCTAAAATAATTATGGCTAAAAGAATTAGAAAAAAAAAACTAAAGGAGAAAAATCGTGTCAAAAGAGAAAGTAGTTATTGACATATTGGCATTTCCATGATAACGGCATCCAAGGCATCGGAAGGGAGAACGCAGTTTAGCGGGCGCCTCTTCATGGGGTGGGGCCCGGTGCGACGGCAGGTGCATTCCGGCTTCGTACGCTGGAAGCTGGAAGCCGTTGCGATCTTGCAACTCCTGTTAAAAAAATAAAAAGACCCGACAGTCCCCCCAACCTCGTACGGAGGAAGTCAACGTGTTGACGTGGAAGCTTCTTGACCCATGACGTGGGCCCCACCAGAAGAGCCGTGAACTGGCAACAAGTCCCAATATCGACTGGTCTCGTGGTAGTGCCTGCATTTTCCATAATACATCTTAGCTAGTCATTTATGTGTTGGGGCTTGGCAATTTGGCATATCCTATTTACCAACTTATATTGTTTTATCGTCTCTGGATATCACTTATTTTGTTTAATGGTGCAATATGAACCATTTGCTACTATTGTGAGTATTTATACTTTCCAGAAGTAAAAGGAATTGCACAATTGAGTTGTCCAAGGAGTGACCGTTGCTGGCAATATGCTAGTTCTTCTAACTAGATTATTTTGTTGCTTGTGGCTATCAATAGTTCAATATTTGATTTGCTCTAGAATTATACGTTTTCTAATTTTTTTCCCCTTATTTAAGGAATCTTACTTGGTGGGAGTACGATACGAGGAAATCGCACCAAGTAAAACTTTCCAATTTCAAACTTTTCAAGAAAGTCAGTTAATTTCTTGAAATTAAGTGCGGTGGAGAAGCCACAATTGTTTTTAAAGACTAATGGTTTATTTGCTCATCATTTTCCTTATAAAAATGATTAACATTTATATATATATATATATATATATATATATTGGAAGATATCGTTTGCTGGAGTATCAACAGAAATATTGATGAAATATGACATGTTGCAAGGTGATTTGAACTTTTGACAAATGGATTGCGTTGAGTTCACTTGATGGTACTTCACTTGCGTAAAAAGTGTGTCGAGCGAGGTCTAATAGAGGTGATTTTTAGAAATTTGAGTATGGTGGAAAGTAATTGCATTAAAAAAGAAAATCTAAATTGACTAGAAATGTATAGAATTGAATTACATAAAAAGGAAAAGTATAGAGAAATGTAAATGGGCATGGAATTGAAAATTGTAAGGAAAATATAAAATAGAAAGCCCCTACAAAGGTGTTCTCCACTTCAACTCTTGGGCTTTTTTTTTTATGCTATTGTTGCCTAATTCTCTAAAAAAATCTCTAACTCTATGTATAATTTCAATTCTATCTTGAATTTATTATTATCCAATTTTTTTCCAAACTTTCACTATAATCCAAAATATGCCCACAAATTCAATAGTCTCCATTAGTTTCTTCAAAATTATTAATATTAGGACAAGTTAAAGGGTTATTATTAGAGCAGGCATCTTCATCAATACCCCACCTTCATATAGACCAACAATAGACTCTTGATATTGGTAATCTTGAAGAAAGTGAAACTATTGAAGGTGTGAGCACATTTGTGATTAGAACAAAAATTGGGGATCCTTTTGGATAAAAGAAAAAAGTTTGGATTGTAGTTGGAATTAAATCTAAAGTTGAGGGAGAAAGGACTGTGCTAGCGTGGATGCACTGTTGCTTCCTATGAGAAATTGTGCAGTTTGGGCCGTCCATTTCATTTTGTATAATGGGCAACCAGATGTAAATTTGTTGTGAAAAATCATTAGGACCTCACATCTGATATTTCTTTATTGAAAATTCTCTTTGATTTCTTTCCAATTTCTCTTCACTTTCTCTCTATATTAATTGTCGCTCCCCATCATTAGGAGTACTAGCTCTATTTCCGGATATAGCTCCTGGAGATTTAGAGTTGTAGTTGTCACCATTTTTCTTGTTAATTTGAGTTTGTGTCATCATTTCAGAATAATCTTAATTGCCTTTCCAGTATCCTTAGATATCGCCCCCACTGTTTCTCGGTTTTCCGAAGCTTCTGAGCATGATTACTACCACATTGCATTGTCAGTGAATAAGAACTGGATCTCTCTCTGTTGTTCCTTCTTGCTCTGTGTCCTTACCTTTTCTGCGTGACGTTCAACAATGGTCACCGGCGAGGAAACCAAATGAGAGTCACTGATATTCATATGGTTAGTCTATGGTAATGTCATTAAGTGCCTGAATTTACCTTGTCAGTTCTTCGCATTCTGCCTATCTTCTGCCATACTGAGGCATCATCGTCGGAAAGGCCGGTGAATGGAGATGGTTGCCTTGTGGAGGTTGAAGATGGATGATGGCTGAATAAGAGGCACTTAATCTCGTATTTTATTTTCCGGGGAAGTCAATGGTTATTTGAATGTTAATGTTTCCGGCTTTTGATATGTTAGATTCTAGGAACGATGGAACGTTGAAGGAGAGACGAAACACACGGCATACATTACACGTCTATTAATTGATAACGCCACAGTAATAATTCCAAGAGAGGATTTTGATATTCCTGATTTACATTATCCAGTTCAAATCCCGTTTGGTACGGGGCTCAAATTTGAAATATAATTTGCGGTTTCTTCCTTTTTTCTAATTGCTTGGGTTCATTCGGAGCCGTTAGCTTCTAACATTTATCTTTTAAAAATATGCGGTTATCAAAAATGGATTCTTAAAGTCTTCGAAAAAATACAACCTAGTTTCATGCCTTCTCTTTCTCTCTAGTTCTTCCTCTCTCTTATAACCGACTCAACGGAGAGACCCGATCAATATTTACTTTGATTTAAGCCCATCCAATCGACCAATGTCTAATTTCTAGTTTAATTGTTATATTATGAATGCTATCCTAATTTGATTGGACAATTTGCGTTTGCAAATAACACTGATTAAGTATTAAAACAGTTCGCAGCATTTTATGTTTGGCTCAAAATTTTCGCCTTTTAAAAATATATTTAAGAAACTACGTTGAAATAAGCCGTGTTAGAGTAGAGTATGATTTAAAACGCTTTCTCTAGTTTATCCTCTATTAATTTTAAATTCAATAAGAGGATGAATATTCATGTAGTTCCTCTTTATTCATTTGCAGAAATTTAGATCCAGTAAGAATAGGAACCTGATATGCAACAAATCATTAAGCTAAAAGCGAAAGCACTGTAACTATCGTTCTCTCAATTTCAGCTTTAACCGTTATATAGATTTTTTTTTTTTTTGGTCGGAAAAACTGATATATTATACGAACACGTGCATACAACCAGCAAGAAGTGCATCTGTAAGGACAATATTCTGGAAAGCAAAAGGAGTAAAAACAAGCCAGTTAGAAACAGATCCATTGGCCCGATGGGCTTTGGCGGCCCAATCTGCAGCTAGGTTGGCATCGCGAGAGACATGATGAATCGAGGCATTAGGGCATTGAGAGAGTAGGTCGTGAAGAACTGCAAGAAGATGTCGCTCCTGCCATGGCGGCGGCTGGTGATGCCGAAGGATCTCCACCAAGAAAAGGCAGTCTGATTCAACCAGAACTCGATGGTGCTGATGCCTCTGCTTGATCAGGTGCTGAAAGGCCCGAATCATCGCGAAGATCTCCGCTTGAAAAGCCGATGTGGCCGGGACAGTACTGGTAAACATATCGGTAAGCTCTCCTTTAAAATTTCTGAAAATACATGCGATAGTGCCCTGTTTACTACATGGAATGAAAGCCCAATCGATGTTGCATTTGATTGTGCCTTGATCAGGGGGTTTCCAGCGATGATCAGTACTAACATATGTGTGTGAAACCCTAGGTTTCGGTGGTTGAATACTCTGGAAGATCCTGTACTGGGCGAGAGCATTATCCACTGCTCGGATCGGGTCTGGAGTTTGCTGTCGGAAAGTAGCATTGTTGCGTTGACGCCAGATCTCCCATAATAGATTGGCAATCGCTTCTAAGCTTGGGGAAGAAAGATGATGGGTGGCACGGGCCGCCAACCAGGCATCCAGTCGCTTGATTGAGGTAAGTGAGATGTTAATTCTAATCCTGTCATTTGCCCAAATCGCTTTTGTCCATTCACAGTAAAAAAATAAGTGTTCAATGGTCTCCGGGGTATGCTGATCACATAGGGTGCAGTAGGGGTTCGGAGTGATGTGTCTGGAATAGAGATTTGCTTTGGTTGCGAGGGCATTTTTACAAGCTAGCCATAAGAATACTCGAATTTTGGGAGCTATTGCCATGTGCCATATTTTGTTCCAGAGTTGATGAGGAGGCTGATAGGATGATGAGGCACTGGTGGGTAGGTGTTGTTGCTTGGATAGTAAGTAGTAATAACAACTTTTAACAGAAAACGATCCCGATGATGTGGCTGTCCAAATCAACTGATCGGAACAAAGGGAGGGGTTCATAACCGTTATATAGATTAGAGTGCCCTTTCTCATAAAGATTTTAAATTTAAAAAAAAAAAAACCTTAATTTCAATTTTTCCATGGGGTGAAAATTTGTGGTTGAACTAATGCGCTTATCTTTCTTTAGATCAGCTCCCACACCTACCGCCCACTTTAGATCGTTTCCACACCTACCGCCCCCAAACGAAAAAGAAAAAGAAGGATTGCATCGAAAAGTATATCGTCAACATTCCCCCATTGCGCCGACTAGCTTATGTTAGATAGCGCTAATTGATCCAAGCCAACATATTTGATTGGGTTTGAGAAACTTTACTACAAAGTAATTGCAAATATCCAATAATCAAGTCCCGTAACGTGAATCATGACACTTCATTGCTGCAAATTCTAAACATAAACGTTGGCATGAGAGAGTAGAGCAGATTGGAAGATATCCATATTAATATACAATGCCATTGATTGTGATATCACTTTATATTTATGAAAGACAGGACTATTGTATGATATTAGACAATGCATGAGAACTCAAGTACAATTGCATAATAGTATAACAGAAATGTGTTAGGATGGTGTACAATAGGTATGACGTCCTAACCGTAACCAATGATGGATGGGCTCTGTAGAAGCAATTATACACAAGCGATTATACACAAATGGCTAAGTGTGATCTAGTTAAAAGGGAGATTGGAGAGAAAGACCTAAGTAAAGAGGCTCGATTAGAATCCAATAGTAAAGTGGCTCGAGCAAAACCAAATCTATAGATTAGGCAAGTGTTAATAATTTGAATAATCTTTCAAGTGTAGTGAATAAATATGTAATATATAAGTCATCTTGGGTTTGAACATTTTGTTTACATTGGATAAGCGATTTTCTTATGGAGCATTCGTCGTTAATACTCCTTCAATTTGGAAGAAATGTAACATGCTAATAACACTTTCCCTACCCTGCATATGCAGAGCTCATATGCCTTTTTCTAACACGTTCTTTCGTGCAAAGCTTGATCTTAAACAGTCAACTTCTGATTAAAGATCAAAAACCGCTAGGACGATGCAAAGTCGGTAATTACGCGTGATTGACTCGGTGGTCCCTCGTGAATCTTTTGCTTTTTAAAAATTATTTTGGTCCTATGACCGATTAACAACTATCCTCACGTCTGTCCATATATGTTGCACTCGCGTTTCATAACGTAGACAACATGATGAAGCCTGTCCCTAGTGAAAAAGCACGACCAGTTAAGTGATTGATCTCGATCACTCTTTTGTTGCATCTTTCTCTGCAGGTGTCTTCTTTATAAGGCTCCTTTCTGGGTTCATTTCCGCCTATACATTCCTTCCAATAGTATCCACTTTCCCAGCGATTTCAGATCGAGAGACAGAGATGGCGAAGCCAGGTTTAACGGCAATGGTGGTGGCAGCTCTTGCTCTGGTGATGGCCACGGTGGCGGCACTCGCTCGTGCTGAGGCGGATGACCCCGTGAAGGTGGACGCCTGGTTCAATGGGCTTAGCCATGCCGATCGCAAGACCACACGCCTCCACTTCTACTTCCACGACACGCTCTCTGGCAAGAACCCCACGGCAGTGCGCGTCGCCAAGGCCACGATGACCGAGAAGTCCCCGACGCTTTTTGGGGTGGTCAACATGATCGACGATCCACTGACCGAGGGGCCTGAGCCGGAGTCCTCCCTCGTTGGCCGGGCACAGGGGTTCTATGGCTCAGTTGGGCTCGAGTCGACGGCCCTGCACATGAACATGAACCTCGTATTCACGACCCCGGAATACAATGGCAGCACCCTGAGCATATTGGGCCGCAATCCAGCACTCGAGACCTATCGGGAGATGCCTATCGTTGGTGGGACTGGCGTTTTCCGGCTGGCAAGTAGGGTCGTGACGGCGAAGACGTACTTTCTCAACCTCACCACCGGCGATGCTGTAGTTGAATATAAGGTCATAGCTTTGCATTACTAGATATATCGTGGTTTGTGTTGTAGTCCAGTCCAAAGGTTATGGAGGAAATTACATCGTTCTAGTTGTGTGCGGATGTTCTGTCGTTTCCAATTTGGTTATGCTCTACGTGCTTCGTGATTTTTCATTGATTTTGGTGGTCTGGAATCTTCCTGTGTGGGCTCTAGATGAACTATAAATTGGACTCGGTTTATCACTGAGTAGGTAATGTTACAATGTTCACCGCCATGTGAGATCAAGCTTGCTGAAAACGTCAATGATTTTACCCACCTAATAATTATGAAAGTTGATGCAGTCGACGTTAATTTTTTTATTATATTTTGGAGTTCCCATTTTAAAGTTACTGAAACCTAAGATTATGTCTTGATTTGGTTTCAATTTGAAAAATGTCTCACGCGGCAAGCTCAGTCAACCACCACCTAACAATAATATTAAGGGCTATACGTCTTGTTCAACTTAATAATTGGAATTGGTGCGTTTGAACAGGCTTTTATAATATATTAGGCAATGCATGAAAACTTAAGTAAAATTATATTACTGAATTTTTGGCTTTACACATCTTGGTCTAGTAAAAATGTGGTAGGAGGGCTTACTATAAGCATAGCATTTTAGTAGTGACCAGTGATAGATGGGTTCATTAGACATGCCTATATAGAAATGGCTAAGGTCTTCTCTCCATTTTCTAATGTACATAGTTTATTGTTCTATCCATCAAGAGACGTCAAGGTAAAATGGAGATTGGAGACAAAGACTTAAGTAAAGAAGTTCGACTACAATCAAATTCATTGATTCCGCATATTGTTCATTTGATTAATTAGGGGTCAATTTTTTGGAATCTATGTAATGTATAGTGATCTTGAGTCGAATGTTTTATTTATATTGGCTTGACTTGCTTACAGAGCGTTCTTCATATTTAGGAGTGACAATAAATTTGGATTTGAGTGAAAATGAAAGGACCATCATCAATGATTGTTATACTTATCGTTCGGCATTTGAATTGTGAGCAAAAAGAGAATGCTGATTATGTCATTTTAGGAAAAAAAAAATGTCGAATCTAGTAGAGTACATATGTCCTAAATTAAAAGCCTAAAATAATTATGGCTAAAACAATTAGAAAAAAAAAAAAACTAAAGGAGAAAAATCGCGTCAAAAAGAGAAGGTAGTTATTGACATATTGGCATTTCCATGATAACGGCATCCAAGGCTTCGGAAGGGAGAACGCAGTTTAGCGGGCGCCTCTTCATGGGGTGGGATGGGGCCCGGTGCGACGGCGGGTGCATTCCGGCTCATACGCTAGAGGCTGAAAGCCGTTGCGATCTGGCAACTCCTGTTAAAAAATAAAAAAATCCGACAGTCCCCCCAACCTCGTACAGAGGAAGTCAACGTGCTGACGTGGAAGCTTCTTGACTTATCACGTGGGCCCCACCAGAAGAGACGTGAACTGGCAACAAGTCCCAATATCAACTGGTCTCGTGGTAGTGCCTGCATTTTCCATAATCCATCTTAGCTAGTCATTTATGTGTTGGGGCTTGGCAATTTGGCATATCATATTTACCAACTTATATTGTTTTATCATCTATGGATGTCACTTATTTTGTTTAATGGTGAAATATTAACTATTTGCTACTATTGTGAGTATTTATACCTTCCAAAATTAAGAGGAATTGCACAATTTAGTTGTCCAAGAAATGACCGTTGCTGGCAATATGCTAGTTCTTCTAATTAGATTATTTTGTTGCTTGTGGTTATCAATATTTCAATATTTGATTTGCTCTAGAATTATACATTTCTAATTTTGTTTTTCCCCCTTCATATTTAGGGAATCTTACTTGGTGGGAGTACGATACGAAGAAATCCCATCAAGTAAAACTTTCCAATTTCAAACTTTTCAAGAAAGTCAGTTAATTTTTGAAATTAAGTGTGGTGGAGAAGCCACATTTGTTTTTAAAGACTAATGGTTTGTTAGCTCATCATTTACCTTATAAAAAGGATTGATAGATATATATATAATATTGGAAGATATCGTTTGCTAGAGTATCAACAGAAATATTGACGAAATATGACATGTCGCAGGGCCATCTGAACTTTTGACAAATGGATTGCATTTGAGTTCACTTGATGGTACTCTTCTTCTTCTTCTTCTTCTTCGAAAACTCCTTTTAACTGGCTCAGAAGATTAGTGCAATCTTTAATGATGGACCTGGGGGCCTATGGCATTTCATGCCAGCCCATAATGCATCTAACAATCAATAAACTATATGTTGATAAGAGGACTTGTAGATCAGAGGAAAGTACAGCTGCACTTTGGGGGTTCCTTCGTGTGTTTCTTTCTTCCTGCTGTTTAACCCACCAAAGTGCAGCCCGCACAGCTAGGGCTTTTGCGATTGATGCTGAGGGAGCAAAATTTGCTGCACGAACCCACCTGTGAGCACCCCATCTCTGGTTCTACAAAGGACAGCAGCTGAACCCACATAGTTGAGCTATTCCAGGCCGCATCCACGCTCAGTTTGAAGCCGATCTGGGTTGGAGAGGGCTCCTTCAGCTGTTCACCAGATTCTGCGGGTTCTTTTGCTTTATTTCGGGTGAGTTTGCTATCTCCATACTTCACAACTAGCTGAGTCATGTAAATTGCTTCCCCAATCATTAAGCTCGGTTTGGTTTTTTTGGCTTGAAAGATGAGGTTGTTCTGCGCCTGCCAGATTCTCCAAACCAGATCCGCAAATATGGCCTTCCCTTCTTGGGTATCTCATGCGGTAAGGTTCTCCCACACCCATTTGTCCATTCGATTACATATTTGAGGTTGTGACATCCCGATTTTTCTCACATTTTATTTTTAGTCAATTGAGTCGGGCAATTCATCTGTGCATGTAGTTTGTCTCTCAGAGTTGGCCACTTACGAGAGAACTAGTTTATTGAGTGAAGTAATTAAGGAATTTGACCGCGTCAGACTTGGGGACTGATCACCCTCGGGTCGGATGCAATGAAACTTTCCCCAAAAGCTACTCAGTAGATTAGGCGTGCTAAAATCGCACCGGAGTGAAATTAACCGTGAAATTGAAATTGAATTCTGAAATTGGAAGTAAAAGGGTGTTGCAAATCTTATTAGGAACATCAGATTAATTCATGGACTTTAATTTGGACTCTATTAGAAGAGAATTGATGGAAATTGAAGTAATTGATTGTACAAGAACTTGGACCCCGGCGGAAAATGAAATTGAACCTATTGGAAGATGTTATGGAGGATTTGAATTAGTGGAGAGTGACATCAGCAGGTGATGTCATGGTGGAGGCCAAATTTAAGGAGAGCTTGACAAGTGTCACAAGCCAATTGGCTCACCAAAAGTAGGGGTGTCACATCCACTTCTTCTTCAACCTTGGAACCGATTGGGAGGGGAGGAGGAAGAAAAAAAAACCAGCGCCGGATCCCCTTCGCTCGAGCTGCTCGCACGCCGCTTGGTCGTTGCCTTCGCCGTTCTCCGCCGTCGCACGCCGTCGTCGTCACCGCTCGTCCGCGTGCGAAGCCCCGTGTGCGCGCTTGTCGTTCCCCGTCGCGCCATCGTCGCTTCGCCCGCTGCTAGTTGCGGTCCGCAGAAGCTCCCGTCACCGCCGTTCGTCCACTCGAGCCTCCACCGGTTGTTGCCCAAGCTATCGCCGGTTTTCCTCCGCCGTCTCTCCGTTCGTTCAGCCGCCGCTCTGCCACCCTTCAAGCTCAGTTAGTTGCTGGAAAAACCAGCAAGAACCAGCTCTTTCCAAGCTCGGTTTGGCTCCCTTTTGGTCCTCATTTGGTGTTGATTCGTCTAGGTTTGTCGTCGGCGTCGTCGTGCTCTTCGCCGGAGACTCGTTGGAAAGCGATTCCGGTGAGTTTAGCTCACTAATCCGCGATTAGTGAGTTGATGATGCCTTAAGTATGTTTAGCCTAAGTTGATTGAGATTAGGTGGATAGATTGGCTTAATTAGTTATGGATTATATTAAGGGGATTAATTAAGGCAAAATGTGTTTAGTTTAATGGTTAAGTATGTTTATTTTAAAATAAACCTTGATGTGACTAAAAGGAGTTTATTTATGATTTAAATAAATGCTTCGAAATTGTTGGATTATTTAATAATATATTTTATTCCGAAATTCATTAAAATATTATTTATAAAAAAAAAACTCGAAAAATTTATTTTGACCCTGTTGCTCGAAATTTCATGCCGATCGTTGCTATTCTTGTAGAATTTGAAATTGATGATTGGTTGTGGCGAATTGAATGTAATTTCGATTTATGAGGATTCTTTATAAAATCCTAAATGTGGAAATTGAGGGGCGGTTGGCCGTGAATTACCACCTATGAGAGGTCGTGCCTGATGAAGCCGTGAATTACCACCTATTAGAGGTCGTGCCTGATGAGGCCGTGAATTACCACCTATTATAGGTCGTGCCTGATGAGGCCATGAATTACCACCTATTAGAGGTTGTGCCTGATGAGGCCGTGAGTTACCACCTATTAGAGGTCTTGCCTGATGAGGCCGTGAGTTACCACCTATTAGAGGTCGTGCCTGATGAGGCCGTGAATTACCACCTGATTACGGGTTGTGCCGAGTGGGACCGTGATTGCCACTGGTTAGTAAATCTTCCTATCAGGTCGAAATGGGTAGCAATAATTGAATTGCTAGAATGACATGTAATCGGCCGAGTCGATTGATCGCTGAGACGATCCAAGTGGTTGAATTGTTATGATGATGTGATTGTGCCTTCGTTGTTGAGTTACTAAAATTGCACGTGGTTGAATTATATAAACTGTGTTAACCTGCAGGTGAAGGCTAAGGCGAGGTAAGTTTTCTGGATGTCGTGGCTAAGCTACTTTAGGGGTGTATTTACTTTCTAATAGGGGTTTAGGAGGGGTGAACTTGCTGAGACAAAGTCTTATCCCGGTTTGGGGAAAAATATTACAGGACCGTAGATGGCGAGACCCCCGGAGATGAGTGGCCTGCCGACGGAGATCGACCAGACGACGGAGAGTGCTCCTGACCCTGGGAGTCCTTAGGTCTATCAGTTGGTTAGGACCTTCATCTGGGTCCAAGTGAACGTGCATGACAGAGTACCATACATGTTTAGGGCTTGGTTTCGTTCCGGAGCCGATGGTGTTAGGGTCGGCCCTTTGGATAGCATGGATATTCCGCTGGCGGTGATGAACGCCATTCTGGGTGAAGGCGTGGCGGATCTTCCTACTGGTGGAGTGATCAACGCCTCGCCCCCGGCCTCTTGGGTGTCAGATCCTGAGGATGTGGGATCGTCGAATGGGGCTGACCAGTAATCCTAGGGTGGTTGATTCTCTTTTGACGGACTGATTCATGTTATGTAGACTGACCCCTTTTTGATGCACATAAACTCTAACCCATTTTTGGTGCATATAGTCTCCGGATCCTGTTGATGTATGTAAGCCTTGGATTGACAATGATGTATGGAAGTATGCTTGTTTGATTTTGAATTGATTCTTCCTGCTGTCCTATCCCGTGAGTTTTTGTCAGGGGTTTCTTAACACGTTCCGTATGCGCATAATAATTTTAAAATATTGGGGTCGGCGACACTACCTGGGAATGTTGCATTTGCATGACCACGGCGGGTTGTTCCACGTGTCTCGGGGTTCGGGGCGTGACAGAGGTGATAGATCTACTTTTATCCTTTGATACGCCCATATTTTGTTTGTCTAGGGACACAAAATGAATATGTGTTATGTTGTTTCGGGCACTTGGCCGCAGAATGGGCATTCAAGTTCAGGTAGCATTTTCCTCTTGTATAAATTCTCCTTTGTAGGCAAAGCGTTGTTGCTCGCACTCCAAATTAAGAATCTGACTTTGGGGTAGGTCTTTAGCTTCCAAATCTCAGTCCAAAGTTTTTTGGTGGCTGGTAGGATGTAGATGTCTGGTTTGTCGTTTGGGTTTTGTTTGGGTTGCGAAGCTTGTTATATCCAATTTTTACTATGTACGAGTCCTGAGTTGTTGGCTGTCCAAATAAGCTTGTCTAGCCTAGGGTGAGTGGCTTAGCGAGTCACTAATATTTCTTTGACAATTCTCTCTTCCAAAAACTCTTGCAGTAAAGGAACGTTCCATCCTCCTTCATTATGATCCATTACTTCAGCTACCAAGTGGGGTTCATTTTGGTTTGCCGGACCTCCAATTTTGCTTGAAAGTAGCCATCTATCCTCTCTGATTTTGATCTTGTTACCATCGCCCACCTCCCATTTAATCTTTGGCTCAATTGTATCTCTCCCTAGTAGTAAGCTTTGCCAGCCCCAAGAGGGTCCGGAACCCTTGTTTGTTGTCCAAAACTCCCCTCTAGGAAAGTAGATCCCTTTGAACAATTTGCTCCTTATAGCATTCAGGTCTTGAGTGAGCCTCCAAACTTGTTTTCCCAGCATCACCTTATTAAAGTTGACTAGGTCTCGAAACCCAAGCCCCCCAAGTCTTTTCTCTTTTTCATAGTGTCCCATTTTTCCAATGTACCCCCTTTCTAGTGGCATTTTTCTTCCACCAGAACGATGAAACTTTCTTTTCAATAGCTCTACAAATCGATATGGGGAGTTTGAAAATAGACATGACAAACTAAGGTAATGCTTGTACTACCGTTTTGATTAGAATCTCTTTGCTTGCCTTCAACATTAGCTTCTCTTTCCATCCTTCCAATTTACAATCAATTTTTGCAAGAACTCGGGAAAACATTTGCTTCTTTGTTTGTCCCCAGTCTGAAGGAACACCCATATATTTCCCTGTTTTCTCCATGATTGGCACTCTCAATTCCGCTACTATATTCTGTTTTAGACCTTGGGGACAGTTTTTCCCAAAGTAAATACCTGACTTGTTGAGATTGATGGCTTGCCCAGATGCAAAGCAATACTGATGCAAGATATTTGCTAAATTTTGAGCCCCAATGATAGTGCCATTTAGGAAGAAAATAACATCATCTGCGAATAAGAGATGTGATAGTGTAGGGCAGTATTGATTTAGTTTAATGCCTTTTAAGCTACTGTCTTGTAAAGCTTTCAGTATCAAGGAGAATAGAATGTTGGCTATAATAATGAAAAGATAGGGAGATAGGGGTCTCCTTGTTTGATCCCTCTAGTCGGCTTGAAGTAATTACCTAGCTCCCCATTATTTTTTACGCTAAAAGCTACTGAGGATATACATTGTTTGACCAAAGACACCCATTTGTCACAAAAACCCATTTGTAGCATGCAATCACATACGAAATCCTATTCTACCTTGTCATAAGCTTTTTGTATATCAAGTGTGAGAACCGCTTGGAATTTTCGCTTACTTTTCCTTACTCTCAGCTGATGTAGGACCTCATGAATTATAAAAATATTATCTTGTATTTGACGCCCCCCACAAATGCACTTTGTTAAGGAGATATAAGTTTCTTCTCCTCTATAGAGGGGAAAACAAAGATATAGTACCCGGGTTCGATCATTTCGCATTTTACCAAATCCGTCTTCCACGCTTTCTTCATAGTGCTGGAAAAGGCTTGAAAGTTGACATTCGGCTTTGAGAAAAGTTTACCATATATAATAAGTTCACGTTCTCATCTTTCTGGTTCAGGCATTTCATCAGCCAGCTTGGTTACATCTTCCTCTGACCACAAATCACCCATACTCTTGCAAAGTGCCATTACTCTAAGCTGATTATCCTGTGTGCTCTCCATCCTGTGGCTGAAAGGATGAAAGAAAATCCCAAGAAGATGTAGCTGTCAAGCGGGAATACTGGTAAGATTCTAAATTTAGGAGTGAAGGGAGCCCTAGCTAGTTTGAGAGTTTTCTGAGCAAGTAGTATATATAATATGTGTCAAACTGTTTTTTTGTAGGTCTTGTTTGAAAAGAAGGATTTAGCTATTGGGTGCAGAAATCGCCCAAGAAAGGATGCTTAACCAAGTTGCACTCATTTTCTTTGGTGCTGTGTTTGTGAGACAACATCCCAAACCATCGGTGCTTAACCAGGTTGCACTTGATGGTACTTCACTTGTGTAAAAAGTGTCTCGAACGAGGTCCAAATGGAGGTGACTTTTAGAAATTTAGGTGACTTTTAGAAATTTGAGTGTGGTGGAAAGTAATTGCATTAAAAAAGAAAATCTAAATTGACTAGAAATGTATAGAATTGAATTACATCAAAAAGGAAAAGTATAGAGAAATGTAAACGGGCATAGGGACACCCTCACGCTCGACGTCCCCGATCCCTGCTCCCTCCCCCAGCTCCGCCGCATCCTCACCGGACCCCTCTCCCCCCTGCCCCCTCCCGGCGCCTCCTTCCGCCTCTCCCTCAACCGCACCAACGAGCTCTGGTCGCCGGATCCCGCCGCTTCCCTCCAGTCCCTCGGCCTCGCGTCCGGCAACCTCGTCTACTTCTCCCTCGGCCCTAATGCGCTCGCTTCTCCTCGGGTAGGCGATAGCTCCTCGAGCGCGGAATCCTCCGCAGGGACGTCGGGTCGGGTCTCCCTAGGGCACGCGGAGATGGATTCCGAAGATCTGGCCGGGGGGCGGCCTCGGGAGGTTGCGGATTCGGAGATGGTTGATTCGGTGCCTGAAGATGCGCCAGGAGCCGATGCTTCGGGGAGTGCCGGGGATCCAGGTAATTCCGTCTCTGCAAGTGTTGATTTTGAGGGCGACGGCGTTGTGGCCGCGGATGACTCAACTGGGGTTCGCAGCAAGTTCTCCGAGCCTTACTTTCTGAGGAGGGTTTTGAGAGAGGAATTGAGTGGGGACGGTGGTGACCATAGGCTTCTGGTTATTGCGGTGCACGCTGTTCTGCTGGAATCCGGTTTCATCGCGGTTGATCCGGTGACTGGAATGCCTGCCGATCGGTTTCATCTCTCCGATCAATGGCCTTCCACGGCGTTTACGATGACGTTGCAGTACAGTCTGCCTGAGCTTGTGGCTAGGACGCAGGGTCTGAATGTAACTTAGAGTGTTGTTCTGAAGTTTGAGAGTTTAGGTCACTTTATAAGTGTCTATGGGCGTCTGGCCAGGCGATAGCGGAGATGGATTCCGAAGATCTGGCCGGGGGCGGCCTCGGGAGGTTGCGGATTCGGAGATGGTTGATTCGGTGCCTGAAGATGCGCCAGGAGCCGATGCTTCGGGGAGTGCCGGGGATCCAGGTAATTCCGTCTCTGCAAGTGTTGATTTTGAGGGCGACGGCGTTGTGGCCGCGGATGACTCAACTGGGGTTCGCAGCAAGTTCTCCGAGCCTTACTTTCTGAGGAGGGTTTTGAGAGGAATTGAGTGGGGACGGTGGTGACCATAGGCTTCTGGTTATTGCGGTGCACGCTGTTCTGCTGGAATCCGGTTTCATCGCGGTTGATCCGGTGACTGGAATGCCTGCCGATCGGTTTCATCTCTCCGATCAATGGCCTTCCACGGCGTTTACGATGACGTTGCAGTACAGTCTGCCTGAGCTTGTGGCTAGGACGCAGGGTCTGAATGTAACTTAGAGTGTTGTTCTGAAGTTTGAGAGTTTAGGTCACTTTATAAGTGTCTATGGGCGTCTGGCCGAAGCCAAGTCGGCGTTGCGTAGAGTCTGTTTGAACGAGCGCAGATTTGCTCCTATTATAGACGTGATGTGGGTGAAAGGCGATGACAATGTGGAAGTGAATGAGGATGGTGGATCTTTGAATTTGAGTTCTGAAAAACAAGTGTTTGAGTTTTGGAAGATTGTAAAAGATGGTTTGGCATTGCTGCTGTTAATAGACCTAACTGAAAGAGTCGGTTTGCCGCTTCCATCTTGCTTCACATGCCTTCCAACGGAACTGAAGCTCAGGATTTTCGAATTGCTTCCTGGAATTGACCTTGCAAGGGTAGGGTGTGTATCTTCTGAACTACTGATGATTTGTGGTTTGGCATCCACTAATGATTTGTGGAAGCAGAAGTATGTTGAGGAGTTTGGAGAGCGGATAGAAAGCAGCCGAGAGATCAATTGGAAGCTGATTTTCACATCTGAGGCGAAGAAGAAGAGGAAGAGGGAGAGTAGTTTGTGGTTGTGGCAGATGCCTACTGCTCGTACGCCTTTCTCCGTAAGGTTCAGAGGGTTCCAACCCTTCCGGTGTTCCAGGAGTCATAGGTGGAGATTATGACCGTCTGCCCGGCCGTGGGGTTCCTCCTCCTTTTGGCCCGCCCGTTCGTCGAGTTCAATTCCGGCGGAATATCATCCCCAGCTGCAATCTGGGAGGACTTAATGGCTGACGTGAGCTGGGTTTTGGACGGATCTTGATTGACTGTCAAGCAATGGCTGCTGAGAAATGGTGGCTTGGAGGCATCTATAATGGCCACTTTGGTGTACAGATCTATAGTTTTAGCAAGATAAATATGTGTTAGCAGTAGAGGTTGTATTTTCGCTGTTGCTTTTTACTTTTTTTAGTGTGCTGGAGCCTGGTGGTCTCCCTCTCCACCACGCATCTAGCGCGTGCTTTTCCTTTCCTTTCAGTCTTTGAGAACTTCTAATGAAGTTGATGAAACCTAACCTGCATAAAAAAGAAAAAAAAGAAAAAAAAAAGAAGAAGAAATGTAAACGGGCATGGAATTGAAAATTGTAAGGAAAATATAAAATTTAAAGCTCTTACAAAGTGTGTTCCCACTTGTGTGTTCTCCACTTCAACTCTTTGGCTTTTTTATGCTATTGTCACCTAATTCTTTGAAAAAGTCTCTAACTCTATGTATAATTTCAATTCTATCTTGAATTTATTATTATCTAATTTTTTGCAAACTTTCACTATAATCCCAAATATGCCCATAGATTCAATAGTCTCCATTGGTTTCTTCAAAATTATTAGTATCGGGACAAGTTAGAGGGTTGTTAGAGCGGGCATCTTCATCAATACCCCACCCTCATATAGAACAACAATAGCCTCTTGATATTGCTAAATCTTGAAGAAACTAGTGAAGGTGTGAGCACATTTGTGATTAGAATAAAAATTGGGGATCTCTTTTGATAAAAGAAAAAAGTTTGGAGTGTAGTTGGAATTAAATCTAAAGTTGAGGGAGAAAGGACTATGTGAGCGTGGATGCACTGTTGCTTCCTTTAAGTAATTGTGCAGTTTGGGCCGTCCATTTCATTTTTGTATAGTAGGGAACCAGATGTATATTTGCTGTGTAAAATCATTAGGGCCTCACACCTGAGATTTCTCGATTGAAAATTCTCTTTTATTTCTTTCCAATTTCTCCTCACTTTCTCTCTATATTAATTGTCGCTCTCCATCATTAAAAGTAATAGCTCTATTTCCGGATATAACTCCTGAAGATTTAGAGTTGCAGTTGTCACCGTTTTTCTTGTTAATTTGCGTTTGTGTCATCATTTCAGAATAATCGTAATTGCCTTTCCAGTATCCTTAGTTATCGTCCCCACCGTTTCTCGGCTTTCCGAAGCTTCTGAGCACGATTACTAACGCATTCCATTGTTAGTGCATAAGAACGGAATCTCTCTCTGTTGTTCCTCCTTGCTCTGTCTCCTTACCTTTTCTGTGTGACGTTTAACAATGGTCACCGGCGAGGAAACCAAATGAAAGTCACTGATATTCATATGGTTAGTCTATGGTAATGTCATTAAGTGCCTGAATTTGCCTTGTCAGTTCTTCGCGTTCTACCTATCTTCTGCAATACTGAGGCATCTTCGTCGGAAAGGCCCGTGAACAGAGATGGTTGCCTTGTGGAGGTTGAAGATGGATGGTGGCTGAATAAGAGGCACTTAATCTCATATTTTTTGGGGGAGTTGGTGGTTATTTGAATGTTAATTTTTCTGGCTTTTGATATGTTAGATTCTGGGAACGATGGAACGTTGAAGGAGAGACGAAACACAAGGCGTACATTACACGTCTATTAATTGATAACGCCACAGTAATAATTCCAAAAGAGGATTCAGTTGATAATCCTCATTTACAGTATCCAGTTCAAACCCCGTTTGGTACGGGGGGCCAAATTTGAAATATAATTTGTGGTTTCTCCCTTTTTCTAATTGCTCAGGTTGGTTTGGAGCCTTAAGCTTCTAACAATTTTTTTTTTTTTTAAATTTGCGGTTATCACAAATGGATTCTTAAAGTCTTCGAAAATATACGATCTAGTTTCACGCCTTCTGTTTCTCTCTAGCTCTTCCTCTCTCTTATAACCGACTCAACGGAGAGAACGTGAAAGTAATTCGGTTCTCAAATTCTCCAAGGATCTAATTACGGAAAATTTTGAGTGACCCGATCAATATTTACTTTGATTTAAGCAACTACAAAATCCGTTTTGAATTTGATACTAATATATACTCACTTGATTTAGCCCATCCAATCGACCAATGTCTAATTTCAAGTTTAATTGTTATATTATGAATACATATCCTAATTTGACTGGACAATTTGCGTTTGCAAATAAAACTGATTAATTATTAAAACAGTTTGTAGCGTTTTATGTTTGGCTCAAAATTTTCGCCCTTTAAAAATATATTTAAGAAACTACGTTGAAATAAGCCGTGTTCGAGTAGAGTATGATTGAAAACGCTTTCTGTAGTTTATCCTATATTAATTTTAAATTCAATAAGAGGATGAATATTCATGTAGTTTCTCTTTATTCATTTGCAGAAATTTGGATCCAGTAAGAATCGGAACCCGATATGCAACAAATCATTAAGCTAAAAGCGAAAGCACTGTAATTATCGTTCTCTCAATTTTGGTTTTAACCGTTATATAGATTAGAGTGCCCTTTCTCATAAAGATTTTAAATTAAAAAAAAAAAACCTTAATTTCAATCTTTCCATGGGGTGAAAATTTGTGGTTGAACTAATGTGCTTATCTTTCTTTAGATCGGCTCCCACACCTACCACGCACTTTAGATCGGCTTCCACACCTACCGCCCCCCAAACGAAAGAGAAAAAGAAGGATTGCATCGAGAACTCTATCGTCATCATTCCCAGATTGCACCAACTAGCTTATGTTAGATAGTGCTAATTGACCTCAGCCAACATATTTGATTGGATTTGAGAAACTTTACTACAAAGTAATTGCAAATATCCCATAATTGGGTCCCGTAACATGAATTGTGACACTTCATTGCTGCAAATTCTAATCATAAACGTTGGTGTGAGAGAGTATCCATATTAATATAGAATGCCATTGATATCGATATCACTTTATATTTGCAAAAGACAAGACTATTGTATGATATTAGACAATGCATGATAACTCAAGTACAATTGCATAATCGAATAATAGAAATGTGTTGGGACGGTGTACAATAGGCATGATGTCCTAACTGTATACAATGATGGATGGGCTCTGTAGAAGCAATTATACGCAAATGGCTAAGTGTGATCTAGGTAAAAGGGAGATTGGAGAGAAAGACCCAAGTAAAGAGGCTCGACTAGAATCCAAAAGTAAAGTGGCTCGATTAGAACCAAATCTATAAATTAGGCAAGTGTTAATAATTTGAATAATCTTTCAAGTGTACCGAATAAATATGTAACATATAGGTGATCTTGGGTTTGAACGTTGGATAAGCGATTTTCTTACGAGCATTCGTCATTAATACTTCTTCGATTTTGAAGAAATGTAACATGCTAATAACACTTTCCCTACATTAAAAAAGAAATGATTAGTGTCGATTTGCAAATCAAAAACCGCAAGGATGATGCAAAGTCGGTAGTTACGTGTGATTGACTCGGTGGTCCCTCGTGAATCTTTTGATTTTTAAAAATTATTTTGGTCCTATGACCGATTAACACCTATCCTCACGTCTGTCCATATATGTTGCACTCGCGTTTCATAACGTAGACAAAATGATGAAGCCTGTCCCTAGTGAAAAAGCACGACCGGTTAAGTGATTGATCTCGACCACTTTTGTTGCATCTTTCTCTGAAGGTGTCTTCTTTATAAGGCTCCTTTCTGGGTTCATTTCCGCCTCTAAATTCCTTCCAATAGTATCCACTTTCCCAGCGATTTCAGATCGAGAGACGGAGATGGCGAAGCCAGGTTTAATGGCAATGGTGGTGGCAGCTCTTGCTCTGGTGGTGGCAGCTCTTGCTCTGGTGGTGGCCATGGTGGCGAAACACGCCCGTGCTGAGGCGGATGACCCCGGGAAGGTGGACGCCTGGTTCAATGGGCTTAGCCATGCCGATCGCAAGACCACACGCCTCCACTTCTACTTCCACGACACGCTCTCTGGCAGGAACCCCACGGCAGTGCGCGTTGCCGAGGCCACGATGACCGAGAAGTCCCCAACGGGTTTCGGGATGGTCAACATGATCGATGACCCGCTGACCGAGGGCCCTGAGCCAGAGTCCCCCCCTGTTGGCCGGGCACAGGGGTTCTATGGCTCAGTTGGGCTCGAGTCGGTGGCCCTGCACATGAACATGAACCTCGTATTCACGACCCCGGAGTACAACGGCAGCACACTGAGCATATTGGGCCACAACCCGGCACTCGAGACCTATCGGGAGATGCCTATCGTCGGTGGGACCGGCATTTTCCGGCTGGCAAGTGGGGTCGTGACGGCGAAGACGTCCTTTCTCAACGTCACCACCGGCGATGCTGTAGTTGAATACAAGGTCATAGCTTTGCATTACTAGACACTTTGTAGATATATCGTGTCTTGTGTTGTAGTCCAGTCCAAAGGTTATGGAGGAAATTACATCGTTCTTGTTGAGTGCAGATGCTCTGTCGTTTCCAATTTGGTTATGCTCTACGTGCTTCGTGACTTTTCATTGATTTTGGTGGTCTGGAATCTTCTTGCGTGGGCTCTAGATGAACTATAAATTGGACTCGGTTTATCACTGAGTAGGTAATGTTACAATGTTCGCCACCCTGTGAAATCAAGCTTTCTGAAAACGTCAGTGATTTTTCCCACCTAATAATTATAAAATTCGATGCAGTCTACGTGAATTTTTTTATTATATTTTGGAGTTCTCATTTTAAAGTTACTGAAACCTAAGATTAGGTCTTGATTTGGTTTTGGATTGGAAAACTGTCATGCGGCAAGCTCAGTCAACCACCAACTAACAATAATATTCAGGGCTACACATCTTGTTCAACTTAATAATTGGAATTGGTGCGTTTGAACAGGCTTTTACAATATATTAGGCAATGCATGAAAACTTAAGTAAAATTATATTACTGAAATTATATTTGGCTTTACACATCTTGGTCTAGTAAAGATGTGGTAGGAGGGCTTACTTTAAGCATAGCGTTCTAGTAGTGACTAGTGATAGATGGGTTCATTAGACATGCCTATATAGATATGGCTAAGGTCTTCTCTCTATTTTTCTAATGTACATACTTTATTGTTCATTTGATTAATTAGGGGTCGATTTTTTGGGAATCTACGTAATGTATAGTGATCTTGAGTTTAATGTTTTATTTATATTGGATCGACTTGCTTATGGAGTGTTCTTCATTAATAATCCTTCTATTTTGACAAAAAAAATGTAATACGTTAAATATAAATCATCCTCTACATTCAAAATTTCTATTAAATAAAGTGAAATAATATTCCTATACCTTTATGTAACCTACACAAGTAGAACTTGTAGAAATAATGTCATGAGAACTTTCATATGGCACTCATTTGGTGCCCATAATATTTCAATCGATAACTTAAAAAAAAAAAATCTCACTTGGGTCATGGTAGTGATTTTCTTTGCTAAAAAAGTTCCTATATGGTATTAAAACCTTTATTAGCTAGAACGTGCAAAGACATGCCACGTATATCCGCTAAAAAATTGATTCCATTAGTGTCAATTTCCAAATCGCTAACCGAAAAGTCAATGACTTAATAAGATCAGCAAAATAATGGATTCGGTCACTAATTAAAAAACACAACTAGTGAATGATTTCCCCAACATCTGTTGCTTCTGTCGGGAGTTGCCCATCGCCAGCGGGACCAGCATTTTCTGGTTGGTGAGCGGAACAGCGACAACGAAGACGTACTTTCTCAACCTCACCACCGGCGGTGGGTGGTTGAATATAATGTAATAGCTATGCATTACTAGACAATTTGGCCATTGTTATAGTCCACTTCTTCTTTCATTTGGACCTTCGGTTCTTTGCGGGCCAAAGGCTATGGCGTAATTATATGGTTGCAGCTTGTGTATGGATGAGGTGATGTCCTTTATTTGGTAATGCTCTCTACGTGTTTTCCATTTTCATTGATTTATGGTGGAGAATGAAATTGGACATTATGGTATCTTTGTGTGAGGCTTTAGGTGACCTAAATTGGACACGGTTTATCACCAGGAGAAATTAGTGTTGAAATTTAATCAAATAGACTCTGAGAAGAAGACACGCAAGAGAGTTGTTGCTGTAACTCTCGTCACAATATTCAACAGACTTAAGCCTATTAAATAGGCAGAACATCCAAACCACTTTGCAAGAAAATAGGTACAGAACAACAACAACAAAGACCCACTGACATACCCCACTAACCAGAACATGTGCAGAAACCAACTCCTGAAAATAAGCCACTTCCCTTTGACTAGGACTCCGCTATTACATTATTGAAGACATGTAAAAATTAAAAGTTAACTACTTCAACAAGTAGGTGATCTGCATGTTCTGCCGTCTTTAAAAATAGAATTTGCTGAGTATGTCAATGATATTACCCACCTAATAATTTTGAAATTTTGAAGTAATCGACATAAAAACTAACTTTTTGTTTTGGGAATTTCGTATTATAGGAAAACCAAAATTACTAACGGATTTGGTTTTTTCATCGAATAAAATGCGGAGGGGGCACGTGGGAACGTAATTCAAAAACAATTGTGACGATAAGATTTAATAGATTTTGGCCTCTTTGTTCAGTTGGGGAGAGAGAGAGATATCTCCTCTATAGCCACATCTCTCCTCGGCCGCCAACATCCTCCGCCACCTCTCTCTCTCTCTCTCTCTCTCTCTCTCTCTCTCTCTCTCATCTTTCCTCCTAGGGCAGTCAAGCTGATCAAGCTAGTTCTTGTGCTTGTGGTGATGCTGCTGCTGCTTCATGTGCACAATGTTGCGGTTTTAGAGGATGCCTAGGATGCCTGTTGAATCGCAGTGCTTTTCTTCGAAATGGGAATAGCTGAAGGTTTATAATATGCTCGAACGCGTCGCTATATGTGCAGATGCTGCATGTTTTCGCTTTCGTTAGCTGCAATTTTGGCAGAAGATTGCCTTTTGAGTTGATTTGTAGATAGGACTAGCCTCCTAGGCGGCACACTCACGCCGTCCATCTGCGAGCGGGTGGTTAATTATGTCGTGTGCTTCGCGGCGAGAGTCTGGTGTTGTGGTGGGATTTCTGCACCTCATGTTGATAAACTTTTGCATATTTGCACTGCTGCGAATCTTTTGTGCAAAATGGTCTAGCTTACGGCATGTGTTTAGATTCAAGATTGATTCATGTCCACTTCATTAATTGTTGGAACTAAATCTGACTCCGTGTTTTTACTCTTTGTTTTATGCCACGCTTTTGCGACTCTTCGGTGCGGGCTGTCCATGGACCCACATGTTTGGAGTCGACGTTCTCAACCTCCGTCGCCGTTGATGGCTGTGGCTTGATGCCGCCAAGTCAGTTCTGTTGGGAATAACGGATCCCCGAAAACCAGATTCGATACTAAATCGAACTCCTAAATCAATGCGGAAGACGAAGCCCGGGAAAACACGTATCACCGATCGTAAAGCACACTACGGATTCGAGCGTACCTTGTTAGCCACAGATTAAACACCAATGCCGAAAACCGAGGAAGAAATTCTGATCCGATGATGCCAATTTGCCTTGAAGGGAAGACGGGACGCCTTAAGCGTTTTTCTTTTTTTTTTCTTGGAGGGAGAGAGGGAGAGGAACGTACGTACGTTCTGATTTCCCAAGAGGTGTCTTCTCTCTCTCTCTCTCTCTCCTTCTTTTTATACCTTCCCCCATCCACGAGCCCTATTCCCGTGGGTCGGGCCTTTTTGGGCCCAACTTGAGCGGATGGGCCTTAAGCCCATCTCATATAAAACCATCATCTCCCACTCGCACATGGTGGTCCAAAACTAACATGGGCGGACAGGCCCTACTCAGCCCCATCAGAGAATAATTCATCATAGACTCTCACTTAACATGATGGGCCGAACATAATCCTCTTTTCCTCTCTTCAACATTCATACCAGTGAATAATCCGTGCGACCAGCATACTTTGAGAGCTCATTGCCATACATCTGTTAGGAATATATAGTAGCTCATAATGGGCATCACATCCTGAGTAGATTTAGTATGCAATACCCTAGATCGATCAATCACATTTATCTTTTTTAAACAATGATGTATATATATTGTATTCACAATTATGATTATCACAAAGACAGTCATAATTGGTTAACCGGTGAATACAAAACTACAATATGATTCTCCAAATTCGATCTTCCTCTTTCATTCAAACTCTCAATTTCAGTTCAGCTTGCTTTTCTAGAAATGTACAATTAAATCGAATCACTCATGACCATTGGCAACATCCTAAAATAGCAAACACTAAATAGAAATCTTGAGAATAAGTAAGAGTCATGAGGGGACTAAAACTGAGGAACTTTATTCCTCAAGAGTCTCACACGGCATAAAAGTTGAGATCAAACTTTTACCACTCTTATTGGTCGTCTCATGCATACGTAGTATGAAATACGTATTACGGTATTAACTCCTTTCCCATGGAACATATGTCTATACCTTTCAATACTGTACAGATGATAGTTCAGACAACCCAATGTCTAACTTGAGTTCACGTATCTACTCATTCACAAAATTTATCAGAACTCACATTTGGCATCTTAGACAGATAAAGTAAAACATGTGAGGTATTTTTACTTTCGGACATAGTAAGTATTATGTCCTCATCTTAACACTCAGTTAAGGCGACATACGTGTTTTAAGCTTGAGCTCTCGATTATCACCTAGATAATAAGCTTAAAAACAGTCTCATCTCTATTTATCACATAGTAAACAGAGGCGATTACCCGTGTGAGTGGGCTAATCTTATATCTGTCCGACATACTTCTCAACTTAAAATAATGCACTGAGCATTAAGATGCATAAAGATCATACAAAGATTCATAGGCATTAATGATGAAAGCACAAATTCATCAAATTGTGAACATTTAGGGAAATTACAATATTCAGTACATTAGTCTCTTCGCAATCCTAGAGGTTTCACATGGCCACAAAACACATCCTTTCGTGCAATCATATTCTTGACAAAATTATACTTACTATCTGTGTGTTCGGTCTTGTCATGATATTTTGGATCTTTGGTGTACACTTTTGCTGCTCAGTTAACCAACAATTAATTTGCAGCACTTCCAAAAACACCTAAATGATCCAAAAATCTCTTAAGCCAAACATTTTCTTACACTGCTGCTGATAATGCCACGAACTCAACTTATATCATGGACAAGGCTATACACTTTTGTTTCTTACTGCTCCAACATATGGTGCCATTATTCGGTAAGAAAACAAATCTGGAGGTAGATTTCCTTTCATTTAAATCTTCTCCCCCAATCAGCATCAGAATAGCCTTTGAGTTGCAAATCCTTTCCTTTATAACTCAGTGTACAATCAGCAGTTCCCTTTAGATACCTTAGTATTCTCTTAATGGCTTTCCATTGTGCTTGACCTGGATTGGATTGGTATCTGCTCACCATTCCAACTACTAAACATATGTCAAGTCTTGTACACATCATAATGTACATCAAGCTCCCAACAGCACTAGTATAAGGAACATATTTCGTTTGTTCCTTCTCTTGTGGAGTCCTTGGACACAGACTATGGCTCAATCCTTCACCTTTTTGCAATAGGAGTGTCTATGGGTTTACAATCTTGCGTACGAAATCGTTCAAGAATCTTATTTATATATGATTCTTGCGAAAGAGACAACGATCTCTTCAAACGATCTCTTAAAATCTTAACTCCAAGAATGTATGCAGCCTCACCCATATCCTTCATTTCAAAGTTAGAAGACAACCATCTCTTGACAGTATTGACAAACTCCATATTACTTCCGGCAATTAGTATATCATCAACATATAATGATATGATCACAAATTGATCATTGGCTATTTTGATATATACACAATGATCATCATCTATCATTATAAAGTCATATGCCATTATGGCATTATGAAAACGTATATATCATTGTCTTGACGACTGCTTAAGGCCATATATCGACCCCTAAAGTCAACATACATTTTCTTCTTGGCCTTTTACTATGAAACCAGCAGGTTGTTCCATATATATTTCTTCCTCTAATTCACCACTGAGGAAAAGCAGTCTTTACATCTATTTGATGTAACTCAAGATCCATACTAACCACCATTGCCAAAACTATGCGAATCAAGGTAAATCTCACTACAGAAGAAAATGTATTTTCATCATCAATTCCTTCCTGTTGATTATACCCCTTCGTCACAAGGCGAGCCTTATGCCTTTCTATCGAGCCATTAGCCTTTCGCTTTATTTTGAGAACCCACTTGTTCTCAATAGCTTTGTGTCTTTTTGGAAGATCAACCAGTTCCCAGACTTAGTTTGATTTCATTGACTCCATTTTCTCTTTCATTGCATAAATCCATTTTTTCTTATTAGGGCAATTCAGAGCCTCATTAATATTTCTTGGCTCATCCTCATCTTGGGGAGCAACCATAAAAGTTTCCCTTTCAATGTCAAAACATCAACGGAGAATACTTTGGTGACTTGTTTACCGTATGAGAAATTGCACACTTAGCACATCATTCCCCATTATGCTCCCACTAGGATTAGATAATGATAACGACATCTCATCATATGGTTGCAATTGAGAATGAGTTGAAATTAATTTATCACTTCTCATATTACTCCCACTTGGACGAATTCCACTAATATCATTATCTTAATCCAAGATTTCAAAATAGGAAGTAATCTTCCCCTATTTCGCCATTCTTAGGAAATTCATCCACTAAGAATGTGACATCTTGTGATTCAAATTCAGTTATACTCCCACTTTCCTGCTTACCTATGAACACATACCCTTTTGAGTGTTCGGAGTATCTCATTAAAATACTCTTCTTTCCTTCGGAACCCAATTTCCCAAACTTGTGAGAGGACTCATGAGTATAGGCAGCACAACCGCATGGCTTAAGAAAACTTAAGTCCGGTTTTCTAACTATCGATAACTCATATGAAGTGGAAATAACTGATTTGGAAGGCACCCGGTTAAGTATATAGGCAACAGTTAACAACACATCACTCCAAAAAGTGATAGATAAGTTAGCATGCGCCATCATGGACCTAACCATTCCAGTAGGGTTCTGTTTCTTTTCTCCGCAACACCATTTTATTGAGGAGTATATGGAATAGACAACTATCTTTCTATTCCTTTTTCATCACATAATTTTTTGAACTTATCAGATAAATATTCCCAACCTCGATCGGATCTAAATACCTTTATTTTCTTGTCTAATTGATTTTCTGCCAGGTTCATGAACCTTCTGAAACAACTTATGCTTCAGATTTATGAGAAATCAAGTAGACATATCCGACTCGAGTATAATCATCTATAAAAAAGTGATGAAATAAATAGCCCCTTGCCTTCCTCTCACATTCATTAAACCACAGACGTCCAAATGGATTAAATGCCGAGGAAATTCAGCTTTTTTACCTTTTTCAAATGGTTTCCTTGTCATTTTCCCTTACTAGGCAATGTTCACTTATGGACAAATCGACTTTTTCAATACTGCCCAACAAGCCCTCTTTGGCTAGTATATTCATATGTTGTTGGCCCATATGACCAAGTCTAGCATGCCACCATATTCACATCATTATCATATAAGGTAGAAGACGTGAAACAATGGAATAACATATTGACATCACCATAGTGAATATTTAGTACAATAAACCATTCGGTAAGTGACCACAACTATAGTAGTTTGTATCTAAACACAAATTTACACCCTTATTATGGAAGTTCATACCAAAACCAAGCTTGACCAACACTAAGACAGACACTAAATTTCGACGAATCTCCAGAGCATATAGAACATCAAGGTGCGTCCACCACTCATGCTCAATTGGTCAGTGCCAATTCCTTTACATAAGCTCTAGAGTTGTTTCCCATATGAATCCACTCAGTTCCAATTGGTACTCATCGGAATTCCACAAAAGATCCTCTATCCTTCGCTACATGGTCTATCGCTCATGAATCTACAGTCTACATAGGATTGGATTTAGCCAATATTTCAGAACTTGACACATAAGCAAAGTTCTTAAATGTACAAGAGGTGTTGACCTTTTTCGGCTCACTACAGTTGCGAGTATAGTGACATTTCTTGTCACAATTGTAACACCTCACCCTTGACATTTTCTTCTCTTGAGGACGTTTTCCTCTCTTGTGTTGGTTAACTCTTGATTTCTTACAATAAGGACTTGATCCTTTGCATTCCCACATATTGAACGAATCAATACGCTTGCGCTTAGAGCACAAAGCCCTTTTTGAGCTAGAACCAGCATAGCAAATGTCTATTTTCGGCTCAAATACCGTTAGGCGGTCCTCTACTAGCTCAAGGTGGCGCATGGCATCCTTAAGATCTACCATAACATGGTCAAGAGCTTCTAGTGCTTCTTGCTTTTCCAGCACATATTGAATCTTCTTATTCAATATTTCACAATTGTTACCGTTCATATCAGCAATCACGTTCTTAGTTGCTGAAACCATCGATCTGAACACATCAGACATATATGCACGAATAATTAATGCCTATCATTTATGCATCCCTATTTGCATAGACCCATCATATTAATGAATAATTTCAAGTAAGGCTTTAGAATCAAAAGGTCACTATGTTTCCAATCATCCTCCAAAAATCCTAACTCAAAAATATTATTAATATAATTGTCTTATGCAAATAAATTCTATGAAGTTACAAAAACTTCTATTACTACTCACAGCTAATTACCCACAGCAACCAGCAATAACAAAAAGCACATATTATCTAACATCCAATAAAATAACAATGCTTTCACATGATACAACTAACATATTGGTTGCTGCATTAACAACAATCAGGTAGTAAACATTACATAATTAATCAAAGAAATAAATAGGGAATGTCCCTTCTAACCTATTAGTCAAAATATCTGAGAAATTTAAAGGCCCATTTGCCAACCATGGAAAAAATTTTGGAGAGCTTTCATGTCGCCTCCAAGGTGCATTCACTCGGCGCCATGTGGCACTCAATCTAAGGGTTGAAGTTTTGGCCAACTCAATCCTATAGTGCTCTCTTACAAAAGCTTCCACCAGCCTCCTATAACCCGGGACCACGTTGACCTCCCATAGCCGATCCAACACTGCTTGCCATTCAGGTGGAAGAGTGTTCATTAAAGCCGGCACCTTCTCAAAATCCGGCATAAGATAACCATTCCAGATGATTTTCTGTATCATCTGATTGACCCTAACCACATGTGATACTAAATCACCATCATGCCACTAATAATTAGCTAATTTTGACATCGGCCTTTTAAGTCTTGCATTTCCCTCGTCTGTTCTCAGGATTACAGGTATCCTTGCAAAACGCATCATAGTTCCTGCAACAAATGCAGAACTAAAAAATGGATCACTTATAATTCATAATAAATATAAGGGAAAATACATAATTTTCCAAAATTCATGCAACAAATGCAGAATTAAAAATGGATTACTTATAACCCATATAGGCATGACTGAAAAAGAAACAAATTCCTTTTTTTTTTTTTTCGGGTCAACGGTCGATCAACGGGTCGGGTTAATGGGCGCGCGGGTCGGAGGACCGGTCGGGCCGGTCGGACCGGCCGTGTTGGTTGAACGAACCGACCGCACGTGCCGTGCGCGTGTGCTGGTTGACGTCACGCAGACGTTAGCTGGCATGTGCCTCGCGCGTGAGCGTGCTGACGTCACGCAGACGTCATCCGCATGTGCACGGCATGCGCTAGGATGATCGGGTCGGGTCGGGTCGCCAGCCGGTGACCAGCCGGCCAACTGTCATCAGCGCTAACGTCATCAATGACGTCATCCCGACGGTTATCGACCGTGGGTGACGTCACGATGACGTCAGCGGGTGACGTTAGCACGTGTCGATTCGCTGACCGGCGCGTGCCATTTTGCCGGTCGCCGGCGCGCATGTGCCGGTTCGTCACTGGCGCGTGTGGCGAACGTGCTGGCCATGGCCAGCGCTTCGGGCGCGTCGCGCCCACGCGCAGCGGCTTCTGGCTGCGCGTGTGGGTGCGTGCGGCATCGTACGGCGGCGTGCGACATGTCGTCGGACTCGTCTCGACGTCGCCTTTCTCCCCATATGTTCAGAAAATAATTTCGACTTACGAAAATTCAGAAAAAAGGCCGAACAACGCTCGGGTGTCGGGATTTCTCGCCCCAATCCGTACGGCTGAAAATTTTTTCATGAAAAATCAATCAAAAAACATCAAATTGATCAGGAAAATGTGAACTAGGGCTTTGATACCAATGTTGGGAATAACGGATCCCCGAAAACCAGATTCGACACTAAATTGAACCCCTAAATCAATGCGGAAGACGAAGCCCGGGAAAACACGTATCACCGATCGTAAAGCACACCACAGATTCGAGCGTACCTTGTTAGCCACCGATTAAACACCAATGTCGAAGACCGAGGAAGAAATTCTAATTCGATGATGCCAATTTGCCTTGAAGGGAAGACGGGACGCCTTAAGCGTTTTTCTTTTCTTTTTCTTGGAGGGAGAGAGGAGAGGAACATACGTATGTTCTGATTTCCCAAGAGGTGTCTTCTCTCTCTCTCTCCCCTCCTTTTTATACCTTCCCCCAGCCATGGACCCTATTCCCGTGGGCCGGGCCTTTTTGGGCCCAACTTGAGCGGATGGGCCTTAAGCCCATCTCATATAAAACCATCAAGTTCATTCTCCATTGTTTTAGTATACCTTTGTACGTTTTCTATGCTGCTCTATGCGACTTTCGAGCTAGAAATTTCTTTATTTTGATAGCTCGGTCATGGCCGGTGTTAAAAAAATAATCATGCTGTAACCATAATCAAAACCGCAATTCAACATGTAATGGAAAAACAAGAATTTCCTACCATTGTTCAAATTTTCTTGGAACTAGAAAATTGCAAGTGTAATAAAAATTATACTTTATAAAAATTGTCCATTAAATTTGTATTGCATTAAAGTGTTTTAGCAATACCATTTTTCTAAAACAAAAAATATTATAAGAAATAAGCTTTAAAGGTTTTTCACATTTTTTATTTTATTTACTAATTTTTTATTCTTTAGTTTACTTTTTAAATTTAATTTGAAGTTTTTATTCAAGTAACATATATGTGAAGAGCTTAAAGTGAATTAAATGGGTGAAAGTTGATTAACTTAAATTGAGTTAAATGGTAATGTGTTTTGATAATATGGGTTGAGTTAGGTATAAGTCGAACATGAGTCTTCAATGTACACTACATGAAAATTGATCAAAATGAGTTAAATGGATCAATACAAGTCCGACCATTTTCGACTCGACCCAAACCCGATCCGATCCACCCATATGATGGTCCTATACTGAAGTAAGGGTGTTGTGGGCTGGAGATTGAGCCAAGTTAAAAATCAATAGATTTAAATGTTTGGGTCATACTCGAGCCGAGCTCTAAGTTTGACTTGAGAAGGGAACCCGGTCTAAAGTCCACTTTTGGTAATTAACTTTTTTTAAATAATAATGATAAGGAGAAAAAAAATATCAATAATCATATCCTAAATCTTGTCAAGACAATAAAAAAATGCAGCTTTGCTCTTCATTTCTCATTCAACCCTTGTTTCAAAAGACAGTGCACTTGCTTTATTATCACATCAATAGCATGATGCACACCAAGCGTCGTTGAAGTCAAAGGAATTGAGCCTTTGAATGGGAACAAAATTGAGGACGTTGCAATAGAAGTTGATAGACTCTTTGATGGACTCGGGCCACATCAATATGTGATTCAAGCACTTCAAATGCAGAGGGTTCTTAGGGTTATTCTTGCTGATCCTTTCTTTAAACATCTCTCCCTTCCCCCTCTTTGTGACTGCGACAATGCAAATTAAAAAAACTGCAAGAAATCAAAAACTCAAACTGCGAAAAAAGCTTCAATAGCTTAATTTCGTGATGAAATTACAAATGCCAAGAGAGATTGTAAGCTAGAGAGAACATATCAACATTCAGGCCATGGTTGGAGGGTATAAATATGGGCATGGAGATGCAAAACAGAGGAGAGAAAAAGTTTACGTGTGCAATTCAAACACCCATGTGGGAATTAGATATCTCTATTGAGTATGATAGATCCGATTTCATTTGATAAAATATAGGAATAGTGAGGACATAACTATTAGTTTTATGCCTATGGCAATGTGAAAGAAGTTTGAATAATATTAGAAGTGTTATAGTGTTGTTGTTTCTATATTAGATCCTCATTATTAGCCACACCTATTAGACCTTTGTTATATGATAAGGTGGAATTTGTATAGAACATTTGAGGAATGCTCTATGTTTTATTCTAATGAATATAAGACCTTTATGTCAAGAGATGGTTGCTTTACAGTTTCAACCAATCAAGGTAACATTTCAATTGAAGACATCTTTGAGAACATTTGGTCAATCTTGATGAGTATTGTTGCAACCTATCCCTAGGGAGGTGTAGAGGTACTTGCTTATGAGACGAGTCAAATAGTATGTGCAAATGGTGATCTTGAATGGACCATCATTTGCTAACACCACAAATGACTCATTGATCACAAAAGTGAACTCTCCCAAGTCTGTACCTTAGGTGATATTGGTTTTCTTTATCTATTTGGCCAAAAGGAATCACCACTAGCCATAATCGAAGGTTGGCCGGAGCCCTAATCAAGACGTTGAGTGTTGTCTTAATGCTTACGTAACCAAGGATTTCAGGTTTGAGAACTCGATTATACTAGTTCTGCAACTTATGCCCTTTCGGCACCTAAGCTTGATTAAGAGCTAGCCAAAGTGTCAGGAAGCCTATCAAAGAAATTGATGTTCATCTTAACCATTCTAAAAATGAAAGTAATAATCATTGTACAAAGGAGACGCAATCAAGCATAATACAAGAAACTAGCATAGTCTCTAAAAAGCAAAAAAAAAAAAAAAATGGCAAACGGTGGGGTTGTGCAAGGGAGAAAGTGGACGTGTGGTGGTGTTGGGGTTTAAGGTGGCAAACGGTGGGGTTGTCTCAGTGGAGGGTGGTTTGACGATGGTGGAGCAGGGAAATTAAGAGGAAGCCAAAGCTAGAGAAAAGGAAAAAGAGAGGATCGGCTTTTGCAGGGGTTCGCACGAAGGAGAAGGGAAGGGGGAAAGAGAGAGAGAGAGAGAGAGAGAGAGAGAGAGAGAGAGAGGAGGGAACAAAGGCCTTGAAAGTCAAATAAAATATTCAATTTCATTAATGCTTGGCCCCCAAAGTCCACATGCTCATCCTCTTAGGTCCTCCATTACTTTCTTGCACAATACTTCCATAAAAACTCAATTTGGACGGTAAAACAGCCATTTCCCTTCTCCCATCCGAATTTCTTTTCTTTTACCAAACTGTCCGAAATTCGATTTTTTCCGAAAAATCCCGGGCTTGCCAAAAATTTCTTGAAGGATGAGATGACATTCCTAAATAAATCGTGACATGACATAATTTCTAATTTCTGAAATCGGATTCAATTTCGTGATTAATTTTAATGGGAGGCAATTTTAGCGTGATCTAATCTATTAGGTAACTTTTAGGAATTTTTAGTGCAATTGACCCGTGGTCGATTATTTTTTAGCTACATTGTACATTTTTGATTCATTGGCAACCTCGGTTGTTGTGAAAATCTCGAGATTTCAAATACATGCATAGGGTATATAAATGATAGAAAAATCGGTTTAGTACAGTTCAATAAGAATTTTGTAATTATGTGGAATCACCCACACTTTAATCACATGTCTCTATCGAAATGACTTATCTTCGGTCTCTGATCGATTTTGACGGTGCCGTTTTGACTATAGGGCGAGTAGTCGATTTCTAGTCGAATTCTCAAATCAATTGTGTTTATATTCCTTAATGACTTTACCCAATAAACTAGTTATCTCGTGAATGATCAGCTAAAAAAAAAAAAAAAAAGACTATAGGGCATTGATGAAAACCCCATTTCATCTCATTGAAAATAGGGTTGAAAATCAGGATGTCACATGTGACATCCTGATTTTCAAGTTTGATTTCGATGAAGATAAAATGGGATTTTCATCGATGTGCCTATAACATTTTTCTCTAGAGCTAATCACTCACGAGTTAACTAGCCTATCGGGTGAAGCCGTTAAAGAATCTAAATGCAATAGCCTTGAGAATTCAACTAGGAACCGACTGTTCGACTGTGCTAATCTACAAGGATCATTACAACATTGTCAAAATTGATTAGAGATTGGAGATAGGTCGATTCAATAGAGGTATGTCATTAGTGTGTGGGTGATTCACATAATTGCAAAATTTCCGTCGAACGGCACTAGATCGATTTTTCTGTCATTTTTTGTATACTGTGTTCGTATTTGAAATCTCGAGATTTTTACGATAATCAAGAATTGCCAATGTGTCGAAGATGTACGTTGTGGCTTGAAAATAATCGACCACGGGTCAATTGCATTAAAAATTCATAAAAACTATCTGGTAGATTAGGACGCGCTAAAATCACGTCAGATTTAAATTAACCACGAAATTGAATTTGATTTCAGAAATCGAAAGTTCTGTCATGTCACGATTCATTTTAGAAACGTCGACTCATCCTCCGAAGAATTTTCGGAGATTCTGAGATTTTTATGGAAAATCAATTTGGGCGTTTTGGAAAATGAACGAAAATTCGGATGGGCTCATTTGAAGGGAATTTTGACTTCTAAGCCAAGCTATTTGACGTTGGGAACTTATAGAAATTTTGTGGGCTTTTGTTTCATCGAAATTGGACCTCAAATTGGAGAAATCGGAGAAGAAATTGAAGCTTATTTTAAGGAAATTCGGAGGCTGGTTTGTTAATTACAATTTTGGCATCAAAATGGTTAATTTTGGGTTTGATTTGTTGGAGAGTATTAGGGGACATGGTGATATACATGGAGACGAAAGGGAGACCAAGCCATTAATGGAAGAGATGAAATTTGCTGACTTTTCCCCCTTTTTGCCGAGCTTCACGTGCACGATTCACGCTCCCTTCGTCTCTTTCCCCGCTCGAGCCCAACGCCACTCCGGTCTCTACTCTTGTTTCTCTTTCATGCTCCTTCGAAGCAGCACTCTCCTCGCCGTTTCTCTCTCTCTCTCTCTCTCTCTCTCTCTCTCTCTCTCTCTCTCTCCGTTCATTTCCCTCTTGCCTGCAGCCATCCACCGAGTCAAAATTCTCCCAGCAAACTACAGGCGTTAACTCCACGAAGCCAGCCACGATTCCTCTCCATCTTTGCTTTGTTTTCACTGCCGCGTGTCAGCACCCCTTCACCGAATCAGCCTCTGCCTTTCCGCGCGTTTCCCCCCACCGTTTTTCCTTCGACAGCCAGCTCACGCGCTCCACTCATGCTGCCATTCGTTCATTCCTCCAGCGGAGTCTTCAGCCTATGCGGTCAACTCCAGCGCCTCGAAGATCACCGAATTCGCCTGCAAGCTACCACTCGTCCAGCTTCTTCGACGCGGGCCCATTTCCGCCGAGCCCATTCAGCTGCTTGCTTCTCGGCCTAGCAACGGCACTTGCTGCCTTCCATGTATTTTTCTAATACGAAGAAAAATGCCAGGTTCACTATTTTAATTGAGACATTTGAGTGCAATGTATGATACCGTGGACCATAATTGAGTGATCGTGTGTTGGTTAAAAGAAACCGTCCCGGGCTATTAAATTGGATGGTAACCCCTTTATGGGACACTCCTAGACAATGAGAAGCCGGTTGCAATAGATTCTTGACACGTGCTCCTTTGGGAAAGCCGTCTAGGAAAGACGTAGCCGTGCTTAATGATGTGGGACGTAGTCTGGCAATGCTTGAAGGCCGAATAGAGAGTAAGCCGTGCTATATGCTGAGATCAAAACTAGGAACGCATGATTAATTGAGTTGAACGCGCCGGATTATAGGACAAAATTGTGTGGCACGGTATGAGACATGTCATACCGATTTGACCCTATAATCAGGACCCTTGTGGTTTGTTATAATTGAATATGGCGTTCCTATTGATGAACTTAATTGCTACTCATGTCTTTATGGTTATCTGTCATATGAACTGTGCTGATTTGCAGGGAGGATCTGAGACAAGGAAAGTCCTTGTGATTGTGTGGTTAAGACGCTTCTAGGCGTATTTCCCTCATAATCGGGATTTAGAGTATGAATTTGCTGAGATTTATATCTCACCCCATCGTGGGCTTAAATATTCAAGACCGTAGAGTTGAGCTGAGGTGACCTGAAGTATAGGTCAGATAGGACAGCCTCTTTTTGAGAGTCAATCTTTTGAAATCTTTGAGTATAGGTTTTTTTGTACATGACTCAGTATGTTTATAAAAGCATGTTGGTTTGTAAATCTGTTGTTATGCTTTTCTATTACGAGATGGTTACTGTCAGGGGATTTATTATTTGCTTTCACATGTACAATAAAATGAAAGGGGTCGGCAACTCGTCATGGAAAGTCGCAAAATTTTATTGACCAGAGAGGGATGGTCATGCCATCGAGCATCGGGCGTGACATTGCAATATCCTAATTAACTTATAACTAATTGACTTAAGCTTTTGAGTGAAGATGGGTCCAACCATATATATTAATGAGCTAGGACTCAAGCTTTTTTTTTTTGGCAATCTCCTTAAATGAAGATATTGGACTTCTGCTATGTGCTCCCAACAAGGCATAAGGTATGCTCCGAGACCACCAAGAGCTCATTACAAGGCCCAAAGCTCAGCTGAAGGCCTGCTATATGACATTCAAATGATCTAGACTATGGGGTTCAGCCTGTTTTCGAGCGCGAATTCAACTCACCCCTGTTTTCGAGCGCGAATTCAACTCCTAAATGGCCAAACCAACTGAGGCTGGCCTAAAGAGTTTGAATGCTCACTGTCCGAGCATTGTATAGCTTGGACAACGGGCATTCAGACATCTAAGATGCGATTACCCTAATGAGGCGTAGGCTAATCCACCTTGGATTCGAGACGACAGGCAGGTGATATAACAGTATTATGACCAAAAATGTTACTTGAATTATATGAGGACAATGCTACGGACTAAAAATAAGTCATGAAAATCTCAATTCAAGCTGATGTATGTGCACTTTAGGGAGACATAAGCTCATCCAAACGGTAATGCAACATAGTGTTGACACTAAGCATAAATCTTAAACAAGGATGGACCGCTCTCACTACCCTGGAAACGTCGGACTCTAAGCATCGTTTAAATCAAACTCAAGCCAAGCAAGTGACCATTCATGTGTGCCTCATGCGCCCATTTTTTTAAAAAATATTTTTCATAATGATTTACTTTTTCATGCGAGACAGACTTTGGAAAAAAAAAATTAGGTTTCACTATCCGTAAGCTATAATATTTCTAATTTCTATATGTGAAAGCGATACCATTTGTTTTTTTTTTTTCTATCAATGGTCGAATGATAATTTAATCTTTGAGGCCTTTCCTTTTTTATTTTTGAAATGCATGATGGTTGGCGCTAAAATTTAGATGTTGGCATGAATATTTGGTGTGTGCCTTTTGTAATTTTTCTATAGTTGTGTAATAGATTATGCGGCTGAATTTTGATATTTTAGAGAATTAAATTGTCCTCTGATTTTTTTTAATGTAGCAACTAATTTCTTTGAATTCCCGCTTTCCGAGGTGATAATACCTCTTAAACTTTGTATCTCTCTCCAACTATACTAACCGAAAGGCACGTTATAAGATGCCTCGAGAACTTAGAATCACACGACAACTTAGGGTTTTATCTTTGGAGTGGGTAGGCTTTTTGTCTGCGGAGTTTCTTTTCATGCCAAACATTCACTCTTTCTTGCTCCCTCTTTGGTTGTTGTACGAAATAGATTAGATACGAATTCAATTGCGTTCACTCAAAATTTAAATAATAGATTCAGGGACCAATGAGCACTCGTCACATGGCAATCGCGGAGAAGCCTTGCCAGAATGTAGAGTAATAATCTTGTAGAATTGTGTCCCCTATCGATACAATATAACTGGTTGAAATTGAAAACTCATGTTCTGACGCGAGTATGGTTTTCATGTTAAATTTTTTAGGATACTCACTAAATCTTGTCATAATGATCAACTTAATGCAATCTTTCATAAAATTTTCTAACATTCTTTCCTCTGTTTCCAATTAAATCAAGTTTTTTTTTTTCCTTTATTGTATCTTGTATTAAAGTGCTCTGGGTCGTGAGGATTGATCCGTCACCCGCAAATCTTGATCCTATGGAGCTTTCTAAAAAGATCACCAAACAATTAAATGAGATGAAAGGTTAAAAAGAAAAGGTCAGCTTTATGCTTGAAATTGTGCATGTAAGAAAACAACTGAAGAAGTAACGCATGTCATTTCCTCTAAATAACGTAAACTTGGCTAGCGGCTATAGCACAAAAGGGCATTGTTCTGGCAAATATAAATCGATTTGAAAAGGACGAATGTCTATTGAAAAAAGGAAAAAAAGAATGAAAGAAACAAAGTAAAGAGCATAACAAAATTAAACTTTTGCTGTGGCTAATCCAATTCATTAGGTGCAAATTGCCGACACCATACATTTGTAAAACCCTTCATTAGAAGGTGCATCGTACCGTTAAGAATTTATCAAATAAAAAAGGCCGTGGAAGATAATTTCTTTAATTTGTAGCGGATCCAACGATGCATTGAGAAAAACTTCATTTGCGTAGTCTGACATACGAGTGTTATACCTTGTAGAATAAGGCCAGCATGATTCGACTAAGTGCATATGCATTTTCCATCATTTAGAACTTAATTGAAAAAAATTAAAAAAGACTAAATTGGTAAAAATATAATAGATTTATGAATTTTTGAACTATTTTCTTGCACAAATGGATAGTGTACTTCTATTCCCGCCACGTCTGCATCTTGCTCACATCGATACTTGGTAGAGGAAACCTAAAAGGGCTTTGCCATGCATCTCATGTTCATCAATAATTATTGTTTTGTTGACTATCAAAAGAACATGTAACATCTCAATGTACCTTTAGGAAAAAGCTTATAAAAGTGTTAAACTTATTGCACTTATACCAATTTGGTCATAAGCTTTGTGACCTAGAGTCAATTTGGTGATTCAGGCTAATTTTGGCCAAATATTATTAAAGTGGATGTTGGTGACTTGTTGGTGACTTATGTCGTACAAATGATACTAACATGGATAACTTTTAGTTGGTTATTTAACTACAAAAATCCTAACACAATACGGGAAAAACCCATATGGCAAATCAAAATTCATATGTCTAGATAAGAAGATGGAATTTTCACAGTAAGCTTCTTTTTCTACTGAGTATGGAATCTTGATGTCAGTCTCTGTTTGATCTGCAAATGGACATGAAGCAAAAGGAAGAAGACAAGCCCCAAGCCCATGGAAGAGTGCACGTGCTCGGACCTTGTAACAAGCTCCAATTCCAGTCACGTGTCTCAAAATGGTTTGTGCGGCTTCTTCTACACAAGCTATTTGCTTTGCACATATGCCTCGTGATAATCATTTTAGTTCTAGCGTCAAAATGTTTAGGAGGTTGAGTCCATTTTGTGACATCCCGATTTTTCCAATCCTATTTTCAATAAATTGAGACGGGCATTTCGTTGGCACGCATATAGTTCTTTTCCTTGAGTCGGCCACTCATGTGAAAACTAATCTATCGGGTGAAGCTGTTAAGAGTTTGTAATGCATCAGACTCGAGAATTTGACCAAGAAGCGACCTTTCGACCGAGTTAATCTGCAAGAGTCATTACGGCATGATTAAAATCGATTAGAGATCGGAGATAGGTCGACTCGACAAAGGCATGTGATTAGGTGTGGGTGATTCCACCAGATCGCACAATTCTTGTCGATCGACACTGGACTGACTTTTTCTATCGATTGGGTACCCTGTGTTCGTATTTGAAACCTCGAGATTACCTCGACAATCGAAAGTCGTCAATGTTTCAAAGATGTACATTCTGGCTTGAGATGATCAACCATAGGTCGAATGCATGAAAATTTCTAAAGGCTACCCGGTAGGTTGGACTGCGCTAGTATCTTGCCAAAGGGAAATTAACCGTGGAATTGAGATCGAATTCAGAAATTGGAAGTCTGGGTGTGTCACAAATCATTTTAAGAACATTGACTCGTCTTCGGAAGATTTTTCATGCAAGCCGAGCTTTTTCAGCAAAATAATCGAGAAATGGCTAATTTGGCTTGAGAAATTAGTAGGCCCGCTTTTGGTCGTACTTTTGGGATTTAAGTTGATTCTATAGACAAGTGAAGATGTGAATTAGAGTGTGGTGACATTGGATTAATTTTATAGACTTCAATTGGACTCAATTGAAAGAGAATTGAATGGAATTGAAGAAATTAATGTACAAAGTTTCATGCCCCGGCGGAAAAATAAAATGGACCCATTGAAGATTGTTGTGGGGGGGGGGAATTGGAAGTTAGTGGAGCATGACATGGGATGAGGTCATGGTGGGCCATTTGTGTGGGATTAAAGAAAAAGAAAAAGAAAAGGGAATGGCCCATTCTCTCTCCTCTCTCCTCCCTCTCCCGTTGGTGCATCTTCTCTCCATCTTCTTCTTCTTCTTCATGCTGGAACCGACGGAAAAGGGGGGGAGCTCGTGCGTGCAGCAGCTCGACGGAAGCCAGTCGAGCTCAACGCCGCACGCCTGTCGCCAAGCTCGCCGTCCACCCGCACCACTGGCCCCGCCACCATCGCCCTCTCTCCTCTCTTCTCCGTCTCCAGTTTCTGCTTGAAAACCCGCGGAGACGAGGTGTCGGCCGGCTGGCTGCAGCCCCGGCCGGACTGCCGTCCACCGCTCGTCGCCGTCCTCGCCTCGCTTCGCCCTCCGCCGCTCGTCGTTCTCGCGCATGCTGCTGCCATGCGTCTCAGCCCGCCTCTCGCCAAGATCCAGCTCGTCCTCGGCTTCATGGGTTGCTGTAGGTTGTGGATCAGCCACCTCCGGCCGCCATGAGGCCTCTCTTGGCCGTCGCCTCGCCCGTCCGTGCCACTGTCGAGTTGCCGCCCCGTTCCTCCGCCCAACCGACGCCGGATCAGCCCTCCTCCGCCGTGAACACCAGTTGGAAGAAAATGGGTATGTAACGGACGTTTGGCCCGTTTTGGCCGCCTTCCCGAGCCTGGATGCTCAGCCCGCTTTGAGGAAAGTCAATCCTCGCGTCGTCCCCGTCGTTTTGGTCCGCTCGGCTCGCTAATCCGGTGAGTTTAGCTCACTAAATCTTGATTAGAGGGTTAATGATGCCTTAAATGTGCTTAGTCTAAGTTAAGCAAGTTTATGTGGTTAGATTAGTTTATTTGGTTGATGATTAGATTATGATGTTTAATTTAGTTAAAGTGTGTTTAGTTTAAGGTTAAGTATGTTTATTTTTAAAATAAAGCCTTGATGTGACATAATAGGGTTTTATTTTTGAATTATTTAAAGATTTCGAATTCTGGAAATTTATAATATTATATTAATTCCGAAATTATAAAAATATTATTATTTTAAAAAAAAAGGGGAAAATTTGTTTTTGACCCGGTTGCTCGAAATTTCGTGCCGATTGCTGCTGTGCGTTCGGATTTTGAAATTGATGGCTGGATATTATAAATTGGGTGTGGGTGACGAAAATATGAATATTATTATTTAATTAATTTTCGGAATAAATTTAATTATTTGTTAAATTCCGAAAATTTTGTCGGGACCTTTTTCTCTTAGAATTTCGTGCTGATCGCGCTATGCATGTAGAATTTGAGTTTAATGATTAATTGTGGCAAATTGAGTGTAATTGCGATAGATAGGGATTCTTTATAAAATCCAAGTGTTGAAATTGATGGGAGATTGGCCGTGATTAACCACCTATTAGAGAGGTCGTGCCTAGTAAGGCCATGATGAACCACCTATGAGAGGTCGTGCCTAGTAGGGCTGTGATGAACCACCTAAGAGAGGTCGTGCCTAATGGGGCCGTGATTGACCACCTATTAGAGGTCGTGCCCAGTGAGGCCGTGATGGACCACCTAAGAGAGGTCGTGCCTAATGGGGCCGTGATGGACCACCTATGAGAGGTCGTGCCCAGTGAGGCCGTGATGGACCACCTAATTAAAGGTCGTGCCGAGTGGGGCCGTGATTGCCACTGGTTATTAAACCTTCCTATAGGGCCGTGATTGAGAGCCATGATTGATTTGCTAGACTGACATGTAATCGGCCAAGTCGATTGATCGCCGAGACAATCCAAGAGGTTGAATTGTTCTGATGATGTGATTGTGCCATGGTTTTTTGGTTATCATAATTGTACATGGTTGAATTATATAAATTGTGTTAACCTGCAGATGAAGGCTAATGCGAGGTAAGTCTTCTGTGTGATGTGGCTAGGCCACCTGGGGCATATTTTCTTTCTAATAGGGGTTTAGGGGGTTGAACTTGCTGAGACATCGTCTCATCCCGGTTGTGGGATTAAAATTTCAGGTCCCTAGATGGCGGTTGTGGAGGACCCGAAGCCTAAGTTTGGAAAGGTGGAGACTAAAGTATCGGTGATCGTGTCCTGCTAGTTGGTTTTAGGATAGTTCCCCTTTTGTCGACCTGGTCTATTTCGTAGATAGCCCAGAGTTGTATTTAAGTCTATGTGTTTGTAAATGAGTGTTTGGTATTGTGATTGATTGCCTGCTTTCCTATCCCAAGTTAAATGTGGTCAGGGGATTTGTTTCGCTTCCGCATGTGTAATGAAATGAATGGGTCGGCGACGTATCCTGGGATGTCGCAATTTCTATCGACCAGAGTGGGATGTGCGCGTGCTCGGAGGATCGGGGCGTGACATACCCGTTTAAGTGGTATCAGAGCATGGTCTGTGTATGGAGTGATAAGGTGCGATGAGTCATGGGATAGTTAGTAGGAAAGGATTTTAATATGTTGATGCATGTGGTTGATAGTTGATTGGTAGAGTGTTTGTGAGGTCACTCAAATTCTAACCTGATGTTGGAATCGGAAAACAGGCATCTATAAAGAGCCTGTAAGATGAGTGACCAGGAGTGGAAAACTCCTTGGAGGAGGTCGATATGACCTGTATCTCGAGGTAGGATGCTGACAAGAGTCGGTACCCGAGGTAGAGCACAGGCTTAGACCAGCACGAGTGTGAGAGTACCGCCGCAAGTCGGTACTTAGAGTGTAGTAGCACCGAATGATCCTAGGTTTGATGGGATCGTTCAGGCACTAGTGTTCCTTGGAAGCTCATTGGGTCAGTAAGTTCAAGACCGAGCCGTTGATGTTGCTATTGTTTCTACCACTGCCAGTGTTGTGACCGTTGTTATTGTCGTGCCTGTTAAGGCCTAATATGGAGTTGTGATCGAGGATCAAGCCGCTGTATCTAAGTCAAGGTTCAATTTAGACAGAGATGGAAATCGATTGGGGAGTAAGGCCGATGTCGGAAGAAAGGTGCCTTGTTTCGCCCAACCAGAAGAGTAGAATTGAAAAGTCAGTGCTCAACTTGATTGATGGGTGTCGTGTCTGTAAGGAAGGACATGGATCTGTCCCGTGGTGTAAAAGGGAAAGAACTTGTTCCAGGTGTCGCCAGTAAAGTCATTTAATCAAAGATTGCCCGTATAGGCAAATGGAACCACAACTGTCTCTGTCACTACCGTTGATAAGACAGAACAGATGAATCATGCTTCGGGACATTTAGTTGGGGTACTTAGAATGGACCTTAGTGCAAGGATGGGTGTATGATGTTCCTTGATAGGAGATAGAGAATTCACCGATTGTGTGCCGAGTTTGTGGAAAGGAAGCATGAGTTAGCCCAGTGTCAGAGTAAAAATGGAGCATGATTTGAATATGGCCAGCACGGTCATTAGGTTAGGAATTGTCCACGTAAGTACCGTTATTGCAGATAGGATGCCACTAGGATGGCTAGAAGAGCATGAAGGGATCGACTATGCATCAATCAGAATGAGAATGTTTTTGAGATGTTTTTATCAGAGTAGTACAGGAGAATTTTCAGTGAAGGTTGTAGGGTTTTCGTTGTGGTAATAAGGTAATAGAAATGTGAGTCCCTGACTATAGTTGTACTCGAAGGGTTTGCTTAAGTATGACTTGGAAGTCATTTATAAAAAGGTTTGGCTCAAGGAGCTTTATGTTGTTTTGAATCATGTTAGTGATGCAATTCAGTTTGTTCAGTTAGCGTGCGAAAGTTTTGAATCGCTAAAAGTTGAGGGGAACTTCAATCCTTGTTATTCGTCATGGAAGATGACCTGGTTATGGTTGTTGGTTACCGAATCTACATGGTAACTAAAGTGGATGCGTCAGATGAGGGGCTGGATATGGAGATCATAATTGTGGTACAAGAGTTTTCTAAGCTATTTTCTAGAGAATTGTCAGGTTTGCAATCAGAAAGAGAAATAGAATTCGTGATTAAATTGGCACCCGGAATAGAGCTAATCCCTAAGGCTCCTTACCGGATGGCATCATCAGAGCTGAAAGAACTGAAGGTGTAGATGCAGGAATTGTTGGATAAGGGATTTATACGTTCCAGTGCATCACCTTAGGGAGCACCCGTTCTATTCGTGAAGAAGAAAGTTGGTCCATTATGTTTGTACATTGATATTCTTCAAGACCAACTGGAGGTCAGGGTATCATCAATTGAGAATCAGGAAGAAAGACACACCGAAGTTAGCATCTTGTACTCGATATGGCAGTTATGAGTTCGCTGTAATACCGTATGGTTTGATGGACACCATAGCTATTTGTTTGGGTCTAATGAGCAGAATGTTTAAGGATACTTGAATCAGTCTTGATCGTGTTCATTGAAGTTATCCTAGTGTGTTCAGAGAGTGCTGAGGAGCACGAGAGACATTAGAAGATGATACTTTAGACCTTGAGGACTCTTCAATTTTATGCTAAGTTTAGCAAGTGTGAGTTTTGGATGACTCGTGTTGCGCTCCTAGGTCACGTGATTTCAGGCGAAGAAATCTCCGTAGACCCCGTCCGAGATTAAAGCAGTGAACAATTGGCCGAGATTGACTACATCGACAGAGATTAGAAGTTTCTGGGGATTAGTAGGATGTTACAGAAGTTTTATGGGAGGGTTTTTAGCGTTAGCGTTGCAGTTGATTCGACTACTGAGGAAGTAAGAAAAGTTCGTGTGGACAGATAAGTGCGAGAGTAGTTTTCAAGGGCCTAAGAAGAGGCTGACTACCACACTGTGTTGATCATTCCATCTGGTCCTAGAAGTTATGAGGTCTGCAGTGATGTGTCGTTTAAAGGATTGGGTTATGTGTTGATACAGCATGATAGAGTTGTTGCATATGCGTCTCGTCAGTTGAAACCTCAGGAGGGGAATCTGAGACAGTGTCGCTGGATGGAACTCCTTAAGGATTATAACTATGATATTTTGTATCACTCTAGAAAGGTGAGCAAAGTCGCAGATGCACTGAGTCGAGAGTCTTTAGTTGTGCAGTTGGTACTCAAGGATTAGATCTTATTTGAGAAAGTTTGAAATTCGGTTTTCAAATCTAAGGTAGGCCACCTTTGGAATCTTATTACTACCCTCAGAATTGAGCTGAGAGAGCAAATCAAAATCAAATTGCTTTAGCGGACAAATTCAAAAATTCAGGAGACTCTATAAGAGAATGCAGATGAGAGAGAGGTTGATTTTCAGATTTCTGAAGACAGAACGCTAAGGTTCTAAGGATGATTGTGTGTAATTGATGATGTAGAGATTAAAGAAGATATCTTATGGGAAGCTAATCATAGTAAACTCAGCGTTGTCCAGACAGTATGAATAGACCTTGTTTTGAGTGCGTGACATCCTGATTTTCAGACTCTGATTTCGATTGGTTAAATTGGGCATTTCATCGACGCAATTACAGTGTTTTTCTCTGAGTTGGCCACTTACGAGATAACTAGACTAGTTGGGTGAGTTATTAAGGACTTTAAGGCAAATAGACTTGAGAATTCGACTAGAAATTGACTTCTCGACCGTGCTCATCTTTAGAGATCATTACGGCATAGTTAAAAATCGAATTAAGATCAGAGATAGGTCAGTTCGACTGAGATGAATGACCGATCGTGGGTGACTCTACTAAATTGGAAAACTCTCGTCGAATGATACTAATTTGATTTTACTGTTGTTTTGGTACCTTGTGTCTATATTTGAATCATCGAGATTTTCACGACCCTGGAGAGTCGCCAATGTGTCAAGTGGATTCATCATGGCTCGAAGAAAATCGACCATGGGTCATTTGCCCTAAAAAGCTCTGAAAACTTCCTAGTAGCCTATGTCACACTAAAAGCGTGTTAGAGTGAAATTAACCGTCAATCTAAGTTCGATTTCAGAAATTGGAGATTCTGTCTTGTCACAAAGTGGATACATTGAAGTGCGTGTATATCATATAAATCATATGCATAGAGTGCCGGGGATGAATTGTATTTCAAACCTAGATCAGATGTTCCAAGTTGGCAGAGCTTTCAAATGGTTCTTTCTTAAGCAGGGTATAACAGAGTGCAGAATTTAAATTGCTAAGATGAAGTCAAGGAAAGAAAGATCACAGGCCATGGTCAGTATAGTAGTCAGTGATTGCAGTTGTCGAGATCAGTGTTAGAGTTATATCAGATCTTCACTAGAAGTTCCCAGTTTCTGTAGATCAGTCAAATAATTTCTTTTAATCAGTGCAGAGTGGAGTGTACAGGATTTCAGTCTGTTAAGATGAGATCAGAGATTAGAAAATCGCAAGTCCAGAGTTGGGTCAGAAATCAGTGTTCAGTTGCAATTATCAGAGACAATTTAGAGACTACTCAGAATCGCCAGTTTAGTTTTGCAGATTTTGTGTTGAAGACCTTTGGAATTTTAAGTGGACAAGCGTTTAGTATTTTGGAACCCGAAGTGGTTTGGGCAAGATAGTAGTGATCTAGCAACATTGGTACAGAAGGAGCAACCTAAGAAAGAGAAAATTTTATGAGACGATTATACCCCCACCTTTTTGTTTAAGAATTGATAAATATTTAAATTTCGAGGACGAAATTTTTATAAGAGGGGAAGAGTTGTGACATTCCTATTTTTCCAATCCTATTTTCAATAAATTGAGACGGGCATTTCGTTGGCACACATATAGTTCTTTTCCTTGAGTCGGCCACTCATGTGAAAACTAATCTATCGGGTGAAGCTGTTAAAAGTTTGTAATGCATCAGACTCGAGAATTTGACCAAGAAGCGACCTTTCGACCGAGCTAATCTGCAAGAGTCATTACGGCACGATTAAAATCGATTAGAGATTGGAGATAGGTCGACTCGACAAAGGCATGTGATTAGGTGTGGGTGATTCCACCAGATTGCACAATTCTTGTCGATCGACACTGGACCGACTTTTTCTATCGATTGGGTACCCTGTGTTCGTATTTGAAACCTCAAGATTACCTCGACAATCGAAAGTCGTCAATGTTTTAAAGATGTACATTGTGGCTTGAGATGATCAACCATAGGTCGAATGCATGAAAATTTCTATAGGCTACCCGGTAGGTTGGACTGCGCTAGTATCGTGCCAAAGGGAAATTAACCATGGAATTGAGATCGAATTCAGAAATTGGAAGTCTGGGTGTGTCACAAATCATTTTAAGAACATTGACTCATCTTCGGAAGATTTTTCATGCAAGCCGAGCTTTTTCAGCAAAATAATCAGAGAATGGCTAATTTGGCTTGAGAAATTAGTAGGCCCGCTTTTGGTCGTACTTTTGGGATTTAAGTTGATTCTATAGACAAGTGAAGATGTGAATTAGAGTGTGGTGACATTGGATTAATTTTATAGACTTCAATTGGACTCAATTGAAAGAGAATTGAATAGAATTGAAGAAATTAATGTACAAAGTTTCATGCCCCGGCGGAAAAATAAAATGGACCCATTGAAGATTGTTGTGGGGGAGGGAATTGGAAGTTAGTGGAGCATGACATGGGATGAGGTCATGGTGGGCCAATTGTGTGGGATTAAAGAAAAAGAAAAAGAAAAGGGAATGGCCCATTCTCTCTCCTCTCTCCTCCCTCTCCCGTTGGTGCATCTTCTCTCCATCTTCTTCTTCTTCTTCATGCTGGAATCGACGGAAAAGGGGGGGGAGCTTGTGCGTGCAGCAGCTCGACGGAAGCCAGTCGAGCTCAACGCCGCACGCCCGTCGCCGAGCTCGCCGTCCACCGACACCACCGGCCGCGCCACCGTCGCCCTCTCTCCTCTCTTCTCCGTCTCCGGTTTCTGCTTGAAAACCCAGCAGATCTGAGGTGTCGAAGCTGGCTGCAGCCCAGCTGGACCGCCGTCCGCCGCTCGTCGCCGTCCTCGCCTCGCGTCGCCCTCCGCCACTCGTCGTTCTCGCGCATTCTGCTGCCGTGCGTCTCAGCCCACCTCTCGCCAAGATCCAGCTCGCCCTCGGCTTCATGGGTTGCTGTAGGTCGTAGATTAGCCACCTCCAGCCGCCGTGAGGCCTCGCTTGGCCGTCGCCTCGCCCCGTCTGTGCCACCGTCGAGTTGCCACCCCGTTCCTCCGCCCAACCGACGCCGGATCAGCCCTCCTCCGCCGTGAACAGCAGCTGGAAGAAAATGGGTATGTAGCGGACGTTTGGCCCGTTTTGGCCGCCTTCTTGAGCCCAGATGCTTGGCCCGCTTTGAGGAAAGTCAATCCTCGCGTCGTCCCCGTCGTTTTGGTCCGCTCGGCTTGCTAATCCGGTGAGTTTAGCTTACTAAATCTTGATTAGAGGGTTAATGATGCCCTGAGTGTGCTTAGTCTAAGTTAAGCAAGTTTATGTGGTTAGATTAGTTTATTTGGTTGATGATTAGATTATGATGTTTAATTTAGTTAAAGTGTGTTTAGTTTAAGGTTAAGTATGTTTATTTTTAAAATAAAGCCTTGATGTGACATAATAGGGTTTTATTTTTGAATTATTTAAAGATTTCGAATTATGGAAATTTATAATATTATATTAATTCCGAAATTATAAAAATATTATTATTTAAAAAAAAGGGGAAAATTTGTTTTTGACCCGGTTGCTCGAATTTCGTGCCGATTGCTGCTGTACGTTCGGATTTTGAAATTGATGGCTGGATATTATAAATTGGGTGTGGATGACGAAAATATGAATATTATTATTTAATTAATTTTCGGAATAAATTTTATTATTTATTAAATTTCGAAAATTTTGTCGGGACCTTGTTCTCTTAGAATTTCGTGCTGATCGCCGCTATGCATGTAGAATTTGAGTTTGATGATTAATTGTGGCAAATTGAGTGTGATTGCGATAGATAGGGATTCTTAATAAAATCCAAGTGTTGAAATTGATGGGAGATTGGCCGTGATTAACCACCTATCGGAGAGGTCGTGGCTAGTAGGACCGTGATGAACCACCTATGAGAGGTCGTGCCTAGTAGGGCCGTGATGAACCACCTAAGAGAGGTCATGCCTAATGGGGCCGTGATTGACCACCTATTAGAGGTCGTGCCCAGTGAGGCCGTGATGGACCACCTAAGAGAGGTCGTGCCTAATGAGGCCGTGATGGACCACCTATGAGAGGTCATGCCCAGTGAGGCCATGATGGACCACCTAATTAAAGGTCGTGCCGAGTGGGGCCGTGATTGCCACTGGTTGTTAAACCTTCATATAGGGCCGTGATTGAGAGCAATGATTGATTTACTAGACTGAAATGTAATCGGCCAAGTCGATTGATCGCCGAAACGATCCAAGTGGTTGAATTGTTCTGATGATGTGATTGTGCCATGGTTTTTTGGTTATCATAATTGTACATGGTTGAATTATATAAATTGTGTTAACCTGCAGATGAAGGCTAATGCGAGGTAAGTCTTCTGTGTGATGTGGCTAGGTCACCTGGGGCATATTTTCTTTCTAATAGGGGTTTAGGGGGTTGAACTTGCTGAGACATCGTCTCATTCCGGTTGTGGGATTAAAATTTCAGGTCCCTAGATGGCGGTTGTGGAGGACCCGAAGCCTAAGTCTAGAAAAGTGGAGACTAAAGTATCGGTGATCGTGTCTTACTAGTTGGTTTTAAGATAGTTCCCCTTTTGTCGACCTGGTCTATTTCGTAGACAGCCCAGAGTTGTATTTAAGTCTATGTGTTTGTAAATGAGTGTTTGGTATTGTGATTGATTGCCTGCTTTCCTATCCCAAGTTAAATGTGGTCAGGGGATTTGTTTCGCTTCCGCATGCATAATGAAATGAATGGGTCGGCGACGTATCCTGGGATGTCGCATTTTCTATCGACCAGAGTGGGATGTGCGCGCGCTCGGAGGTTCGGGGCGTGACACATTTCTATGTGCAGATGCTGCTGGAAGATTAGCCTAACTAAATTCTTTCTCAGGAAATGCAATATCTCTGTATTGCACTTGAAATACATGAGGTTATATTGAATGATTCATAAATACACACATGCTACTAAAATGACCACAATCTTGTTTGGTCCAAGTGAGGTCGATCAAGTCCTCACATGTAGTGCTTGAGTGTGACCCCATTCGGTAAACACAGGGTTCGTGAATGGATTAGGCCTAGTGAACATTTGGGTACTAAGTGCGATTGGTTTTGAGAGTTAGGATGTGCTTGGAGGGCAATTTAGTCACTTTATCCACAAGGTTTTTTTCTCTAATACATAATGGCATTTTTAGAACTGAAGGAGGGAAAGTAGCGATGAACTAAAAAGGGAGGATTATATATATTGTTTTCTCTATTAAAAACCTATAGTTCAGGCCTTGAAGTTTAAAACGATCAAAGTAAAATGTCCTAAACAAATAGAAAACCAGAACAATTATGCCTTTAGATATCACATTGTGCAAAATATACAATTCTTATTTTTTGTAGCTAGAAGTGCATATATATGTATAAAGATATATTTAGCGTTTAGCGTGATTTTGTATTTCCTTTGATTAAAAGTAAGAAATGAAACATAGTAGAATTATTATAACTAGAAACCGGTACATCAATCATTGAAATATCTCTCTTAATCAATTTATGTGTTGCACACTATATGTTCGGTCCATCTATTTTTTTTTTTTTGGAGAGTTTTGTACGTTTGGAGCCCATCTTAGTTTCCAAAAAATGATTGGTTGGCTGGATACTCCGTTGTTTTGTGTCTATGTAAATATGCCCCATCAATCACAGAAGTTGAGCAAGAGAGAAATGTGATATCATCTAGCATATCCATCTAAATGAAGTGATATATGTCGAACATAAGAAACTTTTCTTTTGGTTAATAACAATCTCTAATCACTGGAAATTCTCTCATCGTTCAATATCATCCTCCATTTTGTTTGAAACTTTAAGAAATTGGCTTGGTGTGTTCTTATATGTTAAGTGCAGCATCATGTCACATGCTTTTTCTTCTTTTTTTTTTTACATGGATTGCGGGATGAGTGTTGGCTGTGGAAAAAAGTGTTATGCTGATGGTAGGGGTGAGCACCAAGTCTGGTACAAGAACTGGATTCAGCCGATCTAGACCAATCGGTTTAAGGTTGATTTTAAGAACGAACATGTTCGATTCTTGGTTTTGTGAACCTAGAACTGGCCTAGGACCATTTAGTTCCTAGTTCCAACACTGAAATCATTTCAACTAATCCGGTTCCCAACTTGAACTGGTTCTTAAGCCTTTTCAAAAAATATATATTTGTTTTGCCCTTATAGAGAATCAAAATCATCGTCTTCAACAAGAACGAATGCCAACATAACCGTTTGACAAACATATTAGTGAGATTGTACAATTTTTATTTTTTTATTAGAATTTGCTGTTTTACCTAAGCATAAAATTTTCCAAACTCGACCAGTTTGATTCACTATTTCAATCTTTTGAAACCGACACACCTTAAAATCAATCTTCAAAGCTGGTAGAGTTTTAATTTTTATTTTTTCAAGTTAGTAAAATCAACTTTTTCTCATTTTTATTATTTTTGTTTTCCATTTTATTTCTCGTCCTTTTTCCTCATTCCTCGGCTGCTAGTGCACTCCGTCGATCATCACCGTCAATACCCGCACTAGAGCGATCACCTCCCTCCACTCTTCCACCTCTTTGTTTGTAATGTACTCTATTTATTTTCCTCCCCAAGAGAATCAAAGACAATCGAATATTGACAATGAGGGACACAAAGTTATTGCTTCAAAGCAGATAAGTATAGCAGATAAGTATAAATATCAATACGTACCAAAAGATGACAAGATCTCTAAGAACCAAATACAAGTATTTTTTTTTTTAAGTTAATAAAATAGCAGAAATCATTGGAATATTAGCAATAGCTTTCAAAAATGAATATGTATAGAAGAGTTTGGCTAGAATGCTCTTATGTAGATAAGATCTTAAACAATATGTAAAAGATGCAATGTAATAATTAAAAACAAGTCGATAAATAAAGATGATCTAATTGGCATCTACTATACCCAACTCTACGAATTGTTGAAACTCATAATATATGCAATTTGGATTGAAGATAAATATGCTTGTGTTTTGAGCCAAAAAAGAAGGTAGTTAATGTTATTTTAGGAAAAGAAATATAGAATTTCAGGTAACGTACATATGTCCTAAATCAAAAGCCAAAAAAGAATATGGCTAAAAGAATTAACAGAATTAAAAAATTTTAAAAAACCGAAGCTGAAAAATCGTGTCAGAAGAGAAGGTAAGTTATTGCCATTTTTTATGATAACAATATCGAAGGCCTTGGAAGGGAGAATACAGTTTAGCCGGCGCCTTTTCATGGAGTGGGGTGGGGCCCGGTGCAACGGCGGTTGCATTTCGGCTTTACACGTTGGAGGCTGGAAACCGTTGCGATCTTGCAACTCCCAGAAAAAGAAGATCCGACGGTCCCCCCACTTCGTACGGAGGAACTCAACGTACCGACGTGGAAGCTTCTTGACCCCTGACGTAGGCCCCACTAGAAGAGACGTGAACTCGCGAAAGTCTCAAATTCGAATGATAGTACAAGCCATATGATTGTCTTCATAAGAATCACAAATAACATCAATCCTATATCATAAACGAATACAACAACTACACATATATTACATGAGCAGTATAAACATACTAGTGACAACCTCTAATGAACATTGCCGCAATCTCTGCTTCCACTGGCCGCACTAGCAAATATGGTACCTACCGTTGTTGCACTAGAAGATCCCACATCACGACCATCGGCCAAATGACCACTCTAGAATTATATGTTTACTAATATTGTTTTTTCTCCTTTCATATTTAAGGAATCTTAGTTTGTGGGAGTACGAGATGAGTATATCCCACCAAATAAAACTTTTCAATTTCAAAATTTTCAAGAAAGCTGTTTGATTTCTTGAATTCAAGTGTGGTGAAGGAGCCACATTTGTTTTTTAAAGACTAACAGTTTGTTAGCTCATCATTTTCCTAATAAAGATGATTGATACCTATATATTATTGTAAAATACCATTTGTAGGAGCACCAAAAGAAATATTGACGAAATATGGCATGTGGTTAGGCAATATGAACTTTTGATAAATGAACTACATTGAGATTGCTTGGTGGTACTTTACTTGCATAAAAAGTGTGGAACGGGGTCTAGATGGTGGTGAATTTTAGAAAGTTGAGTGTGGTGGAAAGTAATTGCTTTAAAACAAATTAAATTGGCTAGAAATGTGTGGAATTGAATTACATGATAAGGAAAGTACTGAGAAATGTAAATGGGCAAGGAATTGAAAAATGTAAGGTAAATATAAAATAGAAAGCTCTTACAAAATGTGTTCCCACGTGTGTTTTCTCTACTTCAAGTCTTGGGTTTTTTCTATTCTAACCTAATTCTCTAAAAAAAAAAAAAAAAGATCTTTAACTTTTGGCATAATTTCAATTCTGTCTTGAATTGAATTTTTTTTTATCTCAAAAAAATTTTGAAATTTTACCATAGTCCCAAATATGCCCACAAATTTAAAAAGTCTCCACTAATTTCTTCGAAATCATTGGTATCGGGACCAATTAGAGGTTCATTATTAGAGCAGGCATCTTCATCAATACACATTCATATAGAACAAAAATAGCCTCTTAATATTAGTAATCTTGAAGAAACTAGTGAAGGCATGAGGAGATTTGAGACTAGTATAAAAGTTGGGGATTTTTTTATAAGAAAATTTTGAATCTTAATTGGAATTAAATCTAAAGTTGAGGGAGAAAGGACTGCACTAGCATGACCACATTGTTGCTTCCTATGAGTAATTGTGCAATTTGGGCCATCCATTTCATTTTTGTGTAATGGGCAACTAGACGTAAATTTGATGTGGGAAACCATCAAGAGCTCACACTAAGATTTCTTGATTGAAAATTCTCTCTTATTTCTTCCTAATCTCTCTTCACTTCCTATGTAGGTTAATTGACGCTGAAAATCATGTCCATCATCAGGAGCTGTAGCTCTGTTTCCAAATATAGCTATTTGAGATTTGGAGTTGTAGTTGTCACTATTTTTCTTGCTGAAGAGTTTGTGTCATTGTTTTAGATAGTTTTAATTGCCTTTCCAATGACCTTAGTTATTACAACCACCATTTCTTGATTTTCCAAAGCCACGCCTTCAAAGCTCTCTTCTCCCTTATTTCACGGCCGAGAGATTCACAGAGACTATGACGTTCTAAGTGACATTGATTTGGAAATTTGCTATCATTACACTAACTTGATAATTTAAGTTCACTTTAACATTGTTGTGATAGCTTGTAGACTCAACGACCGAACCACACACAAGATGTTTGATGAAATGTAAAAATCAGATTTGCATCAACTTCTCTTCAATTTTTTATTACCTTGAGAGTGTTTCTGCATGTATTATCTCTGTTGTTCCTTTTTGCTCTGTGTCCTTATATTTTCTGTGTGATTATCTCTAGTAATGTCATTAAGTACCCGAATTTGCCTTGTTAGTTCTTTGCATCCTACCAATCTTTTGCAATATTGAGACATCATTGTCGGAAAGGCCAGTGAATGAAGATGGTTGTCTTGTGGAGGTTGAAGATGGATGGTGGCTGGATAAGAGGCACTTAATCTCGTATTTTCCAAGGAAGCCGATGGTAAGCTGAATGTTAATTTTTCTAGCTTTTGCTTAGAATTTATGAATGAATTGGATATGTTAGATTTTGGGAACAATGAAACGTTGAAGAAGACAAACACAAGGTGTCCAGAGTAAAGAAATGAAAATAAGAAAGATATGTCTAGGCATAGAAGGAGAAATAATAATAGCAAATAAAAAAAATAATAAAAGGATAAAAAATAAAAAATAAATAAAAATGGAAACATAGTTAGAAAATAAGTCTTGATTAGATTGTTTGATCTAGTATCATATTTAGTTTACATTCATTTAATTCGTACACATATGGTTTAGGGAAGTTTTTTTTTTTTTCCTCTAGTTTTAGTTTAGGTTTATGAAATTCATAAAAACAGAGAGTGGGTTTAGAGATGATGACAAAGCTGGACTGACGGTTCCCACATGGATTGGGCTCTCCAAACCTTATCTCGGACAATGTTAGAGTGTACATACAAAAGTCAATTAATCCTAAAAGATTTTTACGTGAAGGAGTTATTACTAGCCTATTAGAGCCAACTAAGAGCCAAATGAGATATGAGAGAGTATCCCACTTCCTATGCAATCAAAGATCTAAAAACAAGACTTGATTATGCTAATTGCCTAAATAGTGCTAGTCCAGTACCCTTGATTTATTTATTTATCTAATATATTAAGGCAATCTTTAACTATGTTAGTTTTCCTATGCCTTGAATAATGTCCATGCATGAGTGCGTAATCAAAGAAAAACAAAAAATCACAATCACTACCATAAAGAAAGTTTAAGAATGGCAAAAAAAAAAAAAAGTAAAGTGCAAAAAAGAAAAATTTAATAAAGCAAAATTAATAAAGTGTCGGACAAATTATAAGCTAAAGTCAAAGTGAATCAAATTTCTTATCCCAAAGATCAATTTGCTAAAACTAAATTATATCAAAAGTACTCACTAATATCTCTTATTTATACATATGCTTTGAAACTAAGCTAAATCTAGCACTAAGCGTGCATGGAAACGTTTCTTAGAAACGTTTGCGGAACACTTTTGTACGGAAAGTGTTCCTGGGAACAAAAAAGGAACAGAAACGCATTTGGTTGCGTTTATGTTCTTTTTTTGTTTTTTTGTTTCGGAACGAAATAAGAATAAAAAAAAAAGAAATAACAATTTGTTGTTTCTTGCTCCAGAAACATTTCTTGAAGAAACATTTCTCTTCTCTCTTCTTCTTCTTCTTCTTCTCTTCTTCTTTTCTTTTTTTTTTCCCTTCTTTTTTCTTTCCCCGGTGGCCGGCCTCAGCCATGGCCGGCGATCGGCCGTCGAGGGCGAGGCCGAGCTCACCCGGCCAAGGCGAGACTCGGCCTCGCCCGCGCCGTCGACGCCGATCCTCGCCCAACCACGGCGAGGCTCGGCCTCGCCAAGGGCGGTGAGCCTTGCCGTGGCTGGGCAAGGCCGCCGGCCCTGTCGGCCGTCGCCGAAAGGCGGGACCGACCGAAAAAAAGAAAAAATAAAAAGAAAGGAAAAAATAAATAATAAAATAAAAATGTTTAAAAAATTAAAAGAATAAAAAAGAATAAAATTTACCAAACGTGTTTCTATTCATTTTTTATTCCTAGACCAAACGTTACCAAACGCGTTCTTTTGTTCAAAAATTGTTCCCGGAACAGAAACACTTTTTTTTTTTGTTTCTCGTTCCCAGAACAAAAAGAAACAATTGTTTCCATGCGCAGCCTAAATAGCACGTGCACGAGGAATGCATAGGGCGTGCATGGATGGCGTTGATGACGAAAACGATGGAGATGGAGCCGGCAATGAAGACGATGGTGGCGGTGGTTGGCCTAGACGCGACAAGGGAAGTGCGGAGCCTGGGCGGGCGGTGGCTGGATGAAGGAGGAAGAGATATAGAATAGAGGATAGGTGTGATAAGTATTAAATTTTTAATAAATTTACTAAAAAAATACACACCGTGTTAGTGACATGGCCCTTATAAACAGTTGAATATTTTCTATATTATTCACCTCTAATTCTGAAAAGCTTTGTAGAGATTCATTACCTATTTTCTTGACAAATCGATCCTTTCCTCCAGCACTCAGGGACAGAGACATTCATTAGGAACCATCCATGCTTCATGGCTAAAGGGCAAAAATATTCATTATGTGCTAGTCCTTAATCTGGTTCCTCGTACCAATCCATGAAATCTAGAAGTAACTCTATAATAAAGTTATTTGTTAGACTAGAAAGTCTATCATAATTGTTAAGTCAGGCGTAACTTCCAATTATAGTTTCTAGACTAGAACTTTTAAAGAGATTAAACGTTTGCCGTTCTATATTAACATTTTAAATTAGTTTACTACAAAAAAAATATGGAAAATAATTGCAAGCGCCAACTAACATTGCTACATAATTTCTCATTGTTGAAATACTAACGTGAAAACAACATGATCTTGCAAAGAAGTCAATGCAAGAGAATCTGAAAATAAATGAAGAATAATAAAGGACATTAAATATTTATGTGGTTCACTATCTACATCTATGGAAGATATAATAGCTAATAATCCATTAATAAGTGGAGAATTAGAGTTATAATTGCTCACGTGCTTGAATATTTTTCACTCCTAAAAATTTAAGCCCTAACAAAAGAAAAATTCCAAATTAATAACTCGGTTTAGTGTAAACTCATGGCACGAAAAATTCATAGTGGCTCACAATTTTTGCCGAAGAAACCCTGTTATACGTGTGCCATTTCAAAGATCAACAATTTTACACGTCTATCAATGGATAATGCCATGATAACAATCTTAAAAGAGGATTCAGTTAATAATCCCAATTTACATTATCCAATTCAAATCCAATTTGGTAAGCGAGCTCAGATTCAAAATGTAATTTAATACTCATTCTGACCGTAATTTCCCCTCTCTTTTTTTTTTTTTTTTTTTTTTATTTTCAAATGCTTGGGATGGTCCGTAGCCCTTTTTACTTCTGGCATATATTTTTCAAATTTTGCAGTTAGTCATAATTTATAAACCTAAAGATTTTATATTTAAAAAAAAAAAATAGGAAAAGCAACACGCAGAAAAGAAAACGGTACTTTTGAAATGAGATTCACGTCTTCACGTCCTCAAATCTTTATCGAATCCCTTTCTCTTCGGTAACCACCTCGCAACGCCGTGGCTCACGTCCTCACGTACTTGAAATGGGCGACATCCACGTCAGGAGCCTGAGTAACCTTGCGAGGAGCCACGTGAAGACGAAAAAGAGGAACTGCCTTTAGGAGATCGTGGCTGAGAGCGAGGAAGGAGTCTAGGGTTCCCACGTGGAGACTGGGTATATTGAATTGTGGAGTCGGGCGGGATCATCAGCTTCGAAGGATTTCGACAAAGATGGGACGGGGAGGGAAGGCGAAATGAGAGCCGGTAGAGATCTGCTCCTGGAGGCGGCTCCACAGAGAAGTGGTGGACATGGAGGCCTGCACCGGAAGTGACACCACCCAGTATCGACTCGCCATTGTCTCTCGAGCTTGCTGATGATAGAGAGAGAGAGAGGGAGGCGATCGGAGGTGGTAGTGCGCCTTTGAAAGGAACGACGTGGTGGTGAAGCTCCTTGCTTCCTTCCTTCGCCTGATGTCGCTCCAAAATCTCACTCATGCTTCGGGGACAGTCGAACAGCTTCTGCATATGGTGATGATTGGGAATATGTGGAAGAAGAAGGGCCTGCAGAGATCATCTGGCAAGGGAACAGAAGAACAGTAAAGAAAACCATCAGGTTTTCTGAAGAAGGGATCGGACGTGCAAATATTGAAAGAGGGTAACTCAGAAGATACTGCCTGTTTACGTGTTGAAAACTTGGCATACATTACTTCCTAGTTTTTCTTTCTCCTTGTGTTGGTTTTGGTTTGATTTTAAATTTGAGCTTCGTAATTCACTGCCAGGATGCTGAAAAGCCGACCTTGAATCCTCTCCCTCCACCGTCCGAAGAATATTTAGACTATAAGAATTGATCGCCAACGTCAGCTCAACAGGTGTTAGAAAATTTCGCTCTCCAAGTGCCTAATTTTGGACTGAGCAGGTAGCTTATTATAATGGTCATACGTCTAGTTATAATTTTCTGGACTGATTTGTTTAACTTTTTTTTTTTAAAATGTTTTATTTTTGCCTGTCGGTTTGCTTAACAGGATGAAGCTCATTGATCTTTCATTCTGAAAAATGGAGCTTGTTGGTTTGCTCCACGATGCAGTAGAGTTCACTTCTATCTTGATAAATCATGCGTACTGCTAATTAAGAACGTGCATAATGGTCCTGGCCTTGCATGGGAGCAAGATGAGGGGCTTGAGGTCGGTCAATGACGCCTTCATCCAGTTCGTATATCCTGTGCATTTTGGAGCACCAATACTGTTTTCAGAATGATGGGCAACTGGTAAGAATAATTAGTGCAATTAAATTTCTATCATAAGATGGCTTTCATTTGCAAACATCTTTCACTAGTTTCATATGAACTACGGATGCAATTTTTTGATCACTGCCGAGACTTAGGGCTTTTTACTGGAGAAGCAAAAGATAAACATCAAGTTATATTAATACGAAGGAAAGTACATCCATATTTATACCGCATTAGATATCGGTTAATATTGCAAAAAAGGAAACATAATTGATCAGAATCAAGGCAAAACTGAATAAGTGATCCTTATGGCTCACTAGTTGCGTTGTTTGTTTCCAAAGGCTGATTAGCCTAATTGCATAATGTAACTTAAAGGAGGAGGGATGGAAGTTTGGCGGGAAACAGAAATCCATCATTACTGTTTTTTACCATCCCTTGGGAGTTTTAGTTATAAAATTAGATACGGTTGCCTTAGCCCCATCCATGGCATTAGTTTCAAGGAAAGTCGATACATGAGTAAGGACCATCTCTCCCACTAGCCAGAGATAGGGTGATATAAAGGAGGCCTTTGTGCCAAAAGTTGTTGAAGGATAAAATGTGTTGGACAAAGCTGAAGCTGTTCTTTTTTGATGCATTGGTTTGGGAAGCCAGTTATATTACTGAAGATGGAATGATGCAAATTGGGGGGGGGTTGTCAGTGGAATCATGATTGAAATTTGGTCTTTTCAGGATGGGGTTTGGAAGTCTTTGCGCTTAGAAGAGTGCATATTCTTGCCATTGACGCTACTATCTGTGGAGAAATTGAAGATCTATACCCGTTTTCTAGGGTCGTTAGTGTTGGGTCAAGTTTGGATTAGAACGAAAATGGTTCGACTCATATTGATATATTTAACCCATTTTGGCACATTTCCATACGATGAAAGCCTACCTAATCCTACTCAACAAACATCCGACTCATATTATTAGAACATATTAATATTTAACCTAACTTAGAAAAACCCTTACTTACCCTTTTAACCCACTTTTAAGCTCAATAAAAACTTCACATCAAATTAAAAAATATAAAAATTAGTAAATAAAACAAAGAATGTAAAAAACCTATAAATGAGGGTCTTGTCTTCTAAATCTTCCTCATGCGGAACTCCAAATAACCAATCTCTAGTGCACAATTTCATGAGAAAGAGAACTATGATATTTATTTAAAATGCACCCTTCAATGGTAAAGGCAGACTTACGGGCAATAAAAGTGATAGAAGACAACTCAAGATATCGATGTGAATTAGCTTTCAAATAATCAACAAAATTATGATAAGGTTTCCTTTTTTTTTTTTTTTTTTTCATATCAAGCCTATTTTCCTTCAAATACAAATCCAATTGTGACATTGTAGATTGCAAGCCATAGCGTTTACTTTTGAATGCATTATACTCATCAAGATTCTCCCCAATGTTCTCAAAAATGTCCTCAATTAAAATGTTACCTCAATTGTTTGAAGATGTAAAGCGGGTGGTTAATTATGTCGTGTGCTTCGTCGCGAGTCTGGTGTTGAGGTGGGATCTCTGCACCTCATGTTGATAAACTTTTGCATATTTGCACTGCTGCGAATCTTTGTGCAAAATGGTCTAGCTTACAGCATATGCTTAGATTCAAGATTGATTCATGTCCACTTCATTAATTGTTGGAACTAAATCTGACTCTGTGTTTTTACTCTTTGTTTTATGCCACGCTTTTGCAAATCTTCGGCGCGGCATGTCCATGGACCCACATGTTTGGAGTCGATGTTCTCAACCTCCGTCGCCAGCAATGGCCGTGGCTTGATGCCGTCAAGTCAGTTCATTCTCCACTGTTTTAGTATACCTTTGTGCGTTTTCTATGCTGCTTTGTGCAATTTTTGAGCTGGAAATTTCTTTATCGGAATAGCTCGGTCATGGCCGGAGTAGTGGCTGAGGGAGAATATTTAGTGACGGTCAGCGACTTCAGGTATCGACGTCAGACTGATAAAGATTGCGGTGTGAGTCAGTGTAGTGGAGTCTTCGTCGAGCTCGTCATTGATGATTCTGTAGAGAAGGACTTCGTTCGGAGGGGAAGACGTCTTTCGGTGAAGACGCTCTCCAAAAAGTCCCGAAGAAGAAGATGCAGGGAAGAGAAAGAAATAAAAACTGAAAATTGAAAAGGAAAATGAAAAAAAAAAAATTAGGAAAGGAATCTAAATCCGATTATATAATGAGTCAGGTCTAGTTTTAAGTCGGGTTGAAGTAGATGTGTCAAAATTGGTCTTAAGCTCATATATGGCCCATTTATGATTTAAATGGGTCATGTATAGATCACCTACATTTTGGAAAAACTAGTTAAATGGGTTGGATTTAAAAATGTATTTTTAACCCAAGTCTCACATAACCACTGGGGTTTACCCCAGTGGCCGTCCTTCCAACTTGGAAGGGGGAGGTGGGGGCTTCGAATCCCCACATTCTTAGGAGTTGTTGAGGTGGGGAGGAATTAAGTTTCAGGAGTGGGTTTCAATTCCCACGCCTTACAATGAGGCATGACAAAAGTCTGAGAATGAGGGATAGAATAGAAGTAGAGTATGACCGACTAAAAAAAAACCCAAGCCTCACATTTTCTCTTACCCTTTTTTTTTGTAAAAATCGAAATTAAAGTTAGTTTTTATATTTCATTTTTTCTTCCTCCTTCCTTAGTCGATGGCTGGCACGACAATGGTAGGCGACTAGCCAATCAAGGCTCAAGATCGCTAGATCTAGTGAGGCTCGAGCTCGCTAGATCTAGCGAGGCTAAGGCCTCATCAACAATCAGCAAGGATCGAGCCTTGCCAATTTGGCAAGACTAGAGCTCATTGGTGTCGAGCAAGCTTGATCTTGCCCAACGTTGATGAGCTCGATCTTGCCGATCTTGCAAGGCCAAGGCATCGTCCATGATTGGCAAGGCTCGAGCTCGCCTGCGATTGGTCACCAATCATTGTTGTGGCCAGTGGCCGTTGAAGAAGGAAACATAAAAAGAAGAAAAAAATTAAAAATTAATAACAAATAAATAAAATAAAGACAATTTAAAAATAGATTATTTAAAATAAAAAATAAAAAATTTAGATTTTTTTAAATAATTTTTTTTATAAAAATTATAAAAATTGTCCATTAAATTTGTATTGCATTAAAGTGTTTTAGTAGTACCATTTTTCTAAAAAAAAATATTATAAGAAGTAAGCTTTAAAGGTTTTTCACATTTTTTTATTTTATTTACTAGTTTTTTATTCTTTAGTTTACTTTTTAAATTTGATTTGAATTTTTTTATTCAAGTAACATATATGTGAAGAGCTTAAAGTGAATTAAATGGGTAAAAGTTGATTAACTTAAATCAAGTTAAGTAGTGATGTGTTACAATAATATGGATTGAGTCAGGTATAAGTCGAATATGGATTAGGTCAAGTATGAGTCATCAAATTTAAATTACATGAAAATGGGTTAAAATGAGTTAAATGGGTCAATATGAGTCGGATCATTTTCGACTTGACCCAAACTTGATCCGATCCACCCATTTGATGGTCCTATCTTGAAGTAAGGGAGTTGTGGGCCGAAGACTGAGCCGGGTTAAAAATCAATAGATTTAAATGTTTGGGCCATACTCAAGCCGAGCTCTGAGTCTGACTTGAGAAGTGAAATCGATCTAAAGTCCGCTTTTGTTATTAATTTTTTTAAAAATAATAACGATAAGGAGGAGAGAAATATCAATAATCATATCCTAAATCTTATCAAGACAATAACATTTTTACAAAGAAAAAATGCAGCTTTGCTCTTCACTTCTCATTCAATCCTTATTTCAAAAGACAGTGCAATTGCCTTATTATTACATCAATAGCATGATACGCACCAAACGCCGTTGAAGTCAAAGGAACCAAGCCTTTGAATGGGAACAAAATTGAGGATGTTGCAATAGAAGTTGATAGACTCTTTGACGGACCCACGCCACATCGATATGTGATTCAAGCACTTCAAATGCAGAGGGTTCTTAGGGTTATTTTTGCTGATCCTTTCTTTAAACATCTCTCCCTTCCCCCTCTCTATGACAGTGACAACGCAAATTAAAAAACTGCAAGAAATCAAAAACTCAAAATGCGAAAAAGCTTCAATAGCTTAATTTTGTGATGAATTTAGGAATGTAAAGAGAGATTGTAAGCTAGAGAGAACATATCAGCATTCAAGCCATGGTTGGAGGGTATAAATTTGGGCATGGAGATGCAAAACGGAGGAGAGAAAAAGTTCACATGTGCAATTCAAACACCCATGTGGGAACTAGATATCTCTATTGAGTAGATTCGATTTCATTTGATAAAATAGAGGAATAGTGAGGACATAGCTATTAGTTCTATGCCTATGGCAATGTGAAAGAAGTTTGAAAAATATTAAAAGTGTTATAGTGTTGTTGTGTCTATATTAGATCCTCATTATTAGCCACACCTATTAGAGCTTTGTTATATGGTCAACTGGAATTTGTACATAACATTCGAGAAATGCTCTATGTTTTTTTTTTTTGTTATGATGAATATATGATCTTTATGTCAAGAGATTGTTGCTTTACATCTTCAACCAATCAAGGTAACATTTCCACTTCGATGGCCACAACTCCTTTGTCTTCTCTCTCCAAGAAGTTAAGCAAGTCGTATGTTCTTCTCATGATGTTCAGCTATTTGTTCTAGCTATCCAAGGCTACGAACATTCTCGTGCCTAGTCAGAACTTGAGGGATAACAATACTTTAGTCTCATCGAATGAAGTGTTTGAGCTAGGGATCTTCAAGACAGGTGAGTCTTCCTCAAGCAACTACTACCTAGGCATTTGGTTCAGGGATGATCCTTACAAGAAACCAGTTTGGGTCACAAATCGAGATTACTTGCTTCTTGATTCTTCTTTTGTACTCTCCATCAAGTATGATGGGAACTTGGTGATATCCGATAGATAGCAGATTCTGTATTTAGTCAATGCTGAGATGTTATTATATGTAATATCACAAGTGTGATATTGCTTGATTCTGGCAATTTTGTTCTAACACAAGGCAATAGCACGGTTTGGGAAAGCTTTTTTTATCCATCAGACACGTTCTCACCTAGCATGAAACTTGGGTATTTTGATTTAGGCACGGGTATGGTGAGGGACTAGTTTCTCGTTTCATGAAATACCTAAGTTTCATGCCTTACCTTACCAATGCCTAAATTGAAATAACCTAGTTTCATGCTAGGTGATAACGTGTCAGATGGATTGAAAAGCTTTCCCAAACCATGCTATTGCCTTCTATTAGAAAAAAAAAATTGCCAGAATCAAGTAATATCGCACTTGGGCTATTACTAGTAGATAACATCTCAACATTGACTAAATATGGAATCTGCCTTCTATCAGATATCACCAAGTTTCCACTGTACCTGATGGAGAGTACAAAAAGAAGAATCAAGAAGCGGGTAATCTTGATTTGTGACCCAGAATGATTTCCTGTAAGGATCATCCCCGAACCAAATGCCCACATAGTAGTTGCTTGAGGAAGACCCACCGGTCTTGAAGATTCCTAGCTCAAACACTTCATTCGATAAGACTAAAGTATTGTTGTCTCTCAAGTTTTGACCAGGCATGAGAATGTTCATAGCCTCGGATTAGCTGGAACAAACCGTTAAAGATCATGAGAAGAACATACAACTTGCTTAACTTCTTGGAGAGGGAAGACAAAGGAGTTGTGGCCATTGAAGACATCTTTGAGAACATTTGGTCAATCTTGATGAGTATTGTTGCAACCTATCCTTAGGGAGGTGTAGAGGTACTTGCTTATAAGACGAGTCAAATTGTGTGCGGAAATGATGATCTTGAATGGACCATCATCTGCTAACACCACAAATGACTCATCAATCACAAATGTGAACTCTCCCAAGTCTGTACCTTAGGCGATATTGGTTTTCATAATCTATTTGTTCAGAAGGAGTCACCACCAGCCATAATCGAGGGTTGGCTAGAGCCCTAATCAAGACATGGAGTGTTGTCTTGATGCATACGTAACGGGAGATTTCAGGTTTGAGAACTTGATTATACTAGTTCTACAACTTATGCCCTTTCGGCACTTAAGCTTGATTAAGAGCAAGCTAGAGTGTCAAGCAGCCTATCAAAGAAATTGAGTTTCATCTTAACCATTCTAAAACTGAAAGTAACAATCATTGTACAAAGGAGACGCAATCAAGCATAATGCAAATAAATAGTGCAAACAAGAAACTAGCATCGTCTCTAAAAAGAAAAAAAATGGCATCTAAAAATCCTATGCTAAAACTTTAAAGGCTTATTCAATTTTGGGTACGATATTTCTAAATCTAAAAATTTTATCAAAAGACCTAAACTAAGTGAATTCTAATTTTTTAGCTTTTTCGAAAGATTTCTGCTATTTCTTAATTTGCTCAATTTTTTTAACTCTTATTATTATTATTTTAAAATTTTTAATTACCAAAAGTAGACTTCACATCGGGTTCCCTTCTCGGGTCAGACTTAGAGCTCGGCTCGAGTATGGCCCAAACATTGAAATCACATGGGCTGAAGACCATGATTCATTTTGTCAATGAAATCGCCTCAGGAGTGATTCTGAAGCAACATATTTTGTGTCCGCACCTCTACCATCATACTACAAAGTTGTCTCCGCCTAAGCCCGTCAATAGAAATCCGCCAATGTGTAACCTACGTGTTATGGATAATATTCCCACGTGGGTGTTTGAATTGTACAAGTGAACTTTTTCTCTTCTCCATTTTGCATCTTCGTGCCCATATTTACTCTCCAATTTGGCCTGAATGCTAATATGTTCTCTCTAGCTTACAATCTCTCTCCGAACTCCTAAATTCATCACGAAATTAAGCTGTTGGAGCTTTCTCGCATTTTGAATTTTTGATTCGTTGCAGTTTTTAGTTTGCATTGTCACTGTTGCAGAGAGGGGAAAGGGAGAGATTTAAGGAAAAGATCAGCAATGAGAGCCCTCTACATTTGAAGTGTTTGAATCGCATATCGATGTAGTGCTGGTCCATCGAAGAGCTGTCAACTTCTATTGCAACATCCTCAGTTTGTTCCCATTCGAAGGCTTGGTTCCTTTGACTTCAACAGCACTTGGTGTTTATTATGCTATTGATGCGATAAGAACGTAGTTGCGTTGTCTTTTGAAACAAGAGAATGAGAACTGAAGAGCAAGCGCTGCATTTTCTTTGTAAAAATGTTGTTGTTTTGACAAAATTTAGGATATGATAACTGATATTTTTCTTCTCCTTTTCACCTTGTAAATGCAGGTTATTCAATTCTCCAACGTGGGATTTCTTTAATACAATTCACTCACACGTGCATTATTGTTGGGGCGAATGTATAAGTGAGCTATGTTAAAGAAGTCCCATATTGAAGACTTCATGTGGTACGGAGTAGCTAACATATTATAGTTAGGATATAACTTATTGACTTAAACTTTTAAGTGAATGTGGAATTAACTAAATATATTGATGGGCTCGGACTTTGGCTCCCTCTTTGCAGTCTTAGGCTTTTGCTGTGCATTATTAACAAATGGTATCAAAGCCTATAATTCATATTTCCGGGGAATATGTTGATGGGCTTGGACTTTGGCTCCCTCTTTGCAATCTTAGGCTTTTGCTATGCATTCTTAACAAATGGTATCGGAGCCTATAGTTTATATTTCCGGGCAAGTGGACATTGTGGTGTAACAATGCGAACCTGTTGAAAATTTGATATAGAAGGATATCTAAATTAAGGGGGAGTAGCCCTAACATTCAGCTCACACGTGTAGGGGCTTTGTTTAGATACATGTGTGGGTCTGTTGTGACATCCAAATTTTCGGGTTTTAATTTGACTGGATAAATAGGATCTGTCTCATCGCTCGTCGATTTATTGACGAGTCCGAAATTTCAAGAAAGAAATTATCGGAGGAAAATTGAAGACCAAAAGAAAATAGAAAGAAAAAGGAAAAGAGAAAAGGAAAATTTGCATAAAGGAAGTATGCATTTTATTTCTCTTTTTCACTCTCCCCCTTTTCTTTTTCTCTCTTTTTCTCTCTCTCCCTCTCTTTTCTTTTCTTTCTTTTCTCTCTTTTCTTTCTCTCTCCTCTCTCCTCTCCCCTCCCCCTCGTGCGAATTCCCTTCCCCCCTTTCCACCGAAGTGTGGGCTGTCTCCCACTTGCCTTTCCCCTCTCCTTTTGACCGGTCAAGCCCTACCTTCTCTCTCTCTCTCTCTCTCTCTCTCTCTCTCTCTCTTCTCTTCTTCTTCTTCTTCCTCCCCGTGCGTCCGAAGAAGTGAACCGAACCAGAAGCTGCAGCTCCGTCGCCGCTCGTCCCGCCGCCGCACCGGAGCCGGACCGCCAGCGCGCCTGCGCACTCGCCGCCGTCCCGCCGTCCGCGCGCGTCCAGGCGTGCTTCCTCGCGCGATCCAGTCGCGACCCAGCCGCTGTTCGCCTCTGTCCAGCCTCCGTCCGGCCACTTCCGGCCACCGTCCAACCCCGTTCGGTCACCGCCGAGCCTCCCCCGCGTCCCCCTCGCCCTCCGCCGGCCTTCCCTCGCCGTTTTGGCCGCCGGAGCAGCCTCGGCCAGCCCTATCCAGCAACCCACGAAGTGGGTATCCAGCGACTTCGGGCCGCTTTTGGGCCGTTTCCCGACCCCGAACCCGAGCCGTGCTTTGGGAAGTTTCGTTCCTCGCGTCGCCGCCGTCGGATTGATCCGATTTGCGCGCGATTTGGTGAGTAATCTCACTAATCTCGGATTAGTTGGCTAATTATGCTTTAGGTTGGGTTAGTTTTAATTAATTATGTTTAGGTTGTTAGATTAGAATTAATTAGCAATTATTAGTCAATTGTGATGTGATTTAAATAAATTGATTAAGCAATTAGCAAGTAGACGTGGTCTACTATTTATTGGGAGTGTCTCGGGAATTTTCGGACCCCTAATCGGGCTTCAATTTGATGATTCGGGCCTAAGTGGAATTTTTGGCATTTAAATATTAATTTTCGGAATTAAATTAAATAATTATTTATTTTTCGAAAATTCAAGGGAGATGGCCCGTGATCGGAAAATTATGCTGATGACTGTGGTGAAGTCTGTTTATTTAATCGGATTTTATTTTAAGCTAAATTGAATTTTTAATATTGATGAATTTTCGAAATTAATTAAATAATTATTTATTTCCTGAAAATGCAACTGAGATGGCCCGTGACTGGAAAATTATGCTGATGACCGTGGTGAAGTTCATTTATTGAATTGGGCCTTATTTTGAGCTAAACGGAATTTGTAATAATTAACAATTAATTTTCGAAATTAATTAATTATTTATTTATTTTTCAGAAATTAAGATTTTGATGGCCGACGACTGAAATCTCGTGCTGGTTGTCGTGGCGCAATTCGTTTATTTATTTGAGTTTTGAATTGTGCCAAATTGATTTAATTGTGGATATTTAGGATATGTTCCTAAATTGATTATTTGGGTAAATTGAGTACGAATTAAGGTTGTAGATAATTACTTTAGAAATGGGATGAATCATCATGAAATGCACGGGGATTGATGATTAGGTATATCACCTCGGAGAATGCACATGGCTCGGTGACGAAGTATGTCGCCTTGGAGAATGCATGTGGCTCGGTGATTAAGTTTGGCATCTAAAAGGACACGTGGGCTCGGTAACTTGATGCATTCGCCGGAGAATGCACGTGGTCCCAATGAGTACATTTGGCATCTAAAAGGACACGTGGGCTCGGTAATTTGATGCATTACCTCGGAGAATGCACGTGGTCCCGCAACTAAAAGGACACGTGGAATTTCCGGTAAATTGATCATTACGGGAGAATGCACGTGGTCCCAAGGAATAAGATTGGCATCTAAAAGGACACGTGGGCTCGGTAATTTGATGCATTATCTCGGAGAATGCACGTGGTCCCGCATCTAAAAGGACACGTGGGCTCGGTAAATTGATGCATTACCTGAGAATGCACGTGGTCCCAAGGAATAAGATTGGCATCTAAAAGGACACGTGGGCTCGGTAATTTGATGCATTACCTCGGAGAATGCACGTGGTCCCGCATCTAAAAGGGCACGTGGGCTCGGTAACTTGATGCATTACCTCGGAGAATGCACGTGGCTCGGTAATTGGTTTTATCAATTGAGACTGTATAGCAATAGCTTGAATGACCGGGAAATGGTCGGTAGATATATAATCGACTAGGTCGATTGATTATTGATTTGATTTGATGTCGTGGATTGATTGATGATTAGAAATGACCGTGAGTGGTCTTGTTGACATGTAATCGACTCGGGTCGATTTGATCGATGCTTCGATCTACGTGATATGATTGCTTGGGTGCTTATTATTAATTGTACTTGACTTGCGGGTGGGATCGATGCTAAGGTACGTCTTACGCCCTATGCGTGTATAGGCAGCCTTTAGTATAATAGTTTACTAATCGGGCTTAGTGGGGTAGAATTCTTTGAGACGTAGTCTCATCCCGGTTGGGGAAAAACATTTCGGGACCCCGATGAGAAGGCGAGAAGGAGGAATCGAGTGGGAGAACTCGGAAGTGAGGTCTCGAGGAGAAGAATTGTTGGAAGAAGAAGATAATCCCGAGAGGGGCCTTGAGTATGGCCTGGATGGGCTGAGAGTCTATCTTCTTTTGAGAATTTCTTGTGAAGTGAATTGGTTTGTGTTTTGTATAAAAGTTTGGTTATAAATTAATATGAAAAATATGGCCATGCTTTTCTATCCCATCGTTTTATTGTCTGGGGATTTTAACTGCTTCCGCATGTGCTTAATAAATGAAAGGGTCGGCGATATATTGTCCTGGGATATCGCATTATAAAATCGACCAAGTGGGACGGATGTGTGCGTGCCTGAGGATCGGGGCGTGACATCCTGTTTAAGTGGTATCAGAGCGAAGTTGAAGATTGGAGTGATAATGAGCGTTGACCATTGGGATAGTTAGTAGGAATGGCCTTTAAATTTATGCTGGTGCATGTCTGTGTTAGCTGGATGCTAGAATTGATTGTCGTGTGAGGATCGCTCATCTTCTAATCCAGTGTGGATGTGGAAGACGGGTTTCAGTGTAAAGACTGAACCATGAGCGAGCAGGAGCTGAGAACTCCTGGTAAGAGGACAATGTCCTCTGTGACTCGGGATAATGCACTGACAAAGGTCGGTACCCGAGGTGGTTGTGGCAGAGTGTCGGCCCTGGCCAGCTCGAGTGTAAGAGTACCATTGCAGGTTGGTACTAGTGTAGCAGCGTCGAATGATCCTAAGTTCGATAGGATCGTTCTGATGCAAGTGTTCCTTGAGAACTGGATGAGCTAGTAAGCTCAAGATCAAGCCGTTGTCGTTGTCGCTATCACTACTGTAGTTAGTGTTGCAAGCGTCTTTGTTGCTACACCTGTTGAGATCCAGAGTGGAGATATGATCTGGGATCGAGCCATCACTTCCAAGTCAAGGTACAGATCCAGTTCAGGCAGAAATGGAAATCGGTCAGGGAAAAGATCGAAGTCGAGAGCAGTTCTAGCAGACCGATGGGACAACCAGAAAGAGTGTGTGCTGTCACTTGGCAGGAGATAGAAGACTCACCTGATGAGTGCTGAAAGTATGTAAGGAATGCATGGATTAATCCTGTGTTCGAGAATGATTAGAACATGCTTTGATGGTAGTGAGCACGGCCATCAAGTGAGGGACTATCAGTTGGGGTTTAAGAAGAACACCAACACTATTACTACCGTTGGAACGCCAGCAAGATGGCAAAAGGAACAGGAACGGAACTGACTATGCCTTATTCAATGAAAGAATATTTTGAGGTGATTTTATCAGAATAGTGCCAGAGAATGTTGGGATTGCAAGTGTGGAATTTCAGTTGTTTGTTTAGGCTGTAAGAAAAGAACCATTGACTAGAGTTATACTTGATTGGCTGTTGGTGTATAACTTATTCGTCAAGTGTAGAAAGAATTGGTTCTTGAGCATTTTATGGTGATGAATTGTTATGGTAGAGTAACAAAGCTTTTTCCAGGAGCATGTAGAAGCACCGAGTTTTACCGAGAGTTGAGAAGGGTCCTTGACTTCTTTGATCTCGTCACTTGAGGTAACCTGATTGTCAGATAGAAGTTATTGAGATTAGTGGACAATGATCTGAGATAAGACAGATTGAAGAATTAAAAATCGAGAACTTCTCAGTAGTCCAAGAATTATTGGAAGTGTTGCCAGAAAAGTGGTCAGACCGTTGCCAGAGAAAGAGATAGAATTACGATCGAGTTAACATCTGGAACAGAACCATTCTTTAAAAAGTTCTTACCGGTTGTTGTTGTTTGAATTGATAGAACCAATGGTGTAGATGTGAGGATTGATGAATGAGGAATTCATGCATATCAGTGCATCACTTGAGGGATCATTAGTTTTATGGAAAGAGAAATGAAGATGGTTCATTGCAATCATGCATCAACTATAGTCGACCCAATCAAGTGACAATCAAGGATAAGTGTTCATTGTCAAAGATCGACGAATTGGGCGACTTGTTATAAAGAGTGTGGATGTCTTCAAGGATCAACTTGAGGACAGGTTATTGTCAGTTGAGAACTAGGAAGGAGGTTATACTGAAGACGGCATTTCGCACTTGATTTTGCCCTTGTGAGAATAATGTAAAGCCAATTGATTTGACGAGCGCTCCAGCCACTGTCATAGATTTGACAAATCGAGTATTCAAAGTATAACTAGATCAATGGTGATCATGTGGCGTAGCGACATTATAGGGTGTTCATTAAGTGTTGAGAATCATGAGATGCCCCTAAGAATGGTCGTGTGGTTACAGGCAAAGGAATCTTCATGGACCCAGCCAAGATCGAATCAGTTGTTAATGGACCAAGATTGACATCAATGTCAGAGATCAGAAGTTGTGGGGATTTGATAGATTACTACGGAAGGTTTGTGAAAGAATTTTCAGCATCATTATCATCATGGGCTTGACCTCTTGAGAAAGAAGAGAAATTCCTTGGCATAGACAAGTACGAGGATAGTTTCCAGAGCTTCAGTAAGATCAGGCTACCGCACTTGTGCTAAACTTTTCATTTGGCTCTAGAAAGCATGAAACCTTTAGTGATGTGTCTTGCCAACGACTGGGTATGTATTGATACAACATGAGAAGATTGTTGTATAACCGTCCCGCCAGTTGAGACCCAACAAGTTGAACATGAAACAGTGTCGTGAATCAGAATTTTGGCAGAACTATAATGATGTCTGGTATTATCTTGGGAGAATGAAAGAAGTAATTTATGTGTTGAGCCGAGAGTCTTCGATTATACATAGGCTGGCTAAAGTATAAACTTTACTTAAAAGGGATTCGAAATTTGGTTTTCAAATTTGAGGTAGTCTACCTTTTAAATTTTATAGCCGCCCCCAAAATTGAACCAAATGTTCAAGTTAGAATCGGCGCCTAGTTGACAGACAGAGATGTTCAGAAGATCTTATAAGAGAATACTGGCAAGAAAGAACCTGATTTTAAGACTTTTAAAGATGGAACGTTCGGATTCCATGAGTGATTGAATACACTTAACAGTGTAGCACTTAGGGAAAAGATCTTGTCAGAAGTTCACTATAGTATCACAGTTTTGACCAGATGGGGCAAGTAATCAGAATCGATGGGGCAAGTAATCAGAATCGACGTCAGCTAAATTGGTAGACCGATACGAAGATAGATATCGCCAAGCAGGTTGCAAGTGTCAAAGGTGTCAGTAAGTGGAAGTTCAGTAATGCAAATCCAGAAGATTTTAGCATCACTCGAGAGTCCCAAGTGGAAATGGAAATATATCACAATGAAACATTGTGATAGGCTTGCTAAAGATTCAGGGGATTACTGATACCATTTGAGAATAGTGGTTGATCGATAGATGGAGTTGGTCTACTTTGGTACAGTATGAGTAGATCTTGTTTTGAGTGTGTGATCCAGATTTCGGCTTTGATTTCGATTAGATAAATTGGGCATTTCCTCGATGCGATTACAGTGTTTTTCTCTGAGTTGGCCACTCATGAGATAACTAGACTAGCTGGGTGAGTTATTAAGGATCTTAAGGCAAATAGACTTGAGAATTCGACCATGGATCGACTTCTCGACCGTGCTCATCTTTAGAGATCATTGCGGCACAGTATAAAATCGATTTGAAATCAGAAATAGATCGGCTCGACTGAGATGAATGACCGATCGTGGGTGACTCCACTAAATTGGAAGATTCTCATCGACCGGTACTAATTTGATGTTTCTATCGTTTTGGTACCCTGTGTCCGTATTTGAACCTTTGAGATTTTCACGACAATCGAGAGTCGCCAATGTGTCGAGTGGGTTCATTGTGGCTCGAAAAAAATCGACCACGGGTCATTTGTCCTAAAAAGCTCTGAACACTACCCGGTAGCCTAGGTCACACTAAAAGCGTGTCAGAGTGAAATTAACTGCCAATCTAAGTTCGATTTCAGAAATTGAAGATTCTGTCATGTCACAGAATGGATATGCCGAAGTGCCGACATGGAGTGTCGAGGGTGAATTATATCTCGAATCTAGATCAGAGATTATAAGTTGGCAAAGTTTTCAGAGAGTTCTTTATTAAGCAGTGTATAGCAGAGAGTACAGAATTTCAGTGGTGAAAAGAAAGTGAATAATGATGTCAGCTCAGTAATCAGTGTTTGCAGTTGTCAGATCAGTGTCAGAGTAAAGATTGCTCAGAATTGTCAGAAATTTTGAATCGTTGGGGTTCAAAGGTTTATTAGGGAGTCGAGAAAGAGAGATCAGATGTGGATGATAGAATGTCTTATGTGAGAAGCTCAGTTCAGTTGTTGGTTCAGAAAGAGCAGATTTTGTGTACAAAGATAATCTCCTTGGTCAAAGTGGTTAGACAACGCCACGAGACCAAATGATCAGCATGGAAAAGTGAGACTCGATGAGACGGCAATACCCCCCACCTTTTGTTTATGGATTGGAAAACGTTTAAATTTCGAGGACGAAATTTTTATAAGAGGGGAAGAGTTGTGACATCCAGATTTTCGGGTTTTAATTTGACTGGATAAATAGGATCCTGTCTCATCGCTCGTCAATTTATTGACGAGTCCGAAATTTCAAGAAAGAAATTATCGGAGGAAAATTGAAGACCAAAAGAAAATAGAAAGAAAAAGGAAAAGAGAAAAGGAAAATTTGCATAAAGGAAGTATGCATTTTATTTCTCTTTTTCACTCTCCCCCTTTTCTTTTTCTCTCTTTTTCTCTCTCTCCCTCTCTTTTCTTTTCTTTCTTTTCTCTCTTTTCTTTCTCTCTCCTCTCTCCTCTCCCCTCCCCCTCGTGCGAATTCCCTTCCCCCCTTTCCACCGAAGTGTGGGCTGTCTCCCACTTGCCTTTCCCCTCTCCTTTTGACCGGTCAAGCCCTACCTTCTCTCTCTCTCTCTCTCTCTCTCTCTCTCTCTCTTCTTCTTCTTCTTCCTCCCCGTGCGTCCGAAGAAGTGAACCGAACCCGGAAAGCCAGCCGCAGCTCCGCGCCGCCCGTCCCGCCGCCGCACCGGAGCCGGACCGCCAGCGCGCCTGCGCACTCGCCGCCGTCCCGCCGTCCTCGCGCGTCCAGGCGTGCCGTTTTGGCCGCCGGAGCAGCCTCGGCCAGCCCTATCCAGCAACCCACGAAGTGGGTATCCAGCGACTTCGAGCCGCTTTTGGGCAGTTTCCCAACCCCGAACCCGAGCCGTGCTTTAGGAAGTTTCGTTCCTCGCGTCGCCGCCGTCGGATTGATCCGATTTGCGTGCGATTTGGTGAGTAATCTCACTAATCTCGGATTAGTTGGCTAATTATGCTTTAGGTTGGGTTATTTTTAATTAATTATGTTTAGGTTGTTAGATTAGAATTAATTAGCAATTATTAGTCAATTGTGATGTGATTTAAATAAATTGATTAAGCAATTAGCAAGTAGACGTGGTCTACTATTTATTGGGAGTGTCTCGGGAATTTTCGGACCCCTAATCGGGCTTCAATTTGATGATTCGGGCCTAAGTGGAATTTTTGGCATTTAAATATTAATTTTCGGAATTAAATTAAATAATTATTTATTTTCCGAAAATTCAAGGGAGATGGCCCGTGATCGGAAAATTATGCTGATGACTGTGGTGAAGTCTGTTTATTTAATCAGATTTTATTTTAAGCTAAATTGAATTTTTAATATTGATTAATTTTCGAAATTAATTAAATTATTATTTATTTCCTGAAAATGCAACTGAGATGGCCCGTGACTGGAAAATTATGCTGATGACCGTGGTGAAGTTCGTTTATTGAATTGGGCCTTATTTTGAGCTAAACGGAATTTGTAATAATTAACAATTAATTTTCGAAATTAATTAATTAATTATTTATTTTTCAGAAATTAAGATTTTGATGGCCGACGACTGAAATCTCGTGCTGATTGTCGTGGCGCAATTCGTTTATTTATTTGAGTTTTGAATTGTGCCAAATTGATTTAATTGTGGATATTTAGGATATGTTCCTAAATTGATTATTTGGGTAAATTGAGTACGAATTAAGGTTGTAGATAATTACTTTAGAAATGGGATGAATCATCATGAAATGCACGGGGATTGATGATTAGGTATATCACCTCGGAGAATGCACATGGCTCGGTGACGAAGTATGTCGCCTTGGAGAATGCATGTGGCTCGGTGATTAAGTTTGGCATCTAAAAGGACACGTGGGCTCGGTAACTTGATGCATTATCTCGGAGAATGCACGTGGTCCCAATGAGTACATTTGGCATCTAAAAGGACACGTGGGCTCGGTAATTTGATGCATTACCTCGGAGAATGCACGTGGTCCCGCATCTAAAAGGACACGTGGGCTCGGTAAATTGATGCATTACCTCGGAGATGCACGTGGTCCCAAGGAATAAGATTGGCATCTAAAAGGACACGTGGGCTCGGTAATTTGATGCATTATCTCGGAGAATGCACGTGGTCCCGCATCTAAAAGGACACGTGGGCTCGGTAAATTGATGCATTACCTCGGAGAATGCACGTGGTCCCAAGGAATAAGATTGGCATCTAAAAGGACACGTGGGCTCGGTAATTTGATGCATTACCTCGGAGAATGCACGTGGTCCCGCATCTAAAAGGGCACGTGGGCTCGGTAACTTGATGCATTACCTCGGATAATGCACGTGGCTCGGTAATTGGTTTTATCAATTGAGACCGTATAGCAATAGCTTGAATGTCCGGAAATGGTCGAGGCCGATATATAATCGACTAGGTCGATTGATTATTGATTTGATTTGATGTCGTGGATTGATTGACTGATTAGAAATGACCGTGAGTGGTCTTGTTGACATGTAATCGACTGGGTCGATTTGATTGATGCTTCGGTCTGTGATATGATTGCTTGGGTGTTTATTATTAATTGTACTGACTTGCAGGTGGGATCTGATGCTAAGGTACGTCTTCTGCCCTATGTGTGTATAGGCAGCCTTTAGTATAATAGTTTACTAATCGGGCTTAGTGGGGTAGAACTCGCTGAGACGTAGTCTCATCCCAGTTTGGGGAAAAACATTTCAGGACCCCGATGAGAAGCTGAGAAGGAGGAATCTGAGTGGGAGAACTCGGAAGTGAGGTCTGAGGAGAAGAATTGTTGGAAGAACAAGATAATCCTGAGAGGGGCCTTGAGTATGGCCTGGATGGGCTGAGAGTCTATCTTCTTTTGAGAATTTCTTGTGAAGTGAATTGGTTTGTGTTTTGTATAAAAGTTTGGTTATAAATTTCAATATGAAAAATATGGCCATGCTTTTCTATCCCACCGTTTTATTGTCTGGGGATTTTAACTGCTTCCGCATGTGCTTAATAAATGAAAGGGTCGGCGATATATTGTCCGGGATATCGCATTATAAAATCGACCAAGTGGGACGGATGTATGCGTGCACGAGGATCGGGGCGTGACATGTGTTATGTTAGAGAAATCCCACATTAGAGAATTGATATGATGTATAGCATTTAGTATATCTTAATTAGCCCATAACTTATTGGCTTAAGTTTTTGAGTGAAGATGGGTCCAACCGCATATATTAACGAGCTCAGACTTAGGCTCTTTTTTGACAATCTCCTTGAACGAAGATATTGGACTTCTGCTATTGGCTCCCAACAAGGCATAAGGGATGCTCTGAGACCACCAAGAGCTCATTACAAGGCCCAACGCTCGGTGACATTCAAATGATCTAGACTATGGGGTTCAGCCTATTTTTTAGAGCGAATTCAACTCCTAAATGGCATAACCAACTGAGGTTGGCCTAAAGAGATTGAATGCTCACCGTTTGAGCATTGCATAGCTTGGACAACGGGCATTCAGACATCTAAGACGCGATTACCCTGATGAGGCATAGGATAATCCACCATGGATACGAGACGATGGGCAGGTGATATAACAGTATTATGACCAAAACTGTTACTTGAATTATATGAGGACAATGTTACGGACTAAAAATGAGTCATGAACATCCCAATTTGAGCTGATGTATGTGCACTTTGGGAGACATAAGCTCATCCAAACGGTAATGCAACATAGTGTCGACACTAAGCATAAATCTTAAACAAGGATGGACCGCTCTCATTACCTTGGAAACGCCGGACTCTGAGCGTCATTTAACTCAAACTCAAGCCAAGCACGTGCCCATTCATCTTTGTCTCATGCGCCCATTTTTTTTCTTTTAAATTTTTCATGATGATTTTCTTTTAAATGGGAGACAGACTTTGGAAAAAAAAAATTAGGTTTCACTATCCGTAAGCTATAATATTTCTAATTTCTATATGTGAAAGCGATACCATTTGTTTTTTTTTATCAATCGTCAAATGATAATTTAATCTTTGAGGCCTTTCCTTTTTATTTTTGAAATGCATGATGGTTGGTGCTAAAATTTAGATGTTGACATGAATATTTTGTGTGTGCCCTTTGTAATATTTCTATTTCTATGATTGTGTAATAGATTACGCGGCCGAATTTTGATATTTTAGAGAGTTAATTTTTTTTTCTGATTTTTTTTTAATGTAGCAACTAATTTCTTTGAATTCCCACTTTCCAAGGTGATAATACCTCTTAAACTTTGTATCTCTCTCCAACTATACTAACCAAAGGGCATGTTATAAGATGCCTCAAGACCTTAGAATCACATGACAACTTAGGCTGCGTTTGGCAGTTAGGACAAAATTCAGGATTATGTTTGGTGCTTACTTAGGATAGGATAAAGTCGGATATAAGGGGAATATAGGCCGGATAAAATTATCTTATGGGGAAGGTAGGATAAAGGTGGATAAGATTTATATTGTCCATAAAATGAAAGTTGTTTTTCTTGAATAACAAACTTATTAAATTAACAAAATTGAAATTCTTTTCAATATAAATAATATTTGATTTCTAATTTAAGAAATTAAAAATTAAAAATTATTTTTTAATTTACTCTTATTTTAATTTATATATTCAACTTTAATTCTATCTTATAATAAACATTCAATGTATAAATGGTATATTTATATGTATTATATATTTTAGGTATTTTTGTATTTCAGGTATGTTAGTATAGTTTACTATTTGATAAAATTTTATTAAAGAATGATGAAAGGTAAAAAAAGAAATAATAAAGAAACAAATTTTAAAAAAGAGGAAAAAATATAAAAAAATTATTGTCTCGAGAGATTTTCACCACCTCCATTTATGAACTTTTAGATTCATTTACAATGATATGACATTTATATATTTTTTTTAAATGTACATAATATGATGTGAATATCTCCGATTTTAATACTTGTGATTCACCAAATAATGGATAGGATATAGAAAAATTCCCAGGATTTCATATCTTATCCTATCTAGTCTTATCTTGATTAGAAATCCGGATAACCAAACGTAACCTTAGGGTTTTATTTGTGGAGTGGGTAGGCTTTTTATCTGCACAGTTTCTTTTCATGCCAAACATCCACTCTCTCTTGCTCCCTTTTTGGTTGTTGTACGAAATAGATTGGATATGAATTCAATTTCATTCACTCAAAATTTAAATAATAGATTCAGGGACCGATGAGCACTCGTCACATGGCTGTGGAGAAGCCTCGCCAAAATGTAGAGTAATAATCTTGTAGAATTGTGTCCCCTATCGATACAATATAATTGGTTGCTATTGAAAGCTCATGTTCTGACGCGAGTATGGTTTTCATGTTAAAGTTTTTAGCATACTCACTAAATCTTGTCATAATGATTAACTCAACGCATTCTTTCATAAACTTTTCTAACATTCTATCCTCTGTTTCCGATTAAATCAAGTTTTTATTTTCCTTTATTGTATCTTGTATTAAGTGCTCTGGGTCGTGAGGATTGATCTGTCACCCGCAAATCTTGATCCTATGGAGCTTTCTAAAAAGATCACCAGACAATAAATGAGATGAAAAGTTAAAAATAAAAGGTAAGCTTAGTGCTTGAAATTGTGCATGTAAGAAAACTACTGAAGCAGTAACGCATGTCATTTCCTCTAAATAACGAAAACTTGGCTAGCGGCTATAGCACAAAAGGGCATTGTTCTGGCAAATATAAATCGATTTTAAGAGAACGAATGTCTATTAAAAAACAGGAAAAAAGGAATGAAAGAAACAAAGTAAAGAGCATACGAAAATTAAACTTTTACTGTGGCTAATCCAATTCATCCGGTGCCAAGTGTCGACACCATACATTTGTAAAACTTAGGAGTGTGCAAAATACCTAGAAACCGCCTAGACCGCCCGGAACTGGACCGGAACCACCCGAAACCGACGCTTCTTGAGGGAACTGGTCTGGTTCCCGGTTCCATGGGTGGATCCGCCCGCCCGCCCACTCGGACCGGACCGGAACCTTTTTTATATTAAAACATTACTAAAACAAAACAAACCCTAACCGAGACCTCAATCATTCAAATACATGAGGTCATAGTGAATGATTCATAAATACACACATGCTCCTAAAATGACCACAATCTTGTTTGGTTACTGAAGAGTGCTACTTTCGAAAGTCTGACCCAAGTGAGGCCGATCAAGACCTCACATGTAGTGCTTAAGCATTACCCCATTCGGCAAACCCAGGGTTCGTGAATGGATTAGGCCTAGTGAACATTTGGGTATCAAGTGTGGTTGGTTTTAAGAGTTAGGACGTGCTTGGAGGGCAATTTAGTTTTATCCACAAGGTTTTATCTCTGATACATAGTGCCATTTTTTAGAACTGAAGGAGGGGAAGTAGCGATGAACTAAAAAGCAGAGGATTATAAATAGTGTTTTCTCTATTAAAAACCTATCGTTTGGGCCTTGAAGTTTAAAACGATCAAAGTAAAATGTCCAAAACAATTAGAAAACCAGAACAATTATGTCTTTAAATATCACATCGTGCAAAATATACAATTCATTTTTTTTTTTTTTGGTAGCTAGAAGGTGCATATATATGTATAAAGATATATTTAGCGTGACTTTGTATTTCCTTTGATTAAAAGTAAGAAATGAAATATAGTAGAATTATTATAACTAGAAAACGGTACATCAATCATTGAAATATCTCTTTTAATCAATTTATATTTGTTGCATACTATGTGTTCGGTCCATCTAGTTTTTAGAGAGTTTTGTATGTTTGGAGTCCATCTTAGTTTCCAAAAAATGATTGGTTGGCTGGATATTCCATTGTTTTGTGTCTATGTAAATATTCCCCATCAATCACAGAAGTTGAGCAAGAGAGAAAGGTGATATCATCTAGCATATCCATCTAAATGAAGTCATATATGTCGAACATAAGATTTTTTTTTTTTTTTTTGGTTAATAACAATCTCTAATCACTGGAAATTCTCTCATCATTCAATATCATCCTCCATTTTGTTTGAAACTTTAAGAAATTGGCTCGGTGTGTTCTTAGATATTAAGTGCAGCATCATGTCACATGCTTTTTTTCTTTTCTTTTCTTTTTACATAGATTGCGGGGTGAATGTTGGCTGAGGAAAAAAAATGTTATGCTGATGGTAGGGGTGAGCACCAAGTTTGGTACAAGAACCGAATTCAGCTGATCTAGACCAATCGGTTTAAGGTTGATTCTAAGAAGAACATGTTCGAATCTTGGTTTTGTGAACCTAGAACTGGCCTAGGACCACTTAGTTCCTAGTTCCAACACTGAATTCATTTCAACTAATCCGGTTCCCAAATTGAACCGGTTACAAGCGTTTTAAATATATATATATATATATATATATATATATATATATATATATATATTGCCCTTATAGAGAATCGAAATCATAGTCTTCAACATGAACAAATGCCAACATAACCGTTCGACAAACATATCTTTTTGTAGTGAGATTATACAACTTTTATTTTTTTATTAGAATTTGCTGTTTTACCTAAGAATAAAATTTTCCAAACTCTTTACCAAAAAAAAAAAAAAAAAAAATTTCCAAACTCGACCAGTTTGATTCACTGTTTCAATTTTTTGAAACCGACACACCTTAAAATCAATCTTCAGAGCTGGTAGAGTTTTTATTTTTATTTTTTCAAGTTAGTGAAATCAACTTTTTTCTCTTTTTTTTTCTTTTTGTTTTCCATTTTATTTCTCGTCCTTTTTCCTCATTCCTCGGCTGCTAGTGCACTCCGTCGATCATCACCGTCAATACCCGCACTTCAGCGATCACCTCCCTCCACTCTTCCACCCTCTCTGTTTGTAATGTACTCTATTTATTTTCCTCCCCAAGAGAATCAAAGACAATCGAATATTGACAATGAGGGACCCAAAGTTATTGCTTCAAAGCAGATAAGTATAGCAGATATATATAAATATCAATACATACCAAAAGATGAAAAGATCTCTAAGAACCAAATACATGTATTTTTTTTTTTAAGTTAATAAAACAGCAGAAATCATTGGAATATTAGTAATAGCTTTCAAAAATGAATATGTATGGAAGAATTCGGCTAGAATGCTCTAAAGTAGATAAGATCTTAAATAATATAAATCATACAAGATGCAATGTAATAATTAAAAACAAGTCGATAAATAAAGATGATCTAATTTGCATCTACTATACTCAACTCCACGAATTGTTGAAACTCATAATATATGCAATTAGGATTGAAGATAAATTTGGATTTGGGTGAAAATGGAAGGACCATCACTAGTGTTTCTCTCTAGTGATTGCCTCACCTATCATTTGGTGCTTGTGTTGCGAGCCAAAAAGAAAAAGGTAGTTAATTTCATTTTAGGAAAATAAATCTAGAATTTCGGGTAACGTACATATGTCCTAAATCAAAAGCCAAAAAAGAATATGGCTAAAAGAATTAAAGAATTAAAAAAAATTTAAAAAACCGAAGCTGAAAAATCGTGTCAGAAGAGAAGGTAAGTTATTGCCATTTTTTATGATAACGATATCGAAGGCCTTGGAAGGGAGAATGCAGTTAAGCCGGCACCTCTTCATGGATTGGGGTGGGGCCTGGTGCAACGGCGGTTGCATTCCGGCTTACACGTTGGAGGCTGGAAGCCGTTGCGATCTTGAAACTCCTAGAAAAAGAAGATCCGACGGTCCCCACGCTTCGTACGGAGGAACTCAACGTGCCGACGTGGAAGTTTCTTGACCCCTGACGTGGGCCCCACTAGAAGAGACGTGAACTCGTAAAAGTCTCAAAATCGAAAGGTAGCGTCTGCATTTTCCCATAATCCATTTTAGCTAGTCAATCGTGTGTGGAGGATTGGCAATTTAGTGGTGTCATATTTACCAACGTATTGTTTCTCACATATTTTGTTTAATAGTGAAATATGAGCTACTTGCTACTGTTGAGAATATTTATTGCTTCCAAAAGTAAAATGAATTGCACAATGTAGTTGTCCGGAAGTGGCCATTACACGCTATTTCTTCTTGTTAGATTCTAATATTGTTGATATTGCAGTGGAGCAAGGAGAATACTTGTCTTGGCAGTGTGAACGAAGCCTTGGCTCTTTCTTTTTATTTTCAAGAATATTGTTAGACACTTACTAACATTTGATTCGACAGCTTTTGAGATTAAAACACGGTGATATATCCAGTCAATTAACTAAGAATGACATAGACTACTTCCTATGGCCGAAGTAATAGTCTTTACATATTCCCAAGGGATGAGATGGGTGTCTTCCAGAACCCTAAATATTGCTAGGTAAACGTATGTTCCTAAGTATCGTTTTGTGGGTCATGGTCAGCTAAACTAACATGGGATTTCCAAATCGTTAGAAATCATGTCACCCATGCATGAGCACTCACTTGAGTGTCTTAATAAACTGTGGTCATGTGAGTGCTATGACTAGAAGGACAAATTTAAGTTGTGCCCTCTTTTGTTTATAGATAGCTTACATACAAATATGTGCACGACATGTGCTATGTAGGATTCATAATAGATGGAGCAAAATGGTTGGTAAAGAACACAGACATTAAACTAACTAGAGGGATTTGTCCTTCTTTATTGTTTTGATGCAATCTTAGTGAGAATTTATTTATTTATTTTGTGTATGGTGGTTTGCTTCATTTTCGTCTTATCATCGCCTTTTATCATGACTCACTAATTCATATTGTATGTCATGATGTTTCCTAATCGTTAATCATTAATCATGTTAGGATATATTTCTCTATTAGGGAGCTACCTTTTCTATTACCAATTTTTCACTTGTAGCTTCACCGCAAACAATTGTTATTTTTCTTAGGCATGGTGAGAAATGCATACTTTCATCTTGCTTTATTTTCTCCTTGAAAACACAAGTCAGTAGTATAGAACTTTAATAATTGTCTAACATGAACACATGATATTCGAATGATCTCTAGAGATATGCGTGTATAAGAAAATGCTCAAGTGTATGTAACCATTAAGCTTTTGAGCACTAAATCGGTTCATTTTTCCATTAAACCTAACTCTTGAGAAATAGTGCACCTTGATCATCTATTTTCTTTTTCTTTTTGCAACTTGTAGATTATTACATGTCTAAGATTGACATGCAATCTTACATGATGCAGTCTATGCCATATAATGCATTTATTGATCACATGTGTATTGATGCATACAAGGATTTGATTTCATCTCATCTCATCTTCCTCGAAAGCAGGGTAAGAAGTTGATTTAAGGTATGACAAATTTCCCCACCAAAGTTAAAGAATGATCATGTTTCATTACTGAGTTGCCATCTTAGACCTAAACTAGTGTTGGTGACTTTGCCTAGATTTCACATTGTTGCATTTTTGTATGAAGCTCTAGGCTCAAGAAACCGACACTATGATAAATCTGCAGAAAATAATTATTGTTGAGGGCTTGAAACTCAAAAGATGTAACCGCAGGAGTGTATATAGTCCATGTATGCCTTTGAGATTGCTTGGTGCAAAAAAAAAAAAAAAATCACCTATAAGATGAATCCTTATTGCTCTTTTTGAAGAGAATTAGTTTGACAACAATTGTTTTATCTATGATCATCATTATCATCATCACAAGAGATTAACTTGTCCCTAATTGCTTTGTGCCTACCATGAAGAATCATCTCCTTAAAGTGGTGAGGTATAAAGCTATCTCCTTTATCCAGGTGGCAGATACTCCATGAAATAGAAGATCTCAACCTGTGGGGCCTTGACCCGGCTATTTTCTCTTCCTAGTCTTTCTCTGGATTCCCTTTGGGAGTGCCGGTGATGTTGTCGTTGGGTGCACTCCGAGGCGTTGGGTTTCTTCATGCCTTTTCCTCGGAGAGCTGCTGCTGATGTGGTTGGGTGGCTGAGTTGCTTGACAAGCTGTTTGCTGATTTTAATCCATTGCCTCCTTTCTTTTTGTTGTGTTCGCTGTTAGGCTGGTTTTTGTTGCTGTTTGGTTGTTCCCTTTCGTCTCGCTTTGTTGGGTTGTGCCATTTGTCTTCTTAGTTGCTGCCTTAGTAGCATTTTGTTTCCTTTTTTTTCCTGGCATCCTTCCACTCGAATTGGCTTGTTGCCTGTTTTAGTGTAAGTTTTTGGTGCCGGTCTCCTGTGTTGTATAATTTTGGTTAAAAGTTAATTTATTCTTACCTTACCAAAAAAAAAAAATTATCCCTAATTTTTTATCAAAGAGGTGTCAATCGAAGATTCGTTTGTTGTTGTTTTGACTTTGCATAGAGCACTCCTTTCGGAATTTCGATCCAAGTGGAGCGGATCAAGTCATTACATATAATGCTTGAGCATGATTCCATTAAGTTAACATGGGGTTCATGAATGGATTAGGCTTAGTGAATGTTTGGGTACAAGGGCAATTTGGTTCCTTTATCCACGAGGTTTTATGTTGAGTACAAAATGGTTTTCTTAGAAATAAAGGAGGAAAAGTGGCAATGAAGTAAAAAAGGGAGGATAATATGCAGTATTTTCTCTTTTAAAAATCTATAATTCGGATCTCGAAGTCTAACATGATCAAGGAAAAGTCCAAAAAAATTAGACAACCAAAACGATTATGTCTTAAATATCGCATCGTGCAAAATATGCAGTCATCATATTTTGAAGCTAGAAAGTGGAAATATATGTACAAAGATATATTTAGCATCATTTTGTATTTCCATTGATTAAAAATAAGAAAATGAAATATAGCAGAATTATCTAGAGGCATTTTCTTAGAAAGATACCAATATTGACTTACACTTACTCTCTGATTGTCTCCTCCTTCTAGAATAAAAGTTTCCACAATGACGTGTATTTTTTTGTCCTCGTATCAAATCCATACTATTACTAGAAAACGGGTATTATCAATCGTTGAAATATTTCTCTCTCAATCGATGTATATGTGTTGCATACTATGTGTTCGGTCCATCTATTTTTTTAGAGGGTTTCATACGTTTAGAGCCCATCTTAGTTTCCAAAAAATGATTGGTTGGCTGGTTATTCCATTGTTTTGTGTCTATGTAAATATGCCCCATCAATCCTAGGAGAAGGAAAGCTTGTTTCCATTTGCCTTGGAGGTTTATTAACATAATAATTTTTGGGCTACTGTTAAAATAATATTTTATTATGAGTCGCAAATTCATAAAGAAATGGATTCCATAACGATTTAAAATTATTTGTTATTTATTTTTTGTAATCCAAAATAGACTGTTATTATCATAGTAGATCACGGTCCTCTGATGTTGGGTCATATTGGGTCATATGCCATATTTTGGTTTGTCCCAACTACTGCATTTTGACCCCCAAAGAAATGGATAAAAGCAAATGGATTTCTCTTATGTATTCGTCTGGAATTTCAATGTTATTCTGTTTCTGAAGTTGGAAGATTGGGTTTTGCAAATTTTAAAGGTTTGGCTTGTGCATGAATAAGAAAGAATTGAAAACGTCAGACAGGTGTTCCAAAGACAAATTCTTGTTACTTATGCTTCTGGGCATGTAATCAACATATCATGTATGACCTTAGGATATAGAATCTGCCCATGTTTACTCAGCTCAGCTATGGCAAAAAAAAGGGCAACAATTTTGCTGGATTATTTTTTGGAGAAAGACAAAAAAAAAAAAAAAAATCAACGAAAAGAAAATACCATGCCGTAAGCCCAGATGATTATCCAAAATATTAACCAAAAAATGAAACGTTAATAATCGAATTGTGGACTCACATTGAGCAGCACAGCTGAGTATACTTTGAATTTTTGTTTTTCTTTTTCAATGCCTTCTGAAAAATCAACCATCCCTCCCAACGCCCAAAATACCAATCGCCCCCCCCCCCCATCTCTCTCTCTCTCTTTCTCCCTCCCTCCCTTTCCCCTCAAAGCCTCTCTCTCTCTCTCTCTCTCTCTCTCTCTCTCTCTCCAGGTTGAATATCTTATCTCTAGAATATGTCAACCTTCAACCTTGGATTAGGGGGAACACATCATTTAATCTTAATCTCGTATCACAACCACAAATTGACATCAAAGATATTAGATCGACATTCATTTGACTCGTTTATCATGGTCACCAGCCTCATGAAGGTGGAAGGCCTCAATAAGAGATGATAACCTCACATCAATGGCGGAGGGAGAGAAGGATGCCGTATTGCTGGTGGCAAGGCAGACACTTTTGAGTGACCTTGCTGCTCAATTGCAGAGCAATGTGAAAAGAAGAAATGGCCAAAAGAAAAAGAAAAATAAAAAGGAATAATCACTTAAAACAGATCTCAGCCTTTCAAAATTACCGAAACACGATCAGGATTTGCAAATGTGGCAAAAACCGTCCCATCCCAATAGAATATTTGCCCGACCTGATTAAAAATCGAACGCACTAAGAATTCTTTTCGACGAAATCCAAATAAAAATCCACAAATCATTGGAAAAAAGTGACTACATTTCAATAAATTCATTAGTTTTATTTCCTCAGACACTTCACTTTTCTAAAATCTTTACTAAAATTAAAAGCCCGATTCTTCATTTTACTCCAATTTGAATTGGTTTGTGGCTGGATTGTCTTTTGATCCAATTTGACAATGGGGTTCCAACCGAAGTGTACGTGCAAAACATTTAGCTAACCGAGCCGATTGAAAGGTTGGTGGGCGATGGCACGATGACCCGATCCATGGGCTTTGGTGATCATTTTCGCAAAGCCCGGTTTGGAGGTGGTGGTGACGACAAGGGCGAGCTGGTGGCCGGATCTCAATAGTGAGAGAGGGTCATCAAGAAAAAAAAAATGTAGGCCTAAAGTTTTTGGTGGGCAACTAATCGGATATGTTGAGGTCCCAAACAAATTAGACACGTGTCAATTATTTGTTGAAAGAGATAGCAAATGGGTACATAAATGGGTATAGTAGATTTGTGCCCATCTGATCCAGCTTTCAAAATATTTAAGATAAACTTCAATGAATCAGCTTGCACATGATATAGCATAGGATATTACAAGCCATATCATTGTCTTCATAAGAACCACAAATGACATCAATCCTATATCATAAACGAATACAACAAGTACACACACACACACACACACATATATATAGGTCAAGAGTGATTTAGCAAAATAAGAGCAGTATAAACATACTAGTGACAACCTCTAACAGACGTTGCTGCAATCTCTGCCTCCACTGGCCGCACTAGCAAATATGGTACCTGCCATTGTTGCACCAAAAGATCCCACATTAGACACTTGGTTCCCTTCTTCTTGCTACCTCCCAAGCAAGAGCATCCCATTATTTTTTTTCAGTTCACAACTTACAAGTTACAACCGTGGCCCAAAAAACCACTCTAGAACTATATGTTTATTAATATTGTTTTTTTCCCTTCATATTTAAGGAATCTTACTTTGTGAAAGTACGAGACGCGGAAATCCTACCTAGTAAAACTTTTCAATTTCAAAATATTTAAGAAAGCCAGTTAATTTCTTGAAATCAAGTGTGGTTAATTTCTTGAAATTAAGTGTGGTGAAGGAGTCACGTTTGTTCTTTAAAGATTAAGGGTTTGTTAGCTCATCATTTTTCTAATAAAGAGGATTGATACCTATATGAAAATACCATTTGTAGGAGTACCAACAGAAATATTGACCAAATATGGCGTGTGGTCAAGCAATTTGAACTTTTGATAAATGGACTACATTGACGTTGCTTCGTGGTATTTTACTTGCATAAAAAGTGTGTGGAACGGGGTCTAGATGGCGGTGAATTTTAGAAATTTGAGTGCAGTGGAAAGTAATTGCTTTAAAAAAAAAAATTGGCTAGAAAAGTGTGGAAGTGAAATACATGTTAAGGAAAGTATAGAGAAATGTAAATGGGCAAGGAATTGTAAAATGTAAGAAAAATATAAAATAGAAAGCTCTTACAAAGTGTGTTCCCACGTGTGTTTTCTCTACTTCAAGTCTTGGGTTTTTTCCATGCTATTCTCACCTAATTCTCTAAAAAATATCTCTAACTTTAGGCATAATTTCAATTCTGTCTTGAATTGAATTTTTTTTTTTTTGGGTAAAGAGAATTGAATTTTTTTATCTCAACAGAATTCCAAAATTTTACCATAGTCCCAAATATGCCAACAAATTAAAAAAATCTCCACTAATTTGTTTGAAATTATCGGTATCATGACCAATTAAAGGTTCATTATTGGAGCAGGCATCTTCACCAATACCCCCACATTCATATAGAACAACAATAGCCTCTTAATATTAGTAATCTTGAAGAAACTAGTGAAGGCATGAGCAGATTTGAGACTAGTATAAAAGTTGGGGATTTTTTTTTTTATAAGAAAACTTTGGATCTTAATTGGAATTAAACCTAAAGTTGAGGGAGAAAGGACTGCACTAGCATGACCACATTGTTGCTTCCTATGAGTAATTGTGCAATTTGGGCCATCCATTTTGCGTTTGTATGATGGGCAACTAGACGTAAATTTGCTATGGGAAACCGTTAGGAGCTCACACTAGGATTTCTTGATTGAAAATTCTCTCTTATTTCTTCCAAATTTCTCTTCACTTTCTCTCTAAATTAATTGACTCTGAAAATCATCTCCATCATTAGGAGTTGTAGCTCTGTTTTCGAATATAGCTACTAGAGATTTGGAGTTGCAATTGTCACTGTTTTTCTTGCTGAAGAGTTTGTGTCATCGTTTAGATAGATTTAATTGCCTTTCTAACGTCCTTAGTTATTGCCACCACCATTTCTCAATTTTCCAAAGCCATGCCTTCAAAGCTCTCTTCTCCCCTATTTCATGACTAAGAGATTCGTAGAGACTATGACGCTCTGAGTGATATTGACTTGGAAATTTGCTATCATTAAAGTAAGCTGATAATTTAAAAACACTTTAACATCGTTGTGATAGTTTGAAATGAATTTTTGCTTCAAAACTTGCTTGTAGACTCAAAAACCGAGCCACACACAAGATTTTTGATGAAATGTAAAAATCAGATTTGCATCAACTTGTCTCCAATTTTTTATTACCTTGAGAGTGTTTCCGCATGTGTTATCTCCGTTGTTCCTTTTTGCTCTATGTCCTTATATTTTCTATGTGATTATTTCTGGTAATGTCATTAAGTACATGAATTTGCCTTGTTAGATCTTTACATCCTGCCTATCTTCTGCAATATCGAGGCATCATTGTCGGAAAGGCCAGTGAATGGAGATGGTTGTCTTGCGGAGACTGAAGATGGATGGTGGCTGGATAAGAGGCACTTAATCTCGTATTTTCCAAGGAAGCCGGTGGTTAGTTGAATGTTAATTTTTCTAGCTTTTGCTTAGAATTTATAAATGAATTTGATATGTTAATTCTGGGAACAACGAAACGTTGAAGAAGACAAACACAAGGCGTTCAGAGGAAAGAAATGAAAATAAAAAAGATATGTAAAACGAATAATTAAAGAGAGGGAAACTGACAAAGATGTGTTCAGTAAAGAGAATAGAAAATGGGCTTAGTGTAGGCTTGAGCTCATTTATATTTGTTTCTTGGGCTTGTTAAGTTCACATCTTATTCCACACGTGGATCAGGCCCAAAAGCCTTACCTGCGTCCTTGTGAGTTCCATGTTTGACCACACCCGTGGACCCTAGGGGCCTAGCCCGTGTCCCCTTTTATCAGAATAAATAAAATAAAATAACAAAATAGCAAAAGCAGAATTAAGGAGAAATTATAATTTGATCATGTCGATAACGTCTGGGCGTAGAAGGAGAAATAATAACAAATGAAAAATAATAATAAAAGGATAAAAAATGGAAAAATAGTTAGAAAAATTGGTCTTGATTAGATTGTTTGATCTAGTATTAGATTTAGTTTATTTTCATTTAATTCATACACATATGGTTTAGGGAAGTTCATTTTTTCCTCTAGGTTTTAGTTTAGGTTTATGAAAATTCATAAAAACAGAGAGTGGGTTTAGAGGTAATGACAAAGCTGGACCGACAGTTCCCACATGGATTGGGTTCTCCAAACCTCATCTCGCATGACATTAAAGTGTACATATGAAATTCAATTAATCCTAAAAGATTTTTAAGTGAAGGAGCTATTACTAACCTATTAGGGCCAATTAAGAGTCAAGTGAGATAGGAGAGAATATCTCACTTCCTATGCAATCAAAGATCTAAGAACAAGACTTGATTATGCTAATTGCCTAAATAGTGCTAGTCCGATACCCTAGCTTGATTGATTTGTTTATCTAATATGTTTAGGCAATCTTTAACTATGTTATTTTTCCTATCCCTCAAATGATGTCCATGCACAAGTGCGTAATCAAAGAAGAACAAATAATCACAACCAATACCATAAAAGAAAGTGTAAGAATGGCTCAAAAAATAGTTAATTGCAAGAAAGCAAAATTAATAAAGTGTCAGACAAATTATAAGCTAAATTCAAAGTGAATCAAATTTCTCATCCAAAAGATCAATTTACTAAAACTAAATTATATCAAAAGTATTCATTAATATCTCTTATTTATACGTATGCTTTGAAACTAAGCTAAATCTAGCACTAAAAGTTAACAGCTTAATCAAGGTCTCTATTTCATGCCATCTTTCCATTTTTTTTAATTTTTTTTTAAAGGGGACACAACACGTGCTAGAAGTCTTCTAGCCCAAAATTCTGAGCGGAAAATTCTCATTAATCTTTTGCTGGAAGTCTTCTAGAAAATGTATTTGGAATGTAAACAGCACGTGCATGAGGCATGCATAGGGCGTGCATGGATGGCCTCTAGAAAATATGTGTGCCATTTCAAAGATCAACAATTTTACACATCCATCAATGGATAATGCCAAGATAACAATTTTAAAAGAGGATTCAGTTAATAATCCTAACTTAAAATATCCAATTCAAATCTGATTTGGTACGTGAGCTTAAATTCAAAATATAATTTAACACTCATTCTGACCGTAATTTCTCCTTCTTCTTTTTTCCAAATGCTTGGGTTGGTCCGTAGCCCTTTTACTTCTAGCATATATTTTTCAAATTTTGCAGTTGGTCATAATTTATAAACCTAAAGATTTTATATTTTTTTTAAAAAAAAGGAAAAGCAACACGCAGAAAAGAAAACGGTACTTGAAATGAGATTCACGTCTTAACGTCCTCAAATCTTTATCGAATCCCTTTCTCTTCGGTAACCACCTCGCAACGCCGTGGCTCACGTCCTCACGTACTTGAAATGGGCGACACCCACGTCAGGAGCCTGAGTAACCCTGCGAGGAGCCTGAGTAAAGACGAAAAAGAGGAACCGCCTTTAGGAGATCGTGGCTGAGAGCGAGGAGGGAGTCTAGGGTTTCGCACGTGGAGATTGGGTATATTGAATTGTGGAGTCGGGCGGGATCATCAGCTTCGAGAGGGAGGCGATCGGAGGTGGTAGTGCGCCTTTGTATGGAGCGACGCGGTGGTGAAGCTCCTTGCTTCCTTCCTTTGCCTGATGTCGCTCCAAAATCTCACGCAGGCTTCGGGGTCAGTCGAATAGCTTCTGCACAGAAAATATTGGCATTCCTTTTTAAAAGGTCGATTGACAGGTCGACAGCGAGGAGCATAACCGGGACGATGGTGATGATTGGGAATATGTGGAAGAAGAAGGGCCTGCAGAGATCATCTGGCAAGGGAACAAAAGAACAGTAAGGAAAACCATCAGGTTTTCCGAAGAAGGGATCGGACGTGCAACTGTTGAAAGAGGGTAACTCAGAAGATACTACCTGTTTATGTGTAGAAAATTTGGCATACATTACTTCCCAGTTTTTCTTTCTCCTTGTGTTGGTTTTGGTTTGAATTTTAAATTTGTGGTTCGTAATTCACTGCCAGGATGCTGAAAAGCCGACCTTGAATCCTCTCCCTCCACTGTCCGAAGAATATTTAGACTATAAGAATTGATCGCCAATGTCAGCTCAACAGGTGTTAGAAAATTTCGCTCTCCAAGTGCCTAATTTTGGACTGAGCAGGTAGCTTATTATGATGGTCATAGGTCTAGTTATATTTTTCTGGACTGATTTGTTGAACTTTTTTGTAAAATTTTTTATTTTTGCCTGTCGGTTTGCTTAACAGGATGAAGCTCATTGCTCTTTCATTCTGAAAAATGGAGCTTGTTGGTTTGCTCCCCGATGCCTTCATCCAGTTCATATATCCTGAGCATTTTGGAGCACCAATACTGTTTTCAGAATGATGGACAACTGGTAAGAATAATTAGTGCAATTAAATTTCTATCATAAGATGGCTTTCATTTGCAAACATCTTCCACTGGTTTCATATAAACTATGGATGCAATTTTTTTATCACTGCCGAGACTTGGGGCTTTTTACTGGAGAAGCAAAAGAAAAACATGAAGTTATATTAATACGAAGGAAATTACATCCATATTTATACCACATTAGATATCGGTTAATATTGCAAAAAAGGAAACAGAATTGATCAAAATCAAGGCAAAACTGAATAAGTGATCCTTATGGCTCACTAATTGCGTTGTTCGTTTCCAAAGGTTGAATAGCCTAATTGCATAATGTAACTTAAAAAGGAGGAGGGATGGAAGTTTGATGGGAAACAGAAATCCATCATTACTGTTTTTAACCATCCCTTGGGAGTTTTAGTTATAAAATTAGATACGGTTGCCTTAGCCCCATCCATGGCATTAGTTTCAAGGAAAGTCGATACATGAGTAAGGCGTTTCGCGGTGGCTAAGGACCATCTCTCCCACTAACCAGAGATAGGGTGATATAAAGGAGGCCTTTGTGCCAAAAGTTGTTGAAGGATAAAATGTGCTGGACAAAGCTGGAGCTGTTCTTTTTTGATGCATTGGTCTGGGAAGCCAGTTATATTACTGAAGATGGAATGATGCAAATTGGGAGTGCTGTCAGTGGAATAATGATTGAAATTTGTTCTTTTTAGGATGGGGTTTGGTAGTCTTTGCGCTTAGAAGAGTGCATATTCTTGCCATTGACACTACTAGCTCTGGAGAAATTGAAGATCTATACCCCTTTTCTAGGGTCGTTAGTGTTGGGTCAAGTTTGGATTAGAACGAAAATGATTCGACTCATATTGATCTATTTAACCCGTGTTGGCACATTTCCATACAATGTAAATTTGAAAACCCATACCTAATCCAACACAACACACATCCGACTCATATTATTAGAACATGTTAATATTTAACCTAACTTAGAAAAACCCTTACTTACCCTTTTAACCCACTTTAAGCTCTTTGTGTGTATTTATTATATGAATAAAAACTTCATATCAGATTAAAAAATATAAAATTAGTAAATAAAACAAAGAACGTAAAAAAGCTATAAATGAGGGTCTTGTCTTCTAAATCTTCCTCATCGAAACTCCAAATAACCAATCACAATTTCATGGGAAAGAGAACTATGATATTTATTTAAAATGTGTCCTTCAATGCTAAAGGCTAACTTATGAGCAACCTAAGTGAGAAGACAACTCAAGATACCGATGTGAATTAGCTTTCAAATAATCAAGAACATTACGATAAGGTTTTTTTTTTTTTTTTTTAAATATCGAGCTTATTTTCCTTCAAATACAAATCCAATTGTGACATTGTAGATTGCAAGGCATAGTGTTTGCTTTCGAACGCATTATACTCATCAAGGTTGTCTCCAATGTTCTAAAAAATGTCCTCAATTAAAATGTTACCTCGATTGGTTGAAGATGTAAAGCGATAATCTCTCGACATAGAGGTCACATGTTCATCAAAAGCATATAGAGACTTTCTTGAATAATCCGTACAAGTTCCACATGATCATCTATGTCCAACTTCAAATAGCAAAGCTCTAACAAGCATAGCAAGACAACACTATAACCCTTCTAATATTTATCAAACTTCTTTTGCATTGCCATAGGCATAGAATTAATAGCAATGTCCTCACTATCTCTCTCCTTTATCAAACGAAACCGGATTAGCCATACTCAATAGAGATATAAATTCTCCATGGGATATCTAACTCCAAAGAAGAGAGTAAAAATATCATAAAAATGTTGTAACAAGAATGCAATTTCCTTAGCTATGACTCAATCTTAGGGTAACAGTAAATGCATGAAGAATGGAAGTTCCATATTTTCTTTCTTAGGAGCAACTAGGATGCGATACTTGTATTCAACGAATTGTCAATCATAATTCACATTTTTGCGATATGATTAGCAATTTACATAAACAGCATAAAGGCAATTTAGACCAATTCTACCCTTCCTAGTTTTAGCTTTCTATAGGAGAGCTCTTTATAGAATTTTAACCCTTCAATAGCAGTTGTACACAAATTGAGCATGAACATAAGCCTTTCTTTATCTATCTCTGTGGTGTTCAAGCAACTTCAATACAAATGGCACTTCGCCAGGAAATGCTTAAAAATGGTATAAATGCGTGGTTGTATATCTGTAGCTCACATGTAGACCTGCAATGTCTAGGAAGCTTCTTTAAAAGAGCTTGAACGACTGATACACTCCCACTTGCCATGAGTAGTTTAATTTTGTGCAAGTTATTACCAAGAAAAGACAAATGGAAGAATTATCAATGTCTTCTATACTATTTTGATAAACTTTCACTTGATTGCAAAATCTTTCCTAAAATCACCAAAAAAGCCTGGGAGGAGGAGGGGTAGGGGGTTAAAACAAAGAGGCAACCAAATAAAGTTTTTGGATTTGATATTGCCTCTCTAATCCCAATTTAATTAGTTGAAACAAAATGTTGTCTATTAATTGGTTTTAAGATTATATGGCGATATAAGATAAATTCAAACTGGGTAAACAAATGAATAAGCTTATGCAAAAGGAAACTGTAAATTCAAGATCGAGTCCAACATTAACATCCTCCAACTATACCATGACAATATTACCATGAATGCTAGGTTTACAACTTCTCTCAACTTGATTTACCAATTGTATGCCTAACATGAACATCTATCTCAATTAATTAAAATGAATGGATTCATTCGAACAGAAAAATCATGAGAAAATCAACTTACGATGAACTTCTCACATTGGAACATATTGTATAATGTCTCTAGTGGCTACACGGTGTGTAGAGCTTTTTAATCTAATTTTATGGTTAGCATCAACTTTCTAATAGGACAAAAAAATTGGATTGTTAAGTTCTCTACATCCTCACTATTAGATACTATTTCGATGTTAACACAATAGAAAGTCTAACTTAAATGATAGAAAACAAACCTACCTCCATTTGTGTAAATTCTGCACCTCCAACTCAAACCATCAGTGAGAACTCCATCCTAAACAAGGAGGGAAAATTACTATCAGCTGCATAAAGAAACATAAAAAAGCTAAGAAAGATTGAATGCTTTTTTCTACTTTACATTATTATGAGAAAAACATAGAATTTGCTATGTTATAAGAAAGTGATTGACCAACAATTTGAGCAACCCTGTTGATCACAAGACCAAATAAAGTGGATCTTACTAGGGGAACATTGTGCTAAGAACCATATCCCAACGAGATATGTGCTAGACAATATAAATAGTACTATGTTATTTTCTTGACATTACTTTATGCATGAAAGAGTTTGAGGCTATTGACTTCTGTTAGCAATACAAAGATTGATTATTAGTAATGAAACCATGTGAAATTAGATTTAAATCATGAGGATCTCCCCTTCACATCGGATTGTATGCCTAGAAGTATGTTAGTTAGATTGAAGGTATCTATTTTTAAAATCGGATCAAATTGGCTAGTTCAACTGGTTGGACTAGTAATGGAGATTGCAAACCAATCCGCTTGATGAGATAGGGAAAGGTGGAAGTTCACTATTTTCGAAAATCATTCTCCAGCTAGCTATATTATGGTTGAAAATGTTTCATTTATTTCCTACCACTCATTATTAAGAAGGTGTCCCATTCATAAATTAGATTTAATTATCACACAACACGGCGTAAATCATGTTGTGACCCCAAAATTGAGTCGGCTAAAATAAATGGGTATAGATCCTAAATATTATCTATCTCAACTTTTCTAGGGTTGTTTAAATGGGTATATTCCTTTTGTCTATAATTTCTTTAAACAAGAACAGAGAATTACATATTTTTCTGTGCATATTATCTTCAAGAATCCAAATTCAGGATTATCAATTTGGATTATATACAACTAGGGATTGACTTTTTGTTCCTTATTCTTAGCATAATGTTGTTCCTTGTACATCACTAGGAAGGGTAAACAATTAGACAATCACCTACAAATTTTTTACATGTACAGAAAGTTAAAATTTGACCTATTAGGTGATTGACTATATATATCATATTGTCATTGAAAATCTAAATTCATATAAGTTAAATTGAAAACTCATTTACATCTTACCCACTCCACCAAAGATTGTTGGTCCTTAGGCTAATCAGCATCCGATGCTTTTCTTCCCATGAGTAGCTCCGCCATGACCACGTTGATTGAGTAGACATCGAACTTTTCCATTAAGCTTGCCACTCGAGTAATACCAAGGATCCATGTACCTACATTTAACAAACCATTAGTGGTACTAGATAAAAACCATTAGTGGTACGACAAACCGAAAATGAACTTACCACAAAGTCTCCATTATGTGCATGATTCATGCGTATCTATACCCAAAGTGAACTTGGTGAGTCCAAAGTCTACGACCTGAAATCAAAATGTTAACTTTCATAACAATAACTTGAATTCATTAAACAGCCGATTCATATTATCATGTATCGTATCTTAGTGTCAAAATCAGAGTCCAAAAGAATATTGGAGGTCTTGATGCCGCAATGAATTGTCTGAAAGGTTAGATCAACAAAAATGAAACTCGAAAATTATTATAGTAATGATAAGTTTTTTTATTTTTTGGAAAAAAAACTCACACTCTTCGTGTAAGTAAGCCAAGTCTCGTGCGGAACCTAGAGCCACCTTCATCCTCTTAGGCCAAGGAATGATTGGGCAATTAGTTTTTGCAATGACATCTGGGGTAGTTATAATCAATCAGATTTTGAGCTTTGAAATAACTAAGCATACAGGATAAATATTGACCGTGCAAATGAAAGTTCAATGTGCTGTTTGAGACGAACTCTAGAATTCTAAGAGTGTCAAAAACGCAGTATCCAACCAAAGAGAAGGTGACGATGGTGGATACGGCTGATGATATTGACCTCCGCTCGAAACTCTCTCTCCCCTTGTTGACTTTCAGTTTTTAGTTGCTTGATGGCAACTAATTCGCTGCTCGAGAGTATTCCGTTATGAACGAGGCTGAAACTGCCTTCGCCAAGTAGATTGGGATTAGAGAAATCACCCGTTGCCCTTTTTAGCTCTTCGTAGTCAAAGGTTTTATGCGAAACACCAAAGGCTATGCTTGGAGATATAAGAGGTTAGACATTAGGACTCGATTCTACTAGCTTAATAATAATGACAAAGCATAATTGGAAGAATTGATGTGACAAATCTTGGTATTATGAACATGTCATTATTGTGATCCAAATGCAGAACAAATTCTGATTGAGGAATCAACATCGATTGTCCTCAAGCTTGTCCTTTTCATTGTATGTGATTTTGATCCTCAATTAGAATTTGCTCTACATTTGGATCACAATAATTACATGTTCATAAAACCAAGATCTCTAACATCAATTCTTCTAGCTATGCTTTTCATTATCATTAAGCTGGTAGAATGGGGTCCCAACGTCTAACCTCTTCCATCGCCTTATGTGTTTCGCATAAGACCTTTGTGTACGAGGAGCTGAAAATGACAACGGATGATTTTTCTGATTCTAGTCTACTCAATGAAGACGATTTTGGGCTCATTCATAAGAGAGTACTCCTAAGCAAGGAATTAGTTGCCATCAAGCAACTAGAAGCTAGAAGTTGGCAAGGGAAGAGAGTGTTTTGAGCGGAAGTTAATATCATTGACCATATCCACCACCCTTGCCTCATCTTTTTGGTTGGATATTGCGTTTCTAACACTCTCAAAATCATAGTTTATGAATTCATCCCAAACAACATGCTAGACTCTCATTTGCACAGTTAGTATCTATCATGTAACCTTAGTTATTTCAAAGCTCAAAATCTGATTGATTATAACTATCCCAAATGTTATTGCAAGTCTTGATCCCCTATCATGCCTTGGCCTAAGAGGATGAAGGTGGCTTTAGGTTTCGCACAAGGTTTGGATTACTTACATGAGGAGTGTGAGTATTTTTTTCAACCAAAAAAAAAAAATTATCATTACTATAATAATTTTCGGGTTTCATTTTTATTGATTTGACCTTTCTGGTAATCACAAAGTTATTCATCATGACATCAAGTCCTCTAATATTCTTTTGGACTCTGATTTTGATGCTAAGGTGCGAAGGCATGGTAATATCAATAAGTTGTTTATTGAATTCAAGTTATTGTTATGAAAGCTAACATTTTTATTCTAGATCACAGACTTTGGACTTGCCAAGTTCACTTTTGGTACGAATACGCATGTATCCATATGCATAATGGAGAATTTTGGGTAAGTTCATTTTTGGTTTATCATACCTCTAATAGTTTTTGTCTAATACCATTGATTGTTTGTCTAATATAGGTATATTGATCCTTAGTATTACTTGAGTGGCAAGCTAATGGGAAAAGCCAATGTCTACTCATAGTATGTTGGTCGCACGAATTATCTACTAGTATGAATATTGCAAAGAAGAGAGGGTTATATTTAGCCTATCATGGCCGAGTGGGAGTTAATGGGTTTTATTGTTATTAGGCCACCCATGTTGGGCTAACCTAGCCCATAACTCAAAAGAGCCCATAGCCCACAATTTAAAGAAAATAACCGCCTAGGCTCTATTTTGAGGGTTCTTAAAAAGAGAAAAGAACATTTTTTTTTCTCTTAGTGCGTAGAAGTATAGGATTGTGTATCAAAAGAAGAAGAATGAAAAAGGCTCTCTTCTTGCGAAGAAAATTATTTCCACTCGATCTCTCTCGCGACGATGCAATAAGTGCATTTAATTCGTGGAAAATAAGATACGTTCCGTTGCATGATGTACTTTTCAATCAGTGATACAAAGTATTTATGGCCATTTTTTGAATGCAATTTGATGTTACTTGATAGTTCGAGTTTAGAATTTTGAAATTAGTTTCCTTCAAAAACAAATAACCCATCGTCCAACTTCTTGAAGAATAGAGTGTGGCCTTTAACTTGGCAATAGATGTCGCTCATCTCCTCATTTGAGGGTCTGAGATGAGGCTAGAATACGAGATCTCGAACTATAGTGCTTGTAGTTGTACAAAACCCATAGATTAATCTCCATAGTTCATCATTCACCCACACCACTGAAATAAAACATGCAAAACAAGGAATAGAAAGTAAGTGAAAGACCTCAATAGCAATCTTAACCGTGGGGAGCTTCAAGTGAAAAAGCCAACTTCTTCGAAAAATTAATGGCAATTATATCTACCTACATAGATACTAGAAATAGACTATTATGAAACTTTATATTGAAACATAGGATTCATATGAATCAACAGCTCCCTCAAAAGCTCATTACTACTTTTTCGAACCAAACGACATTTTTCCATCAAAAAAACTAAAGAACTAAACAAAATTTTTTGATAAAATAACGAAAAAGAAAAAACAAAAGTCTGGAGCACCATTAAACAGAACCACCTCATCCACTACCACCGCCACTAGATCATTTTATCCCCGCCATTCCTACTCGATAGGGGACCAATATCCCCGCCAATCCTACTCAACAGGGGACCAATATTAAGGTAGCCACCATTTGAGGGGCCGATTGGGACTCACGTTTTCCCTGAACAAGGGATTGATGTGGGGATAGCGTTCATCGACCTAGTTTTGCGGCCGTCTCCATATATGCGATTTTTGCCATTAAAGGACAAGAAGTCGAAGTTTTAGAGGTAACCATGTGGAATTCCATGAGTGTTATGTTTAATCAGTAACTCATTTTAGTACTTATCCGGAATCTAATAATCACAATAAAAATTTTACTAGATAAATCTTCCTATGTCAAGAATTGTTCTTTAGTATTCATCTTCTCTTGAGGACTCAATTCTAGAAATCCCATGCGCATTTTATTCTTTATAGCAAAGGTCAAGAATCTCATTAGAATTGTTATTATATTAAAAGAGAAAACTGCTAATATAAATAGTGAGACAAATAGGTTTCAAGTTAATTAAAACCGTAAATTTGCTACTTAGATTTTTGTACGTCTAATTGGACAGTGACTAATCCTTTAAAATGCTTTCAGCTTTTGAAATCCTACTCACTTGATACCTCAAAAACGTTCCTTCCATAGGCATATAAATAATTAAAACACATTACATCTTTTTGGATCCTAACAACTATTTTTTACTGAGTAAGTAATATATTGTTGAAAAATTTAGGAGACTATCATTTAGAATGGATGTGTAGTTCAAGCACTATTACATATTAGTGTCAGTAGTAGTCATCCTGATATAATTCTTGTAAAAATAATTTTGAGCTCATATTCTTGATATTTGTCGTCCTAAATTGGTATATCTTAAGATGTATATTTAGAAATCAACATAAGTTGTCCTCAAGTTTGTCCTTGTCATCGTATGTGAAAAGGACATGTATATTTGAAAGATAAACCACTTGTATTCATGTGGTTTGGCAATTGAATTGGCAAGAGGAGAGGAGAAAATTGTTGATATAAATAGAGCCCAATTCATCATCTAACTTCAGATCTAGATTTTCCATATCCATAATGATTTTATTAAATTCATCTAGATATTCTAGGATAGGAATACCTTTTTGCATTTTTAGCATGTAAAGAAGCTGCATCACGAATAATCTTGTCATAAGTAATACCCTCGGCAAATTTTCTTGTCGGGTGCCCCTTTATAATATTTGAATCGGTGAGAAGTGCCCCTCTACTTAACTTTCCTTAAATTTTGCTAAAACTAACATTTACTATATTGTTAATGCTCACTTTGAACTAAATTTATTTATAGAGTTTTCACAAGATTTCAATAATTAAGTAAAATTGTCCATTAGTTACCCCACCGTAAAATCTTGAGGATTATTATGTGTATTTTGCAATCAACAAAAACATGTACCCAATAGAAATCTATTGGAAAAAAAAATCCTTGTAAATACTATTTTGACCATAAGATTGATCGACAAGGAAAAAAGCATCTTGAACCATGGTCTCGCTTTTTTTTTTTTTTTTAAAAGAAAATTTTCATAACTCATAATAACAATTTTATAAAAAAATTATAAATTTTAATACTAGCAATGCAAGAGCTCTTAATACCTATGTGCTAATTAATGAAGATTATTTTTTTAGGGATTAAAAATTAGTCCATGTTTTTCCAATGCAATTATACCCTAAATGAATTGCCAAGTTTGGTATCAAAAATGTACTTTTTCATTTATCATTTTATGTGGCACAAATAAACATTTTAATGACTTTTTTTGGATGGAAACATTAAATGACTAAATGTCACGCCCGATCCTCGGGCACGCACACATCCTTCTCACTTGATCAATTTTATAAAGCGATATCCCATGACTATGTATCACTGACCCTTTTTATTATTTAAGTATATGCGGAAGCAATTAAAATCCCCAAACAATAAAATGATGGGATAGAAAAGCAGGGCCATATTTTTCATATTGAAACTTATAACCAAATTTTTATACAAAATACAAACTAGAGTACTTCACAACTTTTTACTCTATCTCTATTCACATCAAAATGGAGATCTCAAAAGAGGATAAAATCTCAGTCCATCCGGGCCGTACTCAAGGCCCCTCTCGGGATTATCTTCTTCTCCCAAAAATCATTCTCCTCATATTTCACCTCCGAGTTCTCCATCTCAGACTTCTTCTCCTCAGCTCCTCATCGGGGTCCTGAAATGTTTTTCCCAAACCGGAATGAGACTACGTCTCAGCGAGTTCTACCCCACTGAGGCTCGATTAGTAAATCATTATACTATAGGCTGCCTAAACACGCATAGGGCAGATGACTTACTTTGGCTTGAGATCCCACCTGCAAGTCAGTACAATTCACAATAGGCACTCATTTACTCCAAACAAATCGAACCAGTCGATTACATGTCACACAAATCATTCTCCACGGAGGAGTATCTAAAAGCTAGGCCATGTGCATTCTCTAGGACGACATTCCAAGTCTCCGAGCCACGTGCCTCGAACCTTGGGCCCACGTGCATTCTCTAAGGCGACCTCTTCGCCAAAGTGGTACATCAAGTCACTGAGCCACGTGCCATTTTAGATGCTATTTCCGAATACTGGACCCACGTGCATTCTCTAAGGCACTCATTTGCCAAGGTGTTTGCCAAGGTGACGCATTAGATCACCGAGCCACGTGTCCTTTTTACGATGCCCGGGCCCACGTGCCTTCTCTTAGATGCTAACTCACCAAAGTGATGCATCAATTCACCGAGCCACATGCCCTTTTAGATGCCAAATTCTGTCACCGAGCCACGTGCATTCTCTAGGAGGACATACCGAGTCTCCGAGCCACGTGCATTCTCTTAGGTGACCTCTTCGCCAAGATGACATACTCAATCACTGAACTCACGTGCATTCTCCAGGTGATATTCCAATTCACTGAGCCCACGTGTTTTCTTTCAAGTGATAACCCATACCCAACGATTTCTCAATCAAATAATTAACAATAAACTCAATATGAATAATTCCTAAAAATTCATAATTAAATAAATTCCATACAAATTGCAGCTCAATTAAATAAATGGACCGCGCCATGACGATTAGCACGAGATTTCGGTCGTCGGCCATCAAAATCTTAATTTCCGAAAAATAATTAATTAATTAATTAATTTCGAAAATGAATTAATAATTATTAAAAATTCAATTTAGCACAAAATAAAGCCCGATTAAATAAACAGACTTCACCACGGTCATCAGCATAATATTCCGGTCACGGGCCATCCTAGTTGAATTTTCGGAAAATAAATAATTAATTAATTTAATTCCGAAAATTAATATTTAAATACCAAAAATGCCACTTAGGCCCGAAAAGCTTAATTGAAGCCTGATTAGGGTCGGGAAAAATCCCGGGCTACCCTCAATAAATAGTAGACCATGTCTACTTGCTAATTGCACAATCAATTTGTCTAATTCTCATCACAATTGACTAATAAACACTAATCTATTCTAATCTAACCACCTAAACCTAATTAATTAAAACTAAACCACCCTTAAACATAATTAGCCAAATAATCAAGGATTAATGAGATTACTCACCGAAATCGCGCAAATCGGATCAATCCGATGGGACGACATGAGGAACAACAAACTCCAAAGCACGGCTCGAGTTTGGGGCCCAGAAACGGCCCAAAAGTGGGCCCGAAGGGGGCTGGAAACCCACTGGTGGGTTTCTGCCCTTGGCTGGCCGGAGTTGATCCGGCGGCCAAAACGGCGAGGGGAGGCTGGCGGAGGGTGAGGGGAACGTCGGGGAGGTCGAGCGGTGGCCGAACGAAGCTAGGTGGTGGCCGGAGGTGGCCGGGCCGAGCTGGAAAGGGGCGAAATAGGGCTAGGTTGCGCGGGGGAGGGACGACAGCGAGTGGTGGACATGGGGGCGTTCGCGGACGGTGGAACAGTGGCGAGTGGTAGTGACGGCGAGCTGCTTCGATCTTCAAACGACGGTGGCCACTGCTCCTGTTCTTCTTCAGCTTCTGGTTTGCACGAACAAGAGAGAAAAGAGGGAGAAGGAGTCGGTCACGTGGGGTGGGGAAGAAGAGAGAGGAGAGAGAAGAAGAGATAAGAGAGAGAAGTGATAACTTTTGACTAGTCAAAGGGGGAAGAGAAAGCAAAATAGAAAACGGCAAGGGAAAAGAAAGAGAGAGTTGGCGTGGGATGGGGGAATCGCACGTGGGAGAGAGGGGGAAGGAGAGAGAAGAGAGAGAGAGAAAAAGAGAGAAAAGGGAAAGAGAGAAAAAGAAATAAAATAATAGTCTTATTCTTATTTTTTTCTTTTCTCTTTCCCTTTCCCTTTCTATTTTCTTTTGGTCTTCGATTTTTCCTCCGATAATTTCTTTATTGAAATTTCAGACTCGGCAATAATTTGGCGGACAATAATACAAGATCCTAAAAATGAATTCTGACACACTTGAATATTCGATTCTCGAAATTAAATTAAATTTCATGGTTAGAATCAATCAAACGTGATTTTAGTCCAATCCAAACAATTGAGTAGCTTTTAGGGATTTTACTGCAGATACATCCCTTAACGGCTTCACCAAATAGGTTAGTTAACTCGTGAGTGATCAGTTCAGAGAAAAAGGACTGTACGCACATCGACGAAATGACATTTCTCTTTATTGAAAACATGGTCGAATTTCAGGATGTTAGACTAAACACGACGATTTACCACTAATAAGTCATAAGGCCAATTAATCTATATTAAGACCTAAACATGCGACTTTGGCATGAACGCTTCTACTAAGATATAAGGGACGCTTTGAGATCGTCAGGAGCTCATTACAAGGCCCAAAGCTCCACCGAAGGCCCGCTGTGCAACCTTCAAACGTTCCGGACCATGGGTTTCAGCCCCTTTTCGGGCGTGAATTCAACTCCTAAATGGTCAGGCCGACCAAGGCCAGCCTAAAGAGTCGGAACGCTTGTTGTTCGACCATTGCATGGCTTGGACAACGGGCACTCAAACATCTAAGATGCGATTACCTTGATGAGGCATAAGCTAATCCATCATGGATTCGAGACGATGGACACGTGATATAATGGTGTTATGACCGAAACGATTACTCGAATTACATGAGGATAATGCTATAGACTAAAAATGAGTCCTGAACATCCTAATTCAAACTGATGTACATGCACTTTAGGGAGACATAAGCTCATCCAAACGGTAATGCAACATAGTGTCTACACTAAGCATAAATCTTAAACATCGATGGATCTCTCTCGTTACCTTGGAAACTGGAACATGGTAGGATTTGGCCACGGAGACAAGCGTCGTTCAACTCAAACTCAAGTCGAGCATGTGCGTATTCATCTCTGTCTCATGTGCCCACTTTTTTTTCTTCTAAATTCTCTATAATAATTTTTTAATGCATGACAGACTTTGGAAAAATTAGTTGTCACCATCCATAAACTATAATACTTCTAATTTGTACATGCAAAAGCGATACTTCTTTTATTTTAATCAATGGTTGAATGATAATTTAATCTTCGAGGCCTTTACTTTTTATTTTTGAAATGCATGATTGGTCAATGCAAAAATTTAGATGTCGGCATGAATATTTGTGTGTGCCTCATGTAATTTTTCAGTAAGTGTGTAATATTTTGGGAAGGCTAAATTGAATATAGATTACGCGGCCGAATTTTGATAATTTAGAGAGGTAAATTACCTCTGATTTTTTTAATGTACCAATTAATTTCTTTGAATTATCACTTCTCAAGGCAATGATACCTCTTAAAGTTTTTTTTTTTTTGGTAAGAAGTAATAATATATAAAGCTTTGAACCAATAATTACAAAATCCGGCGCCGCAAAACTTATACTCAGCAAGACAACAAGTTAGTGTAAGTGAAAGGGAACCGAAAGCAAGAGAAGCACCACAACAGTGGGGAACAAAGCATAGAACAGCCAAAATAAGGCAAAGGAACGTAGGAGAAAGGAGAAAGCAGACACATAGGGCCAAAAAACTCCTAAACTAACCAGTAGAAGAACAGTCCAAGTGCCATGACTTGGCACGGGAGGACACTTAAGTGCCATAATTTTAAAATGGTACACTTAAGTGTCAGTTTCGAAGTTAAATGGAACACTTATGTGCCACTACAGCGAAAATCCGGACAAATAGGTGACGTGGCAATTTTCTGGCGAGTTGGACACAAAACGACGCCGTTTTGTATGCTGACGTGGCGAAAAAATGCAAAAATGACGTTGTTTTGTGTTTGATGTGTAAATAATTAATATAATAATTAATTAAATTAAATTAAAACTTAATTTTATCTAAAATATTCTAAAAATAAAAAACTTAAAATTAAAAAACTTAAAATTTGAAAAACTTAAAATTTAAAATTTAAAAAACTTAAAATCTAAAAAATTAAAATTAAAATAACTTAAATTTAAAAAAATTAAAATTAAAATAACTTAAAATTAAAAAAAATAAATTAAATTAAATTAAAATTAAAATAACTTAAAATTAAAATACCTTAAAATTAAAATAACTTAAAATTTAAAAAACTTAAAATTTAAAAAGTTAAAATTTAAAAAACTTAAATTACAAAACTAAAAAAACTTAAAATTTTAAAAACTTAAATTAAAAAAATTAAAACTTAAAAAAACTAAAATTTAAAAAAAACTTAAAATTTAAAAAAACTAAAATTAAAAAAAATTAAAATTTTAGAAAATTAAAAATTAAAAATTACAAAACTTAAAATTCAAAAACTTAAAATTTAAAAAAACTTAAAATTTAAAAACTTAAAATTTAAAAAACTTAAAATTAAAAAAAATTAAAATTAAAATAACTTAAAATTAAAATAACTTAAAATTAAAATAATTTAAAATTAAAATAAATTAAAATTTACAAGTTAAAAATTTTAAAAAATTAAATTAAAAACTTAAAAATTATAAAAAATTAAAATTATAAAAAATTAAAATTATTTAAAAAAAACTTAAAATTTTAAAAAAATAATTTTTTTTAAAAAGGGGGGCCAAATGGGGTAGCTAAGGTGGCAATTTTAATATTTTTTATTTTTAAGGTTTTTAAATTTTAAGATTTTTAAATTTTAAGTTTTTAAATTTTAAGTTTTTTAAATTTAAGTTTTATTAATTTTACTTTTTATTAATTTTATGTTTTTTAAATTTAGTTTTTTAATATTAATTTTTTAAAAATTTATTTTTTTAAATTAAAATTTTTTAATATTAATTTTTTTAAATATGATTTTTTTTTCAAAATTTTAAGGTTTTTAATTTGAAGTTTTTTAAATTTAAGTGTTTTAAATTTTTTAAAATTTAATTTTTAAATTTTTAAGTTTTTAAAATTTTGATTTTTTTAAATTTTAAGTTTTTTAAATTTTATAATATTTGAAATAAAATTATGTTTTAATTTAATTTAATTAATTTTTATATTAATTATTTACCTATCGACACAAAAAACGACGTGATTTTTTGCATTTTCTCTTCACGTTTGCATGCAAAATAGCTTCGTTTTGTGTCCAATTCACCGGAAAATTGCCATGTTACCCATTTGGCCAGATTTTGGTTGGAGTGGCATTTAAGTGTTCCACTTTACTTAGAAATTGATACTTAAATGTACCGTTTTGAAGTTATGGTACTAAAGTGTCATCCCATGCTAAGTTATGGCACTCCAAGTATCCCGAACTCTAAAGTAACCAAACCAGCAAAGAAGAACAAAAAGAACAAACAAAGACCACAAAACAGGTCCAACACTGAAGACGACCGGCAGACGTGTTGCCGTTCAACACTCGACTCTTTCCAAAAGTAGTCTACAAACCACTCCACAGATGTCTAAGGCTGCGCTTAATAAGGAGAGAAAATGCAATGGTCTAACCCCCAACTATGTTGGAGTCTTCCTATGATACCTCTTAAAGTTCGTATCTCTCTCCAACTATATTGATCAAAAGGCATGTTATAAGATGCCTCAAGACCTTAGAATCACGGGCCAACTTATGGTTTCATTTGTGGAGTGGGTAGGCTTTTTTGTCTGTGGAGTTTTTTTTCATGCCGGACATTCAATCTTTCTTGGTCCCTCCTTATTTGTTGTATGGAATAGATTGGATATGAATTCATTTGCGGTCACTCAAAATTTGAATAATACATTCAAGGACCAACGAGCACTCGTCACATGGTGACCGTCGAGAAGCCTCGTCAGAATATAGAGTAATGACCTTTTCTAATTGTGTTGCCCATCCATAACAATATAACTAGTCAGAAATTGAAAAGTCGCGCTCGGAGGGAGTATCGTTTCATGCTAAAGTTTGTATAGACTGTCATTAAATTTTGTCGTAATGTATCTTTCTTCTGTTTCCGGTTAAAACAAGCTTCTTTTTCCTAATATTGTATCTTGCCTCAGTTGCTCTGGGTTGTGAGAATTGATCCCTCACCCACAAATCTCGATCTAATGAAGCTTCCCAAAAAGACTGCCAAAAAATTAAGTGAGATGAAATGTAAAAAAAACATAAGACTCAATTTCTTTTTCGGACAAAAGATAAGACTCAATTCAAATGTCGGCTTTATGCTTGAAATTGTGCATACGAGAAGATTACCGGAAAAATAATGCATGTCGTTTCCTCTAAATAACGAAAACTTGGCTAGCGGCCTATGGCACAAAAGGGCATTTGTTCTGGTAAATATAAATCAACTTTAAAAAGAAAAATGTCTTTTAGAAAAAGGAAAAAGGGAATGAAAGAAACAAAGTAAAGAAAATAAGAAGACTAAACTTTTACCGTAGTTAACCCAATTCATTAGGTGCCAAGTGTCCACACCATACATTTGTAAAAACCTCCTCCATCATCGAGTGCATCATAACGTTAAGGATTTATGAAAAAAAGAAAAGAAAAAATTAAAAAGGGGCTGTGGAAGATAATTTAAATTACAGCGTATCCAACAGACAATTGAGGTCAACTTCATTCGCCCAGTTTGACACCTCGGTCTATATACCTTTAGAATAAGGCCAGCATGATTCAACTGAATGCATATGCATTTTGTATCATTTATGACTCAATTGTCAAAAGTAAAAGGTTTACGATTAAATTATCAAAAGTGCAATAGATTTAGGACATTTTGGATAATTTTCTCACGCAACATGAAGTGTTTGCTTCTATGTCTACCAAATTTGCATCTTGCTTCACATCTATGCTTGGCAGAGGCAACTTGACAAGGCTTTGCCATGCATCTTGCGTTCATTAACAAGTATTGTTTCATTGACCATCAAAAAGAGGATATAACATCTAAACATACTTTTAGGGAAAAGTTTCATAAACATTCTAAAGTTTTTGCATTTATACCAATTTAGTCATAAACTTTTTAATGGTACCAATTAACCCTAAATCTTTTAACCTAGAGCCAATTTAGTTATTCTAGCTAATTATGATCAAATATTGATGATGTGGATGTCGGCCAGTCTATATGGCATGGCTGGCGCTGATGTGGATGACTTTTGATTGTAACTTAACTTTTATTTGGTTATTTAATTATGAAAATCTTGGCACAATATGAGGGAAAAATACATATGGCAAATCAAAATTTATATGTCTAGAGAAGAAGATGGAATTTTCACGGTAAGCTCTTTTCTAAACCAAGTATGGAATCTTTGATGTGAGCCTCTGTCTTATTTTCAAATGGAAATGAAGCAAGAAGAAGAAGACAAGCCACTAGCCCACATTAGTGCTTGTGCTCGGTCCTTGTAACAAACTCCAATTCTAATCACAGGTGTCTCAAAATGGTTTGTGCGGCTTCTTCTACACAGGCTATTTGGCTTTACACATATGCCTCATGATCATCATTTTAGTTCTAGCTTCAAAATGCTTAGCAGGTTGAGTCCATTTCCAAATGCATATGCTACTGGAAGATTGGCCTAACCTAAATTTCTTTCTTAGGACATGCAATATCTCTATTGAATGGTCACAATCTTGTCCGGTTACAAAAGTACTACTTTTGGAAGTTTAAATCAAAGTGGAGTTGATCAAGTCCTCACATGTAGTGCTCGAGCATGACCCCATTCGGTAAACATGGGATTCATGAATGGATTAGGCTTAGTGAAAATTTGGGTACTGATGGGTGGTTGGTTTTGAGAGTTAGGATGTGCTTGGAGGGGAATTTGGTCACTTCATCCACAAGGTTTTATCTCATATGCAAAAGGGCATTTTCGGAAATAAAGGAGGGAAAGTTGCAATGAAGTAAAAGGAGAGGATACTATTTTCTCTATTATATCTACAGTTTTTACCTTGAAGTCTAACACGATCAAGGAAAAGTTTTAAAAAAAATTAGATGACCAAAACAGTTATGTCTTTAAATATTGCATCGTGCAAAATATACGGTTTCCGTATTTTGAAGCTAGAAGGTGCAAATATATATACGAAGATATGTTTAGCATGATTTTGTATTTCTTTTTGATTAAAAGTAAGAAAATGAAATATACCAGAATTATCTAGAGGTATTTTCTTAGAAAGATATCACTGTACCCTTACTATTAGGTCGGGAGTTGTCAATGATGATTTATTAAAGGAAGATGCCGTACATGAAAGAATTATAGGAGCTGAGATGATTGTCCCCTCCCTCTAGAATAAAGTTTCTGCAGTGACTGATATTTTTGTCCTTCGGTCAAATCCATACTATAAGTAGAAAACGGTATTTATCAATCATTGAAACATTTCTACCTTAATCAATTTGTATGTGTTGCATAATATGTGTTCGGTCCATCTATTTCTTTAGATGGTTTTGTTCGTTTAGAGCCCATCTTAATTTCCAAAAAAATGATTGGTTGGCTGGACATTCAATTGTTTTGTTTCTATGTAAATATGCCCCCATCAATCACATCAGTCGATCAAGAGAGAGAAAGATGATATCATTTAGCCTATCCATCCAAAATGAAGTAATATGTACCGAACTTAAGAAATCTCATTTTGGTTAATAACAATCTCTCCTCACTGAGCATTTTCTCATTGTTCAATATTATCCCTAAAAATAATCCATTTTGTTTAGTAATTCATGAAACTTTAAGAAATAGGCTTGGTTTATTCTTATATGTTAAGTGCAGCATCATGTCACATACCTTTTTTTTTTTTTGCATGGATTGCTAGGTGAATATTATGCTGATAGTAGGGGTGAGCATTGAGTCTAGTTCAACTCAAGAATCAAATCGAGTTGACCTAGACCAACCCGATCAAGGCCGATTCTAAGAAGAATAGGTTTGATTCTTGGTTTCAGAACCTAGAACTGGCCTAGGACCATTTGGTTCCTAGTTCCGACACCGTGAAACCGTCTCAACTAATATGGTTCTCAGGTTGACATGGTTTTGAAGCCACTATTTAAAAAAAAAAAAAAAAAAAACTTTGCACCAAAGAATTGAAATCACGATCTTCAATGTGAACAAACACCAACATAACCGTTTGACAAACATTTTTTTTCTTTTATAGTGAGAGTATGCTACTTTTATATTTAACAAGAATTTGTTGTTTTACCCAAAATATATATTTTCCAAACACGACTGGTTCGTTTTTTTTTTTTTTCAGGTTTTTTCCTTTCTAATTCTCATCCTTCTTCCTCCTTCTACCTTAACTGCTAGTGCACTCCACTGATCATACCCGCACTACGGTGACCACCTCCCTCCACCCTCCCTTCCTCTATGATTGTAATGTACTCTATTTTTTCTCCCTAGGAGAATCAAAGACAATCGAATATGGACAATGAAGGACACAAAGTTATTGCTTCGAAGTAGATAAGGACACAAAGTTATTGCTTCGAAGTAGATAAGTGTATAAATATCAATATATATCAAAAGATGAAAAGATCCCTAAGCAAATGCATTTTTTTTTAAATAATAAAACAGCGGAAAACATTGAAATATTAGCAATTGCTTTAAAAAATGAATCTTTATAGAAGAGTTTGGCTAGAAAGCTCCAATGTATATAAGAACTTAAAAAATATAAATCATAAAAGATGCAATGTAATAATTAAAATCAAGCTGATAAATTCAAATGACATAATTTTCATCTAAGAGATCACTATAACCATTCCACAAATTGTTGAAACTTATAACATATGCAATTAGGATTGACGATAAATTTGGATTTGAGCAAAAATGGAAGGACCATCATCAATGTTTATCTCCGATGATTGCTATACTTATCATTCGGCACTTGAATTGCGAACAAAAAGAGAATGTTGATAATGTCATCCTAGAAAAAAGAAAAATGACGAATCTTGATTAGAGTACATATGTCTTAAATTAAAAGCATAAAATAATTATGGATAAAAGAATTTAAAAAAAAAAAGGAGAAAAATCGTGTCAAAAGAGAAGGTAGTTATTGACATATTGGCATTTCCATGATAAAGGTATCGAAGGTTTTGGAAGGGAGAACCTAGCTTTTGTAATTATTATTATTATTATTATTTTATCAGTAGGAAGAATGCAGTTTAGCGGGCGCCTCTTCATGGGGTGGGGCGGGCCCCGGTGCGACGGCGGGTGCATTCCGGCCCACATGCTGGAGGCTGGAAGCCGTTGCGATCTTGCAACTCCTGGAAAAAAAAGAAAAAAAAAAGATCCGACGGTCCCCCCACAACCTCGTACGGAGGAAGTCAACGTGCTGACGTTGAAGCTTCTTGATCCCTGGCGTGGGCCCCACCAGAAGAGACGTGAACTGGCAACAAGTCCCAAAATCGACTGGTCTCGTGGTAGTGTCTGCATTTTCCATAATCCATCTTAGCTACTCATTTATGTGTTGGGGCTTGGCAATTTGGCATGTCATATTTACCAACTTATATTGTTTTATCATCTATGGGCATCACTTATTTTGTTTAATGGTGAAATATGAACTACTTGCTGCTATTGGGAGTATTTATACCTTCTAGAAGTAAAAGGAATTGCACAAATTAGTTGTCCAAGGAGTGACCATTGCCGGCAATATGCTAGTTATTCTAACTAGACTATTTTGTTGCTTGTGGTTATCAATATTTCAATATTTGATTTGCTCTAGAATTATATGTTTTATAATTTTTTTCCTTCACATTAAGGAATCTTACTTGGTGGGAGTTTGATATGAGGAAATCCCACCAAGTAAAACTTTCCAATTTCAAACATTTCAAGAAAGTCAATTAATTTCTTCAAATTAAGTGTGGTGGAGAAGCCACAGTTGTTTTTAAAGACTAATGGTTTGTTAGCTCATCATTTTCCTTATAGAAAAAGGATTAATAGATATATCTAATATTGGAAGATATCTTTTGCTGGAGTATCAACAAAAATATTGACGAAATATGACATGTCACAAGGCAATCTAAACTTTTGACAAATGGATTGCCTTGAGTTCACTTGATGGTACTTCACTTGCGTAAAAAGTGTGTCAAATGAGTTTGAATGGAGGTGATTTTTAGAAATTTGAGTGTGGTGGAAAGTAATTGCATTAAAAAAGAAAATCTAAATTGACTAGAAATGTATAATATTGAATTACATAAAAAGGAAAAGTATAGAGAAATGTAAATGGACATGGAATTGAAAATTGTAAGGTAAATATAAAATTGAAAGCTCTTACAAAGTGTGTTCCCACTTGTGTGTTCTACACTTCAACTCTTGGGCTTTTTTTATGCTATTGTTGCCTAATTCTCTAATTCTATGTATAATTTCAATTCTATCTTGAATTTATTATTATCTAGTTTTTTTGCAAACTTTCACTATAATCCCAAATATGCCCACAGATTCAATAGTCTCGATTAGTTTCTTCAAAATTATTAATATCAGGACAAGTTAGAGGGTTATTATTAGAGCGGGCATCTTCATCAATACCCCGCCTTCATATCGAACAACAATAGCCTCTTGATATTGGTAATCTTGAAGAAACTAGTGAAGGTGTGAGCACATTTGTGATTAGAATAAAAATTGGGGATCTTTTTTTATAAAAGAAAAAAGTTCAAGGTGTAGTTGGAATTAAATCTAAAGTTGAGGGAGAAAGGACTATGCTAGCATGGATGCACTATTGCTTCCTATGAGAAATTGTGCAGTTTGGGCCATCCATTTTATTTTTATATAATGGGTAACCAGATGTAACTTTGCTGTGAAATATCATTAGGACCTGACATCTGAGATTTTTTGATTGAAAATTCTCGTTTATTTCTTTCCAATTTATCTTCACTTTCTGTCTATATTAATTGTCGCTCTCCATCATTAGGAGTCGTAGCTCTATCTCCAAATGAGAGTCACTAATATTCGTATGGTTAGTCTATGGTAATGTCATTAAGTGCCTGAATTTGCCTTGTCAGTTCTTCGCGTTCTACCTATCTTCTGCAATACTGAGGTATCATCGTTGGAAAAGCCTGTGAACAGAGATGGTTTTCTTGTGGAGGTAGAAGATGGACGATGGCTGAATTAGAGGCACTTAATCTCATATTTTCCGGGGGAGTTGATGGTTATTTTAATGTTAATTTTTCTGCCTTTTGATATGTTAGATTCTGGGAACAATGGAACGTTGAAGGAGAGACGAAACACACGGCGTACATTACACGTCTATTAATTGATAACGCCACAGTAATAATTCCAAAAGAGGATTCAGTTGATATTCCTGATTTACATTATCCAGTTCAAATCCCGTTTGGTACGGGGCTCAAATTTGAAATATAATTTGTGGTTTCTTCCTTTTTCTAATTGCTTGGGTTCGTTCGGAGCCTTTAGCTTCTAACAATTTTTTTTTTTTTTAAATTTGCGGTTATCACAAATGGATTCTTAAAGTCTTCGAAAATATACGATCTAGTTTCACGCCTTCTCTTTCTCTCTAGCTCTTCCTCTCTCTTATAACCGACTCAACGGAGAGAACGTGAACGTAATTCGGTTCTCAAATCCTCCAAGGATCTAATTACGGAAAAGTTTGAGTGACTCGATCAATATTTACTTTGATTTAAGCAACTACAAAATCCGTTTCGAATTTGATACTAATATATACTCAATTGATTTAGCCCATCCAATCGATCAATGTCTAATTTCAAGTTTAATTGTTATATTATGAATACATATCCTAATTTGATTGGACAATTTGCGTTTGCAAATAACACTGATTAAGTATAAACAGTTCGCAGCGTTTTATGTTTGGCTCAAAATTTTCGCCCTTTAAAAATATATTTAAGAAACTACGTTGAAATAAGCCATGTTAGAGTAGAGTATGATTTAAAACGCTTTCTCTAGTTTATCCTCTATTAATTTTAAATTCAATAAGAGGATGAATATTCATGAAGTTCCTCTTTATTCATTTGCAGAAATTTAGATCCAGTAAGAATAGGAACCCGATATGCAACAAATCATTAAGCTAAAAGCGAAAGCACTGTAACTATCGTTCTCTCAATTTCGGCTTTAAACGTTATATAGATTAGAGTGCCCTTTCTCATAAAGATTTTAAATTAAAAAAACCTTAATTTCAATTTTTCCATGGCGTGAAAATTTGTGGTTGAACTAATGTGTTTATCTCTCTTTAGATCGGCTCCCACACCTACCGCCCACTTTAGATCGGCTTCCTCACCTACCACCCCCAAACGAAAAAGAAAAAGAAGGATTGCATCGAAAGTTGTATCGTCATCATTCCCCGATTGCACCAACTAGCTTATGTTAGATAGGGCTGATTGACCCAAGCCAACATATTTGATTGGATTTGAGAAACTTTACTACAGAGTAGTTGCAAATATCCAATAATCGGGTCCCCTAACGTGAATCACGACACTTCATTGCTGCAAATTCTAATCATAAACGTTGGCGTGAGAGAGTAGAGCATATTGGAAGATATCCATATTAATATACAATGCCATTGATTGTGATATCACTTTATATTTGTGAAAGACAGGACTATTGTATGATATTAGACAATGCACAACAACTCAAGTACAATTGCATAATCGAATAATAGAAATGTGTTAGGAGAGGTGTACAATAGACATGACGTCTTAACCATAACCAGTGATGGATGGGCTCTGTAGAAGCGATGATATGCAAATGGCTAAGTGTGATCTAGGTAAAAGGGAGATTGGAGAGAAAGACCTTAGTAAAGAGGCTCGATTAGAATCCAAAAGTAAAGTGGCTTGATCAGAACCAAATCTGTAGATTAGGCAAGTGTTAATAATTTGAATAATCTTTCAAGTGTACCGAATAAATATGTAATGTATAGGTGATCTTGGGTTTGAATGTTTTGTTTACATTGGATAAGTGATTTTTTTTTACGGAGCATTCGTTGTTAATGCTCCTTTGATTTTGAAGAAATGTAACATGCTAATAACGCTTTCCCTACATTCAAATTTTCGATAAAAACAAGTGAAATGAAATTACTGTGCATTCACCTACCCCGCATATGCAGAGCTCATATGCCTTTTTCTAACAGTTAACTTCTAATTAAAAAGAAATGATTAGTGTCGATAGTTACGTGTGACTGACTCGGTGGTCCCTCGTGAATCTTTTGATTTTTAAAAATTATTTTGGTGCTATGACCGATTAACACCTATCCTCACGTCTGTCCATATATGTTGCACTCGCGTTTCACAACGTAGACAACATGATGAAGCCTGTCCCTAGTGAAAAAGCACGACCGGTTAAGTGATTGATCTCGACCACTTTTGTTGCATCTTTCTCTGAAAGTGTCTTCTTTATAAGGCTCCTCGACCGCCGGAGGCGCCTCTGCGACCGCCACCAGGCTGAGGCCGATTGCAGCAGGGACGATCTGGGCTGCCAGTGGGGAGGGGCGGCGGAAGTGGTCCATGTCGAGGACGCTCTCGGAGTGGCAGGTCCGACGGCGGGAGTAGACGTGGCTGCCGTGACCATCATCGTGGAAGTCGAGGAGGCCGTCGATGGCAAGGAGCTCCCACTCGTCAGTGTCCATCTCTGGAGAGGAAACGCCGTGGCCGTCGTCGTGGATGTCAATCACCGAAAAAACGCTCCTTTACAGCGGGCACACCCCTCTGATCACGTTATATATGAAGACTCCAGCAACCTGTAACTAGTAAGCTCCTGTCTGATGGCAATTTCTTCACTTGATTCACGGCCACTGGTCTCTGTCTGAGTCAATTTCTTCACTGGGTTTCTCTTAAAAACCGTCACTTGTATGTGTTTGGCTCTGACTTCGTTATGTCCTGTTTTCGGTTCAGTGTGTGCAAGTGGTTTGATGGGGAACTGGGGTTTGGTGGGTGTTTGATTTAATATGTTAGTTGCTATGTATCTGTCATGAACTTGATGAGGTGTGACTCTTTTGGCTCAAGTGGCTCAAGTGCCTGTAGTATTTGCACGGCTGAATCATGAATCTTGATTTTGAAGCTTCGTCGACTTTTCATTTGCCTGTTGCTGGTAGCAAACTTGTAGTGGCGTTTCTTCTACTTTTGGTCTTCCTACCAGATGCAATCATTCACTCCCATAGTTGCTGTTGGTGTTTCCTAATTTGCACTTCATAACATCCTAGATGTTTTTTTCCATAGTTGCTGTCTGCTAGTTGTTCACTCTGCAATCTTGGATCTTCTTTAGGAAACCATTATTGCAATTCTCTCGAGTAATGTAATTTTCTGATGTGAATTCTTTCTATTCTAGAACTGAATGCACCTGTTGGTCTGTGTATTTCTGCAGGTGTCTTCTTTATAAGGCTCCTTTCTGGGTTCATTTCCGCCTATAATTTCCTTCCAATAGTGTCCACTTTCCCAGCAATTTCAGATCGAGAGACAGAGATGGCGAAGCCAGGTTTAACGGCAATGGTGGTGGCAGCTGTTGCTCTGGTGGTCGCAGCTGTTGCTCTGGTGGTGGCCATGGTGGCGAAACACGCCCATGCCGAGGCGGATGACCCCGAGAAGGTGGACGCCTGGTTCAATGGGCTTAGCCATGCCAATCGCAAGACCACACGCCTCCACTTCTACTTCCACGACACGCTCTCTGGCAGGAACCCCACGGCAGTGCGCGTTGCCGAGGCCACGATGAACGAGAAGTCCCCGACGGGTTTCGGGGTGGTCAACATGATCGACGACCCGCTGACCAAGGGCCCTGAGCCAGAGTCCCCCCTTGTTGGCCGGGCACAGGGGTTCTATGGCTCAGTTGGGCTCGAGTCGATGGCCCTGCACATGAGCATGAACCTCGTATTCACGACCCCGGAGTACCACGGCAGCACCTTGAGCATATTGGGCCGCAATCCGGCACTCGAGACCTATCGGGAGATGCCTATCGTTGGTGGGACCGGCGTTTTCCGGCTGGCAAGTGGGGTCGTGACGGCGAAGACGTACTTTCTCAACCTCACCACCGGCGATGCTGTAGTTGAATATAAGGTCATAGCTTTGCATTACTAGACACTTTGTAGATATATCATGACTTGTGTTGTAGTCCATTCCAAAGGTTATGGTAGGAAATTACATCATTCTAGTTGTGTGCGGATGCTCTATTGTTTCCAATTTTGTTATGCTTTACGTGCTTCGTGATTTTTCATTGATTTTGGTGGTCTGGAATCTTCCTGTGTGGGCTCTAGATGAACTATGAATTGGGCTCGGTTTATCATTGAGTAGGTAATGTTACAATGTTCGCCGCCATGTGAAATCAATCTTGCTGAAAACGTCAATGATTTTACCCACCTAATAATTATGAAAATTGATGCAGTCGACGTTAACTTTTTTATTATATTTTGGAGTTCCCATTTTAACGTTACTGAAAGCTAAGATTATGTCTTGATTTGGTTTCGATTTGAAAGCTGTCACGCGGCAAGCTCAATTAAGCACCACCTAACAATAATATTCAGGGCTACGCGTCTTGTTCAACTTAATAATTGGATTTGGTGCGTTTGAATAGGCTTTTACAATATATTAGGCAATGCATGAAAACTTAAGTAAAATTATATTACCGAATTATATTTGGATTTACACGTCTTGGTCTAGTAAAGATGTGGTCGGAGGACTCACTATAAGCATAGCGTTCTAGTAGTGACCAGTGATAGATGGGTTCATTAGACATGCCTATATAGATATGGCTAAGGTCTTCTCTCTATTTTTTAATGTACATATTTTATCATTCTATCCATCAAGAGCCGTCAAGGTAAAAGGAAGATTGGAGATGAAGACTCAAGTAAAGAAGTTTGACTAAAATCAAATTCGTTGATTCCGCATATTGTTCATTTGATTAATTAGGGGTCAACTTTTTGGGAATCTATGTAATGTATAGTGATCTTGAGTTGAATTTTTTTTATATTTTAAATCTTGAAACAATGTGCCTTTTTGGTTGAAATATTTAATTATCATGAAAAGAAGTGGTTGTGGACATGAAAAAAGGTGATTGTTAGATATGAAAAGAAATTATTGTTGATAGGAAGAAAATTGATGGTTGATCATGAAATGTGAGGATAAGTTACTTATTTCCAAGTGATATCTTGGTTGGTTATCTGTAAATATAACCAAATCATATATTATTTAACACCTGGAGTACCATAACTTGGCCTGGAGGGACACTTAAGTGTTATAGATATACTTTTTTTTTTTTAACAAAAACCCTCATGGTATTAAGAGGAAAAGCCCATATAGCCCGCGGCTAGTGCATCCATGCATAACAAGTTCAAGAGAGCAGGGGGAAATTAATGTGACATCCTGAATTTCAGGTTCTGATTTCGATTGGATAAGATGGGCCTTTCATCAACGTGACTATAATGTTTTTCTCTGAGTTGGCCACTCACGAGATAATTGGCCTATCCGGTGAAGCCATTTAGGGATTTTAAACACAATAAACTTGAGAATTCAACGTGAATCGACGCTCGACCGTCTTTCTACGCAAGGGTCATTACGGCATTGTCAAAATCGATCAGAGACCGGAGATAGGTCGATTCGATTGAGATGTGTGATCAAGTGTGGGTGATGCCACCTGATTGCAAAATTTTCATCGATCGACACTAAACCGATTTTCTATCGTTTTGGGTACCCTGTGCCCGTATTTGAAATCTTGAGATTTTCACGATCATCGAGAGTCACCAATGTGTCGGATGGGTTCATTGTGGTTCGAAGAAAATCAACCACGGGTCAATTGCACCAAAAAAATTCCTAGAAGCTACCCGGTAGGTAAGGTCACACTAAAAGCGCGTTTGATTGAAAATAACCGCGGATTTGAATTCGATTTTAGAAATTAGAAGTCTTGTCGTGTCATGAGTCACTTTGGGAACGTCGACTCACCTTTTGAGGAAATTTAGGTAAGTTTGGGATTTTTACGGAAAATCGGATCGGACGATACGAAAAACGAACGGAGATTCAGATTGGCCGATTTGAAGGGATTTTTGACATCTGGTGTTAGTGAATTAGTGAATGGAAGTTGTTTGGACTTTTTCTGAATTCAAATTGACTTCAACCGGATTTGTTTGTTCAAAAATCGGATTCGAAAAGAAAATGAATTAAAATTCGGAATTGAAGAAAATAGCCCTTTTTGTTGCCCGAAATTTATTGTTTGAGGGGAAATTTGATGCAAGAAAGCAAGTGGGGATCAAATAACTTAGCCTGGGAATTTTCAGAGATCAAATTGGACTAAACAAAAGCAATTGGGACAAGAATTATTGGTTTAAGGATAATTTCTTTTAAATTCTCCTTTTCTTTTTCCTTGGCCGAATGCCCCCACTCACTCGCACGCTCACATTTATCTCTCTCTCTCCTCGTGCGAAACCCCCACCGACGTCTTTTTCCTTCTCTTGCCGTGTCCCATTTTCCTTTGACTTTCTTTGTCAAAATTCTTCCCTTATCCTTCCACGGTCGACATCCCATTCATCTCACATGCCAGCTGCTTCCCATTCTCTTCGATCGGACGTCATCTCCACGAAAGAGCCACTCTTGCCTCCCTTTCATTGTTCTCTGGACACACAGCTCTCCACTTTCTGCCCCATTCCTCGACGCCAGCGCATCCGCAAGACCGCCCGACCTTCAACAATTCACGAAGCTGCTCTTCTGTCTCTCTTCTTCGCCGTGCTTCGTCCAGCAGCTCGTCTCTCTTTATCCACACGGTGGTCCAGCACCACCGATTGAAGCAGCTCACGGCAGAAGTTGCTCCACTCAGTGTTCTCCTCGCTCAGCTCACGCCAGCGAGCCACCCTCCCCTGCCAGCGAAGCCCACCTCCGTTTGTCTCCGTCCTCTGAGCAGCCCAGCACCTTCGGTCCCTCATCTCTGCCTCCACCGAACACCTCTCATCTCCTGCCGTTGTTCGCGCCTGCCCACCTCATGCCCACACGTCCACAGCTTCTACTTTTGAAGTCACCGTTGCCGATTTGTTGACCCCGAGTCTCCTCGGCCAACCGTTCGCGTGAGACTTCCACGGAGCAGCTCCCATCCTCAGCTTCGGTCCCAAGGCCAGCGAAGCAAATTGAAGACTCCACCGCCTTCTGCTCCTCCACGCGTCCACGACCCGGCCTATCTTGGTCAACAATAGCAACCGCGAAGCCTCTGATTGACCAAAGCCAGCGAAGCCGGAGCTGCACGCGTCTTCCCCAGCTCGTTCGTGACTCCAGCGAGCCTCCTTGAAGAAGCCCAGCCCGCGGCCTTCATTCAGTCGTGCGAAGTTCTCCGAGGCCCAGCATTGTGGGCCCATCATTAACAGCAACTCGGGCCCAAATTTCAGTCTTCAAGCCCGCAGGATTGAGCCCAGTAATTTCAGACCAGCTTGTAATTTACTCAGCCCATCTCTCTAGCAACTCCATTGGGCCCAAATCAACAAGTTTGGCCCAAGTCCGGCCCGCGAAGAGAGTCCAATCGCAGCCAGGCCCAAGCCCGCAAAGTCAGGCCCACCGAATCAGTGGACTCAGCCCAGCTCGAGCAGCGAGCTTGTAGGCTGATTTCGGCCCCGGTTTGACTCCGGTTGGCGGACCCGCTTTGAAGAGAATCGAGTCTTGTCGCGTGCTCGTCGATTTGATCCAATCAAATCTTAAATCAAGTGAGTTTTACTCACTAATGCTTTATTAGTTTGCTAATTATGCCTAAGGGTTGATTAGATTTAATTAAATGCAATTAGGTGGTTAGATTAGGTTAGAACAATTAAATTAGTGACTTAATGATGCATGTTAGGTGGTTAGACTTAATCATTAGCAAGTAGAGAGCCTCTAATATTTATTGAATGTATCTCGGGATTTTTCCCGACCCGTTTCGAGCTCCAATCAGGCAATACGGGCCTAAATTGGATTTTTATTATTTATTTATTTATTTATTTATTTATTTATTTTTCGAAATTAATTATTTAATTAATTATTTTTCCGGAAATTCAACCGAGATGGCCGGTGACTGGAATTTCGTGCCGATTGTTGTGGTGCAGTCCGTTTATTTAATTGAGCTTCAATTTTTATGGAATTGATTTAAATTGTGAAATTTGAGGAATTGTCCTAAATTGTTTGTTATTGAGTATTTGATTGGTAATGGCCGAACATGGATATATAGCGCCAGTACGTTGATGGGCTATATAGCAGGGAGAATGGTGAGAGCTAACTGAGAATGTTATTGGCTGAGACCAATTAGGTACGATATTATTAGACATACGTGGTTCGGTGATTGGAATTATCACTGGCGAAAACGGCGCCTTAAAGAACGCACGTAAATGACTTATAGATAAACGTGGTTCGGTGATTAAGGAAATATCACTGGTGAAAACGACACCTTAAAGAACTCACGATGTTGTCTATTACCGATGTCACCTTGGCGAAAATGGCGCCCTAGAAAGGACACGTGGTTCGGTGATCGAGGATATCACTGGTGAAAACGGCGCCTTAAAGAACGCACGGTGTCGGTGATCGGTATGTCATTGGCAAAAACGACGCCCGAGAAACACATGTGATTTGGTGAATGAGTACACCACTGGGAAATTATGGAACGAGTGGGAATGACCTAGAGATGGTCCGATTGACATGTAATCGACTAAGTCGATTGATCAATGCTTGATCATATGTCTTGAATTGTTTGAATATCTGTGTTTAACCTTAAACTGCAGGTTGGAACTGAGACCAAGGTAAGTCCTCTGACTTGTGCTGTGCATAGGCAACCTAGACGGTGTATTGGTTTACTAATTGGGTATTAGGGAGTAGAGCTTGCTGAGACGTGGTTTCATTGGTTATTGAATAACCATTTCAGGTCCTTGGATGCAGTAGACTTGAATTTTGAAGATCTCGAAAGTCTAATGCAGTCTGCCGAAGGCTCCAGTTGAAGTGTAGAGGATGATGGAGAGGAGGACAGGAACCTGTAGTTTGTAGAACCCCACTCTTGTTTGTAGACATTATTTTTACATTGGCTTAAATTGAATTTAACTTAATAGTTCACCTTGTATATATAGGTGCATTGGTTTGCAATGTATATATGAGTGAACGTTTTAAAGGTTTGAAATTTAATCCTACTATGTCATCCAAATGTTTTATTGTTTGGGGATAATTTATATGCTTCCGCATGTGCTTAATATATGAAAGGGTCGGCGATGCGTCCTGGGACGTCGCTATTAATCGACCAAGGTAAGGGATGTGTGCGTGCCTGAAGATCGGGGCGTGACAATTAAGGGCTCAATTACAATTCAAAGAGGTGCGATTGTGGGCCTTGCAAGCCCAGTCAGCGACGGAATAGATATACTTAAGTGCTAGTTTCGGAGTAAAGTAGAACACTTAAGTGCCACTTCGGTCAAAATCCAGGCAAATGGCTGACATGGCAATTTTATGGCGAGTTGGGTGCAAAACGACGTCGCTTTGCACGCTGACGTGGCGAGAAAATGCAAAAATGACGTCGTTTTGTGTTTGATGTGTAAATAATTAATATAAAAATTAATTAAATTAAATTTAAACTTAATTTTATTTTAAATATTCTAAAAAATAAAAAAATTAAATTAAAAAACTTCAAATTAAAAAAATTAACATTTAAAAAATTAAAAATTTAAAAAAATATTTAAAATTTAAATTTAAAAAGAAAAACTTAAAAAATTAAAAACTTAAAATTAAAAAAAACTTAAAAATTAAAATAATTAAAAATTAAAAAAATTAAAATTTAAAAAACTTAATTTTACGTTTTTTTAACTTAATTTTTTTAATTTTAAGTTTTTTACTTTTAACATTTTTTTTAATTTTAATTTTTTTAAAATTTTAAATTTTTAAATTTTAAGTTTTTTATTTAAATTTTTTAAAGTTTTAAGTTTTTTAATTTTTAATTTTTTAAATATTAAGTTTTTTAAATTTTTAAGTTTTTCAAATTTTAAGTTTTTTAAATTTTAAGTTTTTAAAATTTTAAGTTTTTTAAATTTTAATTTTTTAAATTTTAATTTTTTAAATTTTAATTTTTTAAAATTTTAAGTTTTTTAAATTTTAATTTTTTAAAGTTTATGATTTTTTAATTTTAATTTTTTTAAATTTTACGTTTTTTAAATTTTACGTTTTTTAATTTTTAATTTTTTTAATTTTTAATTTTTTTTAAATTTAAAGTTTTTTAAATTTTAATTTTTTTAATGTTAAGTTTTTTAAATTTAAAGTTTTTTAATTTTTTGAATATTTTAAATAAAATTAAGTTTAAATTTAATTTAATTAATTTTTATATTAATTATTTACATATTAAGCACAAAACCACATCGTTTTTGCATTATCTCGCAACGTCAGTGTGCAAAACAACGCCGTTTTGCAGCCAACTCGCCGGAAAATTGCCACATCAATCATTTGGCCGGATGTTAGCCGGAGTGGCACTTAAGTGTCCCACTTTACTTCGAAACTAATACTTAAGTGTACCTTTCTGAAGTTATGACAATTAAGTGTTCATCTGTTCTAAGTTATGGTACTTGGGCTATTCTTCTTCTGTTAAAAAGCAATAACTTTCTCTTCTTCACAATATCCTTTCTTCTTCTTTTTTCACACACAAGTTTGACAACATATGCAAAATGAAAATCCAAATGAGAAATTGAGTAATTATAGAAATCGTTTCTCTATAACTTTAGTATACATTCTATATATATTTGTTATTAACTCAACAACAATAATAGTAGGGGTAAATAGTACCTTTAATTGTCATCAAGCATCGAAATCAAAGAACTGTAAACTAATGTTCTATCTTCATCAGCAATCAAATATCTTTAAATATCTTTAATATGTCCTCTCGTACAAAGCATGGCACGTTTATTAGCAAGAACGTGCAAAGACATGCCATGTATATCCGCTAAAAAATTGATTTCATTAGTGTCAATTTCAAAATCGCTAACCAAAAAGTCAATGACTTAATAAGATCAGCAAAATAATGGATTCGGTCACTAATTAAAAAGCACAACTAGCAAATGATTTCCCCAACATATGTTGCTTCTGTCGGGAGTTGCCCATCGCCAGCGGGACCAGCATTTTCCGGTTGGTGAGCGGAACAGCGACAACAAAGACATACTTTCTCAACCTCACAACCGGCGATGGGTGGTTGAATATAATGTAATTGCCAAGCATTACTAAACACTTTGGGCATTGTTATAGTCCACTTCTTTCATTTGGACCTTCGGTTCTTTGCAGGCCAAAGGCTATGGCGTAATTATATGGTTGTCGCTTGTGTGTGGATGAGGTGGTGGCCTTTATTTGGTAATGTTCTCTACGTGTTTTCCATTTTCATTGATTTATGGTGGAGAATGAAATTGGACATTATGGTATCTTTGTGTGAGGCTTTAGGTGATCTAAATTGGACACGGTTTATCACCAGGAGAAATTAGTGTTGAAAAATTTAATCAAATAGACTCAAAGAAAAAGACACACAAGAGAGTTGTTGCTGTAACTCTCGTCACAATATTCAACAGAACATAAGCCTATTAAATAGGCAGAACATCCAAACCACTCTACTAGAAAATAGCTACACAACAACAACAACAACAAAGACCCACTAACATACCCCACTAACCAGAACATGTGCAGAAACTAACTCCTAAAAACAAGTCACTTCCTATTGTCTAGGACTCCACTATTACATTATTGAAGACACGTAAAAACTGAAAGTTAACTACTTCAACAAGTAGGTGATCTGCATGTTTTGCCGTCTTGAAAAATAGAACTCACTGAGTATGTCGATGATATTACCCACCTAATGATTCTGAAATTTGAAGTAGTCGACATGAAAATTAACTTTTTGTTTTGGGAATTTCGTTATTATAGGAAACCCAAGATTACTTCCGGATTTGGTGTTTTCATCGAATAAAATGCGGAGGAGGCATGTGGGAACGTAATTCAAAAACGATTGTGACGATAAGATTTAATAGATTTTGGCCTCTTTGTTCAGTTGGGGAACTAAGAGATATCTCCTCTTCCGCCACATCTCTCCTCGGCCGCCAACAGCCTCCGCCACCTCTCCCTCCCTCCCTCCCTCTCTCTCTCTCTCTCTCTCTCTCTCTCTCTCTCTCTCTCTCTCTCTCTCTCTCCCCCTTGGGCAGTCAAGCTTATCGAGCTAGTTCTTGTGCTTGTGGTGATGCTGCTGCTGCTTCATGTGCACAATGTTGCGATAGCGGTAGGTTTATAATATGCTCGATCGCGTCGCTATTTGTGCAGATGCTGCATGTTTTCGCTTTCGTTAGCTGCAATTTTGGCAGAAGATTGCCTTTTGAGTTGATGTGTAGATAGGACTAGCCTCCTAGGCGGTGCAATCCTGCCGTCCATCTGCGAGCGGGTGGTTAATTATGTCGTGTGCTTCACGGCGAGTCTGGTGTTGTGGTGGGATTTCTGCACCACATGTTGATAAACTTTTGCATATTTGCACTGCTGCGAATCTTTGTGCAAAATGGTCTAGCTTACAGCATGTGTTTAGATTCAAGATTGATTCATGTCCACTTCATTAACTGTTGGAACTAAATCTGACTCCGTGTTTTTACTCTTTGTTTTATGCCACGCTTTTGCAAATCTTCGGCGCGGGCTGTCCATGGACCCACATGTTTGGAGTCGATGTTCTCAACCTCTGTCGCCGGCAATGGCCGTGGCTTGATGCTGCCAAGTCAGTTCATTCTCCACTGTTTTAGTATACCTTTGTGCGTTTTCCATGCTGCTTTGTGAAACTTTCGAGCTGGAAATTTCTTTATCGGAATAGCTCGGTCATGGCCGGAGTAGTGGCTGAGGGAGAATATTTAGTGACGGTCAGCGACTTCAGGTATCGACGTCAGATTGATAAGGATTGCGGTGTGAATCTGTGTAGTGGAGTCTTCATCGAGCTCGTCATTGATGGTTTTTTAGAGGACTTCTTTCGGAGGGGAAGACGTCTTTCGGTGAAGACGCTCTCCAGAAAGTCCCGAAGAAGAAGATGCAGGGAAGAGAAAGAAATTAAAAAACTGAAAATTGAAAAGGAAAATGAAAAAAATCAGGAAAGAAATCAAAATCCGGTTATAATAAGGAGTCAGGTCTAGTTATAAGTCGGGCTGAAGTAGATGTGTCAATATCGGTCTTAAGCTCATATATAACCCATTTATGATTTAAATGGGTCATGTATAGACCACTTACATTTTGAAAAAAAAAAAAACTAGTTAAATGGGTCTTAAATAGGTTGGATTTAAAAATCTATTTTTAACCCAAGCCTCACATTTTCTCTTACCCCAAAATGTCTTCTTTTTTTGGTAAAAATTGAAATTATAGTTAGTTTTTATATTTTATTTTTCCTTTTCTTTCATTTTTTCTTCCTCCTTAGTTGATAGCTAGCATGGCAACGGCAAGCGATTGGCCAAGCAAAGCTCAAGCTCACTAGATCTAGTGAGGCTCAAGCTCGCTAGATTTGGCAAGGCTGAGGCCTCAATAACAACCGGCAAGGATCAAACCTTGTTGATTTGGCAAGACTAGAGCTCATCGGTGTCAAGCAAGCTCAAGATAGCTTGACGCTGGTAAGCTCGATCTCGCCGATTTGGCGAGGCCAAGGCATCGTTGATGATTGGCAAGGCTTGAGCTCGCCTACGACCTGTCGCTAATCATCATTGTGGCTGGTGGCCAGTCAAAGAAGGAAACATAAAAAGAAGAAAAAAATAAATATTAATTTTTTTAAAAAAAAAATAAAGACAATTTAAAAATATATTATTTAAAAATAAAAAATAAAAAATATTTTTTTAAAAATATTTTTTTATAAAAATGATAAAAATTGTCCATTAAATTTGTATCGAATTAAATTGTTTTAGCAATACCATTTTTCTAAAAAAATATTATAAGAAATAAGCTTTAAAGGTTTTTCACTTTTTTTATTTTATTAACTAATTTTTTATTCTTTAGTTTATATTTTAAATTTGATTTGAAATTTTTATTCAAGTAACATATATGTGAAGAGCTTAAAGTGAATTAAATGGGTGAAAGTTGATTAACTTAAATTGAGTTAAATAGTAATGTGTTTTGATAATATGGGTTGAGTCAGGTATAAGTCGAACATGGGTCATCAAATTTACACTACATGAAAATTGATTAAAATGAGTTAAATGGGTCAATATGTGTCGGACCATTTTCGACTCGACCCAAACCTGATCCAATCCATACATTTGATGGTCTTGGACTGAAGTTAGGGTGTTGTGGGCTGGAGATTGAACCAGTTAAAAATCAATATATTTAAATGTTTGGGCCATACTCAAGTCGAGCTCTGAGTTTGACTTGAGAAGGGAACATTGTCTAAAGTCCACTTTTGGTAATTAATTTTTTTAAAATAATAATGATAAGGAGGAGAAAAATATCAGTAACTAAATCTTGTTAAGACAATAACATTTTTACAAAGGAAAAATGCAGCTTTGCTCTTCACTTCTCATTCAACCCTTGTTTCAAAAGACAGTGCAATTGCCTTATTATCACATCAATAGCATGATACGCACCAAGCGTCGTTGAAGTCAAAGGAACCGAGCCTTCAAATAGGAACAAAATTGAGGATGTTGTAATAGAAGTTGATAGACTCTTTGACGGACCAGCACCACGTCGATATGTGATTCAAGCACTTCAAATGCTGAGGGTTCTTAGGATTCTTGCTGATCCTTTCTTTAAACATTTCTCCCTTTCCCCTCTCTATGACAGTGACAATGCAAATTAAAAAAACTGCAAGAAATCAAAAACTCGAAATGCGAAAAAAGCTTCAATAGCTTAATTTCGTGATGAATTTAGGAATGCAAAGAGAGATTGTAAGCTAGAGAGAACATATTAGCATTTAGGCGATGGTTGGAGGGTATAAATATGGGCATGGAGATGCAAAACGGAGGAGAGAAAAAGTTCACATGTGCAATTCAAACACCCATGTGGGAATTAGATATCTCTATTGAGTATTGTAGATCCGATTTCATTTGATAAAATAGAGGAATAGTGAGCACATAGCTATTAGTTCTATGCCTATGGCAAGCTATGGCAATGTGAAAGAAGTTTGAAAAATATTAGAAGTGTTATAGTGTTGTCGTGTCTATATTAGATCCTCATTATTAGCCACACCTATTAGAGCTTTGTTATATGATCAAGTGGAATTTGTACAGAACATTCGAGAAATGCTCTATGTTTTTTTTTTTTTTCCCTAATGAATATATGACCTTTATGTCAAGAGATGGTTGCTTTACATCTTCAACCAATCAAGGTAACATTTCCACTTCGATGGCCACAACTCCTTTGTCTTCCCTCTACAAGAAGTTAAGCAAGTCGTATGTTCTTCTCATGATCTTTAGCTGTTTGTTCCAGCTATTCGAGGCTATGAACATTCTCGTGCCTGGTTAGAACTTGAGGGACAACAATACTTTAGTCTCATCGAATGAAGTGTTTGAGTTAGGAATCTTCAAGACTGGTGGGTCTTCCTCAAGCAACTACTACTTGGGCATTTGGTTTAGGGATGATCCTTACAAGAAACCAGTCTGGGTCGCAAATCGAGATTACCCGCTTGTTGATTCTTCTTTTGTACTCTCCATTAGGTATGATGGGAACTTGGTGATATCCGATAGAAAGCAGATTCCGTATTTAGTCAATGCTAAGATGTTATCTACTAGTAATAGCACAAGTGTTATATTGCTAGATTCTGGCAATTTTGTTCTAATAGAAGGCAATAGCTCGGTTTGGGAAAGCTTTTTATATCCATCAGACACGTTCTCACCTGGCATGAAACTTGGGTATTTCGATTTAGGCACTAGTAAGGTAAGGCATGAAACTTGGGTATTTCACGAAATAAGGAACTGGTCCCTCACCTTACCAGTGCCTAAATCAAGATACCTAAGTTTCATAGTAAACTCTTTTTAAAATGAACTAGCTGATCATATACTTGATGAAGAAGACCTCGTCGATTATAGTTGACAATTTTTCGGCAAATTGGAGTTGTACCAATTTTGAAAACGCTAATCGGTTTTCCTCTTTTTGCTATTTTCTTAACAGAAGCTTGAATCCCATCTTCTTTTTCTTTTGTACAGTTCTTTTGTTTTCATTTTTTTTCCTTTTTTTATATGCCATCCTACCTATAATCATTTTAATCGTGGGCGTTTCGACAATAGCAACGTGGTAAGCTTTTACAGATAAATTTTGAAAAAAATAAATAATAATAATTGAAAAGTTATGATTCTTGTTTCTCAGCTTTAGGCCAATCGTTCCTCTTTCTTATGCTCGTGAAGGAGGACTCTTGTTCTATCCCCAATCGTTGCAGCTTTTCGTTAAAGCTCGAGGTTTTGCGCCATTTCATGGATTGGAGTGTTGTCGTCAACTCATACCCCCATCACCATCTTCTTCAGCTCGAGGTTTTCGAATGTGGATTGATTTCCTTGTTTGTGGATTAAAAAAAGTTGCAGCTGAGACGGTAAGTGCCAGGTAGAGGAAAAGCGCTATAATGTACAAGCGATTCGATTCAGTCCTCGTTGATTATCCAAAATAAGGTACCGAGAGAATGTTTTGAGGTAAAGAAGTCCGACATCACGTATCCGAGCATTATGTTTCCTTTGGGTATTGCGATGCTCAGATCGGTAGGGACAAGCACTTTTCCTCTAGCCAGCACTTATTGTCTAAGCTACAACGTTTTTTAATCCACGAACGAGGAAATCGCTCCACATTCAGGAACCTTGAGCTGAAGAAGATGGTGATGGGGTATGAGTAGATGATAACACTCAAGTCCATGAAATAGCGCAAAAACCTCGAGCTTTAACAGAAAGCTGCAACGACTGGGGATAGAACAAGAGTCCTCCTTCACGAGCATAAGAAAGGGGAACGATTGGCTTAAAGCCGAGAAACAAGAATGATAACTTTTCAATTATTATTATTTATTTATTTTTCAACATTTATCTCTTCTTCTTTAAAGCTTACCACGTTCCCGTTGTCGAAACGCCCACGATTAAAATGATTACAGGTAGGATGGCAGATAAAAAAAGGAAAACAAAATTGAAAACAAAAGAATTGTACAAAAGAAAAAGAAGATGGGATTCAAGATTATGTTAAGAAAATAAGATTAGCGTTTTCAAAATTGGTACAACTCCAATTTGCTGAAAATTGTCAACTATAATCGACGAGGTCCCTCACCTTACTAGGTCTTATCCGGGGTGGACTCACGTGGCACGAGTCCACCGCAGGATTTCTTGTAAAAAGCGACGACGGCCAATGGAACCCCATTTTTTTCCGTTAGACGCGAGTCCGACAATCCTGACTTGGTTTCAAGAAGAGTGCATCTCCAGGTTGACCTACAGAGTCTCGGAAATTTATGGCTCAACTTCAACAATCTTATCCTCTCCTCGTCTCAAGAGCGTGTCTCCAAGTTGACCTTTCTTTTTGTTAGTTAAATCTCTATCTCTCTCTCTCTCTCTCTCTCTCTCTCTCTCTCTCTCTCTCTCTGGAGTGCACGCACGCATCTAGATAAAAGAAAGGACATTCATTCTCTCTCTCTCTCTCTCTGTGGAGTGCTCTAGATAAAAGAAAGGACATTCATTGTGTCTACACAGGCAATTGGACTCTTTCTATCATATTCACTCCTTATAATTGTAAAAGAAAAAAAAAACACTGTAATTTGTATGAATTAATAGGGAAAAAAAAGTTTGCCTGAAATCTAGCAATTTGAGTTGTGTAAAAATAAAAAAAATCATAGTACCAAAAAAAATAATAATAATAATAATAATAATACTAACAATAGCGTGTCGATGAATGGTCTCAGTGGACCTATTGAACCTTGACCCTATTACTCTCAACCTCATATTATGCCCTAAAATATGGCAAAAGACCAGCAATTGCTCTTTAGTTGACACATTTACTGTTTCGTGTAAAAAATTGTTTGACCTAAGGACTCTATACAATTCAAAGAATACTTGTGGTCTCATACGTATTTGATTGACACAATTAGTATCTCCCGAATGTAAAATGCAATTAATGAATAACTCTCTCAAAATCTCTTTTCCCCTGTGGCACTCTAGGTATCTGACTACTAAAAGCTTCATCTTCCATTACTAACATACCAGCTGCCATTATTGACACAACTGCACCCATTATTGCTCCATCAACATCATTATTTTCCATCTACAAGCAAAAATAAGAATTTTTTGAGCTTATTATGACAGATGTTTTATCTTAAGGGTAAACCCAATAGCAAACATTAAATAAATAAACCACTAACTTGCTTAGCAATAGAGGCACATTGATGGAATTTGCAAAATATGCTGCTCTACTTCCTGAGATATGTCAAGACATATCCATTGCGGGAAGATGAGATTAAAACACCAATCTTATGTCGCACAACTACTTAAATTTTAGTGCTATCAACAATGGACAAGTGACTACTCCAAGTGACCACATTCACATTATGCAAGCAAAGAAACAATTTAATCAAGGATAAGCAATCTCAACAGGTGTCAACTGCAAGAAAAAATAACTAAGATTTAACCCAATCCTTCAAGTATCTTTACCAATATCTTATATCATCTATCAATTTGACATGAGTCTCCCTGTTGCAATCTATATAAGACCGCCACAAATTTGGAGACAATAGGGTTCAAATAACATAGCTAGACTAATCTGCTTGGGCATTTCACCAAACACTTGATGTGCATTCGATTAAACGACACAAGGAAACAACAAGATAGTGAGAACCACAACCCAATCAATATGAGATCATCAAGATTGAATTGAAAGTTACTAATATAATCTCAAGCATGACCATTGTTCATGCTAACAACAACACAGCTCTCGGTTTCGCTTCCACATGTGTAATGGAAGCATGTACTGAACTTCCACGCTCAATGAAAAATGAAAGCTCCAAGGCTCCAAGTTGTCGAAGGTTTGAAGGAATCTATTGGTTCAATAAACTTGAGTCCATTGATGGAGCACACGGATTTGAAGCTCAAGCACGCGAGAACATCGTGATTCGAAGAGCATTGGATGTGCCAAGGTAAGTGGTGGATTCTGGCGCCGATAAGCGGGGCAGAAGCTTCTGGAATACGTAGAGAGAGGCTTTGAGGGGCGTTTCACTTCAATTGCTTGAAGAAGATGAACGGAAGCGTGAATCAAACAATTGAAATGCAGAGAATCAACAACAACTCAGTAAAGTATCGATCAAAAAAATTCTGAGATTATTCTCAAATCAAAGAGGAGAGAGAACTTGGATCTATGTTGAGTGTCATTGAAGAAGATCCAGACCTTCGATGATGAAGAAGAAGATCTGGACCTTCAATGGCGAAGAAGATGCGCGTTGTTGAAGAAGAGCTAAAGATGAAAGATGAGCGAGTGAAGGGAGAGAGTGGCGAGAGCAACATTCTAAGCGCGAGAGTTTGGAGAGGAAAAGCGAAAGGTCAGAGGGAAAAAGATGAAAAGGGAAAGTTTTTTTAGCTTCTAAGGCAAAGGAATTCATTTTCCTAAATGCATAATATTTGTGTTGACCAGAAAGTCTTTTCCATTGACCAAATCCTTTTTAGAGAACCAAACGGTTGAAAATTCGGAAAACAATTTATGGTAAAATACTTTTAATGAAACAAACACACCCTTAAACTTTTAAATGAATGTGGGTCTAACTGAATATGTTGATGGGCTCGGATTTTGGCTCCCTCTTAGCAATCTTAGACTTGTGCTGTGCATTCCTAACGAATGTTATCAGAGCCTATAGTTGAGATTTCCGGGCAAGTGGACATTGTGGTGTAACAACAAACCTATAGAAAAATTGATATAGAAGGATACCTAAATTAAGGGGGAGTAGCCCTAACATTAAGCTCACATATGTAGGGGGGATTGTTTAGATACATGTGTGACTATGTTATGTTAGAGAAATCCCACATTAGAGAATTGATATGATCACATCTATGCTTTGTAGAGGCAACCCGACAGGGCTTTGCCATGTGTCTAATGTTCATCAATAATTATTGTTTTGTTGGCTATCAAAAAGAAGATGTAACATCTCAATGTAACTTTAGGAAAAAAGCTTTAGAAAAGTGTTAAATTTATTGCACTTATACCAATTTGGTCATAAGCTTTGTGACCTAGAGTCAATTTAGTGATTCAGGCTAATTTTGGCCAAATAATATTAACGTGGATGTTGGTGGCTTATGTGATACGAACGGTACTAACTTGGATAACTTTTAATTGTTATTTAACTTTTAATCGGTTATTTAATTGCAAAAATCCTAATACAATATGGGAAAAACCCATATGGCAAATCAAAATTCATATGTCTAGAGAAGAAGATGGAATTTTCACAGTAAGATTATTTTTCTACTGAGTATGGAATCTTGATGTGAGTCTCCGTTTGATCTGCAAATGGAAATGAAGCAAAAGGAAGAAGGTAAGCCCCAAGTCCATAGAAGAGTGTCTGTGCTCGGTCCTTGTAACAAGCTCCAATTCCATTCACAGGTGTCTCAAAATGATTTGTGTGGCTTCTTCTACACAAGCTATTTGCTTTGCACATATTCCTCGTGATAATCATTTTAGTTCTAGCTTCAAAATGTTTAGGAGGTTGAGACCATTTCCATGTGCAGATGCTGCTGGAAGATTGGCCTAACTAAATTCTTTCTGAGGACATGCAATATCTCTATATTGCACTTCAAATACATGAGGTTATATTGAATGATTCATAAATACACACATGCTCCTAAAATGACCACAATCTTGTTTGGTTACTCAAGGGTGCTACTTTCGAAAGTCTAATCTAAGTGAGGCCGATCAAGTCCTCACATGTAGTGCTTGAGCATGACCCCATTCGGTAAACATAGGGTTCGTGAATGGATTAGACCTCGTGAACATTTGGGTACTAAGTGTGGTTGGTTTTGAGAGTTAGGACGTGCTTGGAGGGCAATTTAGGGCTCGCATGGAAACACTTCTGTTCTTTTTTTGTTCCTGGGAACAGAAATAAAAAAAAAGTGTTTCTATTCCGGGGAACAGTTTTTGAACAAAAGAACGCATTTGATAAGTGTAAAAAAAAAAACTGTTCTTGGAATAAAAAAAGAACAAAAACACGTTTGGTAATTGCAGTCAATTTCTGTTCCTAGAATAGAAAAAGAATATAAACACGTTTGGTAAACGACAAAAAAATTTCTGTTTTACTTTTAAAAAAAAAAACCTTTTCTTTAATAAAGTTTAAAATTGATATTGAATTCTCATTCTTATGAAATGTTCATTAATTTTATTTTGTTCGTGGTTAGTGAAGACAAACATTTTTAAGGGCATATTTCGTAGAAAATTTTGTAATTAAAGTTTGTATCAAATTTTTTCAAGTACTTTTTTATTTTTTAGTTTTAAAGCATATAAACTTGATATTGATTTCTCATTCTCATTAAATGCTTATCAATTTAAGAAGGATGAAGGAAACATTGCACCAAAACTATAAGAAAACAAACTATTGTTAAGAAAAAGAACATGAAATGAACAAGAAATAAGGATAACCAACCACATTATCGAGCAAAGTCAATGCAGTGACAGAAGTATTTTGAAATTACAGAGAAAATTCGATGCAAGAGATGAGCAAGAAAAAACTCAATTTCCCAACCCCCAACCCCCAACCACTCCCCCACAAAAAAATAAAAAAAAATAAAAAAATAAAATGAGCGTTCTTCTGGACTATTTCCTGGATAAATTTTTCTCTCTAACAATTACAAGCAAAGGAGAAAACTTTGCATAACTAATATAGTACCGGCAAGCTTCACATAAGCATTGTGTATCATCCAAAAACAGTTGATCCCCAATTGCGTCAACGAGTCCCTTAGTAGAAACTATACTCTTCATAAGAACCTCATGGCAAGCAACATTCCCTAAAATTCCAAGACAAATCTCCTGCAAACCAATAAAAGCAGCAGAAATGGAATTAGATTAATATACTTATTCAGAACCAACCGGGCCACGGTTCCCAAATATGGTTTCCAAATGCCCACCAACACAACGGTTTAAGAAAACAGAAGCATGGAGAATAGCTTACTCTAACCCTAGTGGATTGGGAGACTGTGAGGTTTGCCAGAAGCACGTCCAGGACAAGGTTCTCAACCTGTGACATGCAAAACATAAAAAGAGTAAAGTGGCTGCTCAGTTGAATCAGATACTAACTTACTGTATCATACAACATTTTCCTTCAGACATGGCTTTGTTTGCAAGTGACTTAGTTCAGGCTGCGAGCTACTAGAGAGGATGGAGCTCACATACAATGTGAAGAAACAATTGTTGAATATGACAAAAGAAACTACAGGAACAACAAATGTTTTGTTATATTTGGCAAACAACCAAATCACCCTTTTTGCAGAAATTTCCTATTAATGCGCCAATTACCAGATAAGTCCACCTAAAATGAAGCAAACAAGATATCGAGGTACAATAGATAGCATTTGAAAAACTAGGATGCAATCTCTTGTACCATGAGTTCTGCATGAGTTTGACTTGCAGCAAGGTCCCACAGAATGCAACCATTCCCTTCCCAAACCTCTTCTAATGTAGAAGCTTTGGGTAATCCATTTCCGCAACTTGACTCTCCATCAACTCTGCCTTCTTCACAGGCAGATTCCTTATTATCATCAATGATGTCCATTGTCTCAGAAAAGTCACTTGCTGGGTCTTGTTCTCTCGTATTATCCAGTGGGGCCCGTTTTTCTTCAATGGAATCCGAGCTAGACTTCTGGGAATTATTTCCATCAACTCCATTGGAGCAAGAGTTATGTGTCTGATTCGGTGGTAGAAGTTTTCGTATGAGGGAAATTATGTAGCTGGGATCAACTGTTGTTGGGAGGTCAAATAACTGCACAAAACAGGAGACTAAAGGAGAATTAATCAATTCCAACTCGCACTTTCTTTCTCGACGGTCTCTCTATCAATTAAAAAACATTAGAAATCACGAAACGATGCAGAAATGGCATCCACAAGTTCTTTCATAACAGTCAAAGACAGAAAATAAGAGACAGGTACAAATGATCTTGAAGAGCAGCAATCTAAACTCAGCAATAGATTGACGCCCCCACCACGACATCTAAAGTAAGAGCGACTCCATCGACATCACAAGTCAAAACCAAGCCTAAAATGTCTCGTAGGTTCCCATGAGTAAAGAGACTAATAAGTAATAACCTAGGAAATTCAATATCTTCTAGGATAACATCACCACCATGGCCGCTATTGTCTTTTTTGCATATAAGAGAAGCTCAATCCCAACAGTGACCATCCATAACATCACGGGAAATGCGTCACACGGAAAGTAGCCGCTCCCGAGAAAGAACAACCATCGGATTCTAGTTCTCGATAGTCGAAACGCGCGTCTCCAGCACTCGGAAGCAGTTCGATTGCGGGAACGCTAGGGTTAGCAGAAGACGAATAGACAAAAAACCTAGCACCGGCCCACGTCCCGACTGAGACGGACCGTTCTCCGTATTCTCGGATGATGCGATTCGATGGAACTGGAGAGCGCGAGCAATCGTACCTCGTCGGGAGGCGCGGCGGGATGATGAACCGGCACAGTTAAAAAATCACGCCTCCGGTCTCGCCGGACCATCGGCTATCAGCCCCACGGGATATCGGCGGCGGCGACTGGCGAGGCAGGGAAGATAAAGACTGCCGCATTTGCTAACGAAGCTTTAGCCAAGAGCACCAGCACACATGAAGGAGAAGCCGCAAATTTGGGCGAGCAACGCTCGCTCGAGGCTCGAGCGAGCCGTCCCAGATCTGCCGTCGGCAGCCTCAACCGAGCGTCCTAGATCTGCCGCGCCAAAGCCCATCGTCGACCGGAGAAGGAGGAGCACCAGAAACGTACCTGGAGTCGCCGGAGTGAGGAGTCGCCGGAGAGTCAGCCGAGTGGGAGCCGTCGGAGAGATGGGAGAGACGCCGGAAAAGGGAGAGCATGAGAATGAAGCTTCAGCCGAGAGCCACGAGCACGCACGAAGGAGAAGAAAGCTTCAGCCGGTGTTGTTCCAATTTTGTTCCGGTTTTATTTTTTGTTTTTTCATTTTTGTTCTTTTTTGCCTTCCAAGAAGTGTTTCTTTTGAAAAGAAACAAATTTTTTATGTTTCTTTTTTTTGTTCTTATTTTGTTCCGGGAACAAAAAAACAAAAAAAGAACAGAAACGCAACCAAACGCGTTTCTATTCTTTTTTTGTTCCCGGGAACAAAATCCGTATAGAAGTGTTCCAGAAACGTTTCTAAGAAACGTTTCCATGCACGCCCTTAGTCACTTTATTCACAAGGTTTTATCTTTGATACATAATGGCATTTTTAGAACTAAAGGAGGGAAAGTAGCGATGAACTAAAAGGGGAGTAACCTATAGTTCAGGCCTTGAAGTTTAAAACGATCAAAGTAAAATGTCCAAAACAATTAGAAAACCAGAACAATTATGCCTTTAGATATCACATTGTGCAAAATATACTGTCACGCCCTGATCCTCAAGCACGTACACATTCTTTTACTTGATCAATTTTATAACGCGATATCCCAATACTAAGTATCGCCGAGCCTTTCGTTTATTAAACACATGTGAAAGCAGTTATAAATCCCCAGACAGTAATACAATGGGATAGAAAAGTAAGGCCATATTATTCATATTGAAATCCACAACCAAACCTTTATACATGGCATAACTCAAAATCTATTCACAAGACTATTCATAACATTCTAATCTCACACTATTCACATTTAGACAAGATTCCCAAAAGATGACGGGATTTCAGTCCTCATCCGATCCGTACTCAGATCATCATCGGGGTTCTCCTCCAGGTACTCCTCTTTGGTTTCTTTCTCCTCAGGCTCCTTATCAAGGTCCTGAAATGTTGTCCTACAACCAGGATGAGACTATGTCTCAGCAAGTTCTACCCCCACTAAGACTCGATTAGGTAACCAATATGCTAACCTGGCTGTTTATACACGCACGGGTCAGAGGACTTACTTGGACCTTAGATTCCACATGCATATTAACACAGTTCAATAGACACTCAAGCAATTACATCACAGATTAATATCTCGATCCATCGACCTAGTCGATTTCATGTCAATTCGACTATTCCCTAGTCGTTTCCCTTATTCGATCTCAAATCGTACTCACGACTTCACGAGCATAGCCTACCAAATTTATTGGCAACAAATTATAGTCCCATAGGACACGATCTATCTTTAGGTAGCAAATTACGGCCCAATGGGCGTGACCTTTAATAGGTGGTAGATTACGGCCTTATCAGGCGCGATCCATATTGGGTGACAAATTACGGCCTTATTAGGTGCGACCCATATCAGGTGACAGATTACGGCCCAACGGGCGCGACTGACTCCAAATTCGGTGGCAAAACTCGACCCTACTGGCACGGCCATACTTTGGGTGACTTTCGAGGTTCAACTCACAACCTCTCACAGTCAAATTCTAATTGAATACCGACACTGATCAATTTGGAATAAATCCACACATACTCATCAACTCACCTAATTTTCACACGATATTAACGTACCCGATGGATCTCAGCCAAGAGTATATTCAATTTACTCTCACAAACTTCTCCACTTAATAGCCCATCAAAGCATTATTGACGCTAGACAACCATACTCGGCCATCCGCAACTCAATTACTCAATCTTAATCAATTTAGGAATAATTCCTCAAATTGCACAATTAATTCAATTCAGCACAACGTAGAGCTCAAATAAATAAACGGACTACACCATGACAATCAGCATGAAATTTTGGTCACCACCATCTCGATTGAATTTTTGGAAAAATAAATAATTAAATAATGAATTTCGAAAATTAATTATTAATTAGCAATAAATCCAATTTAGGCCTATAATGCTTGATTGGAGCCCGAAACAGGTCGGGAAAAATCCCGAGATGCATTCATTAAATAATAGTACGTCTCTACTTGCTAATGACTAAGTCTAACCACCTAACATGCATCATTAAGTCACTAATTTAATTATTCTAAACTAATCTAACCACCTAATTGCATTTAATTAAATCTAATCAACCTTTAAGCATAATTAGTCTACTAAGCAAGGATTAGTGAGATTACTCACTTGATTAAAAGCGGGGACCGGGACACCACGATGGCGACACGACGGCGGCCGAAATCGGGCTTTCGACGACACCGGCGGGCTTGGACCGGGCCTTAAACTTAGGCCCAACAAATCTCAGCCCAACTGAGATTTGTTCTTGCTTTTGGGCTGGACCCAAATTGGATTGGGCCTGCTGAAGATGGGCTGCTCTTAATCAACTTGGGCTGGCTTGCGGGGAATTGGGCTTGAAGATGCCAAACTGCAGGCTGTTATTGGGCCACCTAAAATGATCAATTGCTGGGCTGAAGTTGTTGGAATTCTAGAAGATGATGGGTCCGCTAGGCTGAAGACGCTGGGCTGCACAAGGAAAGAAGTCACTGCAGGCTTCTGAGATATTTGGGCCGAGGATCTGCGGGCGAAGGGAACGTGCGGCTTGGACGGCAGCTGGCTTGAGGCTTCGCTGGAAGCTGCTGCTCGTGAAGGCTTCGCTGGAGGAGGCGTTGGAAGTGTGCGGCTTCACTGGACACACGAAGGAGCTGCAGGTCAACCAAGGGGCTTCGGTGGCTTGTTGTTGACCGGGAAGGGCAGCTGTGGACGCGTGGGTCGGTGTTGCTTCGGTAGGATGAAACAGGCGAAGATAGGATGAACTTCGGTGGAGTGATGGAGCTTCCAAGGTCCACGGCGTGGGCGCAAAGTGAGCTTTGGTTGACCGAGCGTGAGGTGTGCTGGCGTGAGTTGGGCGAGGAGAACACTGGATGGAGCAGCTTCTGCCGTGAGCTGCTTTGATCGGTGGTGCTGGACAACGCACAAAACCGAAAGTAAAAGAAGGGCTTCGGTCGTTCGTGGGCTTCAAGAAGTCAACACCACAACTCTTGCTGAATAACTTTGACCCATGGAGGATAGACGTGGGACAAATGGCAGCAAGGAGGTTCGGTGGATAAAAATGAAAAGGGAATGAAAATGAAAGCTGAGCTTCGTCGAAGGCAAAAAGGGAATGAGAAGAAATGAAGAAGGGAGAGAGAGGCTAAGCTTGCGGTTGTCTTGCGTGAGAGAGAGAAAAATCAAAGCCAAAATATCTACATTAAATGCTTGGTCTCCCATAGGCTCCAAACTTATCCCTTATGTCCCCTTAAAAGCCCTCAATCTTATCCTATAAGTTTCCAATTACTTTCTTGTAGATAATCCACCAAATAATCAAATTGAAGCCCCAATATTTTGCCCTTTTTTTCCAATTTCGAAATTCACCAACTTAATTTCAATTTCTTCACTCAATTTCCCAAATTGAGATCCGATTTCGATGAAGAAAAATCCCAAACAATTTTCTATAAGTCCCGGACATTCAAAGGCTCGGCTTGAAAGTTCAAATTCACTTAAATTCGGCCCATATGAATTTCCGTAAATTTTCGCATCATCCGAATCGATTTTCCGTAAAAATTCCGGAATCTCCGAAAAATCTTTTGAGACTGAATCAACGTTCCTAAAATAGCTCGTGACACAACAAAACTTTTGATTTCTAAAATCGGGTTCGCATTCACGGTTAATTTCTATTCGACGTGTTTTTAGCATGACCTAGACTACTTGGTAACTTTCAGAAATTTTCAGTGCAAATGACCCGTGGTTGATTTTCTTAATGAACCCACTTTACTCAATGATGACTCTCGATTGTCGTGAAAATCTCGAGGATTCAATTACGTACACAAGGTACCAAAACGATAAGAAAATTAGTCTAGTGTTGGTCGACGAGAATTTTCCAATTTAGTGGTGTCACCTACGATTAGCCACACATCTCAGTTGAACCAACCTATCCTAATCTCGAATCGACTTATATCTGTGCTATAATGACCTCTAAAGATGAGCACGGTCAAGTAGCCGATTTTTGGTCGAATTCTCAAGTCTATTTGCCTTTAAATTCTTAATGGCTTCCCCAAATAGTCTAGTTATCTTAAGAGTGATCAGCTTTGAGAACAGCCCTATAGGCGAGTCAATGAAATGCCCGATTTATTCAACAGAAAACAGGGTCAAAAATCTGGGATGTCACATATACAATTCTTATTTTTTGTAGCTAGAAGGTGCATATATATGTATAAAGATATATTTAGCATGATTTTGTATTTCCTTTGATTAAAAGTAAGAAATGATATAGTAGAATTATTATAACTAGAAAACGGTACATCAATCATTGAAATATCTCTCTTAATTAATTTATATGTGTTGCATACTATGTGTTCGGTCCATCTATTTTTTGAGAGAGTTTTGTACGTTTGGTGCCCATCTTAGTTTCCAAAAAATGATTGGTTGGCTGGATATTCCATTGTTTTGTGTCTATGTAAATATGCCCGATCAATCACAAAAGTTGAGCAAGAGAGAAAGGTGATATCATCTAGCATATCCATCTAAATGAAGTAATATATGTCGAACATAAGAATTTTTTTTTTTTTTGGTTAATAACAATCTCTAATCACTGGAAATTCTCTCATCTTTCAATATCATCCTCCATTTTGTTTGAAACTTTAAGAAATTGGCTCAATGTGTTCTTATATGTTATGTGAAGCATCATGTCACATGCCTTTTCTTTTCTTTTTTTCCTTTTTACATGGATTACAGGGTGAATGTTGGCCGAGGAAAAAAAATATTATGCTGATGGTAAGGGTGAGCACCAAGTCTAGTACAAGAACTAGATTAAGCCGATCTAGACCAATCGGTTTAAGGTCAATTTTAAGAAGAACATGTTTGATTCTTGGTTTTGTGAACCTAGAATTGGCATAGGACCATTTAGTTCCTAGTTCCAACACTGAAATCATTTCAACTAATCCGGTTCCCAAATTGAACCAGTTCTTAAGCCTTTTTCAATATATATATATTGCCCTTATAGAGAATCAAAATCATGGTCTTCAACATGGCAACATAATCGTTCAGCAAACATATTTTTTTGTAGTGAGATTATATAACTTTTATTTCTTATTTGAATTTGTTGTTTTACCTAAGAATAAAATTTTCCAAACTCGACCGGTTTGATTCACTATTTTTATTTTTTGAAACCGACACACCTTAAAATCAATCTTCAGAGCTGGTAGAGTTTTTATTTTTATTTTTTCAAGTTAGTGAAATCAACATTTTTCTCTTTTTTTTTTTTTCCTTTTTATTTCTTGTCCTTTTTCCTCATTCCTCGGCTGCTGGTGCACTCCGTCGATCATCACCGTCAATGCCCACACTACACCGATGACCTCCCTCCACTCTTCCACCCTCTCCGTTTATAATGTACTCTATTTATTTTCCTCCCCAAGAGAATCAAAGACAATAAAATATTGACAGTGAGGGACCCAAAGTTATTGCTTCAAAGCAGATAAGTATATAAATATCAATACGTACCAAAAGATGAAAAGATCTCTAAGAACCAAATACATGTATTTTTTTTTAAAGTTAATAAAATGTGGAAATCATTGGAATATTAGCAATAGCTTTCAAAATGAATATGTATAGAAGAGTTTGGCTAGAATGTTCTAATGTAGATAAGATCTTAAACAAAATAATTCGTAAAAGATGCAATGTAATAATTAAAAACAAGTCAATAAATAAAGATGATCTAATTTGCATCTACTATACCCAACTCCACAAATTGTTGAAACTCATAATATATGCAATTAGGATTGAAGATAATTTGGATTTGGGTGAAAATGGAAGGACCATCACTAGTGTTTTTCTCCCGCACCTATCATTTGGTGCTTGTATTGCGAGCTAAAAAAGAAGATAGTTAATGTCATTTTAGGAAAAGAAATATAGAATTTCGGGTAACGTACATATGTCCTAAATCAAAAGCCTAAAAAGAATATGGCTAAAAGAATTAAAGAATTAAAAAAATTTTAAAAAACCGAGGCTGAAAAATCGTGTCAGAAGCGAAGGTAAGTTATTGCCATTTTTATGATAACAATATCGAAGGCCCTGGAAGGGAGAATACAGTTAAGCTGGCGCCTCTTCATGGAGTGGGGTGGGGCCCGGTGCAACGGCGGTTGAATTCCGGCTTTACACGTTGGAGGCTGGAAGCCGTTGCGATCTTGCAACTCCTAGAAAAAGAAGATCCGACGGTCCCCCCACTTTGTACGGAGGAACTCAACGTGCCGACGTGGAAGCTTCTTGACCCCTGACGTGGGCCCCACTAGAAGAGAAGTGAATTCGTGAAAGTCTGTAAATCGAATGGTAGTGCCTGCATTTTCCCATAATCCATTTTAGCTACTTTGATGAGCAAAAGAACAGAAAAATAAAAAAAAAATAAAACTTTTTTAAACGGAGCCTTAACTTTTGGGGACACCTCCCCCTTTTCTGCCTCTGAAAAAGAAATTCCGAAAATGAAATTACCTTTTTACTACTCGCTTCTCTCTTTCTTTTTCACCCCTGCCTTCACTTTTGGCGCCATCTTTTTCCTATTTTTTCACCGACCTTTTTTGCACGAGCCAAAAAGGAAAAAGAAAGAAAATGACGGTAAAGGGAAAAAAAAAAAAAAGCAGCGCCAAACCACCCACTGCAGTCTGCTCGCCTCTGATTGTGCCGTTGTCCACCCACCATGGCCGATGGCCACAAGTGACAAGGAGGAAGAAGAAAAGGAAAAAGATGACTTATGTCAATAAATATTTTCCCAAAACAAAAGTTACTTTTTTCTATTGGTTCTTTCTCTTTTAAATCTATTCCCGATCACTTTTTTATTTTGACAAATAAAATTAATTGATTTTATTAAATGAATCTATTTTTTTCTCTTTTGGAAAACAAAAAGAATAGAAAAATAAAGAAATAGAAGCGTTATATCAAACCTAGCCTTAACTTCTAGGGATACCTCACCCTTTTCTACCTTCAAGAAAGAAATTCCTTAAAAATTACCTTTTTACTAATAGCTCCCTCTCTTCTTTTTCACCACGCCTTCACTTTTGGCGCCATCGTTTTCCTATTTTTTCACCGACCTTTTTTGCACAAGCCAAAGAAAAGAAAAGAAAAGAAAAGAAAACCACAGTAAAAGGGAAAAAAAAGCAGCGCCAAACCAAAATCCCACGTCATCTAAAGACTCCCCCTCGCGCCAAAAAAACCACTCAGCTTCTCCATTTCTCTGTTCTTTTGCTAATATTGAGAATATTTATTGCTTCCAAAAGTAAAAGGAATTGCACAATTTAGTTATTTAGAAGTGACCATTACACACTAGTTTATGAAAGAATACATTCAGTTGATCATTATGACAAGATTATAGGTCAAGAGTGATTTAGCAAAGTAACACTGTTACATGAGCAGTATAAACATACTAGTGATAACCTCTAACGGATGTTGCGGCAATCTCTGCCTCCACTGGCCGCACTAGCAAATATGGTACTTGCCATTGTTGCACTAGAAGATCCCACATCGGACACTTGGTTCCCTTCTTCTTGCTACCTCCAAAGCAAGAGCATCCCTTTTTTTTTTTTTTTTAGTTCACAACTTGCAAGTTGCGACTGTCTACCAAAGAACCACTCTAGAATTATATGTTTACTAATATTGTTTTTTTCCCTTCATATTTAGGGAATCTTACTTTGTGGGAGTATGAGACGAGGATATCCCACCAAGTAAAACATTTCAATTTCAAAATTTTCAAGAAAGCTAGTTGATTTCTTGAAATCAAGTGTGGTGAAGGAGCCACGTTTGCTTTTTTTTTTTTTTTTTTAAAGATTAACAGTTTGTTAGCTCATCAATTTCCTAATAAAGAGGATTGATACCTATATATTATTGGAAAATACCATTTATTGGGGTACCAAAAGAAATATTGACGAAATATGGTGTGTGGTTAGGCAATTTGAACTTTTGATAAATGGACTGCATTGAGATTGCTTGGTGGTACTTTACTTGCATAAAAAGTGTGTGGAACGGGGTCTAGATGGTGGTGAATTTTAGAAATTTGAGTGCGGTGGAAAGTAATTGCTTTTAAAAAAATTAAATTGGCTAGAAATGTGTGGAATTGAATTACATGATAGGAAGCTACAGAGAAATGTAAATGGGCAAGGAATTGAAAAATGTAAGGAAAATATACAAAAGAAAGCTCCTAGAAAGAGTGTTCCCACGTGTGTTTTCTCTACTTCAAGTCTTGGGTTTTTTCTATGCTATTCTCACCTAATTCTCTAAAAAAGATCTCTAACTTTAGGAATAATTTCAATTCTGTCTTAAATTGAAATATTTTTATCTCAAAAAAATTTTAAAATTTTACTATATTTCCAAATATGCCCACAAATTTAAAAAGTCTCCACTACTTTTTTTTTTTTTTTTGAAATTATTGGTATCAGAACCAATTAGAGGTTTGTTATTAGAGTAGGCATCTTCATCAATACCCCCACATTCATATAGAACAACAATAGCGTCTTAATATAGTAATCTTGATGAAACTAGTGAAGGCAAGAGTAGATTTGAGACTAGTATAAAAGCTCGGGATTTTTTTTATAAGAAAATTTCGGATCTTAATTGGAATTAAATCTAAAGTTGAGGGAGAAAGGACTGCACTAGCATGACCACATTGTTGCTTCCTATGAGTAATTGTGCAATTTGGGCCATCCATTTTGTTTTTGTATAATGGGCAACTGGACATAAATTTGCTATGGGAAACAATCAAGAGCTCACACTAAGATTTCTTGATTGAAAATTCTCTCTTATTTATTCCCAATTTTTCTTCACTTTCTCTCTAGATTAATTGACGCTGAAAATCATTTCCATCATAAGAAGTTGTAGCTCTATTTCCGAATATAGCTACTGGTGATTTAGAGTTGTAGTTGTCACTATTTTTCTTGTTGAAGAGTTTGTGTCGTTGTTTTAGATAGTTTTAATTGCCTTTCCAACATCCTTAGTTATTGCCACCAGCATTTCTCGATTTTCCAAAGCCGCGCCTTCAAAGCTCTCTTCTCCCTTATTTCACTACTAAGAGATTCGCAAATACTATGACGTTCTGAGTGATATTGATTTGGAAATTTGCTATCATTAAACTGAGCTGATAATTTAAGTTCACTTTAACATCGTTGTGATAGTTTGAAAGGAATTTTTGCTTCAAAACTTGCTTGTAGACTCAACGACCGAACCACACATGAGATGTTTGATGAAATGTAAAAGGCAGATTTGTATCAACTTGTCTCCAATTTTTTATTACCTTGAGAGTGTTTTTGCATGTATTATCTCTGTTGTTCCTTTTTGCTCTGTGTCCTTATATTTTATGCGTGATTATCTTTGGTAATGTCATTAAGTACTTGAATTTGCCTTGTTAGTTCTTTGCATCCTACCAATCTTCTGCAATATTGAGGCATCATTGTCAGAAAGGCCAGTGAATGAAGATGGTTGTCTTGTGGAGGTTGAAGATGGATGGTGGCTAGATAAGAGACACTTAATCTTATATTTTCCAAGGAAGCCGGTGGTAAGCTGAATGTTAATTTTTCTAGCTTTTGCTTAAAATTTATGAATGAATTGGATATATTAGATTCTGAGAACAATGAAATGTTGAAGAAGACAAACACAAGGCATCTAGAGGAAAGAAATGAAAATAAGAAAGATATGTAAAACAAATAATAAAAGAGAGGGAAACTGATAAAGATGTGTTCAGTAAATATAATAGAAATGGGCCCCATTAGTGTAGGCTGCCAAGGGCCCAACCCATGCCACTTTTTATCGGAATAAATAAAATAAAATAATAAAATAGCAAAAAAGAAGAAGGAGAAATTATAATTTGATCATATCGACAGCGTCTACGCATAGAAGGAGAAATAATGACAAATAAAAAATAATAATAAAAGGATAAAAAAAAAAAAAAATAAAAAAATGGAAAAATAGTTACAAAAATAGGTCTTGATTAGATTATTTGATCTAGTATCAGATTTAGTTTACATTCATTTAATTTCTATGCAATCAAAGTACACATACGGTTTAGGGAAGTTCATGTTTTTTTTTTAATGAAGCAAAATTAATAAAGTGTCAGACAAATTATAAGCTAAATTCAAAATGAATCCTCATCTAGGTTTTAGTTTAGGTCAATGAAATTCATAAAATCAGATGTTTTTTTAATATATTTTCTAAAAAAAGATAGCCAAGGAAAGTGCGGAGCTACACCTAAAAAATACACACCGTGTTAGGTAGTGACATGGCCCTTATAAACAGTCGGAATGTTTTCTATATTATTCACCTCTAATTCTCAAAAGCTTTGTAGAGATTCATTACCTATTTTCTTGATAAATCGATCCTTTCCTCCAGCACTCATGGACAGAGACATTCATTAGGAATCCATCCATGCTTCACGGCTAAAGGGCAAAAATATTCATTACATGCTAGTCCTTAATTTGGTTCCTCGTACCAGTCCATGAAATCTAGAAGTAACTCTATAATAAAGCTATTTGTTAGATGAGAAAGTCTATCATAATTGTTAAGTCAGATATAACTCCCAATTATAGTTTCTAGACTAGAACTTTTAAAGAAATTAAACGTTTTCCATTCTTTATTAACATTTTAAATTAGTTTTAAATTAGTTTACTACAAAATTAATATGGAAAGTAATTGCAAGCACCTACTAACATTACTACATAATTTCTCATTGTTGAAATACTAATGTGAAAATGACCTGATTTTGCAAATAAGTCAATGCGAGAGAATCTGAAAATAAATGAAGAATAATAAAGGACATTAAATATTTATGTCATTTGGTATCTACATCCATGGAAGAGATAAATGATCCATTAATAATTGGAGAATTAGAGTTATAATTGCTCACATGCTTGAATATTTTTCACTCCTCAAAATTTAAGCCCTAACAAAAAAGTTTTTCCAAATTAATAACTTTGTTTAGTGTAAACTCGTGGCACAAAAAATTTATAGTGGCTCACAATTTTTGCCAAAGAAACCCTGTTATATGTGTGCCATTTCAAAGATCAACAGTTTTACACGTCCATCAATGGATAATGCCACGATAACAATTTTAAAAGAGGATTCAGTTAATAATCCTAACTTACAATATCCAATTCAAATCTAATTTGGTACGTGAGCTCAAATTCAAAATATAATTTAACACTCATTCTGACTGTAATTTCCCCTTCCTTTTTTTTTTTTTTCCAAATGCTTGGGTTAGTCCGTAGCCCTTTTACTTCTAGCATTTATTTTCAAATTTTGCAGTTAGTCATAATCTATAAACCTTAAGATTTTATTTTAAAAAAAAAAAAAGGAAAAGCAACACGCAGAAAAGAAAACGGTATTTTTGAAATGAGATTCACGTCTTCACGTCCGCAAATCTTTATCGAATCCCTTTCTCTTCGGTAACCACCTCGCAACGCCGGGGCTCACGTCCTCACGTACTTGAAATGGGCGACACCCACGTCAGGAGCCTGAGTAAAGACGAAAAAGAGGAACCGCCTTTAGGATATCGTGGCTGAGACCGAGGAGGGAGTCGGGCGGGATCATCAGCTTCGAGAGGGAGGCGATCGGAGGTGGTAGTGCGCCTTTGTATGGAGCGGCGCGGTGGTGAAGCTCCTTGCTTCCTTCCTTTGCCTGATGTCGCTCCAAAATCTCACGCATGCTTCGGGGACAGTCGAATAGCTTCTGCATATGGTGATGATTGGGAATATGTGGAAGAAGAAGGGCCTGCAGAGATCATCTGGCAAGGGAACAAAAGAACAGTAAAGAAAACCATCAGGTTTTTCGAAGAAGGGATCGGACGTGCAAATGTTGAAAGAGGGTAACTCAGAAGATACTGCCTGTTTATGTGTTGAAAACTTGGCATACATTACTTCCTACTTTTTCTTTCTCTTTGTGTTGGTTTTGGTTTGAATTTTAAATTTGAGGTTCGTAATTCACTGCCAGGATGCTGAAAAGCCGACCTTGAATCCTCTCCCTCCACTGTTCGAAGAATATTTAGAATATAAGAATTGATCGCCAACGTCAGCTCAACAGGTGTTAGAAAATTTCGCTCTCCAAGTGCCTAATTTTGGACTGAGCAGGTAGCTCATTATGATGGTCATAAGTCTAGTTATATTTTTCTGGACTGATTTGTTGAACTTTTTTGTAAAATGTTTTATTTTTGCCTGTCGGTTTGCTTAACAGGATGAAGCTCATTGCTCTTTCATTCTGAAAAATGGATCTTGTTGGTTTGCTCCACGATGCCTTCATCCAGTTCATATATCCTGAGCATTTTGGAGCACCAATACTGTTTTCAGAATGATGGACAACTGGTAAGAATAATTAGTGCAATTAAATTTCTATCATAAGATGGCTTTCATTTGCAAACATCTTTCACTGGTTTCATATAAACTAGGGATGCAATTTTTTTATCACAGCCGACACTTAGGGCTTTTTACTGGAGAAGCAAAAGAAAAACATGAAGTTATATTAATACGAAGGAAATTACATCCATATTTATACCACATTATATATCGGTAAATATTGCAAAAAAGGAAACAGAATTGATCAGAATCAAGGCAAAACTGAATAAGTGATCCTTATGGCTCACTAGTTGCTTTGTTTGTTTCCAAAGGTTGATTAGCCTAATTGCTTAATGTAACTTAAAGGAGGAGGGATGGAAGTTCGGTGGGAAACAGAAATCCATCATTACTGTTTTTTAGCATCCCTTGGGATTTTTAGTTATAAAATTAGATACGGTTGCCTTAGCCCCATCCATGGCATTAGTTTCAAGGAAAGTCGATACATATGAGTAAGGCATTTCGCAGTGGCTAAGGACCATCTCTCCCACTAGCCAGAGATAGGGTGATGTAAAGGAGGCCTTTGTGGCAAAAGTTGTTGAAGGATAAAATGTGCTGGACAAAGCTGGAGCTGTTCTTTTTTATGCATTGGTTTGGGAAGCTAGTTATATTACTGAAGATGGAATGATGCAAATTGGGAGTGCTGTCAGTGGAATAATGATTGAAATTTAGTCTTTTTAAGACGGGGTTTGGAAGTCTTTGCGCTTAGAAGAGTGCATATTCCTGCCATTGACACTACTGGAGAAATTGAAGATCTATACCCCTTTTCTAGGGAAGTTAGTGTTGGGTCAAGTTTGGATTAGAACGAAAATGGTTCGACTCATATTGATCTATTTAATCCATTTTGGCACATTTCCATAGGATGTAAATTTGCAAACCAATACCTAATCCAACTCAACACACATTCGACTCATATTATTAGAACATATTAATATTTAACCTAACTTAGAAGAACCCTTACGTACCCTTTTAACCCACTTTAACCCACTTTAAGCTCTTTGTGTGTATTTATTCTATGAATAAAAACTTCACATCAAATTAAATATATAAAATTAGTAAATAAAACAAAGAACGTAAAAAACCTATAAATGAGGGTCTTGGCTTCTAAATCTTCCTCAAGCGGAACTCCAAATAACCAATCTCTAGTGCACAATTTCACGGGAACGAGAACTATGACATTTATTTAAAATGTGCCCTTCAATGCTAAAGGCTGACGTACAGGCAACGTAAGTTAGAAGACAACTTGAGATACCGATGTGAATTAGCTTCAAATAATCAAGAACATTACAATAAGGTTTTTTCTTTTTTTTAAATATCAAGCCTGTTTTCCTTCAAATACAAATCCAATTGTGACATTGTAGATTGCAAGGCATAGTGTTTACTTTTGAACGCATTATACTCATCAAGATTGTTCCCAATGTTCTCAAAAATGTCCTCAATTAAAATGTTACCTCGATTGGTTGAAGATGTAAAGCGATAATCTCTCGACATAGAGGTCACATGTTCATCAAAAGAATATAGAGAATTTCTTGAATAATCCGTACAAATTTCACATGATCATCTATGTCCAACTTCAAATAGCAAAGCTCTAACAAGCGTAGCAAGACAACACTATAACCCTTCTAATATTTATCAAACTTCTTTTGCATTGCCATAGGCATAGAATTAATAGCTATGTCCTTACTATCTCTCTCCTTTATCAAACAAAACCAGATTAGCCATACTCAATAGAGATAAAAATGCTCCATGGGATATCTAACTCCAAAGAAGAGAGTAAAAATATCATAAAAATGTTGTAACAAGAATGCAATTTCCTTAGCTATGACTCAATCTTAGGGTAACATTAAATGCACGAAGAATGGAAGTTCCATATTTTCTTTTTTAGGAGCAACTAGGACGCGATACTTGTATTCAACGAATTGTCAATCATTATTCACATTCTTGCGATATGATTAGCAATTTACATAAACAACATAAAGGCAATTTTGACCAATTCTACCCTTTTTAGCTTTCTATAGGAGAGCTCTTTATAGAATTTTAACCCTTTAATAGTAACTGTACACAAATTGAGCATGAACATAAGCTTTTCATTATCTATCTTTGTGGTGTTCAAGCAACTTCGATACAAATGGCACTTCGCCAGGAAATGCTTAAAAAGGGTATAAATGCGTGGTTGTATATCTATAGCTCAATGTAGACTTGCAATGCCTAGGAAGCTCCTTTAAAAGAGCTTGAATGACTGATACACTCCCACCTGCCATGAGCAGTTTAATTTTGTAAAAGTTATTACCAAGAAAAGTCAAATGGAAGAATTATCAAGATCTTCTATACTATTTTGATAAACTTTTACCCGATTGCAAAACCTTTCCTAAAATCACCAAAAAAAAAAGAAGCCTAGAAGGAGGAGGGGCAAGGGGTTAAAACAAAGTTTTCAGATTTGATATTGCCTCTCTAATCCCAATTTAATCAGTTGAAACAAAATGTTGTCTATTAATTGGCTTTAAGATTATATGATGATATAAGATATAGTCAAACTGGGTAAACAAATGAATAAAGCTTATGCAAAAGGAAACTATAAATTCAAGATCGAGTCCAACACTAACATCCTCCAACTATACTATGACAATATTACCATGAATGCTAGGTTTACAACTTCTCTCAACTTGATTTACCAATTGTATGCCTAACATGAACAACTATCTCTCAATTAATTAAAATGAATGGATTCATTCCAACAAAAAAATCATGAGAAAATCAACTTACGATGAACTTCTTACATTGGAACAGATTGTATGATGTCTCTAGTGGCTACACGATGTGTAGAGCTTTTTAATCCAAAATAATTGGATTGTTAAGTTCTCTACATCCTCACTATTAGATACTATTTCGATGTTAACACAATAGAAAGTCTAACTTAAATGACAGAAAACAAACCTACCTCCATTTGTGTAAATTCTGCACCTCCAACTCAAACTATCAGAATTGAGACCCTCACTAATGCATCTATGGTTTCTTGTTGATTGGTGAGAACTCCATTCTAAACAAGGAGGGAAAATTACTATCAGCTGCATAAAGAAACATAAAGAAGCTAATAAAGATTGAATGTATTTTTCTACTTTACATTATTATGAGCAAAACATAGAATTTGCTATGTTATAAGAAAGTGATTGGCCTACAATTTGAGCAACCCCATTGATCACAAGACCAAATAAAGTGGATCCTACTAGAGAAACATTGTGCTAAGAACCATATCCCAACGAGATATGTGCTAAACTCTATAAATAGTACTATGCTATTTTGTTGACATTACTTTATGCATGAAAGATCTTGAGGCTGTTGACTTCTGTTAGCAATACAAAGATTGATTAATAGTAATAAACCATGTGAAATTAGATTTAAATCATGTGGATCTCCCCTTTACATTGGATTGTATGCCTAGAAGTACGTTAGTTAGATTGAAGGTATCTATTTTTAAAATCAGATCAAATTGGTTGGTTCAACTTGTTGGACTATTAGTGGGATTGCAAACCAATCCGCTTGTTGAGATAGGGAAAGGTGGAAGTTCACTCTTTTCAAAAATCATTCTTTGCTGGCTATATTATGGTTGAAAATGTTTCATTCGTTTCCTACCACTCAATATTAAGAAGGTGTCACATTCATAAATTAGATTTAATTATCACACAACATGGCGTAAATCATGTTGTGGCCCCAGACTTGAGTCCACTAAAATAAATGGGTATAGATCCTAAATATTATCTATCTCAGCTTTTCTAAGGTCATTGAAATGGGTATATTCCTTTTGTCTATATTTTCTTTAAACAAGAACAGAGAATTACATATTTTTCTGTGCATATTATCTTCAAGAATCTAAATTCAGGATTATCACTTTGGATTATATACAACAAGGGATTGACTTGTCGTTCTTTATTCTTAACATAATGTTGTTCCTTGTACATCACTAGGAAGGGTAAACGATTAGATGATCACCTACAATTTTTATACATGTATAGAAAGCTAAAAATTGACCTATTAAGTGATCAACTATAACTCATTTACATCTTACCCACTCCACCAAAGACTGTTGGTCCTCATGCTGATTAGCATTTGATGCTTTTCATCCCATGAGTAGATTTGCCAAGGCCAAGTTGAATGAGTAGACATTGTCCTTTTCCATTAGCTTGCCACTCGAGTAATACCAAGGATCCATGTACCTACATTTAACAAACCATCAGTGGTACTAGACAAAAACCATCAGTGGTATGACAAACCGAAAATGAACTTACCAGAATGTCCCCATTATGTGCATGGATTCATGCATATCTATACCCAAAGTGAAGTTGGCGAGTCCAAAGTCTGCGACCTGAAATTAAAATGTTAGCTTTCATAACAATAACTTGAATTCAATAAACAACCGATTGATATTATAATGTCATCATACCTTAGCATCAAAATCAAAGTTCAAAGGAATATTGGAGGACTTTATGTCACGATTAAAACTCTAGGATTGTCCAAAAGGTCAAATCAACAAAATGAAACCTGAAAATTATTATGGTAATGATAAGTTTTTTTTTTTTTTTTTTTTGGAAAAAAATACTCACACTCTTCATGTAAGTAAGCCAAGCCTCGTGTGGAACCTAAAGCCACCTTCATCCTTTTAGGCCAGGGCATGATTGGGCAATTAGTACCTACAATGACATATGGGGCAGTTATAATCAATCAGATTTTGAGCTCTGAAATAACTAAGCATACAGGATAAATACTTACCGTGCAAATGAAAGTCCACTGTGTTGTTTGAGACAAACTCATATACTAGAATTCTGAGTGTCAGAAATGCAATATCCAACCAAAGAGAAGGTGACGATGGCGGATACGGTTGATGATATTAACCTCCGCTCGAAACTCCCTCTCCCCCTATCGACTTTCAGCTTTTAGTTGCTTGATGGCAACTAATTCCTTGCTTGAGAGTACTTTGTTATGAACGAGGGTGTTGTGAGTGGAAGTCAATATCATCAACCATATCCGTCACCCTCGCCTCATCTTTTTGGTTGGATATTGTGTTTCTAACACTCAGAATAATAGTTTATGAATTCGTCCCAAACAACACGCTAGACTCTCATTTGCGCAGTCAGTATCTATCATGTATCCTTAGTTATTTCAAAGCTCAAAACCGATTGATTATAACTACCCCATATGTTATTGGAAGTATTGATCACCCTATCAATCCTTGGCCTAAGAGGATGAAGGTGGCTTTAGGTTTCGCACAAGGTTTGGCTTACTTACATGAACAGAGTGAGTATTTTTTTCAAAAAAAAAAAAAACCTTATCATTACTATTATAATTTTCAAGTTTCATTTTTATTGATTTGACCTTTCTGGTAATCCCAAAGTTATTCATTGCGACATCAAGTCCTCTAATATTCTTTTGGACTCCGATTTTGATGCCAAGGTGTGAAGACATGGTAATATCAATAAGTTGTTTATTGAATTCAAGTTATTGTTATGAAAGCTAACATTTTGATTCCGGGTCGCGGACTTTGAACTTGCCAAGTTCACTTTTGGTACCAATACGCATGTATCCGTGTGCATAATGGGGAATTTTGGGTAAGTTCATTTTTGGTTTATCGTAGCACTAATAGTTTTTGTCTAATACCACTGATTGTTTGTCTAATATAGGTATATTGATCCTTAGTATTACTTGAGTCACAAGCTAATGGAAAAAGCCAGTGTCTACTCATAGTATGCTAGTGGCACGAATTATTTACTAGTATAAATATTGCAGAGAAGAGAGGGTTATATTTAGCCCATTGTGGCCGAGTGGGAGATAATGGGTTTTATTGTTATTAAGCCGCCCATGTTGGGCTAACCTAGCCCATAACTCAAAAGAGCCCACACCCACAATTTAAAGAAAATAAGCACCTAGGTGTTATTTTGAGGGTTACTTCTTAAAAAGAGAAAAGAACATATTTTTTTTCTCTTAGTGTATAGAAGTATAGGATTGTGTATCCTAAAGGAAAAAAAGAAGAATGAAAAGGCTCTCTTCTTGTGAAGAAAATTATTTCCACTTGATCTCTCTCAAGACGATGCAATAAATGCATTTAACTCGTGGAAAATAAGATACGTTCTGTTGCATGATGTACTTTTCAATCGGTGATACAAAGTATTTATGGCCCTTTTTTGTATGCAATTTGATGTTACTTGATAGTTTGAGTTTAGAATTTTGAAATTAGTTTCCTTCAAAAACAAATCATCATTCACCCCACCACTAAAATAAAACATGCAAAATTAATCTCCATAGTTCAAGGAATAAAATAAAAATGTAAAACAAGGAATAGAAAGACCTCAATAGCAATTTTAATTGTGGGGAGCTCCAAGCAAAAAAGCCAACTTCTCAGAAAAATTAATGGCAATTATATATGCCTACATAGATACTAGGAATAGACTATTACAAAACTTTATATTGAAACATAGGATTCATACGAATCAACAGCTCCCTCAGAAGCTCATCACTACTCTTTCGAACCAAAAGACCTTTTTCAACCAAAAAAACAAAAGAACCAAATGAATTTTTTTGATAAAAAAGAAAAAGACAAAAAGACAAAAGTCTGGAGCACCATTAAACAAAACCACCTCATCCATTACCACCGCCACCAGATCGTTTTATCCTTGCCATTCCTACTTGATAGGGGACCAATATCCCCACCATTCCTACTGACACTAATATGTAATATTATTGAGCAAGTAATATATTGTTAAAAAATTTAGGAGACTGTCATTTACAACGGATGTGTAGTTCAAGCACTATTACATATTAGTGTCAATAGTAGTCATCCTGATATAATTCTTGTAAAATATAATTTTGAGCTCATATTCTTGAAATTTGTCATCCTAAATTGGTATATCTTAAGATCTATATTTAGAAATCAACATAAGTTGTCCTCAAGTTTGTTCTTTTCATTGTATGTGAAAAGGACATGTATATTTAAAAGATAAACCACTTGTATTCATGTGGTTTGCCAATTGAATTGCCAAGAAGAGAGGAGAAAATTGTTGATATAAATAGAGCCTGATTCATCATCTAACTTTAGATCTAGATTTTCCATATCCATACTGATTTTATCAAATTCATCTAGATATTATAGGATAGGAGTACCTTTTTGCATCTTTAGCATGTAAAGACGCTACTTCATGAATAATCTTGTTATAAGATATTTCTTCATATAGAAGCTCTCAAGTTTATTCCACAATCCTGAAACTGTTCCTTCACTTGCAACTTCGCAAAGCACCTTATTGGATAACAACAATTGGATGGTGCTATGTGTCTTTTCTTCCATCTTCTTGATCTCAATCATAGTCATATCATCGGGATAATTTCTATCCAAAACTCTAACCGAACCTTCCTAACACAGGAACACCTTCATCTTGATCTTCCATAGCCCAAAATTGTTTTGGCCATTGAAAAGTGCCACTTTGAACTTAATAGATGCCATCTCAAACAAAAAAACCTAAATTCCTTCGCTCTAATACCAATTTGTTGCAGAAAAATGTCGATCAAAGATGCACCAGTCTAAGAACAAGTAGCAAAGAATGAAAGAATCAAAATTACACAAGAAGCAAGACTTACATCAAAAATCCAAAACTGGAAGAACCACGAGGAGAGAGAGCAGTTTTACTATCTTCAACAAACAACACGAGAGTACAATCCAAAAAGCTCTAAAACCACTTGATGAGCCACAAAATATAAATATCCAACAAGAAGATAAGAAAAAAAAAATAAAACAAGAAATGATATAGAGGCTAGGGTTAGAGATGTGTATTAAACACATTTCTTTTATAATCTCCCTTTAGAAATCCCTAAAATAAAGGTAAATAATCTAAAATACCCTTATCTCTTAATTTGAAAGTCAAAATTCAACAATTTCAACATTGACATTAAATCTACAAAAGAACATTAAGTCCTAAATTGAGACTTAAATGTCTCACTGCTTACATTTGACATCACATGTCAGATTGATCACGAAAGAGCATGTACTTGTATTATAGGAACATGATCCTCTCTAACTTATTCCAATGTCATCCTTTTTCAAGGCACTTTGGCTCCCATTAAGTCCTAAATTGAACTTTTCATAATTAAGTTGGCTTTTTGTGTTGATGACTTGAAATTCTTAACATGCCATAGACAAGATATTGACTATATTTGGTTGTGGTTATTATTTGTGTATACGTTTTTAAAGATGACATTTATCAAGCAATCTAGATACATAAATAATTTCTTGGCAAAAAAATTAAAATTAGATACCTCAATTTCATATATTCATTTAAATATGCATTTTTTTGGTTCGGAATTTAAATATGCATTTCATTTAGGAAAGAAAGTTGCATAAATTTCAAGAAGGGCGTAATGGTATTTACACGGGTTATACTGTATGGAATGTTAACATGTGAGAACCTCACTTTCCTAAATATAGTTGCTCTTTTAATATGTTTTGTTTTTGTTTCATCTATCATGGCATTGTTTGGAATTTAACATGAGCAGAGATTATTGCTCAACCCATTCATTCAAATACTTGCTAGGTTCTTTGGCTAGCAACTCATAGGACATGAACAATATCAATAGGGAATTTTGGTAGTTGAATTTTGGGTATGAGTTGAGATAGTTTGATAAATGTCTAAAGTGACATTTGTTGGTTTAGTTTGAGGATGGAGATTAAGGAATGCAAAGATTAAGGATGAAGAATCAAGGGAATAATCAAGGACAACCCTCCTATAATTTTCCTCATAAATGTCAATTCTTTCTCCAGAGTAATTATGAATTCTAGAGGAAGTCCATTACTTACAGTGATTAAAATCAAATTAACCTACCACTAATTCTTGGAAAAGAGAAATAGAGGAGTCCCCTCACACACATTTGTGTGCCTTAATTCAAATTATCCTACTAATCACCGCTAAAAGTTTGTCCTGCATTAACCACCATCATCAGGTATAACGAATGGATGAAGTCAGATTTTAGTTGCAAGAAATAATGCTTCTTGCGTGGGCATGATTTGCTATTCAACTGGAGACGGTAGTCATCAATGCTTTTCTGCAAATGCAAGCAATGCTCGAGATTGGCATAAGAGATGAAGTTAATTTCCATGCGCAAGAGTATCGTCGTATCTTGTCAGATTTTTTAGTCTGTTAATCAATTTTACACCGATTCAGCATATGCCCATAATACTCTCTTCTTGTAAGAGTCCCTCTCTTCCTCGGAAGAGTTTCATCTCTATCCATGGTGATAGTGTATTCCAAGCCCTAAATCTCCCAGCCTAAATGGATTCTATCCAACTGCCAATCAAAATCCCCTTAACATGAACACATACCACTACACCCTACGAATCCATCTTTACAATGAAATCTTTCCTCTTGTAGCAATGGTCCTACCATCATCTTTCTACCTCCCAATACATAAAGCTTCTTGCAAGAATGGATTTATTCCGGTTTCTGGGCAAAGAAATGCTAGTGAAATAGAGATGGCATCTATTTAGAGCTCCCTTCATCCATGCTTCTTCCGTTCTAGCAATAGGTATTAGTGGGTTTCAAATTGATTCCTTTCCTAGGTAAATTTTGGAGGATGTCCCAAATTTGAACTTGTAAGGAAAAGTTAGAAATGGAGAATGAATCAGTTAAAGAGTGCAAGTTGGCTGCATTATGTAGAAGAATGGGGCAAATGTGGTCAAAGGATTTTGTAGCCAACGTGTTTGAAGAAATTCTAGAGGATAAATGGAAAGCATGTAATCTCATACTACTTGGGAAACTCTTTTCCAGGCCAAATGTAAACTTCTAAGCCTTTTTATCCTCAATGAATAAGGCATGGAAGACTGAAAACGTAGTGTGTGAGTTGGTGCAATCGGGCCTATTCTCATTTACTTTCAGAGAGGAAGCTGACTTGAAAGGAGTCTCGGATGCTAGCCCTTGGTGTTTCTCGAGGAACTTGCTCATTCTATAAAAACTACAACCAAAGGTACCTATCCACCGTCATGTTTTTACTCATTGTGCATTTTGGGTGCAAGTGTTGGGAATTCCGATAATTCGAATTACTAAAAAGACGATGATGGAGGTGGTCGGGAAGATAGGAAAGGTGGTGGAACTAAAAATAGATGGTAAAGATGGCAGCACATGTAAGGTAGGAATAGCACGTGTGATGTTAGACTTATCACACCCCCTCTAGCCAGGAGCATTGGTGAATTTTGATGATGATTAAATATGGGTTGACTTTAAGTATGAGAGGCTTCCTTATTATTGCTATTCATGTGGCCGAATAGGCCATTATACCACAAACTGTGAGGGAATCCCTTACGAGGAACCGAGGCTGGGGGAGGAAGTAGCTGTAAATTTATGATATTGGCTGAAAGTAGAAGCTAAGGAAAATAGTCATTTCTGGAAAATGTATTATGGGGAAGAGATACCTTTTGAGGAACAAGAAACAGTTGCGAAACTCCACCGGCTGGTACCATGGAGGTCCCGTCCAATAATGAGAACTATGAGATGCAATTGGGGCCTCCTATGGAGGCTTAACCCTCATATTTACTTAAGTTAAAAGGGAAAGGTATAGCCAATGAGTCTACAGTAGTGAAAGGCAAAAGAGACAAAGGCTCTCTACTTCTTCTCTCGGATTCTTCATGGGCAAAAACAATGCTTGACAGCACAACTACAATACACAAAAAGGGTAAGAAGGGCCATATTCCCCCGATGAGCAAGAAAATGAAGAGGGCCAAGAGTTACAATTTATAGGGGATGGATGCAAACGTGATTGATGAGACTCTACTTCTTGAAACACCTATCCAAGTGGATGAGGGAGCACATGAATGGGCTTTGGTGGCTAGCCCTAATAAGCCACCGAGGGATAAATGAAAGTTTTAAGCTGATACTATTAGGGATTAGGGTCTGCCCTGAAGTTCCAGCATCTCCAAGCCCTTATGGCTCTTGATAGACCCAACTTGGTGTTCCTTATGGAGACGAAGAATAGGAAAACTGCGGTTAACAAAGTTAGACAGCAACTTAAGTTCAATGAGTCGTTTATCATTGATCCAATTGGCATAGTAGGGGGACTAATAACAATGTGGAATGAGGAATTAAAGATGAAGGTACAAGAGTATTCAGAGGAGCTGATTGATATTATTTGTAGGGACCCTACTTATGGAACCCTGATGAGCGTATCCTTTCTACACGCATCTACTTATTTCCAAAAGAGGATGTGTTTATAGCAGAAACTTCAAGCAATCCACCATATCAATTCCCTACCATGGATTTGCATGGGGGATTTCAACGAGGTTCTTAATTACTAGGAAAAGGATGGAAGACGAGGGATGGATCATTATCGAATGGTGGCTTTTCGGGAGATGATGAATGAATGTGCATTAATGGATATTGAAAGCAAGGGTTGTGCCTATACATGGTTGGACAATAGAGTTGGGGAAAATCTTGTAAGAGAACGCCTAGATAGGGTGTTATGCAATGTAGAATGGAGAGTGGAGTTTCCAAATGTAGAGGCTGTTGCTTTGCCAGCAATAGGCTCTGACCATAGTCCTCTTATCCTCAATCAATATCCGAATATCATAAGAAGGAAAAAAGAGTTTCGATTTGAGGCATATTGGTTAGAAGACCCATAATACATGGATATTGTTAAAGGAGCATGGAATGATCACCATAACACACTTGGAGACTTAGTACAAAAATCACAATAGGTGGCTAGTGCATTGGGAATATGGAGCAAAGCAAAATTCTCTAATGCACATAAGCAAATTGAGCTTTTAAAGAGAAGACTAACCGTGTTGGCTAATAGCCTTGAAGGAGCTAAGTATAGGGAGGAAATCCAACAAATTAAAAAAACGGATTGAACAGTTATGGAGGCAGGAAGAAATGTACTAGAGTATGAGATCCTGCATAAACCGGCTAAGGTGGGGGGATAGAAATTCTAAATATTCTCATGCTACTACAGTCCAACAGAGGGTACGGAATAGAATCACAATGCTGAAAATGGATGATGATCATTGGTGTCGGGAACCTGAAGTACTAAAGCAACACATTGGCCAATTTTACCAATCCCTCTACACTACTAAATGTCCTAGAAATTTTCAACCAGTCTTAGATCAATGCCCACAACTTGTCAATGCTGAAATGAATGAGTCCTTGATGAGGAGGGTAACAATGGATGAAGTGAAAGATGCGGTTTTTCAAATGGGAGCCACTAAGGCACCTGGACTAAATGGGCTTGGCAGACAATTTTATCATCATTATTGGACTGACATTCAGCAAGATGCATTCCAAATGGTTGATAGCTTCTTCACTACAGCTACCTTCGATCCTAAACTAAATATGACACATATTGTTCTCATTCCAAAAGTAGCAAATCCAGAAAATATCACTCAATGCAGGCCCATCAACTTATGTAATTTTAGTTTTAAGATTATTTCTAAAGTAATGGCTAACCATCTTAAGCCATGGCTTCCGGAGATTATTGCAATAGAATAGAGTGCTTTTGTGAGTGGAAGACAAATACAGGACAACATCTTGATAGTTCAGGAGATGCTACATCAACTTTGCATTTGAAAGAGGAAAAAGAAAGTTCAAGCAGTTCTTAAATTAGACATGCAAAAGGCCTATGATCGGGTTGAATGGGATTTCTTTTGTGAGTGTATGAAGAAAATGGGATTCTGCAAGGAATGGTTCAGTGTATGAAATAGTGCATTTCCCCAATATCCTTCAGTGTGAAAATTAATGGGGAGTCGATGCGACAGTTCCATCCATCCCGAGGCATAAGACAGGAAGACCCACTTTTGCCTTACTTATTTATTATCATGGCAAATTTGCTATCCATACTAATGAGCAAGGCAATATCAAATGGAAACTTGAGGGGAATTGTCCAACTATTTCTCATCTATTATTTGCCGATGGCGCCATCTTCTTCTTAGACAAAACAGTTATGGAATGTCAAAACCTGGCGAATATCCTAAACCAATATTGTTATGCATCAAGGCAAGCCATCAATTTAAACAATTCAGGTATTTTCTTTAGCCAAAATTGTCCACAAACTTTAAAGAGGAACTTGACAAATCAATTAAGAGTCCCTATCATAGACAAGACAGGCAAATATTTAGGAATTCTGTCTGACTGGGGGCAATCTAAAAAGTATATGTTTGCATGGATCCTAGCAAGGGTTAACTCAAAGCTAGAGGGCTGGAAAGAGAAATTGTTGACTAAAGTAGGGAAAGAGGTACTAATTAAAACAGTTGTACAAGCTCTACCACAGTATGCAATGTCTATTTTCAAGATACCAACATCTATTTGCAAAGCAATTGAAGAAATAATTGCTTGCTTTTAGTGGAAACAAAATGCTGACCGAAAAGGAATTCATTGGAAGAACTAGGAATCTTTGAGAACAAGGAAGGATATAGGAGGATTGGGGTTTCGAGACTTAGTTGCTTTCAATAAGGCTATTCTTGGGAGACAAGCATGGCGACTTGTTCAGGCTTCAAATTTCCTATGGACAAAAATTGTTAAAGGTATTTATTACCCACAAGGAGGGTTTTGGCATGCTAGTAAGGGTACTCGCCCCTCATGGGGATGTCAAAGTTTGCTGACAGGAAGGGAAGTGATTGAATCGAAGATGAGATAGCTGGTGGGTGATGGTAAGCAGATCAGAATCAAGGAAGATGTTTGGCTACCCAGAGGCCGTATTGGAGGAGCTGCAACTTTAAATGAGCCAAAGATTGTCGAGGAATTGATTGTACCCATAGAAAAAGAATGGAATGTAGTAAAGTTAAAGGAAATGTTCAACGAGAATGTTATCCATGAGATCCTTTCAGTACCGCTCAGCTCCAATCCATCAATGGACAGGCTAGTGTGGATGGGTGATAATACGAGCTCCTATTCGGTCAAAAGTGGCTACAACAAAATATGCTCCCAGAACAAAAAACTTAAGGCTAACCAAGCGTCATCGTCATATCAGCCACCCCGATCTCTATGGACCACAATTTGGCAAACCCAACACTACCCAAAGGTTCCGCATGCAATAATGCACTGCCGACAAGAGAAAATCTCTATAGGAGGAAAATAGTACCTAATCCACTTTGCCCAATTTGCCATGATGCCCTAGAAACTCTCGAGCATCTCCTCCTCTTATGTTCCTGGACGAAAAGTATATGGTTAGATCCTCGCATTAAATTGAATACACCAGAATGAGCGGAAATCAAATGCACTCCTTGCAAGTATTTTATGGTCGATATGGAAAGCAAGAAATGGATGGGTTTTTAGATCTAGCAGACTAAAACCACACAAAATTGTGGAGGAAACTAGTTATGATCTTGAACTCTATAGAAAATGGAGCTTTAGCACTACAACACAAAACCAAAAGGAAAGGAAATGTTTGCTAAAGGAGGATTGGTACCACCAACAACAGGCTCACTTAAATTAACTGTGGATGGGTCTTGGTGTTGCGCCTCAAAACAGGGAGTGGTTGTTGGGATTTGTAGAGACCATCGCGAGTGTCTTGTGGGTGGATTCGCTAAGAAATTCCTTGCTCCGTCTGCCCTTGTCGTGGAAACCCTAGCTCTAAAGGAAGGGTTGCACTTCGTGGAGAAGACACGCACGGAAGTTCTTCAGTTCAATGTACTGGGTCAAACAAGTACAGTAGTTCCTGTTCAGCTTGTGACTGACAATTCGATAGTAGGAAATGCTATCTTGGGCTGGGTTGAAGTTCCATGGGATGTCTAGTCAGTGGTGGCAGATTGTCAACAAAAGCTAGGCTCTTTACTTGGAGTGTCCGTTGCCGTTTGTCCACAAGAAACAAATCGGACTACGGATTGGATCGCGAAGGCTTGTCGAGACAATTCCCTTGCAATGAACTAGTTGTCTAATCCTTCTTACTGTCTTACATGTCTTTTATGTTTGGACTTGGGTAAATGTCCTCGTTTTGTTCCTACGAATTAATGAAAGAAATCTTATTCGACCAAAAAAAAAAAATCAATTTTACACCTAATAGTTAAGTACCGCAGCGAATATAATATTTAAGTAAAGACAACACCTTGTCCATAATGAACGCTTCTATTGAAAAAAAGAAACAAACAAATAATAAGCCCAATTTGGCTGTTCTTTACTATGGATGCTCGCTTTTCTTTAGCAAAACAATGATCGAGCTAGCTTTGATGAACGACATGGGACTGATGTGAAACTTAAAAAAAAAAAGTTCAAGTAGCTCTACCAAGTGGCGTCAACTATCGGTAACATAATCGATTCTTAGGGGTTGGTTATCAATTGAGAGAGAACAGAGATCGGGAGGGATCGATTGAGACAAATAGAGTCGAGGAAGATACACACTTTACTGAGAAGAAGAGATATATACGCAACAGGAGGAATTTCTTGTTTTGGTGAGCTCAAGCTTCCAGCCGGTCAATCTCTAATATACACTCTTGGTTTTTGGGGGCTATTGAGAAAATAAGAAGAAGAAGAAGAAGATTCATTTTGGGATATGAACAGTCGTGAACCAATCACACAAAACCAGAGCTATAATCTAATTGTCAACCATTTCTGACATTACTGTCCCCACCGTTGCCAATTGAAGCTCTACTTTCTTGGCCAGGTAATTTTCTCTCCTTCATACCCTGTTTTGCCCTGTTTTTGTTAATAATTCGAATTCCGAGCTTAATCGGTAGACTTGTGAGTAAAACAAAGCAAACTAATATTTTTTTTTTTCATGATAAATCATGTCAGGTAAGATATCAATATGCCATGTTTAGGCTGAAAGTTGCATTAAATCCCAATCAGGAGCCTACATTCTAAATTGTACGTCACATGTTCGACTATTTGTTGGAAAGAAGTGATAAAGCCAAGTTCATCTAATCGATGTTTAGAGTTAGGTTCACTTATTGTTGAGCCACATCTGACACTAAGATTTCCTTCATTTTATGTTCGGATTTCCTGCGTCGTTTTGTCCATGAGGCAAAAGCATTAATCTTTTTCTTTTCTTTTATTTCCTAGCGAGGTCTTCAGATGAGGATTCATTATGTCAGCTCCTTATTCCCCTCTTCTTGTTATGTATGTGTGTAGTTTACATTTGCGCTGGCTGTTGATTGAGAAATGTCGTGTGATGACAAGTGGCGGTCAGCAATGATTCTTGATGGCCGGAATCAATGATCGGAATAATTGTCCAGTGGTCTAGAGAAATGTTGATGGCTGGACGTTGTGGCTGGCAGCAATGGAGAGGGAAGAAAACCAGCAAATTGCGACTCTAAAGGATTGTGATATTTTGATTTCCGATTGCAAGTTGTGATTAAAGACCATCTCATCAAGCCATTTAGACTTTTAATATAGACTCTAGAAGTAGCAAATACTAGCATAAATGCACATCTTGTTTGCCTTTTCTCAGATGATATGCTTAATCCCATTTCATATCATTTATCGACAGTACAAATGTATTCATGTGCGAAGCATTCCTTGTGAATTTATAAAGACATACTATCAAGAAAACTAGCAAATTGTGACTCTCAAGGACTCGAACACATTGTGGCAGGTGACCATTAGGACCATCAACGCTACATCGTAGCGAACTTTTGTGTTGGTTGGTTTGAGTTTATTGATGAAACTTGTCTTGAGTGAAGGGGATGTCTACATGTTTGAGTTCACTGATAGGGATGATGTTTAGGTTGAACTAGGATGAAACATTGGAAGTCACTTTAGGCCATATACTAGTTGAAAGCAATTTGTGCCACCATTATGTTGTGATGAAACCAGATAAAAGTGCATTTCTATTTGTAATTGTGCTCTTTTCTGAGCTAGTTATGATCTTAGTATTTCTAGGCCTGGCCACTCCCATACAATGGATGTTCGTGAAATAGTCCTACACACATTTTCTATTTTAGGCATCTCTTGAGCTTGTCACGCTTTTATCATTGCCTTTTTTTTTTTTTTTTTTTTTTTTGAAAGGATCTCTGGTTCAGCACTCGCCCTGGTTCCAGGTTAAACTTGGTTTTGTATTACAAAAGTGTGTCAAAAGTGACGTGTTCTAGTTCTAGAAGGGATGGGGAAATTTATGCAGCATACCATCACTCATGGTCACCTAATAGTTTTCAAATATGGGAGAGACTCACTCTATACTCATGTAAATATATTTGATAAAAGTGCTTATATAGATACATTATCCCTCAAGCAGTGAGAAATTTAAAATCTAGAGAGTAAATTTTATTCATTGGGATCACATGTATATAGTCCATTGTTTTCCCAAATTGATTTGGTTATTCATTGGGATCACATGAGATGTTATTTTCCTTTAAGTGTTAATGGCTAAATGTGTAAATTTATGTTTTTAAAATTTCATTTTTTTAATTCATGGATTCATAAGATTACCAATTCTAAAATAAAAGATTGTATTTTTCTCTTATACTAATTAGTGTAAAGAAAATCACTATTATTCATAGACTAAGAGGATGTGGTGGAGAGGATCAGTGTTAGCAACTCTTGAAGTGTTACCATTAGAGTTCAAAAATAGTGTGCAATATCATAGAGTCTATGAGCACTGTGCTGTGACATTTTGACTACAAATTGCAAGTTGGGGTTGAACGCTTCTTTTACCCAGTGAAGACTGTTGAATGAAACTCCTGAAACTAGTAGATATAAGCATATATTTACATTATGTTTGCCTTTTCTCTTTATTGTTTGTTTGTATTCATTCTTTTCCTCATCATATTTTGGTTAGCAAATATCTACATGGGCGAGAGTGTTCCTTGTGAATTCATATAGAGATACAATCAGAAAAACCAGCAAATTGTGACTTAGACAATTCATGGCCGGTATCCAGCAAACATCTCTGGTGGTTGCCCACGTTTATGAGAGAAGCTTGTCTGAACGAAGGTGTTGCCGCGTGTTTGAGCTCATTGATAGGGACAAATTTATGGTCAAAGTCTCCATCTAGATACTGCTAGTAAGAATCTCACTTAGGTGATTGATATGAGCATCAGAAGCGTCATTTGAGGCCATATATTACTAAAGCAATTCATGTCTCCTTTAATCAATGCAGATGAATCAATTGAAGGCGCACTTACTTTTGGATTTTCTTCTCCTTTCTAACCTAGTTACAGTCTTATCAGAATTCTTCTTTTCTTTAGTGCAAGTTAGGAAAAATAGTCTAAATGTCCAAGAGCCCTCTTGAGCAGCTTTTTAATGGTTCCACGTGCCCGAGGCCTCTCACTGCCCTTGATAAGCTAGAGAATTCAAATCGGAGGTATCCCTTATTCCAAACGGTGACTAACTTGGTACTTTCTCTGACTGCCTAGGCTAGGGAAGAAGAGGCGACACAAAATGCCCAGCTTAAGTACTACAACAGGCCTAGGCTTGGGATTATTGAGCTCGCTACAACAGCACAGCAACACGAGTTGGATATTGCTCCCCTGCAACAACTGGCTCACGAGAGCTATTGCAAGCAGGTTCAAACTTATGATTGGAAATGAAGAAAATGTGGTTCGACTCTAGGCCTTAAAAATTAGTCCAACAACCTCAGTGGTATGAAAAGAAGAAAAGAAGATTTCCTTTTTGTCAGGGAAGAGAATTTTACTTGCTTGATTTTGTATGTGTATCCATCTAGGACCCCTAGTGCAGCTTTTCATGTTTGTTCGATGCATATTGCAGTGTAAGATTGGTGACTCGGATATTCACCAGATTCATGCATGTCTCTATATTGATTGCATGTGCTTATTTAGTCTAAGAGCACATGATAGTGGTATTTTGTTTTCAGATTGCAAGTTGTGATTAAAGACTTTCTCATGAAGCCATATAGACTGCTAATATAGACTGGGAACTAGCAAATACTAGCATAAATGTACATCTCGTTTGCCTTCTCTTTAGTTTGTGCTTGCATTCCTATGTCTTATCACATATCAGTAGGTCAAATGTCTTCATGGACAGAGCGTTCCTTGTGAATTCATAAGAACATACAGTCAAGAAAACCAACAAGATTCTGAAGACCTCATGGACCTTGAAGATTCACAGGGTTCTCGCCAGAAACTAAGGGCTAAATTTGCATTTACCTTCTTATCGGCCTTCCAAGATGTTGAATTCCTTTTCAATTTGTGAGTTTCGTAGTACTTAAATAGCACGCTCACTGATGCGACTTTTCAATTAAGTATGCTTGGAACCAAAAAGGACTAAGCTTCGAACATCATAGAGTAATAGAAATTCTGAATTGCTCCCCAAGATAATTTGGAGGTGTGACTTATCCTTTTATACGTTATGTACGTGCAGATGACATGATTCTCCTAGTCACTTTTCAAATTCTTAAGACTTCGATAGATGAGCTTTTGGTACGTTGGTTGATGGCATTGACATGGGTGGCTTGATATGAAGAGCGTGTAAAATTCGGTTTCCACGTTCACACATTGATTCGCAAATCATTTTGTAGTAACAAGAAAAAATTCACGTGTGCCCATGAGAATCTCCTTCTCCTTACTGCATGTGAGACCAAACAGCCTAGATGTAAAGTGAACCCTTCTGGGATGGTTTTCGTTATTGTACTCATCAGAGGCCTCTCACTGCCCTTGAAAAAGCTAGAGAATTTGAATTGGAGTGTCCATTTTTCAAAATGGTGATTTGGCATTATCTTGTTGTGAAAGGAAGAGGAGATGTACTGGCCTTATCTCCATTCATCGCCGGTATATCTCAAATATGAAATGACAAGACATGTTACTTTCGTTTAAGTGTCTGTGGCTAACCGACCATCCTAATGACTGAGTAATGGAACTTGATAAAATGGCAAGAACGGCAATCGGAATATAACCTTTATGTCTACAGATATCGATTTAAATTATTGATGAGTGCATCTACGTCAAAAAAATCTACTTCTCTAGTGGGGTCGTCAATTTGTCTTTAGACTATCTTTTTTAAAGTGGAAATCATGATGGCGCTTCTAAAACGTCCGGCCTGGAACGCAAAAGACTAAAATGTCATTTGAAGTAGCCACCGTTTAAATTGTCCTCGACACATATGCATACATTGAAACACTAATAGAACTGACTTTTATTACCAAAATAAAAAATAAAAAAATCCGCCTTTTCTAATTTCTCTCTCTTTCTCTTGTCTAATGTCTTCGATCTTTTCTTATTTACTGTAAACACTTCGATATTTGATAAGAGATTCTGTTTTGAAGCTTCTAACCTACTCTTCCCATTTAGAAAAACTGTCCGTATAAATTTTTTTATCTAAAAAGCATCTTCACCTTATGAAACACACCAAAAAGAATACTGATATGTTTAAAAGATTGGAGCATAAGTATGTTCCAGAATATCAAATTATATTTATGTTTTCTTTCTGTAATTTTTCCAAAATATCATATCCGAATCTCCAGTTCTCAGATTCTTTTTATTTGAACTCTCATTACTCCATAGAAGAGACTGTTTCCCCAAGTTAATTTGGTATGAGATATAATGTAGATGAGTTCATATGTCAGCAAACTTAAAATTTTCTTTATTCAAACAGTAATAGACTATGGTTTTAAGACATTAAAAGTTATTTATTTCCTTTTATATATAATTGGATATTCTGCATTTGTAATGCTAGAAAATTTGGGAGATGGTTGCACGAGCGTTTCGCTATCATTTTTAATTTTATATGCTTCACTACAACACCCGGACCCCTGGAGTACCAAAAGTTGGCACAAAAGAACACTTAAGTGTCAAAAGTTATGAAAGTAACATTTAAGTGTCAAAATCAGTGTAAAATGGATTACTTAAATGCCAATCTGGCCAAATTCTGACCAAAATACTAACGTGACAATTTTTCGGTAAAATAAGTGTAAAACAGCGTCATTTTGCATGCTAATGTGGCTAAACAATATAAAAATGACGTCGTTTTAGTGTTGAAGTGGTAAAAAATTAATATAAAAATTAATTAAATTAAATTTAAAACTAAATTTATTTAAAACATTTAAAAATACAAATACAAATATTAAAATAATTATAAAAAAATGGAGGCAGCCGAGGATTGAGTCCTCCTCGCTGCTGTTAGGAAAGTTTGATGACAGAGGGGGGAGGGTCCATTAGGGACGCTAGGGCTTAGCGACCCCACCAACTAGCGACAAGGGCCCATGAGCTCTCTCCCTAATTTAGGGCAAGGGTTGTGGCCCTCGCCCAGTTCGACAAAGGGTTGCCGCCCGTTGGGGGACCTCCCAAAGGGTGGCAACCCTTGGCCGGACTGGGTGAGGTCACAACCCCTACCGAATCTTCGTGAGGGCCACTGACCCTCGCCCAAATCTAGGATGAGGGCGAGGGTCCATCGCCCAATCGAGCCAAGGGCTGCCGCTCACAAAGGGGTTGCCTTAGCAAGCAACAGCCCTTGGCTCGGTCAAGGCTCGACGGCACCGGTTGACCCTCCCCCACCTTCCGACAATGGTGGGGAGGCGGCGGCGATGGCGAGGGCTAAGCCCTCAGTCACCAACCGCCTTCCTCTACTTTTTTTTTTTATAAAAAGAAATAGTAAAAATAATAATAAATTTATTATTATTATAATTATTATTTTATTTTAAATTAAATTTAATTAATTTTGTATTAAAATTCAAATGATACCAAAACAATGTCGTTTTTGTGTGTTTTGCTGAATCAGCTTTCCGAGATAGCCATGTAAGCGAGAAAATTAATATAAAAACATGCCACATAAGATTTCCGGCGGGGTTCGTCGGATGTGGCACTCAAGTATCTCATTTTTCTTTAAAAAAATTGCACTTAAGTGTCACTTTTGTAAGTTTTGGCACTTAAATGTCCCTTTGTGCCAACTTTTGGTACTTGAAGTGTTATTTTGCCACTGCATCTCTATAGTCTTTTTATGAGAACAATAGTTGTTGCCAAACAGAAGGACGGAAGCTCATTGTTTGAGTAAAGAGAAATCAACATCTTACAAAATATGGATTCTATATTGAAAAAATAGTGGCCATCTAGGCTCCACCTAAGCTAATATTATGCATTCCTGATTAGATAGATTACTCATATAAGATAATATTCTGTTTGCCCCGTATACCTTTCTTTTGGTTGACCATTATTTGGTTCGGTTGATTGATTTTTGTTGATTTACACCAATGAAAAAGAACACGACCAAAATAACATGTTTTTAATTTTAATGATATGAAAATCATTTACACTACTATAGATAAATTACCACGTACAAGTAACATTGTTAAGACGAATGTGCGATCTTATCAATAGGTTAGAAATCGATTGCCACGGTTTGCTTGAAATATTATCCAATGGCAAAAGATTGAATTTTACGTTTGCGTTGGTTGACAATAGAAGCACATCTTAAATATTAAAAAAAAAAAAAAATCCCGAGTGTGCACTGATGAATCATAAAGGGGTCTTGCCTTTTCGGATGCTATAAGAAAATTAAATTCATATGTGATACTTTGCTAGGGTGGTTCCCAAATTCATCCTATATAACATTTCCTTAAGTGACCAAAAAGATAAAATGCTAAAATTCCCTTTCTAATTTAGTTATCTTCCCACATTCCACATTTTTAGGTTGCGGTTACTTTTCTTTTGTATGCTTTATTTTTCCGGTTCCTCCTAAGGTCTGTATGTAGAAAGGGCTCTGAATTTGACTTTGCTCATCACTGTGGTTGTGGGTGTAAATTTTCTTTTTGAGAAATTGTACCCTATGATGCAAAATTATGCACTAACTCGCAAACAAAATCAATGCGAGAATCTATCTCTATATAATTATATAGTAGTCCCTTCCCATTTTTTAATTTTTTAATTTTTCTTTAGAAAAAAGTGGACACAACACGTGCTAGAAGTATTCTAGCCCAAAATTCTGAGCGGAAAATTTTCATTAATCTTTTGCTGGAAGTCTTCTAGAAAATGTATTTGGAATGTAAGCTGCATGTGCACGAGGCATGCATAGGGCATGCATGGATGGCGTTGATGACGAAAACGATGGAGATGGAGCCGGCAACGAAGACGATGGAGGCGGTGGTTGGCCTAGACGCGTCATCGATGATTCGCTGGTGAAGATAGCCAAGGAAAGTGCGGAGCTTGGGGCAGGGCGGTGGCTGGATGAAGGAGGAAGAGATATAGAAAAGAGGATAGGCGTGATAAGTATTAAATTTTTAATATATTTTCTAAAAAATACACACCGTGTTAGGTAGTGACATGGCCCTTATACACAGTCAAATATTTTCTATATTATTCACCTCTAATTCTCAAAAGCTTTGTAGAGATTCATTACCTATTTTCTTTATAAATCGATCCTTTCCTCCAGCACTCATGGACAGAGACATTCATTAGGAATCCATCCGTGCTTCACGGCTAAAGGGCAAAAATATTCATTACGTGCTAATCCTTAATCCGATTCCTCATACCAGTCCATGAAATCTAGAAGTAACTCTATAATAAAGCTATTTGTTAGACAAGAAAGTCTATCATAATTGTTAAGTCAGACGTAACTCCCAATTATAGTTTCTAGACTAGAACTTTTAAAGAAATTAAACGTTTTCCATTCTTTATTAACATTTTAAATTAGTTTTAAATTAGTTTACTACAAAATTAATATGGAAAGTAATTGCAAGCACCTACTAACATTGCTACATAATTTCTCATTGTTGAAATACTAATGTGAAAATGACCTGATTTTGCAAAGAAGTCAATGCGAGAGAATCTGAAAATAAATGAAGAATAATAAAGGACATTAAATATTTATGTCATTTGGTATCTACATCCATGGAAGAGATAATAGCAAATGATCCATTAATAATTGGAGAATTAGAGTTATAATTGCTCACATGCTTGAATATTTTTCACTCCTCAAAATTTAAGCCCTAAAAAAAAAGTTTTTCCAAATTAATAACTCAGTTTAGTGTAAACTCATGGCATGAAAAATTCATAGAGGCTCACAATTTTTGCCGAAGAAACCCTGTTATATGTGTGCCATTTCAATGATCAACAATTTTACACATCTATCAATGGATAATGCCACGATAACAATTCTAAAAGAGGATTCAGTAAATAATCCTAATTTAAATCCGATTTGGTACGTGAGCTCAAATTCGAAATATCATTCAACACTCATTCTGAATTCCCCCCCCCTTTTAATTCCAAATGCTTGGGTTGGTCCGTAGCCCTTTTACTTCTAGCATATATTTTTCAAATTTTGCTGTTAGTCATAATTTATAAACCTAAAGATTTTATATATTTTTAAGAAAAAAATAGGAAAAGCAACAAGCAGAAAAGAAAACGGTACTTGAAATGAGATTCACGTCTTCACGTCCTCAAATCTTTAACGAATCCCTTTCTCTTCGGTAACCACCCCGCAACGCCGTGGCTCACGTCCTCACGTACTTGAAATGGGCGACACCCTCGTCAGGAGCCTGAGTAACCTTGCGAGGAGCCACGTAAAGACGCAAAAAGAGGAACGTCCTTCGGTGAAGACGATCTCCAAAAAGTAGAGTTTAAAAAAAAAATTAAAAATATATATTTTAAAAATTTAAAAAAATTAAAAATTATATTTAAACCATTAAAAATTCGATGTTTTAAAAATATTTTTAAAAGAATTATAAAAACTTTCCATTAAATTTGTATTGCATAAAAATGTTTTAACATTACTATTTTTTTTTTTTGGTAAAATGTAAGAATATATTAAGGAAATGCCAAATGTACAAAAGATCTCGACACCAGTAACTTGCACTCCTAATGTAGAAACAAAAGAAGTGGAAGGGTGATGAGATGTAAAAGCCAAAAAGACGGCACAAGCACTACAACAACAAGACCAACTAAGCACGGCTAGGTCAACCGGCTACCAAACAGAAATAAAAGCAAGGAGGAGGCCACCATTAGATTGAACGGCCTACGGGTCCCCAGTGAAAATAATCGGGTCTAGGCCCCAACTTCTCTGCAACCTTCTGTTTATGAAATTATTTTCGACGTTCCTGAAGGTGATATCCTTGTCTTGGACCACTTTGAAGATGTGGTTCTTCATGACCGGAACCGAGAGAGGCTGGTCTCTAAATTTAACATTACTTTTTTTTTTTATAAAAAAATCATAAAAATGAGTTTTTTTTAGGTTTAGTTAAAAAAATTTCATGTTACGCTTTTTAGTTATTCAATGATATGTTTACTCAAATAAGAGAAGCATGTGCATAGTCTAACTTTTTTTTTATAGATATTTCAATTTATAGGTTTTTTAAAACTTTTATTTTATTTTATTTACTATTTTTAATTTAATTTGAAGTTTTAATCCAATAAGCATATAGTAGAAGTGGGTTTTTCTAGAATAATAATAGGTTTTACAAATACGGATCGGGTTGGGTATGGGTCGAGTACGAGTCGGGTCGAGTATGAGTTACTAGATTTACACTACAAGAATTAGGGGTGGCTAATGGGTGGGTCAACTCGGGTATGGGTCGGGTCAAAAATGGGTCGACCCATATTTAACCCATTTAACCTGTTTTGACCTATATTCTTGTAGTGTAAATCTAATTATCCATACCCGACCTGACCCGTACCTGACCCATACCCGACCCCACCCGTATTGCTAAAACCTATTAATATTTTAGGAAAACTCACTTCTACCGTATGCTAATGGATTAAAGCTTCAAATTAAATTAAAAATAGTAAATAAAATAAAAAATTTTAAAAATCTATAAATTGAAATATCTATAAAAAATTAGACTATGCACATACTTCTCTTATTTGAAATGAACTATCATTGAATAACTAAAAACTGTAACATGAAATTTTTTTAACTAAACCTAAAAAAGCTCATTTTTATGATTTTTTTAATAAAAAGAAGTATTGTTAAAACATTTTTATGCAATACAAATTTAATGGAAAATGAGTTAAATGGGTTAATATGGGTCGGACCATTTTCGACTCGACCCAAACCTGATTCTATCCACCCATTTGATGGTCCTAGCCTAAAGTAAGGGTGTTGTGGGCTAGAGACTGAGCCGAGTTAAAAATCAATACATTTAAATGTTTGGGCCATACTCAAGCCGAGCTCTAAGTCTAACTTGAGAAGGGAACCCAATCTAAAGTCCACTTTTGTAATTAATTTTGTTTTAAATAATAATGATAAGGAGGAGAAAAATATCATTAATCATATCCTAAATCTTGTCAAGACATTAACATTTTTACAAAGAAAAAATGCAACTTTGCTCTTCACTTCTCATTCGACCCTTGTTTTGAAAAACAGTGCAATTGCCTTATTATCACATCAATACCATGATACGCACCAAGCGCCATTAAAGTCAAAGGAACCAAGCCTACGAATGGGAACAAAATTGAGGACGTTGCACTCGAAGTTCATAGACTCTTAGACAAACCAGCACCACGTCGATATGTGATTCAAGCACTTCAAATGCGGAGGGTTTTTTTTGCTGATCCTTTCTTTAAACATCTCTCCCTTCCCCCTCTCTATGACAGCGACAATGCAAATTAAAAAACTGCAAGAAATCAAAAACTCAAAATGCGAAAAAGCTTCAATAGCTTAATTTCGTGATGAATTTAGGAATGCAAAGACAGATTGTAAGCTAGAGAGAACATATCGGCATTCAGGCCATCATTGGAGGGTATAAATATGGGCATGGAGATGTAAAACAGAGGAGCAAAAAAGTTCACGTGTGCAATTCAAACACCCATGTGGGAATTAGATATCTCTATTGAGTATGGCAGATTCGATTTCATTTGATAAAATAGAGGAATAGTGAGGACATAGCTATTAGTCCTATGCCTAATTGACAAAATTCATAATAGATTTATGAATTTTTGAACTATTTTTCTTGCACAAAATGGATAGTATGCCCACCACGTCTGCATCTTGCTTCACATCTATGATTGGTAGAGGCAACTTGACAGGGCTTTGCCATGTGTCTCAGTTCATCAATAATTATTGTTTTGTTGACTATCAAAAAGAAGATGTAACATCTCAATATACCTTCAGGAAAAAAGCTTTAGAAAAGTGTTAAACCTATTGCACCTGTACCAATTTAGTCATAAGCCTTGTGACCTAGAGTCAATTTAGTCATTCAGGCTAATTTTGTTCAAATATTATTAATGTGGATGTTGGTGGCCTATGTGGTACGAACGGTACTAGCATGGATAACTTTTAATTGTAATTTAACTTTCAATCGTTTATTTAATTGCAAAAGTCCTAACATAATATGGGAAAAACCCATATGGCAAATCAAAATTCATATGTCTAGAGAAGAAGATTGAATTTTCACAGTAAAGTTATTTTTCTACTGAATATGGAATCTTGATGTGAGTCTCTATTTGATCCGCAAATGGAAATGAAGCAAAAGGAAGAAGATAAGCCCCAAGCCCATAGAAGAGTGCATGTGCTCGGTCCTTGTAACAAGCTCCAATTCCAGTCACAGGTGTCTCAAAATGGTTTGTGCGGCTTCTTCTATAAGCTATTTGCTTTGCACATATGCCTCGTTGTTGGGATATAATATGAGGAAACGACAGGATCTTGCAAATTACGTCAACGCGAAATCGCCAGAGAATTAAACGAGAAAATCATGACACCAGAAATTTACGTGGTTCGGTCTGAGTATCGGTACCTACGTCCACGGGGAGAGCCAGCAGCAAATAATCCACTAAAATCGGAGAATCAGAGTTTACAATCACTCAATCGCTCAAGTGTTTCCCGCACCTAGATTTAACCCAAAACCCTAAGTGTATAAATAACAACTCAATTGGGAATAAACTCACGGCACAAATTACCGTGCGACGAAACTCTACGTACGGCTTCGCGAGGCTTCAAGATCTTGGGATCTTCTTCAAGCGGCGTGCGGCTTCTCACGTACGTAGGGCTTTGGCAACAATATCACTTTGGCGGCTTCGTAAGTTTTCTTTTTGGCAGGCCATCCCACGAAGAGAAAGAATTTCCCTTTTATACGTGTGGGTGTGGGTGTGTGTGCCCAAGGTCAAAAGTTTGACCTTGGGCCCCACACTTCCCCTTTTTTCGGTTTCACGTGTATGTCTTCAACTTCACGGCCATTCGAAAACCGCAGGGACTCCTTTCTCTTGTAGGCTTCGGCTAAATGAAGAAAGCCCTGGAGTGGGTCCCACCGTGACCAACAAATTTCGTATCTTCCTTTATTTTGTAATCCTTTGGAGACCGACGAAATTTCTTCTTGGCTTGGGAAAACTTTATCGATAAAATTCGATTTATTCGAAATCAAAATCGAGACATAAGTTAACAATTCTCCACCTTGGCTCGATGTTTGAAACCAAGTTATAGTGCTCATCATCCATGCTGCTCTCCCAACGCCTCGATGGGCGCTCACTCTGCACAGACGCCAATAGAACTCAAGCAGAGCTTGAGCTCCGTCACAGGAACAGACTTAGTCATCATGTCTGCTGGGTTATCTACTGTAGTCATCATGTTGATATGCTTTGTTCGCTCGTGATAAATTGGATTATACGCCAAATATATCGCACTTTGGTTATCACAGTGTATATCCACACTTTTCTGTTCTAACCCAAAGTCCAAGAGCAAACTTTGTAACCATATCGCCTCTTTCGCTATAAAGGTCAGTGCCATGTACTCTGCCTCAGTCGAGGACAAGGCAATGTGATCATGTAAGGATGCTTTCCAACTTACTGCACCACCCGCTAGCGTAAACACGTACCCTGCTAAAGATCTGCAATCATCCAAGTCACCAGCATGATCCGAATCCACATAACCAGTGGTTTCACTACCATTGATGTCCCTCCGATATACTATACCCACGTCTGTTGTCCCATTCAAATATCTGAGGATCCACTTCACAGCTTCCCAATGAGCTTTACCAGGACGCTTCATATAGCGACTAACCACGCTCACAGCTTGTGAAATATCAGGCCTAGTGCACACTATAGCATACATAATACTACCCACGGCACTAGAATAAGGAACACGGGACATATGCTCCTCCTCCTCCTTAGTCTGCGGTGATAATTTTTCTGAAAGTTTAAAGTGCTTCGCTAAAGGTGTACTTACAAATTTTGCCGACTGCATATTAAAACGTGTCACAATCTTCTCAATGTATTTCTTTTGAGACAGACGTAAAACTCCTGTAGTCCTATCACGCAAAATGTCCATACCCAAAATTTTCTTTGCTGCACCTAAATCTTTCATCTCAAATTCAGCATTCAACTGCCTTTTCAGCACATCAATATCAGACATATCCTTAGCTGCTATCAGGATATCATCAACATATAAGAGTAGATAAATCAAAGAACCATTCTCCAATCTCCTAAAGTAAACGCAGCTGTCCATATGACTTTTTGAATAGTCTTGACTAACCATAAAAGCATCAAAACGTTTATACCACTGCCTAGGAGACTGTTTTAGACCATACAAAGATTTCTTTAACAAGAAAACATGATCTTCCTTACCCGAAATAGCAAATCCCTCTAGTTGCCTCATGTAAATCTGCTCCTCCAACTCACCGTGAAGAAACGCAGTTTTCACATCTAATTGCTCTAACTCGAGATCCTGCGAAGCAACGAAGGCAAGTAAAACACGAATAGAAGTATGTCTTACCACAGGAGAGAACACCTCATTGTAGTCAATGCCCTCACGCTGTGTATACCCTTTCGCCACAAGTCTCACCTTATACCTCGCTGCCTCGACACCGGGAATGCCCTCTTTCCGTTTAAAGACCCATTTACTTCTAACAATCTTTTGGCTCTTTGGTACTTTGACCAGCTCCCATGTCTGATTTCGATGGAGTGATTCCATCTTTTCACTCATAGTCCCTAGCCACTGCGATGACTCCGAACTAGCCATCGCCTCAGAGTAAGACGAAGGCTCATCTGTCTCCACCTCATCACCTACAGTCAATGCATAAGTAATATCTGTATAACCATAACGTACCGGTGGTTTAATTTGCCTTCTCTCTCTATCTGCGGCTATAGTCTGCTGCGGCTTTGCTAATTGTTCACTATCACCGACTTCAGGAATTGCGGCTTCATTTGCAGTCTCAACCTCTGTTACCTTCGAGGTCTCCGGAGTCTCCACCTAAGGCTCCACCTCACTTATGACACCATGATCTGTCTTCTCTGCTTGTTGTGTCTCAGAACTCCTCTGTTGAAGCATTGTAGTCTCGTCGAAGATCACATCTCTACTGATTAGAAAACTGGGTGATCTGGGATCGATGCACCACAACCGGTAGCCTTTCACCCCTTGTGCATAACCCAGAAATATGCACTTCTTTGCCCTCGGCTCAAGCTTACCATCACTCGCATGAGCATACGCAGGACATCCGAATATTCGTAATCCGAAATAATCAACAGGTTTCTCTGACCATACTTCCTCAGGAGTCTTCCACTCGATAGTAGATGATGGAGATCGATTTACCAGGTAACACGACATGTTCACTGCTTCAGCCCAAAATTCCTTGCCAAGTCCTGCATGCGAAAGCATGCATCAAGCTCGCTCAAGCAAGATTCTGTTCTTCCGTTCTGCCACGCCATTCTGCTGTGGTGTCCCAGGTACTGTGTGGTGTCTTACAATACCTTCTTTCTCGCAGAACTCGGTAAAATCTTTACCATAGAACTTCATACCATTATCGGTTCTCAGGCACTTGATTTGCTTATCTGACTGCTTCTCAATCAATGCCTTAAATTTCTTGAACCGATCAAACACTTCAAATTTGTGCTTCAGAAAGTATACCCATACCTTCCTCGAATAATCGTCGATAAAAGTCAGCATATATCGAGCACCTCCTTTCGAAGGAACTGAAGACGGGCCTCAGACGTCTGAATGAATATATTCAACTGGTCGTTTGGTCGAATGAATAGCTATTGTAAACTTAACTCGGTGCTGCTTCCCATAGATGCAGTGCTCACATAAGTCCAGCTTTCCTGTTTTTTGATCACTCAACAACCCCCTTTCACTCAGCATCGTCATACCTGCCTCACTCATGTGCCCTAAACACATATGCCATAACTGAGTCAAGTTAGAGTCTGACTCACCTGATGAAACAGCAGCACTTCCAGTCACGATCTCTCCAGTAGATGATAGAGAGTATTCACTTTCTTCCCCTTCATCACTGTCATAGCACCTCAAGAGACCTTCAGTACTCCACCTTCAGCGATGTACCTACACCCGATGTCATCGAGTGTCTCCAGAGAAATAAGGTTCTTCTTGAGGTCCGGTACATGCCTCACATCTGTCAATGTGCGAACCACCCCATCGTGCATCTGGATCCGAATTGTCCCTATCCCCACAGCCTTGCAGACTGCATTATTCCCCAAAAGAACCCTACCACCATCTGCAGCTTGGTAAGTAGTAAACCAGTTCTTATGAGGCATCATGTGATAAGAACACCCCGAATCTAGCACCCATTCATCTCCAGACGAAGTAGCAGTCACACATAAGATGGCTTCTGCATTCCTATTGCTCCCCTCAGCAACGTTTGCCACATTACTTGTAGCATTCTGCTTATCAAGTTTATTTCTTCGCTTTGGACAATCTCTCCTAATGTGCCCCTCCTCGTGACACTCAAAGCACTTCACGCGTCCTTTGGACTTTCTATTGCGTGATTTTGATCTGTTTTTACCTCTGCTGCTACTAGGCTCTTGATGTTGTTCTCTACCCCGAATCGTCAGTACTTGCGCTGCTCCTTTCGCCAGACCGTCATCTCGCAACTTTCTCTGCCACTCCTTAGAGAATAAGGCGGACTTTACCTCCTCTGAGGTAATAGTAGTACGCCCCTGGAACAACGAATCGGTAAAGTGCTCCCATGACTCTGGTAAAGAGGCTAACAACATCATGCCCTGTTCTTCATCATCAAGTATCTTACCAACGTTCTTCAGATCCAACATGAGTTTATTAAATTCATCTAGGTGGGTTCTGATAGACGTACCTTCAGTATATCTAAATTGAAACATCTTCTTTAGCATATACAAGCGATTGTTAAAACCTGTCTTCACATAGAGTGTTTGAAGTTTTGCCCATAATGACGCGACATCCTTCTCCTCAATAACCTCTAGTAAGACCTCATTCGACAAATTTAACAGGATCATGCTCTTTGCTTTTTGCATAAGCTCTACCCTCTCTGAGGCTTTCATTATAATCGGCAACTCATCTTCGCCATCTAGTGCCTTGGCCAAACCTTGTGTTGTCAATAAAGCCCGCATCTTGATACTCCATAACACAAAGTTGTTTCTCCCATCAAATTTCTCAATCTCAAATTTCTTCTCAGACATAATTGTAATAACAGAATTTCCAGATAATAATCAGACAAGCAAAAGCCTCAAATTAGAATCAAGAAATCCAACCCCAAGCTCTTATACCAATTGTTGGGATATAATATGCGGAAAACGACAGGATCTTGCAAATTACGTCAACGCGAAATCGCCAGAGAATTAAACGAGAAAATCAGGACACCAGAAATTTACGTGGTTCGGTCCGAGTATCGGTACCTATGTCCACGGAGAGAGCCAGCAGCAAATAATCCACTAAAATAGGAGAATCAGAGTTTACAATCACTCAATCACTCAAGTGTTTCCCGCACCTAGATTTAACCCTAAACCCTAAATGTATAAATAACAACTCAATTGGGAATAAACTCACGGCACAAATTACCGTGCGACGAAACTCTACGTACCGCTTCGCGAGGCTTCAAGATCTCGGGATCTTCTTCAAGCGGCATGCGGCTTCTCACGTACGTAGGGCTTCGGCAGCAATATCACTTCGGCGGCTTTGTAAGTTTTCTTTTTGGTAGGCCATCCCACGAAGAGAAAGAATTTCCCTTTTATACGTGTGGGTGTGGGTGTGTGTGCCCAATGTCAAAAGTTTGACCTTGGGCCCCACACTTCCCCTTTTTTCGGTTTCACGTGTATGTCTTCAACTTCACGGCCATTCGAAAACCGCGGGGACTCCTTTCTCTTGTAGGCTTCGGCTAAATGAAGAAAGCCCTGGCGTGGGTCCCACCGTGACCAACAAATTTCGTATCTTCCTTTATTTTGTAATCCTTTGGAGACCGACGAAATTTCTTCTTGGCTTGGGAAAACTTTATCGATAAAATTCGATTTATTCGAAATCAAAATCGAGACATAATTTAACACTCGTGATAATCATTTTAGTCCTAACTTCAAAATGTTTAGGAGGTTGAGTCCAATTCCATGTGCAAATGCTGCTGGAAGATTGGCCTAACTAAATTCTTTCTCAGGACATGCAATATCTCTATATTGCACTTCAAATACATGAGGTTATATTGAATGATTCATAAATACACACATGCTCCTAAAATGACCACAATCTTGTTTGGTTACTCAAGAGTGCAACTTTCGAAAGTTTGATCCAAGTGAGGCCAATCAAGTCCTCACATGTAGTGCTTGAGCATGACCCCATTCGGTAAACACAGGGTTCGTGAATGGATTAGACCTAGTGAACATTTGGGTACTAAGTGTGTTTGGTTTTGAGAGTTAGGGCGTGCTTGGAGGGCAATTTAGTCACTTTATCCACAAGGTTTTATCTCTAATACATAATGGCATTTTTAGAACTGAAGGAGGGAAAGTAGCGATGAACTAAAAGGGAGGAACCCATAGTTCAGACCTTGAAGTTTAAAACGATCAAAGTAAAATGTCCAAAACAATTAGAAAACCAGAACAATTATGCCTTTAGATATCACATTGTGCAAAATATACAATTCTTATTTTTTGTAGCTATAAGGTGCATATGTATGTATAAAGATATATTTAGCATGATTTTGTATTTCCTTTAGTCAAAAGTAAGAAATGAAATATAGTAGAATTATTATAACTAAAACACGGTACATCAATCATTGAAATATCTCTCTTAATCAATTTATATGTGTTGCATACTATGTGTTTGGTCCATCTATTTTTTTAGAGAGTTTTGTACGTTTGGAGCCCATCTTAGTTTCCAAAAAAAATGATTGGTTGGCTGGATATTCCATTGTTTTGTGTCTATGTAAATATGCCCTATCAATCACAAAAGTTGAGCAAGAGAGAAAGGTGATATCATCTAGCATATCCATCTAAATGAAACATAAGAAAAAATTTTTTGGTTAATAATAGTCTCTAATCACTGGAAATTCTCTCATCGTTCGATATCATCCTCCATTTTGTTTGAAACTTTAAGAAATTGGCTTGGTGTGTTCCTATATGTTAAGTGCAACATCATGTCACATGCCTTTTCTTTTTTCTTTTCTTTTTCTTTTTACATGGATTGCAGGGTGAGTGTTGGCTGAGGAAAAAAAATGTTATGGTGATGATAGTGTGGTGAGCACCAAGTCTAGTACAAGAACTGGATTCAGCCGAGCTAGACCAATCGATTTAAGGTCGATTTTAGGAAGAACATGTTCAATTCTTGATTTTGTGAACCTAGAACTGGCCTAGGACCATTTAGTTCATAGTTCCAACATTGAAATCATTTCAACTAATCCGGTTCCCAAATTGAACCGGTTCTGAAGCCTTTCCAAATATATATATTGCCCTTATAGAGAATCGAAACCATAGTCTTCAACATGAACAAATGCCAACATAACCGTTCAACAAACTTTTTTTTTTTTTGGTAGTGAGATTATACAACTTTTATTTTTTTATTAGAATTTGCTGTTTTACCTAAGAATAAAATTTTCCAAACTCGACCAGTTTGATTCACTATTTCAATCTTTTGAAACCAACACACCTTAAAATCAATTTTCAGAGCTGGTAGATTTTTTATTTTTATTTTTTCAAGTTAGTGGAATCAACTTTTTTCTCCTTTTTTTCTTTTTTTTTCCTTTTTATTTCTCATCCTTTTTCCTCATTCCTCAGCTGTTAGTGCACTCCGTCGATCATCACCGTCAATACCTGCACTACAGCGATCACCTCCCTCCACTCTTCCACTCTCTCCGTTTGTAATGTACTCTATTTTCTCTCCTCCCCAAGAGAATCAAAGACAATCAAATATTGACAATGAGGGACCCAAAGTTATTTATTCAAAGCAGATAAGTATATAAATATCAATACGTACCAAAAGATGAAAAGATCTCTAACAAACAAATACATGTTTTTTTTTTTAAGTTAATAAAATAGTGGAAATCATAGGAATATTAGCAATAGCTTTCAAAAATGAATATGTATAGAAGAGTTTGGCTAGAATGCTCTAATGTAGATAAGATCTTAAATAATATAAATCGTAAAAGATGCAATGTAATAATTAAAAACTAGTCGATAAATAAAGATCATCTAATTTGCATCTACTATACCCAACTCCACGAATTGTGGAAACTCATAATACATGCAATTAGGATTGAAGATAAATTTGGATTTGGGTGAAAATGGAAGGGTCATCACTAGTGTTTCTCTCTAGTGATTGCCATACCTATCATTTGGTGCTTGCGTTGTGAGCCAAAAAAGAACGTACTTAATGTCATTTTAGGAAAAGAAATATAGAATTTCGGGTAACCCTTCATATGTCCTAAATCAAAAGCCAAAAAAGAATATGGCTAAAAGAATTAAAGAATTTTAAAAAATTTTAAAAACCGAAGCTGAAAAATCGTGTCAGAAGAGAATACAGTTTAGCCGGCGCCTCTTCATGGAGTGGGGTGGGGCCGGTGCAACGGCGGTTGCATTCTGGCTTTACACGTTGGAGGCTGGAAGCCGTTGCGATCTTGCAACTCCTAGAAAAAGAAGATCCGACGGTCCCCCCACTTCGTACGGAGGAACTCAACATGCCGACGTGGAAGTTTCTTGACCCCTGACGTGGGCCCCACTAGAAGAGACGTGAACTCGTGAAAGTCTCAAATTCGAATGGTAGTGCCTGCATTTTCCCATAATCCATTTTACCTAGTCAATTGTATGTGGGGGGTTGGCAATTTGGCATGTCATATTTACCAACGTATTGTTCTACCACCTATGTCATATTTACCAACGTTTTGTTTAATAGTGAAATATGATCTACTTGCTACTATTGAGAATATTTATTGCTTCCAAAAGTAAAAGGAATTGCACAATTTAGTTGTCCAGAAATGACCATTACACATTAGTTCTTCTAGTTAGATTCCAATACTGTCGATATTGCAATGGACCAAGGAGAATACTCATCTTGGCAGTGTGAACAAGGTCATGGCTCTTTCTATTTATTTTCAAGAATATTGTTAAGCACTTACTAACATTTGATTCGACGACTTTTGAGATTAAAACAGAGTGATACATCCAATCAATTAACTAAAAATGATGTAGACTACTTCCTATGACCGAAGTAATAGTCCTTACATATTCCCAAGGGGATGAGATGGGTGTCTTCCAAAACCCTAAATATTGCTACGTAAACTTCTATTCCTAAGTATTGTTTCATGGGTCATGGCCAGCTAAACTAACGTGGGATTTCCAAATTGTTAGAAATCATGTCACTCATGCATGTGCTATTAGAGCACTCACTTGACTTTCTTAATATACCGTGGTATTGTGAGTGCTATGACTAGAAGGACAATTTTAAGTTGTGCCTTGTTTTGTTTATAGATAGCTTACATACAAAAAAGTTTACGACATGTGCTATGTAGGATTCATGATAGATGCAGCAAAATGGCTGGTAAAGAACACAAACATTAAACTCAATGGAGGGATTTGTCCCTCTTTATTTTTTTGATGCAATCTTAGTGATATTTATTTATTTATTTTATGTATGGTGGTTTGCTTCATTGTCATCTTATCATCACCTTTTATCATGACTCTCTGATTCGTATTATATTTGATGATGTTTCCTAATCATTAATCATTAATCATGTTAGGATATATTTCTCTATTAGGGAGCTACCCTTTCTATTACCACCAATTTTTCACTTGTAGCTTCACCATAAACAATTGTTATTTTTCTTAGGCATGGTGAGAAATGCATACTTTCATCTTGCTTTATTTTCTCCTTGAAAACATGAGTCATAGTATGGAGCTATAATAATTGTCAACATGAACACATGATATTCGAATGATCTCTAAAGATATGCGTGTATAAGAAAATGCTCAAGCATATGTAACCATTAGGCTTTTGAGCACTAAATTGGTTCATTTTTCCATTAAATCTAATTCTTGAGAAATAGTGCAACTTGATCATCTATTTTCTTTTTCTTTTCGCAACTTGTAGATTTATACATGTTTGAGATTGACATGCAATCTTACATGATGCAGTCTATGCCATATAATGTACTTATTGATCATATGTGTATTGATGCATGCAAGGATTTGATTCCATCTCATCTTATCTTCCTCAAAAGCAGGGTAAGAAATTGATTAAAGGTATGACAAATTTCCCTACCAAAGTTAAGAATGACCATTGTTGCATTTTTTTATGAAACTCTAAGCTCAAGAAACCAACACTATGATAAAGCTGCAGAAAATAATTCTTGTTGAGGGCTTGAAACTCAAAAGATGTACGCGCAAGAGTGTATATATTCCATGTATGCCTTTGGGATTATCAATCATAGGAGAAGAAAAGCTCGTTTCCATTTGCCTTGGGATTTTATTAACATAACAATTTTTTAGCTATTGTTAAAATAACGGTTTATTGTGAGTCGCAAGTTCTTAAAGAAGTAGATCCCATAATGATTTTTCATTATTTGTTATTTATTTTTTGTAGTCCAAAATAGGCTGTTATTATCATAGTAGATGAAAGACAGTCCTTTGATGTTGGGTCATATGCCATATTTTGGGTTGTCCCAACTACTGCATTTTGACCCCAAAAGAAATCGATAAAAGCAAATGGATTTCTCTTATATACTCGTCTGGAATTTCAATGTTATTCTGTTTCTGAAGTCGGAAGATTGGATTTTGCAAATTTTAAAGGTTTGGCTCGTGCATGAATAAGAAAGAATCGAAAACGTCAGACAGGTGTTCCAAAGACAACTTCTTGTTACTTATGCTTCTGGGCATGTAATTAACATATCATGTATGACCTTAGGATATAGAATCTGCCCCATGTTTACTCAGTTCAGCTCTGGCAAAGAACGAGCAACAATTTTGCCTGTATTATTTTTTGGACAAAGACAAAAAAATTCAACGAAAAGAAAATACTATGCCGTAAGCCCAGATGATTACCCAAAAGATTAACCAAAAAATGAAACGTTAAATATATTGGCAATTGATTTGGGCTTCGTAATTGCAGTCAGAGCTATTATTTTCGGTCATTCAATTAAATAATGTCTATGTTTCAATCATAGGATTACTTAATATATCATTTTATTACAGCGCGCATGTGCAAATATGTAGAGTAACAAGAAAGAAAACGGACTACACATACTCCGTTCCGAAAAGAAGCATATCTCCCATCCCAATTTGTACAATAAAATCCAATGAGGAGGAGGGAGAGGAGGTGGTGGAGGCATTATTACAAAAATTGAGATCCTTAGTAAATCTTCTTTAGATGAAATTGTCACTTTCTTTTTTCATAATATCACTATAAGATGTATGTTAGTGCTAACCAAATTGGACCACTTAGATCGAGCGTGAGCAAATATTATAAATAGTTGTTCGAAGTGGGATTTTTCTAAATTTTAGAGAGTAGATTTCCATTGTAAGTTAATTAATTATAAACGATAGACCAATCAACAATTGAATTGTGGACTCACATTAAGCCGCGCAACCATGTATACTTTGAATTTTTGTTTTTCTTTTTCAATGCCTTCTGAAAAATTAATCATCCCTCCCAATGCCCAAAATACCAATCAAGATCCTCTCTCTATCTCTCTCTCTCCATCCCTCCCTCTCCCCTCAAAGCCCCCCTCTCTCTCTTTCTCTCTCTCTCTCTCTCTCTCTCTCTCTCTCTCTCACGTTGAATATCTTATCTCTACAATGTGTCAACCTTTAACCTTGGGGAACACATCATTTAATCTTAATCTCGTATCACAACCACAAATTGACGTCAAAGATATTAGATCTACAATTGTTTGACTCATTTGCCATGGTCGCTAGCCTCAACCTTGGAAGGTGGAAGGCCTCAATAAGAGATGATAACCTCACATCGATGGCAGAGGGAGAGAAGGATGCCGTATCGCTGATGGCGAGGCAGACACAGTGGCCTTGCTGCTTAATTGTAGAGCAATGTGAAAATAAGAAATGGCCAAAAGAAAAAGAAAAAGGAATAATCACCTAAAATAGATCTCAACCTTTCAAAATTACCGAAACACGATCAGTATTTGCAGACGTGACAAAAACCGTCCCATCCCAATAGAAAATTTGCCCGACTTGATAAAAAATTGAAAGCCCTAAGAATTCTTTTTGACGAAATCAAAATAAAAATCCACAAATCATTGGAAAGAAGTGACTACATTTCAATACATTCATTAGTTTTATTTCGTCAGACACTTCGCTTTTCTAAAATCTTTACTAACCCGATTCTTCATTTTACTCCAATTTGAATTAGTTTTTGGCTAGATTGTCTTTTGATCCAATTTGATAATGGGGTTCCGACCGAACTGTACGTGCAAAAAATTTAAATAACCGAGCCAATCAAGGGGTTGGTGGCTGATGGCATGATGACTTGATCCCACGGGCTTTGGTGATCATTTTCACAAAGCCCGGTCTAGAGGCGGTTGCGACGGCAGGGGCGAACTGGTGGCTGGATCTCAATAGTGAGAGAGAGTCGTCAAGGAAAAAAAATGTAGGGCTAAAGTTCTTGGTGGGGAACTAATCGGATATGTTGAGGTCCAAAACAAATTAGACATGTCAATATTTGATGAAAGAGATAGCAAATGGGTACATAAATGGGTATAGTAGATTTGTGCCCATCTGATCCAGCTACATTTGTTTTTTAAAGACTAACGGTTTGTTAGCTCATCAATTTCCTAATAAAGAGGATCGATACCTATATATTATTGGAAAATACTATTTATAGGAGTACCAAAAGAAATATTGACGAAATATGGCGTGTGGTGAGGCAATCTGAACTTTTGATAAATGGACTGCATCGAGATTGCTTGGTGGTACTTTACTTGCATAGAAAGTGTGTGGAACGGGGTCTAGATGGCGGTGAATTTTAGAAATTTGAGTGCGGTGGAAAGTAATTGCTTTAAAAAAATAATAAATTGGTAGAAATGTGTGGAATCGAATTACATGATAGGAAGGTAACAGAGAAATGTAAATGGGCAGGGAATTGAAAAATGTAAGGAAAATATAAAATAGAAAGCTCTTACAAAGTGTGTTCTCACGTGTGTTTTCTCTATTTCAAGTCTTGGGTTTTTTCTATGCTATTCTCACCTAATTCTCTCAAAAAGATCTCTAACTTTAGGCATAATTTCAATTCTGTCTTAAATTGAAATATTTTTATCTCAAAAAAAAAATTAAAATTACTATAGTCTCAAATATGCCCATAGATTTAAAAAAATCTCCACTAATTTCTTCGAAATTATCGGTATCAAAACCAATTAGAGGTTTTTTGTTATTAGAGTAGGCATCTTCATCAATACCCCCGCATTCATTAGTGCCTCTTAATATTAGTAATCTTGATGAAACTAGTGAAGGCATGAGCAAATTTGAGACTAGTACAAAAGTTGGGGATTTTTTTATAAGAAAATTTCGGATCTTAATTGGAATTAAATCTAAAGTTGAGGGAGAAAGGACTGCACTAGCATGACCACATTATTGCTCCCTATGAGTAATTGTGCAATTTGGGCCATCCATTTCGTTTTTGTATGATGGGCAACCAGACATAAATTTGTTGTGGGAAACCATCAAGAGCTCATACTAAGATTTCTTGATCAAAAATTCTCTCTTATTTTTTCCCAATTTCTCCACTTTCTCTCTAGATTAATTGACGCTGAAAATCATCTCCATCATTAGGAGTTGTAGCTTTGTTTCCGAATATAGTTACTAGGGATTTGGAGTTGCAATTGTCACTATTTTTCTTGCTAAAGAGTTTGTGTTGTTGTTTTAGATGGTTTTAATTGCCTTTCCAACGTCCTTAGTTATTGCCACCACCATTTCTTGATTTTCCAGAGCGGTGCCTTCAAAGCTCTCTTCTCCCCTATTTCATGACTAAGAGATTTCCAAAGACTATGACGTTCTGAGTGATATTGATTTGGAAATTTGCTATCATTAAACTGAGCTGATAATTTAAGTTCACTTCAACATCATTGTGATAGTTTGAAAGGAATTTTTGCTTCAAAACTTGCTTGTAGACTCAACGACCAAACCACACACGAGATGTTTGATGAAATGTAAAAATCAGATTTGTATCAACTTGTCTCGAATGTTTTATTACCTTGAGAGTGTTTCCGCATGTATTATCTCTTTTGTTCCTTTTTGCTCTGTGTCCTTATATTTTCAGAGTGATTATCTTTGGTAATGTCATTAAGTACCTGAATTTTCCTTGTTAGTTCTTTGCATCCTACCAATCTTCTGCAATATTGAGGCATCATTGTTGGAAAGGCTAGTGAACGAAGATGGTTGTCTTGTGGAGGTTGAAGATGGATGGTGGCTGGATAAGAGGCACTTAATCTCGTATTTTCCAAGGAAGCTGGTGGTTAGCTGAATGTTAGTTTTTCTAGCTTTTGCTTAGAATTTATGAATGAATTGGATATGTTAGATTCTAGGAACAATGAAACGTTGAAGAAGACAAACACAAGGCGTGAGGAAAGAAATGAAAATAAGAAAGATATGTAAAATGAATAATAAAAGAGAGGGAAACTGATAAAGATGTGTTCAGTAAAGATAATAGAAAATGGGCTTAGTGTAGGCTTGAGCGCATTTATATTTGTTTCTTGGGCTTGTTAAGTTCACATCTTATTCTACATGTAGATCAGGCCCAAAAGCCTTACCTACATCCTTGTGAGTTCCATGTTTGACCACAACCGTGGACGGGGCCCAAGGGCCTAGCCCATGTCCCTTTTTATCAGAATAAATAAAATAATAAAATAGCAAAAACATAAATAAGGAGAAATTATAATTTGATCATATCGACAGCGTCTAGGCATAGAAGGAGAAATAATAACAAATAATAAATAATAAATTATTTATACGTATACTTTGAAACTAAGCTAAATCTAGCACTAAAAGTTAACAGTTTAATCAAGGTCTCTATTTCAAGCCATCTTTCCATTTTTTTAATTTTTAATTTTTTTAATAAAAGGGGACACAACACGTGCTAGAAGTATTCTAGCCCAAAATTCTGAGCGGAAAATTTTCATTAATCTTTTGCTGGAAGTCTTCTAGAAAATGTATTTGGAATGTAAACAGCACGTGCACGAGGCATGCATAGGGTGTGCATGGATTGCCTTGATGACGAAAACGATGGAGATGGAGCCGGCACCGAAGACGATGGAGGCGGTGGTTGGCGTAGACACGTGATCGATGATTCGCTGGTGCAGACAGCCAAGGGAAGTGCGGAGCTTGGGGCAGGGCGGTGGCTGGATGAAGGAGGAAGAGATATAGAGAAGAGGATAGGCGTGATAAGTATTAAATTTTTAATATATTTACTAAAAAATACACACCCTGTTAGTTAGAGACATGGCCCTTATAAACAGTCAAATATTTTCTATATTATTCACCTCTAATTCTTAAAAGCTTTGTAGAGATTCATTACCTATTTTTTTGACAAATCGATCCTTTCCTCCAGCACTCATGGATAGAGACATTCATTAGGAATCCATCCGTGCTTCACGGCTAAAGGGCAAAAATATTCATTACATGCTAGTCCTTATTCCTCGTATCAGTCCATGAAATCTAGAAGTAACTCTATAATAAAGCTATTTGTTAGACTAGAAAGTCTATCATAATTGTTAAGTCAGGTGTAACTCCCAATTATAGCTTCTAGATTAGAACTTTCAAAGAAATTAAATGTTTGCTGTTCTTTATTAACATTTTAAATTAGTTTACTACAAAATTAATATGGAAAATAATTGCAAGCGCCAACTAACATTGCTACATAATTTCTCATCGTTGAAATAGTAACGTGAAAACAACATGATCTTGCAAAGAATTCAATGCAAGAGAATCTGAAAATAAATGAAGAATAATAAAGGATATTAAATATTTATGTGGTTCACTATCTACATCCATGGAAGAGATGATAGCAAATAATCCATTAATAATTGGAGAATTAGAGTAATAATTGCTCACATGCTTGAATATTTTTCACTCCTAAAAATTTAAGCCCTAACAAAAAAAAAATTCCAAATTAATAACTTGGTTTAGTGTAAACTCGTGGCACAAAAAATTTATAGTGGCTCACAATTTTTGCCAAAGAAACCCAGTTATATGTGTGCCATTTCAAAGATCAACAATTTTACACGTCCATCAATGGATAATGCCACGATAACAATTTTAAAAGCGGATTCAGTTAATAATCCTAACTTACAATATCCAATTCAAATCTGATTTGGTACGTGAGCTCAAATTCAAAATATAATTTAACACTCATTCTGACCGTAATTTCCCCTTCTTTCTTTCCTTTTTTTTTTTTTTTTTTTTTTTTTTTTTTTCCAAATGCTTGGGTTGGTCCGTAGCCCTTTTACTTCTAGCATATATTTTTTAAATTTTGCAGTCAGTCATAATTTATAAACCTAAAGATTTTATATTTAAAAAAAAAGGAAAAGCAACAAGCAGAAAAGAAAACGGTACTTTTGAAATGAGATTCACGTCTTCACGTCCTCAAATCTTTATCGAATCCCTTTCTCTTCGGTAACCACCTCGCAACGCCGTGGCTCACATCCTCACGTACTTGAAATGGGCGACACCCACGTCAGGAGCCTGAGTAAAGACGAAAAAGAGGAACCGCCTTTAGGAGATCGTGGCTGAGAGCGAGGAGGGAGTCTAGGGTTTCCACGTGGAGATTGGGTATATTGAATTGTGGAGTCGGGCGGGATCATCAGCTTCGAGAGGGAGGCGATCGGAGGTGGTAGAGCGCCTTTGTATGGAGCGACGCAGTGGTGAAGCTCCTTGCTTCCTTCCTTTGCCTGATGTCGCTCCAAAATCTCACGCAGGTTCGGGGGCAGTCGAATAGCTTCTGCACAGAAAATATTGGCATTCCTTTTTAAAAGGTCGATTGACAGGTTGACGACGAGGAGCATAACCGGGACGATGGTGATGATTGGGAATATGTGGAAGAAGAAGGGCCTGCAGAGATCATCTGGCAAGGGAACAAAAGAACAGTAAAGAAAACCATTTTCCGAAGAAGGGATCGGACGTGCAAATGTTGAAAGAGGGTAACTCAGAAGATACTACCTGTTTATGTGTTGAAAACTTGGCATACATTACTTCCTAGTTTTTCTTTCTCCTTGTTTTGGTTTTGGTTTGAATTTTAAATTTGAGGTTTCGTAATTCACTGCCAGGAGGCTGAAAAGCCGACCTTGAATCCTCTCCCTCCACTGTTCGAAGAATATTTAGAATATAAGAATTGATCGCCAATGTCAGCTCAACAGAAGTTAGAAAATTTCGCTCTCCAAGTGCCTAATTTTGGACTGAGCAGGAAGCTAATTATGATGGTCATACGTCTAGTTATATTTTTCTGGACTGATTTGTTCAACTTTTTTGTAAAATGTTTTATTTTTGCCTGTCGGTTTGCTTAACAGGATGAAGCTCATTGCTCTTTCATTCTGAAAAATGGAGTTTGTTGGTTTGCTCCACGATGCCTTCGTCCAGTTCATATATCCTGAGCATTTTGGAGCACCGATACTGTTTCCAGAATGATGGACAACTGGTAAGAATAATTAGTGCAATTAAATTTCTATCATAATATGGCTTTCATTTGCAAACATCTTTCACTGGTTTCATATAAACTAGGGATGCAATTTTTTGATCACTGCCGAGACTTAGGGCTTTTTACTGGAGAAGCAAAAGAAAAACATGAAGTTATATTAATACAAGGAAATTACATCCATATTTATACCACATTAGATATCGGTAAATATTGCAAAAAAGGAAACAGAATTGATCAGAATCAAGGCAAAACTGAATAAGTGATCCTTATGGCTCACTAGTTGCTTTGTTTGTTTCCAAAGGTTGATTAGCCTAATTGCATAATGTAACTTAAAGGAGGAGGGATGGAAATTTGGTGGGAAACAGAAATCCATCATTACTGTTTTTTACCATCCCTTGGGAGTTTTAGTTATAAAATTAGATACGGTTGCCTTAGCCCCATCCATGGCATTAGTTTCAAGGAAAGTCGATACATGAGTAAGGCGTTTTGCGGTGGCTAAGGACCATCTTTCCCACTAGCCAGAGATAGGATGATATAAAGGAGGCCTTTGTGCCAAAAGTTGTTGAAGGATAAAATGTGCCGGACAAAGCTGGAGCTGTTCTTTTTTGTTGCATTGATTTGGGAAGCTAGTTATATTACTGAAGATGGAATGATGCAAATTGGGGTGCTGTCAGTGGAATAATGATTGAAATTTGGTCTTTTTAGGATGGGGTTTGGAAGTCTTTGCTTAGAAGAGTGCATATTCTTGCCATTGACACTACTAGCTGCGGAGAAATTGAAGATCTATACCCCTTTTCTAGGGAAGTTAGTGTTGGGTCAAGTTTGGATTAGAACGAAAATGGTTCGACTCATATTGATCTATTTAATCCATTTTGGCACATTTCCATATGATGTAAATTTGAAAACCAATGCCTAATCCAACTCAACACACATCCGACTCATATTATTAGAACATATTAATATTTAACCTAACTTAGAAAAACCCTTACGTACCCTTTTAACCCACTTTAACCCACTTTAAGCTCTTTGCGTGTATTTATTCTATGAATAAAAACTTCACATCAAATTGAAAATATAAAATTAGTAAATTAAACAAAGAACGTAAAAAACCTATAAATGAGGGTCTTGTCTTCTAAATCTTCCTCATGCCGAACCCCAAATAACCAATTGTCTTCTAAATCTTCCTCATGCGAAACTCCAAATAACCAATCTCTAGTGCACAATTTCACGGGAAAGAGAACTGTGATATTTATTTAAAATGTGCCCTTCAATGCTAAAGGCTGACTTACAGGCAATGTAAGTGAGAAGACAACTCAATATACTAATGCGAATTAGCTTCAAATAATCAAGAACATTACAATAAGGTTTTTTTCTTGTTTTAAATATCAAGCCTATTTCCCTTCAAATACAAATCCAATTGTGACATTGTAGATTGCAAGGCATAGTGTTTACTTTTGAACGCATTATACTCATCAAGATTGTTCCCAATGTTCTCAAAAATGTCCTCAATTAAATTGTTACCTCGATTCGTTGAAGATGTAAAGCGATAATCTCTCAACGTAGAGGTCACATGTTCATCAAAAGCATATAGAGACTTTCTTGAATAATTAGTACAAATTTCACATGATCATCTATGTCCAACTTCAAATAGCAAAGCTCTAACAAGCGTAGCCAGACAACCCTATAACTCTTCTAATATTTATCAAACTTCTTTTGCATTGCCATAGGCATAGAATTAATAGCTATGTCCTCACTATCTCTCTCCTTTATGAAACAAAACCAGATTAGCCATACTTAATAGAGATATAAATGCTCCATGGGATATCTAAAGTTGAGGGAGAAAGGACTGCACTAGCATGATCACATTGTTGCTCCCTATGAGTAATTGTGCAATTTGGGCCATCCATTTCGTTTTTGTATAATAGGCATAGAATTAATAGCTATGTCCTCACTATCTCTCTCCTTTATCAAACAAAACCAGATTAGCCATACTCAATAGAGATATAAATGCTCCACGGGATATCTAACTCCAAAGAAGAGAGTAAAAATATCATAAAAATGTTGTAACAAGAATGCAATTTCCTTAGCTGTGACTCAATCTTAGGGTAACATTAAATGCATGAAGAATGGAAGTTCCATATTTTCTTTCTTAGGAGCAACTAGGACGCGATACTTGTATTCAACGAATTGTCAATCATAAGTCACATTCGTGCAATATGATTAGCAATTTACATAAACAACATAAAGGCAATTTAGACCAATTCTACCCTTCCTAGTTTTAGCTTTCTATAGGAGAGCTCTTTATAGAATTTTAACCCTTCAATAGCAGTTGTACACAAATTAAGCATGAACATAAGCCTTTCTTTATCTATCTTTGTGGTGTTCAAGCAACTTCGATACAAATGACACTTTGCCAGGAAATGCTTGAAAAGGGTCTAAATGTGTGGTTGTATATCTGTAGCTCACATGTAGACCTGCAATGCCTAGGAAGCTCCTTTAAAAGAGCTTGAACGACTGATACACTCCCACCTGCCATGACCAGTAAGAAAAGACAAATGGAAGAATTATCAAGATCTTCTATACTATTTTGATAAACTTTCACCTGATTGCAAAACCTTTCCTAAAATCACCAAAAAGCCTAGGAGGAGGAGGGGCAAGGGGTTAAAACAAAGAAGCAACCAAATAAAGTTTTCGGATTTGATATTGCCTCTCTAATCCCAATTTAATTAGTTGAAACAAAATGTTGTCTACTAATTGGCTTTAAGATTATATGACGATATAAGATAAAGTCAAGCTGGGTAAACGAATGAATAAAGCTTATGCAAAAGGAAACTATAAATTCAAGATCGAGTCAAACACTAACATCCTCCAACTATACCATGACAATATTACCATGAATGCTAGGTTTACAACTTCTCTCAACTTGATTTACCAATTGTATGTCTAACATGAACATCTATCTCAATTAATTAAAATGAATGGATTCATTCAAACTGAAAAATCATGAGAAAATCAACTTACAATGAACTTCTTACATTGGACCAAATTGTATGATGTCTCTAGTGGCTACATGATGTGTAGAGCTTTTTAATCCAAAATAATTAGATCGTTAAGTTCTCTACATCCTCACCATTAGATGCTATTTCGATGTTAACACAATAGAAAGTCTAACTTAAATGACAGAAAACAAACCTATCTCCATTTGTGTAAATTCTGCACCTCCAACTCAAACTATCAAAATTGAGACCCTCACTAATGCATCTATGGTTTCTTGTTGATTGGTGAGAACTCCATCCTAAACAAGAGGGAAAATTACTATCAACTGCATAAAGAAACATAAAAAAGCTAATAAATATTGAATATTTTTTTCTACTTTACATTACTATGAGCAAAAAATAGAATTTGCTATGTTAAAAGAAAGTGATTGGCCTGCAATTTGAGCAACTCCATTGATCACAAGACCAAATAAAGTGGATCCTACTAGAGAAACATTGTGCTAAGAACCATATCCCAACGAGATATGTGCTAGACTCTATAAATAGTACTATGCTATTTTTTTCACATTACTTTATGCAGGAAAGATCTTGAGGCTGTTGACTTCTGTTAGCAATACAAAGATTGATTATTAGTAATAAACCATGTGAAATTAGATTTAAATCATGTGGATCTCCCCTTTACATTGGATTGTATGCCTAGAAGTACATTAGTTAGATTAAAGGTATCTATTTTTAAAATCGAATCAACTTGGTTGGTTCAAACAGTTGGACTAGTAATGGGATTGCAAACCAATCCGCTTGTTGAGATAGGGAAAGGTGGAAGTTCGCTCTTTTCAAAAATCATTCTTTGCTGGTTATATTATGGTTGAAAATGTTTCATTTGTTTCCTACCACTCAATATTAAGAAGGTGTCCCATTCATAAATTAGATTTAATTATCACACAACATGGCGTAAATCATGTTGTGGCCCCAAACTTGAGTCAACTAAAATAAATGGGTATAGATCCTAAATATTATCTATCTCTGCTTTTCTAGGGTAATTGAAATGGGTATATTCCTTTTGTCTATATTTTCTTTAAACAAGAACAGAGAATTACATATTTTTCTGTGCATATTATCTTCAAGAATCCAAATTCAGGATTATCAAATTGGATTATATACAACAAGGGATTAACTTGTTCTTCCTTATTCTTAACATAATGTCATTCCTTGTACATCACTAGGAAGGGTAAATGATTAGACGATCACCTACAATTTTTATACATGTATAGAAAGCTAAAAATTGACCTATTAGGTGATCGACTATAACTCATTTACATCTTACCCACTCCACCAAAGACTGTTGGTCCTCAAGCAGATTAGCATCTGATGCTTTTCATCCCATGAGTAGCTCTGCCAAGACCACATTGAATGAGTAGACATCGTCCTTTTCCATTAGCTTGCCACTTGAGTAATATTAAGGATCCATGTACCTACATTTGACAAACCATCAGTGGTATAGACAAAAACCATCAGTGGTACGACAAACCGAAAATGAACTTACCAGAATGTCTCCATTATGCGCGTGCATTCATGCATATCTATACCTAAAGTGAAGTTGGCCAGTCCAAAGTCTGCGACCTGACATCAAAATGTTAGCTTTCATAACAATAACTTGAATTCAATAAACAACTGATTGATATTATCATGTCATCATAAGTCAAAATCAAAGTCCAAAAGAATATTGGAGGACTTTATGTCATGATGAATAACTCTAGGATTGTTTGAAAGGTCAAATCAACAAAAATGAAACCCGAAAATTATTATGGTAATGATAAGTTTTTTTTTTTTGGGAAAAAAATACTCACACTCTTCATGTAAGTAAGCCAAGCCTCGAGTGGAACCTAAAGTCACCTTCATCCTCTTAGGCCATGGCATGATTGGGCAATTAGTACCTACAATGACATCTAGGGCAATTATAATCAATCAGATTTTGAGCTCTGAAATAACTAAGCATATAGGATAAATACTGACCGTGCAAATGAAAGTCCAATGTGCTGTTTGAGACAAACTCATATACTAGAATTCTGAGTGTCAGCAATGCAATATCCAACCAAAGAGAAGGTGACGATGGTGGATACGGCTGATGATATTGACCTTCGCTCGAAACTCCCTCTCCCCCTGTCGACTTTAAGCTTTTAGTTGCTTGATGGCAACTAATTCCTTGCTCGAGAGTACTCTGTTATGAACGAGGTTGAAATTGCCTTCGCCGAGTATATTAGAATTAGAGAAATCATCCGTTGCCATTTTCAGCTCTTTGTATGTAAAGGTCTTATGCCGAACACCAAAGGCTATGCCTAGAGAAAAAAGAGATCAGACGTTAGGACTTGATTCCACTAGCTTAATAATAATGACAAAGCATAGTTGGAAGAATTGATGTTACAAATCTTGGTATTATGAACATATTACTATTGTGATCCAAATGCATATCAAATTTTGATTGAGGAATTAACATCGATTGTCCTCAAGCTTGTCCTTTTCATTGAAAGTGATTTTAATGCTCAATTACAATTTGCTCTACATTTGGATCACAAGAGTTACATGTTCATAATACCAAGATTTCTAACATCAATTCTTCTAACTATGCTTTTCATTATCATTAAGCTAGTAGAATGGGTCCCAACATCTGACCTCTTCCATTGCCCTAGGTGTTCCACATAAGACCTTTATGTATGAGGAGCTGAAAATGACAATGGATGATTTTTCTTATTATGGTCTACTCAATGAAGGTGATTTTGGGCTCATTCATAAGAGAGTACTTCCGAGCAAGGAATTGGTTGCCATCAAGCAACTAAAAGCTAGAAGTTGGCAAGGGAAGAGGGTGTTGGGAGTGGAAGTCAATGTCATCAACCATATCCATCACCATCGCCTCATTTTTTGGTTGGATATTGTGTTTCTAACACTCAGAATAATAGTTTATGAATTCGTCTCAAACAACACGCTAGACTCTCATTTGCACAGTCAGTATCTATCATGCATCCTTATTTATTTCAAAGCTCAAAACCAATTGATTATAACTACCCCAAATGTTATTGCAAGTATTGATCACCCTATCAATTCTCGGCCTAAGAGGATGAAGGTGGCTTTAGGTTTCGCACAAGGTTTGGCTTACTTACATGAAGAGAGTGAGTATTTTTTTTTTTCAAAAAAAAAAAAGCCTTATCATTATTATTATAATTTTTAGGTTTCTTTTTATTGATTTGACCTTTCTGGTAATCCCAAAGTTATTCATTGTGATATCAAGTCCTCTAATATTCTTTTGGACTCCGATTTTGATGCCAAGGTGCGAAGACATGGTAATATCAATAAGTTGTTTATTGAATTCAAGTCATTGTTATGAAAGCTAACATTTTGATTCCGGGTCACGGACTTTGAACTTGCCAAGTTCACTTTTGGTACGAATACGCATGTATCCGTGTGCATAATGGGGAATTTTGGGTATGTTCATTTTTGGTTTATCGTAGCACTAATAGTTTTTGTATAATACCACTGATTATTTGTCTAATATAGGTATATTGATCCTTAGTATTACTTGAGTCACAAGCTAATGGAAAAAGCCAGTGTCTACTCCTAGTATGCTAGTCGCACGAATTATTTACTTGTATGAACACCTTCCTGACACAAAAACACCTTCATCTTGATCTTCCATAGCCTAAAATTGTTTTGGCCATTGAAAAGTGCCTCTTCAAACTTAATAGATGCCATCTCAAACAAAAAGACCTAAATTCCTTCACTCTACTACCAATTTGTTGCAGAAAAATGTTGATCAAAGATGCACCAATCTATGAACAAGTAGCAAGAATGAAAGAATCAAAATTACACAAGAAGCAAGACTTACGTCAAAAATCCAAAATAGGAAGAACCACGAGGAGTGAGCAATTTTACTATCTTCAACAAACAACACGAGAGTACAATCCAAAAGCTCTAAATGTGATATCTTGAAATTCAATCCCGTTTCGATAAAATGAAATGTGCATATCGTCGGCGCGCCTATGGTCCTTTGTTTCTGAGCTGATCACTTACGAGTTAACTAACTTATTGGGTGAAGCCATTAAGGGATATATCCACGGTAAAATCCCTAAAAGCTACCTAATTTATTGGATTGGACTAAAATCACGTCCGGTCGATTTTAACCATGAAATTTGATTCGGTTTTGGGAATCGAAAATTCGAGCGTGTCACAATTCATTTTTAGGACCATCTCATCATCTGTCAAATTATTGACGGGTCCGAAATTTCAATAAAAAATTATCGGAGGAAAAATTGAAGATCGAAAGAAATTAAAAAGGGAAAGAGAAATGGAAAATAATAGTAGTAATAAGAATAAGGTAATTTTCTCATTATTGTACTATTTTCTTCTTCTTTTTCTCTCTCCCGTTTCTCTCTCTCTCTCTTTTCTCTCCTTCCCTCCCCCTCGTGCGATTCCCCCCCCCCCCCCACCGACTGCCTACCCCCTTCCCTTCTTCTCTCTCCCCATTTGACTAGTCAAAGGCTTATCTCTTCTCTCTCTCTCTTCTCTCTTCTCTCTTCTCTCTTCTCCCCCACGTGACTAAAAGCCCCCCCTCCTTGTTTCTTGCTCGTGAAAACCAGAGACGAGGAAGAAGGATAGCAGCTTGTCGAAGCCAGCCACCGTCGCTACCCGTCTTGCCGCCCACGCCTGTGCCCGTGCGTCCGCCGCTCGCCGCCGTGCGCCGCTAGCCCCATTCCCTCTCACCAAGCATCCTACCCGAGCGAATCCGCCTCTGTCCAGCCCTGTTCCGCCCTGTCCAGCCGCCTCTAGCTACCATTCGCCTCCATCCTGACCTCCCCGGCGTCCCTCTCGCCCTCCGTCAGCCTCCCCTCGCTACCCTAGCTGCCAGACCAGCCTCGGCTAGCCTTGAACAGCAAGTGGCCGAGTGGGTATCCAGCGACTTCGGGCCCACTTTTGGGCCGTTTCCGAGCCTCGGATTCGTGAGTCGTTTTGGGAAGAAACGACCCTCGTGTCATCCCCGTCGGATTGGTCCGTTTTGCAGTAAAATCCGGGAGTAATCTCACTAATCCCTGATTAGTTGGCTAATTATACTTAAGGGATGTTTAGTTTTAATTAATTAGGTTTAGGTGGTTAGATTAGAATAGATTAGCGATTATTAGTTAATTGTGATGTAAATTAGACAAATTGATTGTGCAATTAGCAAGTAGACATGGTCTACTATTTATTGAAAGCATCTTGGGATTTTTTCTGACCCTAATTGGGCTTCAATTAGGCTTTTCGGGCCTAAGTGGAATTTTTTGTATTTAAATATTAATTTTTGAAATTAATTAATTATTTATTTATTTCCTGAAAATTCAACTGGGATGGCTAGAGATCGGAATATTATGTTGATGACCGTAGTGAAGTCTATTTATTTAATTGGGCTTTATTTTGAGCTAAATCGAATTTTTAATATTAATTATTTAATTTTTGAAATTAATTAATTATTTATTTATTTTATGAAAATTCAATTGAGATGGTTAGTGACCAGAATATTATGCTGATGACCGTGGTGAATTCCATTTATTTAATTGGGCTTTAATTTAAGCTAAATTGAATTTTTAATATTTATTAATTAATTTTCGAAATTAATTAATTAATTAATTAATTTTCGATTAATTAATTTCGAAAATTAAGATTGAGATCGCCGAAGACCAAAATCTCATGCTGATTGTCATGGCGTAGCCCATTTATTTAATTGAGCTCTACATTGCATGGAATTAAATACATTGTGATATTTTAGGGATTTACCCTAAATTGATGAAAATTGAATTATTGATTGGTAGATGGCCAAGTATGGCTAGTTAGCATTTGTAATGTCTTGTTGAGCTGTAAGCGGAGAGAGTGGTGAGAGCTAATTGAGAATTCTATTGGCTGAAGCCGATCAAGTACGAAGTCTAGACAGGCGTGGTACGGTGACAAAGTACATCACTGTGCGAAAACGACGCCTTAAAGAACGTACATAAACTGTCTATGACTTATGGCAGACGTGGTTCGGTAATTAAGGATATCAGTATGCGAAAATGGCGCCTTAAAGAACGCATGTAGACTGTCGGTGATTTGTGACCTATGACGGGCGTGGTTCGGTGATTAGGGAGATCACTGTGCGAAAACGACGCCTTAAAGAACGCACGTAGACCGTCTGACACTTATGTCACCTTGGCAAAAACGACACCCGAGAGCATTGATGGAGCTTTGTAACTAAGTATACTATTTAGAGGTTATATAGTGTGGAACTGATGACCTAGGAATGGTCCAACTGACATGTAATCGACTAAGTCGATTGAACTGTGATTTGACTGAGAATGCATGGAGATATATGAAGTATCTATATATAACCTTGAATTGCAGGTTGAGACTGATGCCAAGGTATGTCTTCTGCCCTGTGCGTGTATAGGCAGCATATAGTATAATGGTTTACTAATCGGGCTTTAGTGGGATAGAACTTGCTGAGACGTAGTCTCATCCCGGTTTTGGGAATCATTTCATGACCCCGCTGAGGACCTGAGGAGGAAGAGTCTGAGAAGGAGAACTCTGAGATGAAACCTAAGAAGAAGTATTTTTGGAAGAAGAAGATAATCTCAAGAGGGGATCTTGAGTACGATCCAAATGGACTAAAATTTCATCTTCTTTTGTGAACTCCATTTTGATGTTAATAGAGTAAAGTAAAGAGTTGTGAAAAGTTGTGAAGTACTCTAGTTTATGTCATGTATAAAGGTTTGGTCGATGGATTTCAATATGAAAGATGTGGTCTACTTTTCTATCTTGTTGTTTTATTGTCTGGGGATTTATAACTGCTTCTGCATGTGTTTAATAATTGAAAGGATCAGCGATACATAGTCCTAGGATATCGCATTTTAAAATCGACCAAGTAATGTGTGCGGGCCCAAGGATTGGGGTGTGACACTAAAACCACTTGATGAGCCACAAAATATAAATATCCAACAAGAAGATAAGAAAAAATAAAACAAGAAATGATATAGAGGCTAGGGTTAGAGATGTGTATTAAACACATTTCTTTTATAATCTTCCTTTAGAAATCCCTAAAAGAAAGGTAAATGATCTAAAATACCCTTATCTCTTAATTTGAAAGTCAAAATTCAACAATTTCAACATTGACATTAAATCTACAAAAGAACATTAAGTCCTAAATTGAGACTTAAACGTCTCACCGCTTACATTTGACATCACATGTTAGATTGGTCACGAAAGAGCATGTACTTGTATTATAGGAACATGGCCCTCTCTAACTTATTCCAATGTCATCCTTCTTCAAGGCACTTTCGCCCCCGTTAAGTCCTAAATTGAACTTTTCATAATTAAGTTGACTTTTTATGTTGACTTGAAATTCTTAACTTGCCCTAGACAAAATATCGACTACATTTGGTTGTGGTTCTTATTTGTGTATACGATTTTAACGATGACATTTATCAAGCAATCTAGATACATAAATAATTTCTTGGCAAAAAATTTAAAATCGGATACATCAATTTCATATATTCATTTAAATATGCATTTTTTTGGTGCAGAATTTAAATATGCATTTCATTTAGGAAAGAAAGTTGCATAAATTTCAAAAAGGGCATAATGGTATTTACACGGGTTATACTGTATGGAATGTTAACATGTGAGAACTTCACTTTCCTAAATGCAATTGCTCTTTTAATATGCTTTGTTTCTGTTTCATCTATCATGGCATTGTTTGGAATTTAACATGAGCAGAGATTATTTCTCAACCCATTCATTCAAATACTTGCTAGGTTCTTTGGCTAGCAACTCATAGGACATGAACGATATCGACAGGGAATTTGTGTAGTTGAATTTTGGGTATGAGTTGAGATAGTTTGATAAATGTCTAAAGTGACATTTGTTGGTTTAGTTGAGTTACGAGTGTATATGAACTTTTGATGGATTGTAGAAACTCTAATCCTTTAAACAACTTGCTTGTTCATCATTATATACACACGTGTGTACATCGAATTACAATCATATCTTGATTCAATCATCACCAATATTAATTGCATTGTGGAGGCCCCAAGAGGATGTGTCGAATTGCAATTCCAACCAGAAATGGAAATCTTCCGCATTGAAATAAATCAACTTATAACCAATTTGTTATATTGACATTATGATGCCTTCTATAATTGGTCTTTTTTCTAAGATTAATATCCATGGAATGGAAGAAGGAAAGCAAGTTGTATGTTCATGAGGTCCATACATTTGGGAATTTGTTAACCTATCATTCCCTTGAATTGCTTTATTGTAATCCAACAATGTTTGCGGATGGAGATTAAGGAATGCAAAGATTAAGGATGAAGAATCAAGGGAATAATCAAGGACAACCCTCTTATAATTTTCCTCATAAATGTCATTTCTTTCTCCAAAGTAATTATGAATTCTAGAGGAAGTCCATTACTCACAGTGATTAAAATCAAATTAACCTACCAGCAATAGGTATTAGTGGGTTTCGAATTGATTCCTTTCCTGGGTAAATTTTGGAGGATGTCTCGAATTTGAACCTATAAGGAAAAGTTAGAAATGGAGAATGAATTAGTTAAAGAGCGCTAGTTAGCTGCATTATGTAGAAGAATGGGGCAAATATGGTCAGAGGATTTCGTAGCCAACGCGTTTGAAGAAATTCCAGAGGATAAATGGAAAGCATGTAATCTCATACTACTTGAGAAACTCTTTTCCAGGCCAAATGTAAACTTCCAGGCCTTTTTATCCACAATGAAGAAGGCATGGAAGACTGAAAACATAGTGTGTGAGTTAGTGCAATCGGGCCCATTCTCATTCACTTTCAGAGAGGAAGCTGACTTGAAAAGAGTCTTGGATGCTAGCCATTGATGTTTTTCGAGGAACTTGCTTATTCTATAGAAACTACAACCAAAGGTACCTATCCACCGTCATGTTTTTACTCATTGTACATTCTGGGTGCAAGTGTTGGGAATTCTGATAGTTCGAATTACTAAAAAGACGATGATGGAGGTGTTTAGGAAGATAGGATAGGTGGTGGAACTAAAAATAGACAGTAAAGATGGTAGCCCGTATAAGGTAGGAAGAGCGAGTGTGTTGTTAGACTTATCACGCCCCCTATGGCCAGGAGCATTGGTGAATTTTGATAATGATTAAATATCAGTTGACTTTAAGTAAGAGAGGCTTCCTTATTATTACTATTCATGTGGCCAAATAGGCCATTATATCACAAACTGTGAGGAAATCCCTTACGAGGAACTAAGGTCGAGGGAGGACGTAGCTGGAAATTTCGAATATTGGCTGAAAGCGGAAGCTAAGAAAAATAGTCCTTTCTAGAAAATGTATTATGGGGAAGAGACACCTTGTGAGGAACAAGAAACAGTTGCAAAAACTCCACCGGTTGGTACCATAGAGGTCTCGACCAATAATGAGAACTATGAGATGCAATTGGAGTATCCTATGGAAGCTCAACCCTCATAATTACTCAAGTTAAAATGGAAAGGTATAGCTAGTGAGTCTACGGTAGTGAAAGACAAAAGAGACAAAGGCTCTCTACTTCTTCTCTCAGATTCATCATGGATAGAAACAATGCTTAACAGCACAGCTATAATACACTAAAATAGTAAGAAGGGCCATATTCCCCTAACGAGCAAGAAAATGAAGAGGGCCAAGAGTTATGATTTATAGGGGATGAATGCAAACGCTATTGATGAGACTCTACTTCTCAAAACACCTATCCAAGTGGATGAGGGAGCACATGAATGGGCTTTGGTGGCTAGCCCTAATAAGCCACCGGGGAATAAATGAAAGTTTTGAGTTGATACCATCAGAGATTAGGGTCTGCCCTGAAGTTTCAGCATCTCTGAGCCCTTATGGCTCTTGATAAACTTGACTTGGTGTTCCTTATGGAGACGAAGAATAGGAAAACAGTGGTGGACAAAGTTAGACAGCAACTTAAGTTCAATGAGTCATTTATCATTGATCCAATTGGCACAGCAAGGGGACTAATAGCAATGTGGAATGAGGAATTAAAGGTGGAGGTACAGGAGTATTCAAAGGAGCTGATTGATATTATTTGCAGGGACCTTACTTATGGAACCCTGATGAGAGTATCCTTTCTACATGCATCTACTGATTTCCAAAAGAGGACGTGTTTATGGCAGAAACTTCGAGCAATCCACCATATCAATTCCTTACCATGGATTTGCATGGGGGTTTTCAACGATGTTCTTAATTACCGAAAAAGGATGGAAGACGAGGGATGGATCATTATCGAATGGTGGCTTTTCAGGAGATGTTGAATGAATGTGCATTAATGGATATTGAAAGCAAGGGTTGTGCCTATACATGGTCGAACAACAGAGTTTGGGAAAATCTGGTAAGAGAACGCCTAGATAAGGTGTTATGCAACGTAGAATGGAGAGTGGAGTTTCCAAATGCAGAGGCTATTGCTTTGCCAACGATAGGCTTTGACCATAGTCCTCTTATCCTCAATCTATATCTGAATATCATAAGAAGGAAAAAAGAGTTTCGATTTGAGGCATATTGGTTAGAAGACCCAAAATGCAAGGATATTGTTAAAGGAGCATGGAATGATCACCATAACACACTTGGAGACTTAGTACAAAAATCACAACAGGTGGTTGGTGCATTGAGAATATGGAGCAAAGCGAAATTCTTTAACGCACATAAGCAAATTGAGCTTTTAAAGAGAAGACTAACCGTGTTAACTAATAGCCCTGAATGAGCTAAGTACAGGGAGGAAATCCAACAAATTAAAGAGCGGATTGAACAGTTGTGGAGGCAGGAAGAAATGTACTGGAGTATGGGATCCTGCATAAACTGGCTAAGCTGGAGGGTTAGAAATTCTAAATATTTTTATGCTACTACGGTCCAGCAGAGGGTACGGAATAGAATCACAATGCTGAAAATGGATGATGATCATTGGTGTCAGGAACCTAAAGCACTAAAGCAACATATTGGTCAATTTTACCAATCCCTCTACACTACTAAAGGTCCTAGAAATTTTCAACTAGTCCTAGATCAATGCCCACAACTTGTCAATGCAGAAATGAATGAGTCCTTGCTGAGGAGGGTAACAATGGATGAAGTGAATGAGGTGGTTTTTCAAATGGGAGCCACTAAGGCACCTGGACCTGATGGGCTTGGAGGGCAATTTTATCATCATTATTGGACTGACATTCAACAAGATGCATTCCAAATGGTCGATAGCTTCTTCACTACAGGTGTCGTGACCCGATCTCGCCGCCCCTCGAAATGTCCAAGGAAGGGAAAGGTCGGGTTTATGGGTACTTTGATCATGAGAGTTTCCTCACGAGATCGCGAGCTCTCCCAAGCTCATACCCCGCGTGACAGCGGATTTATTTATACGATATAGGTATTTAACAACCTAAAATATATACAGGAGTCACCACTAACCTTATTTTGGGGGTCGGCTAGAAACCCAATCGAGGGTCGAGAGTGTTCCCTCGATTCTTACATAATCAGATATCTAGGTTTAGGGACTTGAGTTACGCTAATATTGCTATTAGCGCCCTTTCGGTACCTAAATAGTATGTTGTGTTTTTTTCCAACGTGTCAATGCATTTCTTTTTATATTTTCAAGATCGTCAATTCTATACTAAATGATCATGCGTGATGGATTACTTTCATTCTATTCTATTTCTAAGAAAAAAAAGAAAGGAAAACAATCAATAAAATTGAAAGTGTAAGACATTAAGTAAACAATCAAGAAAGAGCAGTAAATCTATCAGGCAGTCCTAAAAAAATAAAAGAGAAAACAATCGGGAAAGAAAAGAAACCCGCAACTCGTCGGGTTTTATACAATGCATGAAACCCGAGACATATGTCGGGAAAACAAATAGTACATGACAATGGTCGGAATGGACATCGACCTCCACCATCTTCACGCTTTATCTATGTTCAGGATCCTAATCTAAACCTAATATAAGACACATGGATTCCTTGCCTCATCTTATATGACTAAGATAACGCATAGAAATCGTTATTATAACGAGTGAACATAGGCATCAGACATGAACATGAATTCAACAAATTCAAGTCACAAACATCAATTATAACTTGGCGATAGCATATTATGAATATACACAACATTTATAGCCAATAATATAGCATGTTATATATCATCAAAGTTAGTATGCATGATATTCTAAAAGAAAGTTTTAAGAATGCATGTGCATCCATCAACCAAATCATCCATCACAAAAACTGAGTATTCGATGTAGGCTTGATAAAAGCACAATCAATAGCTATCTTATCCTATAATTTCTATGCTGGGTAATCAGCATATGAGGAAAAATTTCATGAAAGAATCATCTCAGGATTTCTAATACGTGAATCTCAGATGAAAGCTTAATATGTGCACGTCGAACTTCTAGCTTATCACTTCATGAGACAACGACATTAAAGAGCTCAAAATAAGCGTAACAGAAACATACTCAACAATCACAGCAGCTAGTAGATTTCAAATCAAATTTCCATCACAGTACACAATTTTAAATGCAGATCAATTATCCAAAACACATCAACTCGAGATTTCGAAGTTTATGACCTCAAATTTGCCATAGCAAAAACTAAGTACTGAGGATCTACAAATTTCCAGAATCAAACATTGATGCGGTAACATTCATTTGACTAGGCAAATGACAACCAAATCATGCACATGATACGTCATTAGAAAGCTTGAGAAGTCTCCTATGAATCCTTAGAAGGTCACGAACACAATTGAAATCATTTTCTAGCTCAAACAAAGATATTTGGCAAAGAGGTCAGATCAGTAACAGAAACAACCACACAGACCAGAACAATTTTCCAGATTCTGGAGTAGACTTTTTAAAGAAGATTTCATGTGACTAATGATATCAGATCATAGTGTATTATAGCTCGTTGGAAAGCTAGTCGAACCATCTTTAGCTCTCATGAAGGCATCAAACACAGAAAACCACCGCAACTAGCTCGTATTAGGTCATTTGCACAAAAGGTCATTCGAAACAGAGAATCAATCAGAACAGCAAAATTTCAAATAATGTCAAGGATATTCTAGACATACTCGACCTGGGTAAATGATCTTCAATTATCACGAAATTTTTATTTGATATAGATTGGAACCTAATGAACAACTTTCATTTAGGCATCAACTTTAGAATATAATCACAAAAAATCATATGAAAATGGCAAATAACTTAGGTCATCAAAGTAGAGCATTAAAACATAACACTTAATCATTTACAAATTGTAGCTCTGAATTTCTAAAGAATGCAAATGATCATAATCAACATATTGATCATCTATTATCCATTGCGACATCTATAATCCATGATTTCAGCATGCAAGCAGAATTGTGATAGAGCACACGAGACTGCAAATTGTGATTGTTTGATGACAAATTGCCATGAAACTGAAGCCATATATTCTCACAAACACGTATGAGTTTACTTGATCAAAATGACATCAATATATAATCAAACTAACCTGAAGTTGGAATCAAATGCACACCCAATAATGGGATATCAAGACATGGTCAGCATCTGGTATATGTAAGCTCGTAACTACTACAATTGCAAAATTGCCAAGAACAGCCGAGGGCAATCCCAACATCATCATTTGCTTAAAAAGCATTCAAACAAAATATAAATGGCAGACTAAATCAAAAGTTATGACCATTAAAATCTACTGCCAAAGTATCTTCATTAGGAAAGGTCAGATGTGAAAGGGGCAGCAACCTTTTTCTGTTTACCTATGTATGTCGCATAGAGAGCTATGTATGGCTAACTAAAAAAATACACTCGTGGAGTTCACCATCATGATCAGCATGTTATTAATCGATATTAGCAACGTGCCATACCATGTGCAAAGCAAACAGTTCAAGAGAGCATATATATGAGGCAGCCTAGAGAATTGTTTTGTTGACTGATGTTTGATGATTCTTCTAAATGTTGGTATAGGAGATACAAATAGGCCAATAGCGAAGACGTTATCCAATCGAACCAAAGACAGTGCCGAGAGAAAAAATGCGACAGATCATGACAAGATAAAGCGATCGAACCATAGAGAACAATCTAAGAGAGAGAAATAGAGAGAAAAAGGAATTAAACTACAATAGAGCAAAAATATACTCAAAACAAAACCTCCACTCATAGACTTTTTTGTCACTTATCAGCAGAGCACTTCTTAACAGATCGTTTCATAAGTTGCATGTAACTAGATACACCACAAAAGATAACTAACGACGAAAATGAAAAGGGACAAATCAAGCATGCCGAGAACGTCGATTCACGTAGAACTAGAGAGGGTGATCAGTTCACTCACCAGTCCGTACTGTCGGGAAGGGGAGATCACTGAACTGCTGTGAGTAATCGGGCAAACGACACAAAGAAATGATCGAAAGCTATTGTCGACGCCACCATCACTGTAGTTGTTGCTGCCACCATCGCTTTCACTACTATCACAGGGGAGCTATCTAATCTACAAACCGAGCGGATCATGTGAATCTGAGCCTTCCGTCGCCGCCGATGCTGTCGACACAAATCTGACCCTTGCACCCCGAGGTCATTTGACTGGCCGTTCCAGAGAATCAGATCCGATGCGTGATAGAGCCGAGAAAATGTTCGAGGTCAGAGAGATCGAACAGGAGAGGAAAATAAGGGGCCAAAAACCCTAAAGGATCGACAGAGAGAGCGGGGAAGAGAGCTCACATGCGATCCCCGACCGCCGGTCTTAGATCGAGCAAGCGAGCGAGCGATAGCTCGAACCAGAATAGAGAGATCGAAAAAGCAGAACAAGAAGACGATTGGAAGCCGTCACTGTAGCTGAAGTCGCCGATGTCACCAATGTTTGCCCCAAACTGAGAGAGATCCGCCGAGAAACCTTCAGAATCACCAGAACCGAGAGTGATTGAGAACCCCTTCGTGATACTTGATCTTTGCTTTTCCGATTTCCGAGGGTGATTCGCCAAACCAGATTCGTTGCCGTCGTTGCCGCGGTGACCGTTGTCACCTTCGATCAAGAGAGCGATCAAACCTCCAGTGATAATCCTAATTGATCGAGCTCAGATCAATCGAAATCCCTCAAACCAAAGGCGATCAAGAAGGAGCAATCGATTCGCCAGAGAGAATCGCCTTTCGAGAGAGAGTGCTAGCATCGTGAGATCGAGAGAGAGCGTCTGAGAGAAGAGAGAGAGAGCAAGAGATCGAAAAAAAAAACAATCATGAATCCCCTGAGAGAGAATTCGCGCGCGAACGGTTTTTTGAGAGAGAGAGACCTCTAAGAGAGAGAAAAAAAATCATCCAAATGGCCCCCCATTTTGCACGAGCGTCCCTTTTATATATATTCTTTTATTTTCTCTCTTTTTTGTTCGTTTTCTTCTTTTCTTCTTTTTTTTTTGTCTTTTCATTTCATTTCATTTTTTTGTTTCCTTTTTTTCTTGTTTTCTTTTTATTCATTTTTTTTGTTCTTTATATATTTTTGCAAAAATGGATGATTAAAATGTCGATGAAAATTTCGGGTGTCAACAACAAGTACCTTCAATCATAAACTATTGTTCTCATTCCAAAAGTAGCATATGACACATTGTTCTCATTCCAAAAGTAGCAAATCCAGAAAATATCACTCAATACAGGCCCATCATTTTATGTAATCTCAGTTATAAGATTATTTCTAAAGTAATGGCTAACCGTCTTAAGCCATGGCTTCTGGAGATTATTGCAATAGAATAGAGTGTTTTTGTGAGTGGAAGACAAATACAGGACAACATCTTGATAGTTCAGGAGATGCGACATTAACTTCGCATTTGAAAGAGGAAAAAGAAAGTTCAGGCAGTTCTTAAATTAGACATGCAAAAGGCCTATGATCGAGTTGAATGGGATTTTTTGTGTGTATATGAAGAAAATGAGATTCCGCAAGGAATGGGTTCAGTGTGTGAAACAGTGCATTTCCACGATATCCTTTAGTGTGAAAATTAATGGGGAGTCGATGCGACAGTTCCATCCATCCCGAGGCATAAGACAGGGAGACCCACTTTCGCCTTACTTATTTATTATCATGACAAATGTGCTATCCATACTAATGAGTAGGGTAATATCAAATGGAAGCTTGAGGGGAATCAAAATAAATAGGTGGTGTGCAACTATTTCTCATCTATTACTTACCAATGACGCCATCTTCTTCTTTGACAAAACGGTTATGGAATGTCAAAACCTGGGAAATATCCTAAACTAGTATTGTTATGCATTAGGGCAGGCCATCAACTTAAACAATTCAGGTATTTTCTTCAGCCAAAATTGTCCACAAACTTTAAAGAGGAACTTGGCAAATCAATTAAGAGTCCCTATCATAGACAAGACAGGCAAATATTTGGGAATTCCTTCTGACTGGAGGCAATCAAAAAAGTATATGTTTACATGGATCCTAGCAAGGGTTAACTCAAAGCTAAAGGGCTAGAAAAGAAATTGCTGGTAAGGGTACTCGCCCCTCATGGGGATGGCAAAGTTTGCTGACAGGAAGGGAAGTGATTGAATCAGAGATGAGATAGCTGGTGGGTGATGGTAAGCAGATCAGAATTAGGGAAGATGTTTGGCTACCCAGAGGTCGTATTGGAGGAGCTGCAACTCTAAATGAGCCAAAGATTGTGGAGGAATTGATTGTACCTGAAGAAAAAGAATGGAATGTAGTAAAGCTAAAGGAAATGTTTGATGAGAATATAATCCATAAGATCCTTTCAATACCGCTCAGCTCTAATCCATCGTGGTGCAGTCTATTTATTTATTTGAGCTTTACGTTATATGAAATTAAATGAATTGTGATATTTTAGGTATTTACCCTAAATTGATTGAAATTGAGTGAAATTGAATTATTGATTGGTAGATGGCCGAGTATGGCTAGTTAGCTATTGTAATGCCTTGTTGAGCTGTAAGTGGAGAGAGCGATGAGACCTAACTGAGAAATCTATTGGCTGAGACCGATCAAGTACGAAGTATAGACAGGCGTAGTTCGGTGATAAAGTACATCACTCTGCGAAAACGGCGCCTTAAAGAACGCACGTAGACTGTCTATGACTTATGGTAGGCGTAGTTCGGTGATTAAGAATATCACTGTGCGAAAACGACGCCTTAAAGAACGTACGTAGACTACCTATGAATTGTGACAGGCGTGGTTCGGTGATGAAGGACATCACTGTGCGAAAATGGCGCCTTAAAGAACGCACGTAGACCGTCTGTTACTTATGGCACATTGGCGAAAGCGACGCCTTAAAGAACGCACGTAGACCGTTTGTTACTTATGTCACCTTGGCGAAAGCGACGCCCGAGAGAATTAATGGAGCTCTGTGACTAAGTGTATTATTGGAGGTTTTATGAGATGGAGTGAATGACCTAGAAATGGTCCGACTGAGATGTAATCGACTAAGTTGATTGATTTTTGCCTTGATTCGATGTTGTGAACTGATTAATTGAATGAGAATGACCGTGAGTGGTCTTGTTGGCGTGTAATCGACTAGGTCAATTCGATCGATGCTTCGATCTGTGATGTGATTGCTTGGGTACCTATTTGATCTATACTAATATGCAAGTGGAATCTGATGCCAAGGTACGTCTTCTGGCATATGCGTGTTTAGGCAGCCTATAGTATAATGGTTTGCTAATCGGGCTTAGTGGGGTAGAACTCACTGAGACTTAGTCTCATCCCAATTTGGGGAAAACATTTCAGGACCCCGATGAGGAGCTGAGGAGGAGGAGTCTGGGAAGGAGAACTCGGAGGTAAAACCTGGGAAGAATAATTTTGGGAGAAGAAGATAGTCCCGAGAGGGGTCTTGAGTACGGCCTAGATGGATTGAGATCCTATCTTCTTTTGAGATCTCCATTTTGATGTGAATAGTCATGAAGTGGTTTGTGTTTTGTATAAAAATTTGGTTATAAATTTCAATATGAAAAATATGGCCCTGCTTTTCTATCCCATCGTTTTATTATCTGGGGATTTTAACTGCTTCCGCATGTGCTTAATAAATGAAAGGGTCGGCGATAAATTATCCTGGGATATCGCATTATAAAATCGACCAAGTGAGAAGGATGTGTGCGTGCCCGAGGATCGAGGTGTGACATTACCCATCTCTATCCCTTCACGGGATTCTGGTGTTGGTTCTAGTTCCTTATATTCTTAGAAAAACTTGAGTTACAAAGACACTTTCATCCGTGGATCAGTCATGCTTGGTGTCTCCCATACAACTTCCTTCCCAACAACATCACCGTCATCTTTGTTATCTTTAATTTTATGAGCAAGACGACAGCAACGCTTACCTCTAAATTTATGAGCAACACGACGGCAATGCTTACATTCTTTGTTTCCCTTTCTTTTTTCTTGAATCTCATCATTCTTCTCTTCTTCAAGAATCCGAAAAGTCTCATCGTTGTCCATCATAATAAGAATGGGAAGAGGGTGAAAAATGAAGAGATGAGACACATACAAAAATAGAGGGGTAAAATAGAGGAAATGGCTCTCACTCTGTAAATACTATCTTTTTAAGTGTTTATTGCTTTTTTATCATTAAAAAATTACATTTTTATGATTAAAAAAATTCAGTTGGTTGATTTTTTTAATGAAGAGATGAGACACATATACAAAAATAGAGGGGTAAAATAGAGAAAATGGCTCTCACTCTGTAAATACTATCTTTTTAAGTGTTTATTGCTTTTTATAATTAAAAATTACATTTTATGATTAAAAAAATTCAGTTGGTTGATTTTTTTCTTTTTTGCTTTTTTTTGGATTTTTCTAAGGTGGTTAATTAAGAAAATAAAAATTTCATTTGTGGCAGGCAACTATTATTACAAAATAGAGAGAGGAAATAAAATTTTGTCTATAGCTGTGTAATAATGGAGCCTAGCAATATTAAAAATAAAAGAACGCTACTCCAGTTCTAACAAAACCGTCTCTTTCTTTGTCATTCTAGTCATATACAACAATTTACATTCCCCTTTTAACATATTCAACATATTCACCAGTTTACATTTCATCTTTAACATATTCAAATTATTTAACAACATATATTACATCTTTAATCTATTTAATAGCTTATATTTCATCTTTAACCTATTCAAACTATCAAACAACTTATATTCCATATTTAACCTATTTAATAATTTATATTACATTTTTAACATATTCAACATATTTAATAACTTACATTCCATCTTTAATCTATTCAAACTATTCAATAACTTATATTTCATCTTTAATTTATGTGTTAATACCCTAAAAAATCACAAACCGGTATGCTTGTGACAAATTTACCACAAACCATTTTTTCGACCACCAAAAACTCCAAACTGGTATATCTTTGACAAATTTATCCCAAATTGGTACACTTATGACAAATTTACCATTTATTAATTGTCATTAAATTTTATTGTCAAATTATTAAGTTAAATAACACATGACAATTGACTGGTATACTAATTTGAGATTTTATGTTCCATTTGTCACAATTTACAATTTTTGTGATTTTTTTGTGGTATTAATTTAATTTAGCGGAGGGTATATTTGTTAGAAATTTATTAGTTTGAAGTTTTTTATGGTCGAATAAATTAGTTTGAAATAAATTTGTCACAAATGTACCAGTTTATGGTTTTTTATAGTCATGCGGGGTAAATCTGTCATAGGTGTACCAATTTGGGATTTTTTATGGTTAAAAAAATAATTTGGGGTAAATTTGTCACAAGTGTACCAATTTAGAGTTTTTCAGGATATTAACCGTTAATTTATGAATAACTTATATTCAATATTTAACATATTCAACCTATCCAACAACTTACATTCCGTCTTTAATTTATTCAAATTGTTCAACAACTTATATTTCATCTTTAACCTATTTATCATTGCATGCCATGGCACATTACACTGTGCACAAAATAATCTCCTGCAATTCGGACACTCCAATTCCATCACCACCACTGTGCCTTGGTTGCAAATCAACAATGCCGAGCAGCAGTAAAATCTTTCTTCCACTAAAATCCCTGCATCGTATAATGCTATGCACTAGCAATCGAATACCTCTGAAGGGAGTATCAACCGACAATACTCCAATTTCATAATGCCACCACAACCCGAGATAGGACCATCTATAAATGTCACGTAATTGTCAAGCAATGCAATTGATGCAATACACGTGACTACAACTCTTAATCCGAAATAGGTTGCCACTCGTCCTTGGGTGGAAGTAAATTTCACATATAAATCGATTGGACTTAGAATTAGAAGGATGACTTGTTTCATTATAGGGCTTTTGCTTTCACAAGGATTATCAAGTTTCGGTCAGAATTAGTTCATCACCATTTTTGTCCTTCTCATTGAGGCTTTAAGGCATGTTTTAGAGAAGAGAAGCCGCTATCACCTTATGGATGTCCCCATCCTCAATGGCATTGGACTTGGTGCTATCCCCGGCAACATCTCACACATCGTCCTGGTAGGAACGGTTATAATTGCAAGAAAGTTATGCTCTAGTAATGTTACTCTAAAATATTTTCAAATTAAAAAAAACGTAATATCAATGCAAAAGAGCCAAAGGATATTAATAAATATATATATATATATTACTCATATTTGATATTTACATCGGGTTTGGGAGAAAGTTCTCTAGGAGAACCATCTTCTCTGACTCTAAGACAACATGTCCATCTCGCTCCACAACTTGTTTTTTTTTTTTTTTTGGGTAAAGGTAAGAAATATATTGATAAGCAAAGGACAAATGTACACAAACGGCACCAAAACTTACACTCTAAATGTGAACAAAAGAATGGAAGGAAGCCGTGCAAAAGCCACAAAGGGCAAGGACAGAAAGAGCGCAAACAACAGACACAACCCAGCCACCAGATTCAGCAACCAGACCTCCATGGACGAATCCCAGAACATCCGTGCTGAAGACGACCTAGCAGGATCAAAAGGATAGAAACCCCAAGGGGTTAAGTGAAGATAATTGGGTCAAGCTGCCAACCCCTCTGAAGACGCCGATTCCTTGGAGTGTCAGGGACATCCTTGTATGTAATTGCTCCACAACTTGTTCATCTCTATCTTTTCACGGGATTCTGATACTGGTTGTAGTGCCTCATCTTTTCAAAAAAGCTTGAGTTACAGAGGCACTTCCATCCGTGGCTCTGCTTGGTGTCTCCCATGCAACTTCCTTCCCAACGCATGACTATCATCTTTGTTATTTCTATTTTTTTGAGCAAGACAACAGCAACGCTTACCTCTAAATTTATGGACAACACGATGGTAATGCTTACGTTATTTGTTTCTCTTTCTCTCTTCTTGAATCTCATCATTCTTCTCTTCTTCTTCAAGAATCCGAAAAGTCTCATCGTTGTCCATCATAGTAATAAGAATGGGGAGAGGGTGAAAAATGAACAAAGGAGTCACATACACAAAAATAAAGAGGTAAAATAGAGGGAACGACTCCTACTCTATAAATACTATCTTTTTAAGCGTTTATTGCTTTTTTTTATAATTAAAAAAATTACATTGTTGTAATTAAAAAAATTCAGTTGTTTGATTTTTTTTTTTCTTTTTTTTCTTTTTGGATTTTGCTGAGGTGGTTAATTAAGAAAATAAAAATTTCGTCTGTGGCAGGCAACTACTACTACAAAGGGAGAGAGGAAATAAATTTTTTGTCTGTAGCTGTGTAATAATGGAGCCTAGCAGTATTAGAAGCAAAAGGACGTTGCTCCGGTTCTCACAAAGCTGTATCTTTCTTTGCCGTTCTAGTCATACTCAACAATTTACATTTTATCTTTAACCTATTCAAACTATTCAACAACTTATATTCCATCTTTAATCTATTTAACAACTTATATTTCATCTTTAACCTATTCAACATATTCAACCACTTATATTCCATCTTTAACCTATTTAATAACTTATATTCCATCTTTAACATATTTAATAACTTAGATTTCATCTTTAACCTATTCAACATATTCAACAACTTACTTTTTATCTTTAACAAATTCAAACTATTCAACAACTTATATTCCATTTTTCCTATTTAACAACTTACATTCCATCTTTAACCTATTTAACTTATTCAACAACTTACATTCCATTTTTAACATATTAAATCTATTCCACAACTTATATTTCATATTTAACCTATTTAATTTGATTAATGAAATATAGAGTAAGGAAAAATTGGAGAAGGGAAGGTTGAGGGTAGCTGATATTACGCTTGAGAATACTACTAATTTGATTATCATAATTCCTTTGACCATACATATCAAAACTTTCAATTTAAGTAATTAGCAACAAAATTTCTTACAAAGTTGACCGATCAAATAATCAAGTTAAAATCAACGGCCCAAAATGAAATGCCTAACTATGTTAATAGAAAAAGTTGAGAAAGTAAAGGCGAATTCATAGCAGAACAAGTTACACAATCTATATTACATTTTAGAGAAAGAAATAGCACTCAAAATCTAAAGTAACCTTCATATCGATTCGACTTATTTAAAACTTTGGAATGAAAATGAAAAAAATTGCTCCAACCAAACATCCACATTGCAATGTAAGTCTTCTAACAAGCTGAGAGGAATACTTTCAAGGAAACATAAACTCAAAACAATATTTTAGTATATTCCTATTGTCTAAACTTAAATAACTATATATATATATATATATATATATATATATATATATATCAACGCAATGCGATGCGATGATATCCTTTTTCCCATAAAGCTAATCCACTAACACCTGCAAGCTACCGTTTGTCGTCCATCACTTAAACTGGAGAAATAGCAAGATGAAATAGAAAGTCGGGTAATTGGATAGTCAATCACCACGAGACACTCAACAAAATTTTTATCCTAGAGTGGAAACAACAAAACAAAATTTGTATGGTAAAAATATAAGGAAATTCTTGATTGCAGCTTGTTGGTCTTCCACGACTAAGTAGAGACTGTAGAAAACATTGTTCGAAACATTGTTTGATGCTAGAAACCCAAACCTAAATTCAACTATCCACGAAAGAAAATAGAGTACATAATTTTTACACTAGACGCCAAATTTCACTTTTTTGCCTTTCCTTTTTTTAATCATTTTTTGTCATATTTTCCCTTTTATCAAACTAATGTAACCTAATTAATCAGAAAAAAAAAAAAAAAACCTAACCTATATTTCACTAAATAAATACCAATTGCATCATAAATTTACTTTAATATGCAATTGTATATGAATTTTTTTGTCATAAATAGGTATGAATTTAATTATTGCTTATTTACCAAAAAACAAATTAAGTATTGCTAAAAATGATAATTAATGTATGTCATTATCTATCATTTTCATTCGGGAGGGAAAGGATGACGTGTTTAGGGGAATTGCCTAAGAGATAGGCTACTAGGCTATTGGAGTTGAATAGAAATCAAGAAATTATACCTCACTTCCCACCCACTTAGAGAGTTTAGTTAATCAATTAGTGCCCCTTTGATGCCTAATCTTATTCAATTCAAGAAGTTGTCAGTTAGATAGTATTAATTTTAAACTTATTCACTAACATATTAAATGATCATGGGAGTGCGCAATCATTAAAATAACAATTAGAGACTAAAGAAACATTAAATAACTTGCAAGTATAAACTAGAACCGAATGGGTAATCTTATTCAATTCAAGAAGATGTCTCTTACATAGTCTGGATTAATTTTAAACTTATTCATTAATATATTAGATGATCATGCAAGTGTGCAATTATTAAAATAACAATTAGAGACTAAAAACATATTAAATAACTTGCAAGTATAAACAAGAATCTAAAGCTAAGAAATAAGAAAAAATGCCATTATTAAATAGATCCAATGATAATTGAAATGGAAATGCACAAATAGTGACTTAGTATGTCTCTAAAAACATTCAAATCTAAGAGCTTGTTAAATTCTAAGAACAATTTTTTGGATCAAAGGTTTTAACACATTTTAAGAGAAGATTACTCAAAATAACTAATTCTTAAGCCTTTTCCTAAAACTAAAAATTTTCGAAAATTTTTAAATTTTAATTTTAAAAAAATAATATCAACAAAATTATTTATTACCGAAAAAAGGGATTCGGGCTGGGCCCTCCCCAACACACGGCCTGCCGCTGGTCCCACCTGGACTCCAGTGGGTTCGGGCTAAAAGGACAATTCGGGCTTACAGGAAATACTCTTTCAATTAGAACCTCTCCAGCCCAAGTCAGAGTTCAACACACGAAGCCCACGGTGGCTATTTCCTAACCCATTCTACTCCAAGTTCGAATTCTATTCTTCTGAGTATGATTCAGCCCGCTTTTGCTAAAACCACACTTGGCCCATTTCCAACCAAGACAAATACCCAGCCCAATTTATGAAGCCCAGGCCCAGGCACCCTTTGAAACCATGACTAGCGCAGGTCATTGAAAATTCTCCTTTGTGTCTTCTTCGGCCGACCGCACCAAAATCTTCCGACAGCCATCAAATTCAACCCGCTCTATCTAATCAAATCCAGTCGAATGAGACAAGAAAACCTAAGACCGCTAAACTGATTAAGCCCAACACACCATGTCAAATGGCCACCTTACTCAGCCTCACCTCGTCTCCTTGCTCCTTCCTATTTGCAAAACAAAAAGAAACTGAAGATTGAACGTAAACTCCAACGCGTAACCGAGACTCCACCGTGAGCTTATGTCAGTCCATCACCACCACCGGACCATCATCCACCGTCCCTTATGACCTCGCCAACATTTATCGAACAAACCCCAACACCATGTAGGCACCGAGCAAGACTCGACAAGGAAAAAAACATCTTGAGACATGGTATCGCTTATCTTTTTTGAAAAAAAGAAAATTTTCATAACTAATTATAAGATTTTTTTTTAAAAATTATAAATTTTAATACTAGCAATGCAAGAGCTCTCAATACCTATGTGTTATGCAAGTTAATGAAAATTATTGTTTTAGGGATTAAAATTTATTGATAACTCTATAAAAATAGAGTTATTTTATCTATTTTAAGCAACAATTAATGCATTATCTATGAGAAAATATTTAGATTTCCTTCTGATTATTTAAATTTTCCTTATTTATGCAGAATAATGAGATATGGAGAAGATAAGGAAAATAATGGCAATTATCGGAATTCAAATAAAAACAAGCGTGGAATATGGATATCAAATCGGAAATTCTTGATTTTGTTCCCGATATTATCTGCAAGTATTGAGAGATAAATATTTTAGATTTCCTATAAATAGGAAGAGAGCGCAGCTAGGGTTTTTTTGGAGTGAGATCGTTTTTCTATTGTTCTGAGAGTTTTTCAAGTATTTTGAAGAAAAGACAAAAGTGGTGACAGAATTCTTGTTCTTTGATTCAAGATGCTGGGTTTGATTTATATTTTTATTTTTTCTTCTACTATGTTCTAATTTTCTTTTGTTAGAGCTACGATGTAGCCTAATCATGATGATGTGAATTTCATGATTTTTATGTCCTACAATTGATTTCATTCATATGAGTTATATATTATTGCGTTTAATGCTTTTTAGTGACTGGCCACCATTTGAATGATCTGATGTGCATGTTTGAGACTGAGAGGTGATAATATGCAATTGCTCATTATAATATATAACCATGAATTAAACGTGGATAAAAATATACCACGTTATTTGTGTAGCTTTCGGTGATAAGATGATCCAAAAGACTCATTGTAAACCGGGAATATTCATAATTTTTAATGCATTCATGTTTATTTGAATTCACATAGAGATATAGTGAATTAATAAGCTGAGTAGGTTTGCTATACCTAGAGATAGGATATTAAATAGATTAGGAAATTCCGCTATCACATGTTTGATATCGTTCTTGTATTCATAACAATCTGAAATTCATATCTAATGGTTATGGTGAAATCGGATGCTCTAACATATTTATCTGATTGATTTTGCTGCATTTAGTCTACAAGTTTCGTTTTTAATTCATTCATAATTATATTTTGATTTGTTAGATAAATTTTAGAATTAGTCTATTTTAGTATTTAATTAGTTTATTAATCATCGATCTCCGTGGGACGATACTTTATCTCATCATTATATTACTTGTTCGATACGTGCACTTGCGTTTAGAATTTTACGAACAAGTTTTTGGTGTCGTTGCCGGGGATTGTTTGTTTAATACTAATTAATATTGATACCAGATAATTCTAAATTTAATCTAGGTTTCGTTTTGTTTTTATTTTTTATGGTGTACATCGGTTTATGACACGTAGCCAACAAGGGGAACTTGTTGAGCTTGATCCAGAAATCGAGCGTACATTCAAAAGGCGACTAAGAGAACAGAAAAATCAAGCTAAGATGGCAGACGATGATAATGAAAATCCACGTAGACTTTTAAGAGATTATGCTGCGCCAACAAATCAAGGCGCCACATCAAGTATCAGAAGACCTGCAATTCAAGCAAACAACTTTGAGATCAAACCGTCACTTATTCAGATGCTTCAACAATTAGTGCAATTCAGTGGGCTACCAAGCGATGATCCAAATGCTCACATCGATGCTTTTCTTGAAATCTGTGACACCATTAAATATAATGGAGTTACAGATGATGCTATTAGGTTGATATTATTTCCATTCTCTCTTAGAGATAAAGCTAAAAGTTGGCTTTCTTCTCTTCCTGCAGGATCAATTACTACATGGAATGATATGGCTCAGAAATTTCTTGGTAAGTTCTTTCCACCTGCAAAGTCTGCGAAGATGCGTAACGATATTACTAATTTTATGCAGATGGATAATGAATCATTATATGAAGCATGGGAAAGATTCAAAGAATTTCTTAGGAGATGCCCACATCACGGACTACCCGTATGGATGCAGGTACAAACTTTTTATAATGGCTCTAGTGCAAATCTTCGTTCTATGATTGATGCAGCTGCAGGGGGACTTTAAATAATAAAACACCAGAAGAAGCCTACAATTTATTAGAAGAGATGGCGTCCAATAGTTATCAGTGGCCTACTAAGAGATTACCAATGCGAAAAGTTAACGGAGTTCATGAAGTGGATGCTTTTGCTGCAATTGCTGCACAATTTGAAACAATCAACAAAAAGCTTGATAATATGAGTGTTTCAGCCATGAAAATTCACAATTTGACATGTGATTTTTGTGGTGGAGGACATGTTAGCATAGAGTGTCAGGTAGGTAATACTTTCAAACAACCTAGTGAAAATTCTAACTTTGTTGGGAATTTTAACAGGTCGCAGAATAATCCCTACTCCAACACATACAATCCGGGATGGCGCAATCATCCAAATTTTTCATGGAACAATCAGAATGTGACGAGACCACAAGGATTCAAACAATCAGAAGAAACAAAGTCAAATTTGGAAGACATAGTCACCAAACTTGCTAACACAACTCATGACTTCATCAAAAGCACGGATGTGAGATTTCAAAACCAAGAGGCTTCAATCAAAAATCTGGAGATGCAAGTGGGTCAGTTAGCAAGCATGATGTCAGGAAGGCAATAGGGTTCTTTGCCAAGCAACACAGAGAAAAATCCAATTGAAAACATAAAGGCTATTACCCTGAGAAGTGGTAAACAAGTAGGAGAATAAGAGATTGTCAGAGACAAAGAAGAGGTGATCAATAAACAATCGAAGGAGACAAGCAAGAGTAAACTTTTTCCAGATAATCCCAAGCCATATGTGCCGCCAATTCCATTCCCTCAACGACTCCAGCAGCACAAAATGGATAAGCAATTTTCTAAATTTCTTGATGTATTTTAAAAATTGCACATTAACATTCCTTTTGCAGATGCTTTAGCGCAAATGTCTAGTTATGCAAAATTTTTGAAGGAGATTTTGGCAAACAAAAGGAAAGTGGAGGATTATGAAACTGTGAAGTTAAATGAGGAGTGTTAAGCTATCCTACAAAACAAATTGCCTCCGAAATTAAAAGATCCAGGAAGTTTTACTATTCCTTGCACTATTGGGGATTCTTACTTTGAAAAAACATTATGTGATTTAGGTGCAAGTATTAATCGGATGCCTTATTCTGTTTTCAAGAAATTAGGATTGGGCGAGGTAAAAGCAACCACAGTGTCACTTCAACTGGCTGATCGATCAATTAAATATCCGAGAGGTATTGTGGAAGATGTTTTGGTAAAAGTTGACAAATTTATCTTTCCTGCATATTTCATAGTTCTTGACATGGAGGAAGATTTTGAGGTACCACTTATCTTAGGGCGACCTTTTCTAGCAACAGGAAGAGCTCTTATTGATGTACAACAGGGGAAGTTGATCCTTAGAGTTCAAGATGATCTTGTTTCATTTAATGTTTTTAAAGCAATGAAATATCCATCTGATGATAATTCTTGTTTTAGAGTTGAGACAGTTGACAAGTTGGTGAATAAGGTTTTTCAGGAAAATATTTTTGAAGATCCACTTGAAGCATGTCTGATTCAACCAAGGGACAAAGATATTCATAATGAAGAGATAAAGGAGTACGCAAATTTCATGGAGGCAATTCCACCATATTCAAGGCAAAAGGCAATTAAATTTGAAGAGTTGGGACAACACATTACAAAGCCTAAACCATCAATTGAAGAGCCTCCAATTCTTGAACTCAAACCCTTACCTTCTCATTTGAAATATGCTTATTTAGATGGAGTTTCTTCTTTACCAGTAATTATATCTTCTTCTTTGACAGATTTGATGGAGGAGAAATTGCTCAGAGTATTAAGAGAGCATAAATGTGCAATTGGATGAAAAATAGCTGATATCAAGGAAATTAGTCCTTCAATTCGCATGCACAAAATTTTGATGGAAGAGTAATATAAACCCACTATCCAACCTCAGAGGCGTTTGAACCCGAAGATGCAAAAAGTAGTGAAAGCTGAGGTAATTAAGCTACTTGATGCAGATATCATCTATCCTATCTCTGATAGTTCTTAGGTAAGTCCTGTACAAGTTGTGCCAAAGAAATGTGGTATGACTGTTCAGAAAAACGAAAACAATGAATTGATTCCAACTAGAATAGTTACTGGGTGGTGTGTGTGTATGGATTACAGAAAATTAAATGATGCCACTAGAAAAGATCACTTCCCTTTACCATTTATTGATCAGATGTTAGAAAGACTTGCAGGGCATGAATTTTATTGCTTTTTGGATGGATATTCGGGCTATAATTAGATTCCTATTGCACCAGAAGATCACGAGAAAACTACTTTCACTTGTCCTTATGGTACTTTTGCTTTTAGAAGAATGCCCTTTAGTCTTTGTAATGCACCAGCTACTTTTCAAAAATGCATGATGGCTATTTTCTCTGATATGGTTGAAAAATATATTGAGATTTTCATGGATGATTTTTCCGTTTTTGGCCTATCATTTGATTCTTGTTTAAATAATTTGGCTTTGGTCTTACAAAGATGTGAGGAGACTAACCTTGTTTTGAATTGGGAGAAGTGTCACTTTATGGTGCAGGAAGGAATAGTGCTCGGGCATAAAATTTCTCAAAACGGAATAGAAGTCGATCGAGCCAAAGTGGAAGTCATTGCAAAATTACATCCGCCAACATCTGTGAAACTTGTCAGAGGATTTTTGGGGCATGCAGGATTTTACAAATGCGATTTATAAAAGATTTTTCAAAAATTGCTAAACCTCTTTCTAATCTTTTGGAAAAAGATGCTCCTTTTAATTTTTATGTTGAATGCATGCAGGCTTTTAACACTTTAAAGGAGAAGTTAATATCAGCACCAATCATGGCAGCACCAAATTGGGATTTACCTTTTGAGCTGATGTGTGATGCTAAGCGATTCTGCAAGGGAGCTGTTTTGGGACAAAGGAAGAATAAAATTTTTCAAACCATATACTATGCCAGTCGAACCTTGTCAGGTGCACAATTGAATTATTCAACAACAGAAAAGGAACTTTTGGCAGTAGTATTTGCTTTTGATAAATTCCGTTCTTATTTAATTGGCTCAAAAGTTATAGTTTATTCTGACCACTCTGCTCTTAAGTATCTGCTTGAAAAGAAAGAATCAAAACCCAGGTTGATCAGGTGGATTCTATTGCTGCAAGAATTTGATTTGGAAATCAAAGATAAGAAGGGGACTGAAAATCTTATTGCAGACTATTTATCAAGAATTCCAAATTCAAAGGAAGAGGTAAGACCAGTTTTGGAAGAATTCCCTGATGAGAAAATTTTTTCCATCATGTCCACGAAAATTCCCTGGTATGCCGACTTCGTAAATTATTTGGTTAGTAATGTTCTTTCTCCTGAATTATCATATCAACAGAAGAAAAAATTCTTTTCTGATGTTATAAATTATTTTTGGGAAGAACCTTTCTTGTTTAAAGTATGTACAGATCAGATCATAAGGAGATGTGTTCCAGATGAAGAGAAGGCAAACATTCTACATCATTGTCATGATGGAGAGGCAGTGGCCATTTTGGTGCCACAAAAACGTAGCTAAGATTTTACAATCTGGATTTTATTGGCCTACACTTTTCAAAGATGCATACTCTTATGTAGCCTCATGTGATAGGTGTCGAGAGAACTGGAAATATTTCAAGAAAAAATGAGATGCCTTTAAACAACATTATTGTGTGTGAATTATTTGATGTTTGGGGTATTGATTTCATGGGACCCTTTACACCTTCTTATGGAAATTTATACATTTTAGTGGTTGTGGAGTATGTGTCTAAGTGGGTAGAAGCTGTAGCATTACCAACAAATAATGCTAAAGTTGTGGTGAAATTTTTGAAGAAAAATATTTTTACCCGATTCGGCACTCCTAAGGCAATCATAAGTGATAGGGGGACACATTTTTACAACAAGCAATTTGAAGCACTTTTGACTAAGTATGGAGTCACACGTAAGGTTGCAACCCCTTATCATCCTCAGACTAGTGGTCAAGTAGAGATTTCAAATCGGGAAATCAAGAGAATTTTAGAAAAAACAGTGAATGCCTCTAGGAAAGATTGGTCAATAAAACTAGATGATGCACTTTGGGCCTATAGGACAGCGTTCAAAACTCCAATTGGGATGTCTCATTTTAGGCTAGTGTTTGGAAAGGCTTGTCACTTACCAGGTGGAATTAGAGCATAAAGCATATTGGGCATTGAAATTTATGAATTTTGATATGCGAGTCTGCAGTGAAGAAAGATTATTGCAACTGAATGAATTGGAGGAATTTCGCAATGAGGCCTATGAAAATTCTAAGTTGTACAAGGAGCGTACAAAAAGATGGCATGACAAGCACATATTCAGAAGAGAGTTTAAAATTGGTCAAAAAGTCTTACTCTATAACTCTCGTCTTAAACTTTTTCCAGGAAAGTTGCGGTCTAGATGGTCTGGTCCTTTTACGCTTACGGGTATTCCCATATGGAACAGTTGAAGTTGCGCATGACACTGAGGGCACATTCAAAGTGAACGGTCAACGTTTGAAGCCCTACTTTGAAGGTGGTTACAACAAGCAAAAGACCACCATTGAACTTCATCCTTCAGAATAGTGACATCTGAGATAGTTTGGCTGAAAACTATAAAGCAAGCGCTTCTTGGGAGGCAACCCAAGCATTTTAATTATGTTTTTATTTATTTTTAAGTTTATGTTTTGCAAAAAAAAAAAGATTAACTTTTCTCTATTTTATTCAGGTTAATTTTTAGGGAGCACCTTTCAAGAGTTTAATCATCAAGATCATCTATGGACTTATCCTACAACCAGGGAAGTTTTCTTCTTCCTATTCTATTTTTCGCATTGAGGACACTGCTTCATTCAAGTTTGGGGGGAAGACAAATTTTTAGATAATTTTTTTTATCATTATTGCTTTCCCGGTTGTGAATTTTTGCGATTCTTAGGAAAATTTAAATCTTATTTAAACTTGCAGTTGAGGTGTGAGTTAATCTTAATTTTGATTATGTTGATCCACTTATTGAGCACTAAAAGTCCTTACTTTTTGAATTATGTGTAAATCTAGAGAACATTCATGTGAAATATGTGATTTTCTTAGATTTCACCCAAATCTTAGAATTTGTTTGATTTTCTCTTGAGGCGAAATCCTAAGCTAAATCTAATTGAGAAAATGATATAGGTAGTTTTTGGATCGATTGAGCCTTTCAAGCCAACCCTATTTATTTATCCCTAGTCACCCCGTTGAGCCTTAATTATTACCCAATCTTTCATTGGCACCCATATATGTTTAGCCTAGCCGTGATCAAATTATATCCTTATCCTATGCCCTATGAACACGTTGATTTTCTTTTGGGATAAAAAAAAAATTATATGAGCTTGATAGAAATTTGGGAGGAATGATGGAGTAAAAAGAAGAAAAAAAAGTGATTGCAGTGGTTGTTTGGGGTGTATTGTTAAAAAAAAAAGAGAAAAGAGAAAGAGAAAAGGAAAGAAAAAAAAATGATGATATATGGCGGCAGAAAAATTATCTTGAAAGAGTGAAATTGGATAGTGACATTGGCTCTAATTAGATCCTCGAAATTAACGTGTTGATGGGTTATTTGAGCTTAAAAATTCTGGTTATCTCACCTTTAGCCCAGCCTGACATTACAACCCGAGAAAAGTCCTATTGATTTTTGATTGGATAATTAGCTTACATTAGTGGAGAGAGGAATGAAAAGCAAAATTATGAGATTTGGTCATAATTATTGAAAATTTTTGAGAGGTTGCATGTTAATGTGAATTTATTTGGATTGCATATAATTCGAAAAAGATGAGGACTCTCATACATACACTTGGATCATATAGTTAGAATTGGTCTTAACTTATAAATCGATTTCAATGTTTGGATGAAATTTGTGTTTTTCTTTGAATTGTGAATTTGAGCAATTATGGAAAGATGTCATGGAGGAGGTTGTTAGCTTGAGTATGTGTTATGTCTTAATTTTGCTCAAGGACTAGCAAAATGTTAAGTTTGGGGGTTTGATAACTCTATAAAAATAGAGTTATTTTACCTATTTTAAGCAACAATTAATGCATTATCTATGAGAAAATATTTGGATTTCCTTCTGATTATTTAAATTTTCCTTGTTTATGCAAAATAATGAGATATGGAGAAGATAAGGAAAAGAATGGCAATTATCAGGAATTCAAATAAAAGCAGCAGTGGAAGATGGATATCAAATCAGGAAATTCTTGATTTTGTTCCCTGATGTTATTTGCAAGCATCGAGAGATAGATATTTTAGATTTCCTATAAATATGAAGAGAGAGCAGCTAGGGTTTTTTTGGAGTGAGATCGTTTTTCCATTGTTCGAGAGTTTTTCAAGTATTTTGAAGAAAAGACAAAAGTGGTGACAAAATTCTTGTTCTTTGATTCAAGATGCTGGGTTTGATTTATATTTTTATTTTTTCTTCTACTATGTTCTAATTTTCTTTTGTTAGAGCTACGATGTAGCCTAACCATGATGATGTGAATTTCATGATTTTTATGTTCTACAATTGATTTCATTCATGTGAGTTATATATTATTGCGTTTAATGCTTTTGAGTGACTGGCCACCACTTGAATGATCTGATGTGCATGTTTGAGACTGAGAGGTGATAATATGCAATTGCTCATTATAATATATAACCATGAATTAAACGTGGATAGAAATATACCGCGTTATTTGTGTAGCTTTCGGTGATAAGGTGATCCAAAAGACTCATTGTAAACCAAAAATATTCATAGTTTTTAATGCATTCATGTTTATTTTAATTCACATAGAGATATAATGAATTAATAAGCTGAGTAGGTTTGCTATACCTAGAGATAGGATAGTAAATAGATTAGGAAATTCCGCTATTACATGTTTGATATCGTTCTTGTATTCATAACAATCTGAAATTCATATCTAGTGGTTATGGTGAAATCGGATGCTCTAACATATTTATCTGATTGATTTTACTGCATTTAGTCTACAAGTTTCGTTTTTAATTCATTCATAATTATATTTTGATTTGTTAGATAAATTTTAGAATTAGTCTATTTTAGTATTTAATTAGTTTATTAATCATCGATCTCCGTGGGACGATACTTTATCTCATCATTATATTACTTGTTCGATACGTGCACTTGCGTTTAGAATTTTACGAACATTAATCCATGATTTTCAAATGCAATTAAACCCTAAATGAATTGCCAAGTTTGGTATCAAAAATGTCCTTTTTCATTTATCATTTTGTATAGCACGAATAAACATTTTAATGACTTTTTTTTGGATGGAAACATTAAATGACTCTAAACACGACGATTTACCACTAATAAGTCATAAGGCCAATTAATCTATATTAAGACCTAAACATGCGACTTTGGCATGAACGCTTCTACTAGGGTATAAGGGACGCTTCCAGACCGCCAAGAGCTCATTACAAGGCCCGAAGCTCGGCCGAAGGCGGGTTGTGCGACCTTCAAAGAATATGAACCGTAGGGTTCAGTGCTTTTCCGAGCGCGAATTCAACTCCTAAATGGTCCGATTGACTGAGGCCGGCCTAAAGAGCCTGAATATTCGCTATCTCGAGCATTACATGGCTTGGATAGTGGGCATTCAGATATCTAAGACGCAATTACCCTGATGAGACATAAGCTAATCCATCATGGATTCGAGACGACGGACACGTGATATAATGGTGTTATGACCGAAACGATTACTCGAATTACATGAGGATAATGCTATAGATTGAAAATGAGTCCTGAACGTCCAAGTTCGAACTGATGTACGTGCACTTCAGGGAGACATAAGCTCATCCATACAATAATGCAACATAGTGTTGACACTGAGCATAAATCTTAAAAATGGATGGACCTCTCTCATTACCTTGGAAATGTTGGACTAAGGTAGGATTTGGCCACGGAGACGAGCATTGTTCAACTTGAACTCAAGTCGAGCATGTGTGCATTCATCTTTGTCTCATGTGCCCTTTTTTAAAAAAAATTCTAAAATGATTTTCTTTTTAATGCAAGACAGACTTTGAAAAAATTAGTTGTCACCATCCATAAACTATAATACTTCTAATTTCTAACTGCAAAAGCGATGCTTAGTGAACCAGTTCCTAGAAGTTTAATTATTTAATCGAGCATGTTAGGTGGTTAGCATAGTTTAGCTAAGGCCTAAATAAATGGTACTATTTATCTAGAAGGGTTCGGGAATTTTTCCGAGTCCGTATTGGTACTTAATTTAATAAGTTTGGCCTAGGTTAGTATTTTTAGAAATTAAATTGAATTATTTAATTAAATTTCGAAATTAATTAATAATTATTTTTCAAGAATTTTGGCCGGAATAACCGGTGACTGAAATTTCGTGCTTGATTGCAATGGTGTGGTTATTTTGCACCTATAGAAAATTGAAATCACAATCTTCAACATGAACAAACACCAACATAACCGTTTGACATATATATATATATATATATATATATATATATATATATATATTTAGTGAGATTATGCTACTATTATATTTAACAAGAATTTGTTGTTTTACCGAAAACATTTATTTTCCAAACACAACCGGTTCGATTTAGTGTTCCAATCTTTTGAAATCGACTCACCTTAAAACCGATCGCTAGAGCCAACGGACATTATACTTTTCTTTTTCTAGGTTAGTGAACTCAATTTTTCTCCTTTTTTATTCCCAGTTTTTTCCTTTCCAATTCTCGTCCTTCTTCCTGCTCCTACCTTAGCTGCTAGTGCACTTCGTTGATCATACCCGCAGTACGGCGACCAACTCCCTCCACCCTCCACCATCCCTCCCTCTGTGATTGTAATGTACTCTATTTTTTCTCCCCAAGAGAATAAAAAACAATCGAATATTTACAATGAGGGGGAGAAAGTTATTGCTTTGAAGCAGATAAGTATATAAATATCAATATATATCAAAAGATGAAAAGATGTTTAAGAAGCAAATACATGTATTTAAAAAAAAATTAATAAAACAGCGGAAAACATTGAAATATTAGCAATTGCTTTCAAAAATGAATCTTCATAGAAGAGTTTGGCTAGAAAGCTCCAATGTATATAAGAACTTAAACACTATAAATCATAAAAGATGCAATGTAATAATTAAAATCAAGCCAATAAATTCAAATGATATAATTTTCATCTAAGAGATCACTATACCCATCTCCACAAATTGTTGAAAATTATAATGTATGCAATTAGGATTGACGATAAATTTGGATTTGAGCAAAAAATGGAAGGACCATTATTAGTGTTTCTCTCTAATGATTGCTATACTTATTGTTCGGCATTTGCGTTACGAGGAAAAAGAGAATGTTGATGATGTCAAATGTCGAATCTCGAGTAGAGTACATATGTATTAAATTAAAAGCCTAAAATAATTGTGGATAAAAGAATTTAAAAAAAAAAAAACAAAGGAGAAAAATCGTGTCAAAAAGAGAAGGTAGTTATTGACATATTGGCATTTCCATGATAACGGCATCTGAGGCTTTGGAAGGGAGAACGCAGTTTAGCGCCTCTTCATGGGATGGGGCGGGGCCCGGTGCAACGGCGGGTGCATTCCGGCTCACACGTTAAAGGCTGGAAGCCGTTGCGATCTTGCAACTCCTGTTAAAAAAAAAAAAAAGATCCGACGGTCCCCCCAACCTCGTACGGAGGAAGTCAACATGCTGACGTGGAAGCTTCTTGACCCATGACGTGGGCCCCACCAGAAGAGATGTGAATTGGCAACAAGTCCCAAAATCGACTGGTCTCGTAGTAGTGCCTACATTTTCCATATGAGTAGTGCCGACATGAACACAATGTGCCGACGTGGAAAACTTGAGTGCTTTGTAGCAGTGCCCGCATTTTCCATAATCCATCGTAGCTAGTCATTTATGTGTTGGGGCTTGGCAATTTGGCATGTCATATTTACCAATTTATATAGTTTATCATCTATGGATATCACACATTTTGTTTAATGGTGAAATATGAGCTACTTGCTACTATTGTGAGTATTTACAGCTTCCAGAAGTAAAAGGAATTGCACAATTTAGTTGTCCAAGGAGTGACCGTTGCCGGCAATACGCTAGTTCTTCTAACTAGGTTATTTTGTTGCTTGTGGTTATCGATATTTCAATATTTGATTTGCTCTAGAATTAAATGTTTTCTAATTTTTTTTCCTTCATATTTAAGGAATCTTACTTGGTGGGCATACGATGCAAGGAAATCCCACCAAATAAAACTTTCCAATTTTAAACTTTTCAAGAAAGTCAGTTAATTTCTCGAAATTAAGTGTGGTGGAGAAGCCACATTTGTTTTTAAAGACTAATGGTCTGTTAGCTCATCATTTTCCTTGTAAAAAGGATTAATAGATATATCTAATATTGGAAGATATTTTTTGCTAGAGTATCAACAGAAATATTGACGAAATATGACATGTCACAAGGCGATATGAACTTTTGACAAATGGATTGCGTTGAGTTAGCTTGATGGTACTTCACTTGCGTAAAGTTTGTCGACGAGGTCTGAACGGAGGTGATTTTTAGAAATTTGAGTGTGGTGGAAAGTAATTGCATTAAAAAAGAAAATCTAATTTGACTAGAAATGTATAATATTGAATTACATAAAAAGGAAAAGTATAGAGAAATGTAAATGGGCATGGAATTGAAAATTGTAAGGAAAATATAAAATTGAAAGCCCTTACAAAGTGTGTTCCCACTTGTGTGTTCTACACTTCAACTCTTGGGCTTTTTTATGCTATTGTCGCCTAATTCTCTAATTCTATGTATAATTTCAATTCTATCTTGAATTTATTATTATTTATTTTTTTGCAAACTTTCACTATAATCCCAAATATGCCCACAGATTCAATAGTCTCAATTAGTTTCTTCAAAATTATTAATATCAGGACAAGTTATAGGGTTATTATTAGAGCAGGCATCTTCATCAATACCCCACCTTCATATAGAACAACAATAGCCTCTTAATATTGGTAATCTTGAAGAAACTAGTGAAGGTGTGAGCACATTTGTGTTAGCATAAAAATTGGGGATTTTTTTTGATAAAAGAAAAAAGTTCAGAGTGTAGTTGGAATTAAATCTAAACTTGAGGGAGAAAGGACTATGCTAGCATGGATGCACTGTTGCTTCCTATGAGAAATTGTGCAGTTTGGGCCGTCCATTTCATTTTTGTATAATGGGCAACCGAATGTAACTTTACTGTGAAATATCATTAGGACCTGACATTTGAGATTTTTTGATTGAAAATTCTCATTTATTTCTTTCCAATTTCTCTTCACTTTCTCTCTATATTAATTGTCACTCTCCATCATTAGGAGTCGTAGCTCTATCTCCAAATGAGAGTCACTGATATTCATATGGTTAGTCTATGGTAATGTCATTAAGTGCCTGAATTTGCCTTGTCAGTTCTTCGCATTCTGCCTATCTTCTGCAATACTGAGGCATCATCGTCGGAAAGGCCCGTGAACGGAGATGGTTGCCTTGTGGAAGTTGAAGATGGATGGAGGCTGAATAAGATGAATGTTAATTTTTCTGCCTTTTGATATGTTAGATTCTAGGAACGACGGAACGTTGAAGGAGAGACGAAACACAAGGCGTACATTACATGTCTATCAATTGATAACGCCACAATAATACTTCCAAAAAAGGATTCAATTGATATTCCTGATTTACATTATCCACTTCAAATACCTTTTGGTACGGGGGCTCAAATTTGAAATATAATTTGTGGTTTCTCCCTTTTTCTAATTGCTCAGGTTCGTTCGGAGCCTTTAGCTTCTAACATTTATTTTTTCAAAATTTGCGATTATCACATATGGATTCTTAAAGTCTTCGAAAATATACGACCTAGTTTCACGCCTTTTTCTTTCTCTCTAGCTCTTCCTCTCTCTTATAACCAACTCAACGGAGAGAACGTGAACGTAATTCGGTTCTCAAATCCTTCAAGGATCTAATTACGGAAAAGTTTGAGTGATCCGATCAATATATACTTTGATTTAAGCAAGTACAAAATCCATTTTGAATTTGATACTAATAAATACTCGCTTGATTTAGCCCATCCAATCGACCAATGTCTAATTTCAAGTTTAATTGTTATATTATGAATACCTATCCTAATTTGACTGGACAATTTGCGTTTGCAAATAACACTGACTAATTATTAAAACAGTTTACAGCGTTTTATGTTTGGCTAAAAATTTTCGCCCTTTAAAAATATATTTAAGAAACTACGTTGAAATTCTCTAGTTTATCCTCTATTAATTTTAAATTCAATAAGAGGATGAATATTCATGTAGTTCCTCTTTATTCATTTGCAGAAATTTAGATTCAGTAAGAATAGGAACCCAATATGCAACAGATCATTAAGCTAAAAGTGAAAGCACTGTAACTATCGTTCTCTCAATTTCGGCTTTAAACGTTATATAGGTTAGAGTGCCCTTTCTCATAAAGATTTTAAATAAAAAAAATACCTTAATTTCAATTTTTCCATGGGGTGAAAATTTGTGGTTGAACTAACGTGCTTATCTCTCTTTGGATCGGCTCCCACACCTACCGCCTACCGCCCCCCAAACGAAAAGGAAAAAGAAGGATTGCATCGAAAAGTCTATCGGCAACATTCCCCCATTGCTCCAACTAGCTTATGTTAGATAGCGCTAATTGACCCAAGCCAACATATTTGATTGGGTTTGATTAACTTTACTACAAAATAATTGAAAATATCCAATAATTGGGTCCCGTAACATGAATCACGACACTTCATTGCTGCAAATTCTAATCATAAACGTTGGTGTGAGAGAGTAGAGCATATTGGAAGATATCCATATTAATATACAATGCCATTGATTGCGATATCACTTTATATTTGCGAAAGATAGGACCATTGTATGATATTAGACAATGCATGACAACTCAAGTACAATTGCATAATCGTATAACAGAAATGTGTTAGGACGGTGTACAATAGGCATGACGTCCTAACCGTAACCAGTGATGGATGGGCTCTGTAGAAGCGATTATACGCAAATGGCTAAGTGTTATCTAGGTAAAGGGGAGATTGGAGAGAAAGACCTAAGTAAAGAGGCTCGATTAGAATCCAAAAGTAAAGTGGCTTGATCAGAACCAAATCTGTAGATTAGGCAAGTGCTAATAATTTGAATAATCTTTCAAATGTACCGAATAAATATGTAATGTATAGGTGATCTTGGGTTTTAACGTTTTGTTTACATTGGATAAACAATTTTCTTAAGGAGCATTCATCGTTAATACTCCTTCGATTTGAAGAAATGTAACATGCTAATAACGCTTTCCCTACATTCAAATTTTCGATAAAATCAAGTGAAATCAAATTACTGTGCATTCACCTACCCTGCATATGCAGAGCTCATATGCCTTTTTCTAACACGTTCTTTCGTGCAAAGCATGCTCTTAAACAGTCAACTTCTGATTAATAAGAAATGATTAGTGTCGATTTGCAAATCAAAAACTGCAAGGACGATGCAAAGTCGGTAATTACGCATGATTGACTCGGTGGTCCCTCGTGAATCTTTTGATTTTTAAAAATTATTTTGGTCCTATGACCGATTAAGCCCTATCCTCACGTCTGTCCATATATGTTGCACTCACGTTTCATAACGTAGACAACATGATGAAGCCTGTCCCTAGTGAAAAGGCACGATCAGTTAAGTGATTGATCTCAATCATTCATTTGTTGCATCTTTCTCTGCAGGTGTCTTCTTTAGAAGGCTCCTTTCTGGGTTCATTTCCGCCTATAAATTCCTTCCAATAGTATCCACTTTCCCAGCGATTTCAGACCGAGAGACAGAGATGGCGAAGCCAGGTTTAACGGCAATGGTGGTGGCAGCTCTTGCTCTGGTGGTGGCCACGGTGGCGGCAATCGCTCGTGCTGAGGCGGATGACCCCGATCGCAAGACCACACGCCTCCACTTCTACTTCCACGACACGCTCTCTGGCAAGAACCCCACGGCAGTGCACGTCGCCAAGGCCACGATGACCGAGAAGTCCCCGACGCTTTTTGGGGTGGTCAACATGATCGACGACCCACTGACTGAGGGGCCTGAGCCGGAGTCCTCCCTCGTTGGCCGGGCACAGGGGTTCTATGGCTCAGTTGGGCTTGAGTCGACAGCCCTGCACATGAACATGAACCTCGTATTCGCGACCCCGGAATACAACGGCAGCACCCTGAGCATATTGGGCCACAATCCGGCACTCGAGACCTATCGGGAGATGCCTATCGTTGGTGGGACTGGCGTTTTCCGGCTGGCAAGTGGGGTCGTGACGGCGAAGACGTACTTTCTCAACCTCACCACTGGCAATGCTGTAGTTGAATATAAGGTCATAGTTTTGCATTACTAGACACTTTGTAGATATATCATTACTCCGTAGAAGTGACTGTTTCCCCAAGTTAATTTGGTATGAGATTTAATGTAGATGAGTTCATATGTCCGCGAACTTAAAAATTTCTTTATTCAAACAGTAATAGACAATGGTTTTGAGATATTAAGGGCGAGTTTGTCAACGTTCATGTTTTGGGGAATAATTTAAAAAAAATAGTTTTTTTTTTTTTTTTTTGTTCAAGGAACAATTTTTAAGTATAAAAACATGCTTGGTAATTACAAAAAATTTATACTCCAGAAACAGAAATAAGTTTGGTAAACTTGTATAATTTTTTTGTTTCTTGTAATTTTAAATATTTTAAATATTTTTTTCCTGTTTTTTTTTTTTTTGTTCTTTCTTCTTCTTTTTTCATTGTTTCTTCTTTCTTCCTTTTGGCTGGTTGCCAGCCGGCACAAGGCTCAACCTTGCCAGGCCAGGGCAAGGCCAACCTCACGTTGCTTGCACGAGGTCGAGCCTCGCCAATGACCTCGCCTGACCACCAAGGCCACCGATGAGGCTCGACCTCACCGGGCCATTGCTGGGCGATGCCGACTTGGCAGTGGCTTGGCGAGGCTAAGCCTTGCCAGTGGTTAGGCGAGCTCGGCCTCGCCTGATCTGAGCGAGCTTGAGCTCACTCAGCCAAGGCGAGGCCAAGCCTCACCGAGGGCCGACAACACTCCAGTGAGGTCATTGGCCCTTGACGGCCGGTCGCCGGCCATGGCCGAGGCCAGTGACCGGCCAAAAAGAAGAAAAAAAAAGAAGAAAAAAAAGAAGAAAAAAGAAGTGTTTCTTGGAATTGTTCTCGGGAACAAGAAACAAGTTTTTTTTACTTCTTGTTTCTGTTCCAAATCTGTTCCCGGAAATAAAATTAAAAAAAAATAGATTTTTTGTTCCGGAACAAAAGTGTAAACAAACGCATTTCTGTTCTTTTTTTGTTCCACAGAACAAAAGAACAAAAGTTTGTGTTCCAAAAACAGAAACAAACAAACATGCCTTAAAAGTTATTTATTTTTTTGTTTTCAGATAATTGGATATTTTGCGTTTATCAAGTACAAGTAACATTAAGACTAATGTGCGATCTTATCAATAGGTTAGAAATCGATTGCCACGGTTTGCTTTAAATATTATTCAATGGCAAAAGATTGAATTTTACGTTTGCGTTGGTATATATATATATATATATATATATATATATATATATAATCCCGAGTGCACGATCAACCATAAAAAAGCAAAATTAATGAAGCAAAATTAATAAAATGTCAGACAAATTGTAAGCTAAATTCAAAGTGAATCAAATTTCTCATCCAAAAGATCAATTTACTAAAACTAAATTATATCAAAAGTATTCATTAATATCTCGTATTTATACGTATGCTTTGAAACTGTGCTAAATCTAGCACTAAAAGTTAACAGCTTAATCAAGGTCTCCATTTCAAGCCATCTTTCCATCTTTCCATTTTTATTTTTAGTTTTTAAAAAAAGGGGACACAACACGTGCTAGAAAATTCTGAGCGGAAAATTCTCATTAATCTTTTGCAGGAAGTCTTCTAGAAAATGTATTTGGAATGTAAACAGCACGTGCACGAGGCATGCATAGGGCCTTGATGACGAAGACGATGGAGGCGGTGGCTGGATGAAAGAGGAAGAGATATAGAAAAGAGGATAGGCATGATAAGTATTAAATTTTTAATAAATTTACTAAAAAAATATACACCGTGTTAGCTAACGACATGGCCCTTATAAACAGTCGAATTTTTTCTATATTATTCACCTCTAATTCTTAAAAGCTTTGTAGAGCTTTGGCTTACTTACATGAAGAGTGTGAGTATTTTTCAACCAAAAAAAAAACTTTATTATTACTATAATAATTTTCGGGTTTCATTTTTATTGATTTGACCTTTACGGTAATCCTAGAGTTATTCATCGTGACATCAAGTCCTCTAATATTCTTTTGGGCTCCGATTTGACAATAAGGTGCGAAGGCATGATAATATCAATAAGTTGTTTATTGAATTCAAGTTATTGTTATGAAAGTTAACATTTTGATTCTAGATCACAGACTTTGGACTTGCCAAGTTCACTTTTGGTACAAATACACATGTATCCATGTGCATAATGGGGAATTTCAAGTAAGTTCATTTTTGGTTTATCATACCTCTAATAGTTTTTGTCTAATACCACTGATTGTTTGTCTAATATAGGTATATTGATCCTTAGTATTACTTGAGTGGCAAGCTAATGGGAAAAGCCAATGTCTACTCATAGTATGTTGGTCGCACGAATTATTTACTAGTATGAATATTGCAGAGAAGACAGTTATATTTAGCCTATCATGGCCGAGTGGGAGATAATGGGTTTTATTGTTATTAGGTCACCCATGTTGGGTTAACCTAGCCCATAACTCAAAAGAGCCCATAGCCCACAATTTAAAGAAAATAACCGCCCAGGCACTATTTTGAGGGTTACTTCTTAAAAAGAGAAAAGAACATGTTTTTTTTTTTTTTCTCTTAGTGCGTAGAAGTATAGGATTGTGTATCCTAAAGGAAAAGAAGAAGAATGAAAAGGCTCTCTTCTTGCGAAGAAAATTATTTCCACTCGATCTCTCTCGTGACGATGCAATAAGTGCATTTAATTCGTGGAAAATAAGATACGTTCCGTTGCATGATGTACTTTTCAATCAGTGATACAAAGTATTTATGGCCATTTTTTGAATGCAATTTGATGTTACTCGATAGTTCGAGTTTAGAATTTTGAAATTAGTTTCCTTCAAAAAACAAATAACCCATTGTCCAACTTCTTGAAGAATAGAGTGTGGCCTTTAACTTGGCAATAGATGTCGCTAGTCTCCTCATTTGAGGGTCTGAGATGAGGCTAGAATACGAGATCTCGAAATATAGTGCTCGTAGTTGTACAAAACCCATAGATTAATCTCCATAGTTCATCATTCACCCACACCAATGAAATAAAACATGCAAAACAAGGAATAGAAAGTAAGGGAAAGACCTCAATAGCAATCTTAACCGTGGAGAGCTTCAGGCGAAAAAGCCAACTTCTTTGAAAAATTAATGGCAATTATATCTGCCGACGTAGATACTAGAAATAGACTATTATGAAACTTTATATTGAAACATAGGATTCGTACGAATCAACAGCTCCCTCAGAAGCTCATTACTACTTTTTCGAACCAAACGACATTTTTCAACCAAAAAAACTAAAGAACTAAACAAAATTTTTTGATAAAAAAAAATTAACCCTAAATCTTTTAACCTAGAGCCAATTTAGTCATTCTAGCTAATTATGATCAAATATTGATTATGTGGATGTTGGCCGATCTATTTGGCATGGTCTGTGGCTGATGCGGATGACTTTTGATTGTAACTTAACTTTTATTTGGTTATTTAATTATGAAAATCTTGACACAATATGAGGGAAAAATACATATGGCAAATCAAAATTTATGTCTAGAGAAGAAGATGGAATTTTCACGATAAGCTCTTTTTGAAACCAAGTATGGAATCTTTGATGTGAGCCTGTCTTATTTTCAAATGGAAATGAAGCAAGAAGAAGAAGACAAGCCACTGGCCCGCATTAGTGCTTGTGCTCGGTCCTTGTAACAAACTCCAATTCTAATCACAGGTGTCTCAAAATGGTTTGTGCGGCTTCTTCTACACAGGCTATTTGGCTTTACACATATGCCTCATGATCATCATTTTAGTTCTAGCTTCAAAATGCTTAGCAGGTTGAGTCCATTTCCAAATGCAGATGCTACTGGAAGATTGGCCTAACCTAAATTTCTTTCTTAGGACATGCAATATCTCTATTGAATGGTAACAATCTTGTCCAGTTACAAAAGTACTACTTTTGGAAGTTTGAATCGAAGTGGAGTCGATCAAGTCCTCACATGTAGTGCTCGAGCATGACCCCATTCGGTAAACATGGGATTCATGAATGGATTAGGCTTAGTGAAAATTTGGGTACTGAGGGTGGTTGGTTTTGAGAGTTAGGATGTGCTTGATGACCCCATTTGGTAAACATGGGATTCATGAATGGATTAGGCTTAGTGAAAATTTGGGTACTGAGGGTGGTTGGTTTTGAGAGTTAGGATGTGCTTGGAGGGGAATTTGGTCACTTCATCCACAAGGTTTTATCTCATATGCAAAAGGGCATTTTCGGAAATAAAGGAGGGAAAGTTGCAATGAAGTAAAAGGAGAGGATAATATTTTCTCTATTATATCTAGCGTTTGGACCTTGAAGTCTAACACGATCAAGGAAAAGTCTTAAAAAAAATTAGATGACCAAAACAGTTATGTCTTTAAATATTGCATCGTGCACAATATACGGTTTCCATATTTTGAAGCTAGAAGGTGCAAATATATATACGAAGATATGTTTAGCATGATTTTGTATTTATTTTTGATTAAAAGTAAGAAAATGAAATATACCAGAATTACCTAGAGGTATTTTCTTAGAAAGATATTACTGTACCCTTACTATTAGGGCGGGAGTTGTCAATGATGATTTATTAAAGGAAAAGGCCGTACATGAAAGAATTACAAGAGCTGAGATGATTGTCCCCTCCCTCTAGAATAAAGTTTTCGCAGTGACTGATATTTTTGTCCTTCGGTCAAATCCATACTATAACTAGAAAACGGTATATATCAATCATTGAAACATTTCTACCTTAATCAATTTGTATGTGTTGCATAATATGTGTTCGGTCCATCTATTTCTTTAGATGGTTTTGTTCGTTTAGAGCCCATCTTAATTTCCAAAAAATGATTGGTTGGCTGGACATTCAATTGTTTTGTTTCTATGTAAATATGCCCCCATCAATCACATCAGTCGATCAAGAGAGAGAAAGATGATATCATTTAGCCTATCCATCCAAAATGAAGTTAAGAAATCTCATTTTGGTTAATAAAAATCTCTCCTCACTTAGCATTTTCTCGTTGGTCAATATTATCCCTAAAAATAATCCATTTTGTTTAGTAATTCACGAAACTTTAAGAAAGAGGCTTGGTTTATTCTTATATGTTAAGTGCAGCATCATGTCACATACCCTTTTTTTTTTTGCATGGATTGCTAGGTGAATATTATGCTGATAGTAGGGGTGAGGATTGAGTCTAGTTCAACTCAAGAATCAAATCGAGTTGACCTAGACCAGCCCGATCGAGGCCGATTCTAAGAAGAATAGGTTTGATTCTTGGTTTCAGAACCTAGAACTGGCCTAGGACCATTTGGTTCCTAGTTCCGACACCATGAAACCGTCTCAACTAATATGGTTCTCAAGTTGACATAGTTTTGAAGCCACTATTTAAAAAAAAAAATTGCACCAAAGAATTGAAATCACGATCTTCAATGTGAACAAACACCAAAATAACCGTTTGACAAACATTTTTTTTCCTTTTATAGTGAGAGTATGCTACTTTTATATTTAACAAGAATTTGTTGTTTTACCCAAAATATATATTTTCCAAACACGACTGGTTCGATTTTTTTTCAGGTTTTTTCCTTTCTAATTCTCATCCTTCTTCCTCCTTCTACCTTAACTGCTAGTGCACTTGACTGATCATACCCGCACTATGGCAACCACCTCTCTCCACCCTCCCTTCCTCTATGATTGTAATGTACTCTATTTTTTCACCCTAGGAGAATCAAAGACAATCGAATATTGACAATGAGGGACACAAAGTTATTGCTTCGAAGCAGATAAGTGTATAAATATCAATATATATCAAAAGATGAAAAGATCCCTAAGCAAATACATGTATTTTTTTTAAATAATAAAATAGCAGAAAACATTGAAATATTAGCAATTGCTTTAAAAAATGAATCTTTATAGAAGAGTTTGGCTAGAAAGCTACAATGTATATAAGAACTTAAACAATATAAATCATAAAAGATTCAATGTAATAATTAAAATCAAGCCATAAATTCAAATGACATAATTTTCATCTAAGAGATCACTATACCCATTCCACAAATTGTTGAAACTTATAACATATGCAATTAGGATTGACGATAAATTTGGATTTGAGCGAAAATGGAAGGACCATCATCAATGCTTCTCTCCGATGATTGCTATACTTATCATTCGGCACTTGATTTGCGAGCAAAAAGAGAATGTTGATAATGTCATCCTAGAAAAAAGAAAAATGATGAATCTTTATTAGAGTACGTATGTCTTAAATTAAAAGCATAAAATAATTATAGATAAAAGAATTAAAAAAAACAAAGGAGAAAAATCGTGTCAAAAGAGAAGGTAGTTATTGACATATTGGCATTTCCATGATAAAGGTATCGAAGGTTTTGGAAGGGAGAACCTAACTTTTGTAATTTTTTTTTTTTGGGTCAGTAGGAAGAATGTAGTTTAGCGGGCGCCTCTTCATGGGGTGGGGTGGGGCCCGGTGCGACGGCGGTTGCATTCCGACCCACACGCTGGAGGCTGGAAGCCGTTGCGATCTTGCAACTCCTGGAAAAAAAAGAAAAAAAGATCCGACGGTCCCCCAACAACCTCGTACGGAAGAAGTCAACGTGCTGACGTGGAAGCTTCTTGACCCCTGGCGTGGGCCCCACCAGAAGAGACGTGAACTGGCAACAAGTCCCAAAATCGACCGGTCTCCTGGTAGTGCCTGCATTTTCTATAATCCATCTTAGTTACACATTTATGTGTAGGGGCTTGGCAAATTTGGCATGTCATATTTACCAACTTATATTGTTTTATCATCTATGGGTATCACTTATTTTGTTTGATGATGAAATATGAACTACTTGCTGCTATTGGGAGTATTTATACCTTCTAGAAGTGAAAGGAATTGCACAATTTAGTTGTCCAAGGAGTGACCGTTGCCAGCAATATGCTAGTTATTCTAACTAGACTATTTTGTTACTTGTGGTTATCAATATTTCAATATTTGATTTGCTCTAGAATTATATGTTTTCTAATTTTTTTTTCCTTCAAATTAAGGAATCTTACTTGGTGGGAGTATGATACGAGGAAATCCCACCAAGTAAAACTTTCCAATTTCAAACATTTCAAGAAAGTCAGTTAATTTCTTGAAATTAAGTGTGGTGGAGAAGCCACATTTGTTTTTAAAGACTAATGGTTTGTTAATTCATCTTTTTCCCTATAAAAAGGATTAATATATATATCTAATATTGGAAGATATATTTATATATATATATAATATTGGAGGATATCGTTTGTTGGGGTATCAACAAAAATATTGACGAAATATGACATGTCGCAAGGCGATATGAACTTTTGACAAATATTGAGTTCACTTGATGGTACTTCACTTGTGTAAAAAGTGTGTCGAATGAGGTCTGAATGGAGGTGATTTTTAGAAATTTGAATGTGGTGGAAAGTAATTGCTTTAAAAAAGAAAATCTAAATTGACTAGAAATGTATAGAATTGAATTACATAAAAAGGAAAAGTATAGAGAAATGCAAATGGGCATGGAATTGAAAATTGTAAGAAAAATATAAAATTGAAAGCTCTTACAAAGTGTGTTTCCACTTGTGTGTTCTCCACTTCAACTCTTGGGCTTTTTTATGCTATTTTTGCCTAATTCTCTGGAAAAATTCTAACTTTATTTATAATTTCAATTCTATCTTGAATTTATTATATCTTTTTTTTTTGCCAAACTTTCACTATAATCTCAAATATGCCCACAGATTCAATAGTCTCCATTAGTCTCTTCAAAATTATTAATATCAGGACAAGTTAGAGGGTAATTATTAGAGCGGGCATCTTCATCAATACCCCACCTTCATATAGAACAACAATAGCCTCTTGATAATGGTAATCTTGAAGAAACTAGTGAAGGTGTGAGCACATTTGTGATTAGAATAAAAATTGGGGATCTGTTTTGATAAAAGAAAAAAGTTCAAAGGGTAGTTGGAATTAAATCTAAAGTTGAGGGAGAAAGGACTATGCTAGTGAGGATGCACTATTGCTTCCTATGAGAAATTGTGCAGTTTGGGCAGTCCATTTCATTTTTGTATAATAGGCAACCAGATGTAAATTTGTTGTGAAAAATCATTTGTACCTCACATCTGAGATTTCTTGATTGAAAATTCTCTTTGATTTCTTTCCGATTTCTCTTCACTTTCTCTCTATATTAATTGTCGCTCTCCATCATTAGGAGTGGTAGCTCTATTTCCATAATCCTGGAGATTTAGAGTTGTAGTTGTCACCGTTTTTCTTATTAATTTGTGTTTGTGCCATCGTTTCAGAATAATCTCAATTGCCTTATCAGTATTCTTTTATCGCCCCCACCGTTTCTCGGCTTTCCGAAGCTTCTGAGCACGATTACTAACGCATTCCATTGTTAGTGAATAAGAACCGAATCTCTCTCTGTTGTTCCTTTTTGCTCTGTGTCCTTACCTTTTCTGTGTGACTTTCAACAATGGAAACTAAATGAGAGTCAATGATAGTCATATGGTTAATCTCTGGCAATGTCAGTTCTTCGCATTCTGCCTATCTTCTGCAATACAGAGGCATCATCGTTGGAAAGGCCTGTGAACGGAGATGGTTTTCCTGTGGAGGTTGAAGATGGATGGTGGCTGAATAAGAGGCACTTAATCTCATATTTCCGGGGGAGTTGATGGTTATTTTAATGTTAATTTTTCTGCCTTTTGATATGTTAGATTCTAGGAACGACGGAACGTTGAAGGAGAGACGAAACACAAGGCGTACATTCCATGTCTATCAATTGATAACGCCACAATAATACTTCCAAAAAAGGATTCAATTGATATTCCTGATTTACATTATCCACTTCAAATACCTTTTGGTACGGGGGCTCAAATTTGAAATATAATTTGTGGTTTCTCCCTTTTTCTAATTGCTCAGGTTCGTTCGGAGCCTTTAGTTTCTAACATTTATTTTTTCAAAATTTGCGGTTATCACATATGGATTCTTAAAGTCTTCGAAAATATACGACCTAGTTTCACGCCTTTTCTTTCTCTCTAGCTCTTCCTCTCTCTTATAACCAACTCAACGGAGAGAACGTGAACGTAATTCGGTTCTCAAATCCTTCAACGATCTAATTACGGAAAAGTTTGAGTGACCCGATCAATATTTACTTTGATTTAAGCAAGTACAAAATCCATTTTGAATTTGATACTAATAAATACTCGCTTGATTTAGCCCATCCAATCGACCAATGTCTAATTTCAAGTTTAATTGTTATATTATGGATACATATCCTAATTTGACTGGACAATTCGCGTTTGCAAATAACACTGACTAATTATTAAAACAGTTTGCAGCGTTTTATGTTTGGCTAAAAAATTTCGCCCTTTAAAAATATATTTAAGAAACTACGTTGAAATTCTCTAGTTTATCCTCTATTAATTTTAAATTCAATAAGAGGATGAATATTCATGTAGTTCCTCTTTATTCATTTTCAGAAATTTAGATCCAGTAAGAATAGGAACCCAACATGCAACAGATCATTAAGCTAAAAGTGAAAGCACTGTAACTATCATTCTCTCAATTTCGGCTTTAAACGTTATATAGATTAGAGTGCCCTTTCTCATAAAGATTTTAAATAAAAAAATACCTTAATTTCAATTTTTCCATGGGGTGAAAATTTGTGGTTGAACTAACGTGCTTATCTCTCTTTGGATCGGCTCCCACACCTACCGCCTACCGCCCCCCAAACGAAAAAGAAAAAGAAGGATTGCATCGAAAAGTCTATCGTCAACATTCCCCCATTGCACCAATTAGCTTTCCCCCATTGCACCAATTAGCTTATGTTAGATAGCGCTAATTGACCCAAGCCAACATATTTGATTGGGTTTGATTAACTTTACTACAAAATAATTGAAAATATCCAATAATCGGATCCCGTAACATGAATCAAGACACTTCATTGCTGCAAACTCTAATAAAAAATGTTGGCGTGAGAGAGTAGAGCATATTGGAAGATATACATATTAATATACAATGCCATTGATTGCGATATCACTTTATATTTGTGAAAGACAGGACCATTGTATGATATTAGACAATGCATGACAACTCAAGTACAATTGCATAATCGTATAACAAAAATGTGTTAGGATGGTGTACAATAGGCATGACGTTCTAATCGTAACCAGTGATGGATGGGCTCTCTAGAAGCTCGATTAGAATCCAAAAGTAAAGTGGCTTGATCAGAACCAAATCTGTAGATTAGGCAAGTGCTAATAATTTGAATAATCTCTCAAGTGTACCGAATAAATATGTAATGTATAGGTGATCTTGGGTTTGAACGTTTTGTTTACATTGGATAAACGATTTTCTTAAGGAGCATTCGTCGTTAATACTCCTTCGATTTGAAGAAATGTAACATGCTAATAACGCTTTCCCTACATTCAAATTTTCGATAAAATCAAGTGAAATGAAATTACTGTGCATTCACCTACCCTGCAGATGCAGAGTTCATATGCCTTTTTCTAACACGTTCTTTCGTGCAAAGCATGCTCTTAAACAGTCAATTTCTGATCAAAAAGAAATTATTATTGTCGATTTGCAAATCAAAAACCTCAAGGACGATGCAAAGTCGGTACTTACGCGTGATTGACTCGGTGGTCCCTCGTGAATCTTTTGATTTTTAAAAATTATTTTGGTCCTATGACCGATTAACCCCTAGCCTCACGTCTGTCCATATATGTTGCACTCACGTTTCATAACGTAGACAACATGATGAAGCCTGTCCCTAGTGAAAAAGCACGACCAGTTAAGTGATTGATCTCGATCACTCTTTTGTTGCATCTTTCTCTGCAGGTGTCTTCTTTAGAAGGCTCCTTTCTGGGTTCATTTCCGCCTATAAATTCCTTCCAATAGTATCCACTTTCCCAGCGATTTCAGATCGAGATACAGAGATGGCGAAGCCAGGTTTAACGGCAATGGTGGTGGCAGCTCTTGCTCTGGTGGTGGCCACGGTGGCGACACTCGCCCATGCCGAGGCGGATGACCCCGTGAAGGTGGACGCCTGGCTCACTAGGCTTAGCCACGCCAAGCGCAAGACCACACGCCTCCACTTCTACTTCCACGACACGCTCTCTGGAAGGAACCCCACGGCAGTGCGCGTCGCCAAGTCCACGATGACCGAGAAGTCCCCGACGCTTTTTGGGGTGGTCAACCTGATCGACGACCCACTGACCGAGGGCCCTGAGCCAGAGTCCCCCCTTGTTGGCCGGGCACAGGGGTTCTATGGCTCAGTTGGGCTTTAGTCGACGGCCCTGCACATGAACATGAACCTCGTATTGACGACCCCAGAGTACAACGGCAGCACCCTGAGCATATTGGGCCACAATCTGGCACTCGAGACCTATCGGGAGATGCCTGTCGTTGGTGGGACTGGCGTTTTCCGGCTGGCAAGTGGGGTCGTGACGGCGAAGACGTACTTTCTCAACCTCACCACTGGCGATGCTGTAGTTGAATATAAGGTCATAGTTTTGCATTACTAGACACTTTGTAGATATATCGTGGCTTGTGTTGTAGTCCAGTCCAAAGGTTATGGAGGAAATTACATCGTTCTAGTTGTGTGCGGATGCTCTGTCGTTTCCAATTTGGTTATGCTCTACCTGCTTCGTGATTTTTCATTGATTTTGGTGGTTTGGAATCTTCATGTGTGGGCTCTAGATGAACTATAAATTGGATTCGGTTTATCACTGAGTAGGTAATGTTACAATGGTCGCCGCCATGTGAAATCAAGCTTGCTGAAAACGTCGATGATTTTACCCACCTAATAATTATGAAAGTTGATGCAGTCGACGTTAACTTTTTTATTATATTTTGGAGTTCCCATTTTAAAGTTACTGAAACCTAAGATTATGTCTTGATTTGGTTTCGATTGGAAAACTGTCACGCAGCAAGCTCAGTCAACCACCACCCAACAATAATATTCAGGGCTACACGTCTTGTTCAACTTAATAATTGGATTTGGTGCATTTGAACAGGCTTTTACAATATATTAGGCAATGTTTGAAAACTTAAGTAAAATTATATTACCGAATTATATTTGGATTTACGCATCTTGGTCTAGTAAAGATGTGGTAGGAGGACTTACTATAAGCATAGCGTTGATAGATGGGTTCATTAGACATGCCTATATAGATATGGCTAAGGTTTTCTCTCTATTTTCTAATGTACATACTTTATCGTTCTATCCATCGAGAGCCGTCAAGGTAAAAGGAAGATTGGAGACGAAGACTTAAGTAAAGAAGTTTGTCCTCCACACATATGCATACACTGAAACACTGATAGAACTGACTTTTATTACCAACAAACAAAAACAAAAAACAAATCGGCCTTTTCCATTTTCTCTCTCTCTTTCTCTTGTCTATTGTCTTCGATCTTTTCTTATTTAATGTAAACACTTCGATATCTGATCAGAGATTCTGATTTGAAGCTTCTCACCTACTCTTCCCATTTAGAAAATCGGTCCGTATGAAATTTTTTTATCTAAAAAGCATCTTCGCCTTATGAAACACACCAAAAAGAAAACTGATATGTTTAAAAGATTGGAGCATAAGTATGTTCTAGAATATCAAATTATATTTATGCTTTCATTCTGTAATTTTTCCAAAATATCATATCCGAATCTCCAGTTCTCAAATCTTTTTATTTGAACTCTCATTACTCCGTAGAAGGGACTGTTTCCCCAAGTTAATTTGGTATGAGATTTAATGTAGATGAGTTCATGTGTCAGCGAACTTAAAATTTTCTTTATCCAAACAGTAATAGACTATGGTTTTGAGACATCAAAAGTTATTTTTTTTATATATATAATTGGATATTCTGTGTTTATAATGCTAGAAAATTTGGGAGATGGTTGCATGAGCGTTTCGCTATAGTTTTTAATTTTATATGCTTCACTACAACACCCGGACCCCTGGAGTGCCAAAAGTTGGTACAAAAGAATACTTAAGTGTCAAAAGTTACGAAAGTGACATTTAAGTGTCAAAATTAGAGCAAAATAGATCACTTAAGTGCCAATTTGGCCAAATTCTGACCAAAATATTGACGTGGCAATTTTCCGGTGAAGTAAGTGTAAAACGGCATCATTTTGCATGCTGATGTGGCTAAACAATACAAAAACGACGTCATTTTAGTATTGAAGTGGTAAAAAATTAATATAAAAATTAATTAAATTAAATTTAAAACTAAAATTATTTAAAAAATTTAAAAATAAAAATACAAATATTAAAAAAAATTAAAACAAAAAAATGGAGGTGGCTAAGGGTTGAGTCATCCTTGCTACCGCCAGGAAGGGCCGGTGATGCAAGGGGGAGGGTCCACTAGGGACGCTAGGGCCCAGCGACCTCGATTGACCAGCGACGAGGGCCCATGAGCTCTAGCCCTAATTTGGGGCAAGGGTTGTGGTCCTCGCCCAAATTCGGTGAGAGTTGGCGACCCTCGCCCAGTCTGATCAAGGGCTGCCGCCTGTTGGGGGACCTCCCAATGGGTGGCGACCCTTGGCTGAATTGGGCGAGGACCGCTAACCATCACCAAGATCCGGCGAGGGTCGCGACCCCTACTAAATCTTGGCAAGGGCCACCGATCCTCACCCAGATCTAGGATGAGGGCTTGCGAGCCTCGCTTAGATTCAACGAGGGTCGGCAACCCTCGCTCGACCGAGCCAAGGGTTGCCACTCGCAAGGGGGTTGCCTTAACAAACAGTAGCCCTTGGCCTAGCTGGGCGAGGGTTGTAGCCCTCACTGCCGATCGGCTGGGGTCGCCGACCCTCGACCAAGGCTCGGCGACCCCGGCCGACCCTCCCCCACCTTCCGGCAATGGCAGGGAGGCGGCAACGACGGTAAAGGCTAAGCCCTCAGTCGTTAGCTACCTTCCTCCTCCACTTTTTAATAATAATAATAATAACAATAATAATAATAATAATAATAATAATAATAATAATAATATATTATTATTATTATTATTATAATATTATTATTTTTTAAATTTAATTTAATTAATTTTTATATTAAAATTCAAATGATACCAAAATGGCATCGTTTTTGTGTATGTTTTTTGCTAAATCATCTTGCCAAAGAGCCATGTAAGTGAGAAAATTATTTAAAAAAATGTCACGTAGGATTTCCGGAGGAGTTCGTTAGATGTGGCACTCAAGTGTCTCATTTTTCTTTAAAAGTGGCACTTAAGTGTCCCTTTATGCCAACTTTTGGTACTTAAAGTGTTATTTTGTCACTGCATCTCTATAGTCTTTTTATGAGAACAATAGTTGTTGCTAAATAGAAGGACAGAAGCTCATTGTTTGATTCAACTTGTTAACTATGTAAAATACAATTTCTTGTTAGAGTAAAGAGAAATCAACATCTTACAAAATATGGTTTCTATATTGAAAAAATAGTGGCCATCTAGGCTCCACCTAAGCTAATATTTTGCATTCCTGATTAGATAGATTACTCATATAAGATAATATTCTGTTTGCCCCGTATACCTTTCTTTTGGTTGACCATTATTTGGTTCGGTTGATTGATTTTTGTTGATATTACACCAATGAAAAAGAACACGACCAAAATAACATGTTTTTAATTTTAATGACATGAAAATCATTTACATTACTATAGATAAATTTACCAAGTACATGTAACACTGTTAAGACGAATGCACGATCTTATCAATAGGTTAGAAATCGATTGCCACGGTTTGCTTTAAATATTATTCAATGGCAAAAAATTGAATTTGACGTTTGCGTCGGTTGACAATAGAAGCACATCTTAAATATTAAAAAATAAAATCCCGAGAGTGCACTGATCAATCATAAAGGGGTCTTGCCTTTTCGGATGCTATAAGAAAATTAAATTCATATGTGCTACTTTGGTAGGGTGGTTCCCAAATGTATCCTATATAACATTTCCTTAAATGACCAAAAAGATAAAATGCTGAAATTCCCTTTCTAATTTAGTTATCTTCCCACATTCCACATTTTTAGCTTGCGGTTACTTTTCTTTTGTATGCTTTATTTTTCCGGTTCCTCCTAAGGTCTGTGTGTAGAAAGGGCTCTGAATTTGATTTTGCTCATCAATGTGGTTGTGGGTGTAAATTTTCTTTTTGAGAAATTGTACCCTATGATGCAAAATTATGCACTAACTCGCAAACAAAATCAATGCGAGAATCTATCTCTATATAATTATATAGTAGTCCCTTTCCATTATTTATTTTTTTATTTATTTTTTTTAAAAGGGGACAGAACGCGTGCTAGAAGTCTTCTAGCCCAAAATTCTGAGTGGAAAATTCTCATTAATCTTTTGCTGGAAGTCTTCTAGAAAATGTATTTGGAATATAAACGATGGAGATGGAGCCGGCAACGAAGATGATGGAGGCGGTGGTTGGCATAGACGCGTCATCGATGATTCGCTGGTGAAGATAGCCAAGAGAAGTGCGGAGCTTGGGGCAGGGCGGTGGCTGGACGAAGGAGGAAGAGATATAGAAAAGAGGATAGGTGTGATAAGTATTAAATTTTTAATAAATTTACTAAAAAATACACACCGTGTTAGTTAGTGACATGGTCCTTATAAACTGTCCAATAGTTTCTATATTATTCACCTCTAATTCTCAAAGGCTTTGTAGAGATTCATTACCTATTTTCTTGACAAATCGATCCTTTCCTCCAACACTCATGGACAGAGACATTCATTGGGAATCCATCCATGCTTCACGGCTAAAGGGAAAAAATATTCATTACGTGCTAGTCCTTATTCCTTGTACCAGTCCATGAAATCAAGAAGTAACTCTATAATAAAGCTATTTGTTAGACTAGTTTGCCTATCATAATTGCTAAGTCAGGCGTAACTCCCAATTATAGTTTCTAGACTAGAACTTTTAAAGAAATTAAACGTTTGCCATTCTTTATTAACATTTTAAATTAGTTTACTACAAAATTAATATGGAAAATAATTGCAAGCGCCAACCAACATTGCTACAGAATTTCTTGCTGTTGAAATACTAATGTGAAAACAACATGATCTTGCAAAGAAGTCAATGCGAGAGAATCTGAAAATAATTGAAGAATAATAAAGGACATCAAATATTTATGTGGTTTGCTATCTACATCCATGGAAGAGATAATAGCAAATAATCCATTAATAATTGGAGAATTAGAGTTATAATTGCTCACATGCTTGAATATTTTTCACTCCTAAAAATTTAAGCCCTAACAAAAGAAAATTCCAAATTAATAACTCGGTGGCACAAAAAATTTATAGTGGCTCACAATTTTTGCTGAAGAAACCCTGTTATATGTGTGCCATTTCAAAGATCAACAATTTTACACGTCCATCAATGGATAATGCCACGATAACAATTTTAAAAGAGGATTCAGTTAATAATCCTAACTTACAATATCCAATTCAAATCTGATTTGGTATGTGAGCTCAAATTCAAAATATAATTTAACACTCATTCTGACCGTAACCTAAAGATTTTATATTTAAAAAAAAACAAATAGGAAAAGCAACACGCAGAAAAGAAAACGGTACTTGAAATGAGATTCACGTCTTCACGTCCTCAAATCTTTATCGAATCCCTTTCTCTTCGGTAACCACCTCGCAACGCCGTGGCTTACGTCCTCACGAACTTGAAATGGGCGACACCCACGTCAGGAGCCTGAGTAACCCTGCGAGGAGCCTGAGTAACAACGAAAAAGAGGAACCGCCTTTAGGAGATCGTGGCTGAGAGCGAGGAGATCTCTCTCTCTCTCTCTCTCTCTCTCTCTCTCTCTCTCTCTCTGTGGTGCCCCCAAGGCGGCGAAGAAGAAGGGGGCGACGTTCGTGATCGACTGCACCAAGCGGGTGGAGGACAAGATCATAGACATGGCCTCCCTCGAGAAGTTCCTCCAGGAGTGCATCAAGGTCGACGGCAAGGACCGGCGCCCACAGCAACTCCATCACCACCTCTCGCGACAGGTCCAAGATCACCGTCACCTCCACCTCCGGCTAGCTCTTGTGCTTGTGGTGATGCTGCTGCTGTTGCTGCTTCATGTGCACAATGTTGCGGTTTTAGAGTATGCCCAGGATGCCTGTTGAATCGCAGTGCTTTTCTTCGAAATGGGAATAGCTGAAGGTTTATAATATGCTCGATCGCGTCGCTATATGTGCAGATGCTGCATGTTCTCGCTTTCGTTAGCTGCGATTTTAGCAGAAGATTGCCTTTTGAGTTGATTTGTAGATAGGACTAGCCTCCTAGGCGGCGCACTCATGCCGTCCATCTGCGAGCGGGTGGTTAATTATGTCGTGTGCTTTGCGGTGAGTCTGGTGTTGTGGTGGGATTTCTGCACCTCACGTTGATAAACTTTTGCATATTTGCACTGCTGCGAATCTTTGTGCAAAATGGTCTAGCTTACGGCATGTGTTTAGATTCAAGATTGATTCATGTCCACTTCATTAATTGTTGGAACTAAATCTGACTCCGTGTTTTTACTCTTCGTTTTATGCCACGCTTTTGCAAATCTTCGGCGCGGGCTGTCCATGGACCCACATGTTTGGAGTCGATGTTCTCAACCTCCGTCGCCGGCAATGGCCGTGGCTTGATGCTGCCAAGTCAGTTCATTCTCCACTGTTTTAGTATACCTTTGTGCGTTTTCTATGCTGCTTTGTGAAATTTTCGAGCTGGAAATTTCTTTATCGGAATAGCTCGGTCATGGCCAGAGTATTGGCTGAGGGAGAATATTTAGTGACGGTCAGCGACTTCAGGTATCGATGTCAGACCGATAAGGATTGCGGTGTGAATCTGTGTAGTGAAGTCTTCGTCGAGCTCGTCATTGATGGTTCTGTAGAGAAGGACTTCGTTCGGAGGGGAAGACGTCTTTCGGTGAAGCACCGAAAGACGCTCTCCAAAAAGTCTCGAAGAAGAAGATGCAGGGAAGAGAAAGAAATAAAAAACTGAAAATTGAAAGGGAAAATGAAAAAAATTAGGAAAGAAATCAAAATCCGATTATAATAAGGAGTCAGGTCTAGTTATAAGTTGGGCTGAAGTAGAGGTGTCAAAATTGGTCTTAAGTCCATATATGACCCATTTATGATTTAATCATAAATGGGTCATGTATAGACGACTTACATTTTGAAAAAACTAGTTAAATGGGTCGTAAATGGGTTGGATTTAAAAATCTATTTTTAACCCAAGCCTCACATTCTCTCGTACCCCAAAATGTTTTTTTTTTTTTGTGTAAAAATCGAAATTAAAGTTAGTTTTTATAATTTATTTTTCTGTTTCTTTCATTTTTTCTTCCTCATTCCTTAGTCGATGGCTGGCACAACAACGGTAGGTGATTGGCCAAGCAAGGCTTAAGCTCGCTAGATTTGGTGAGGCTGAGGCCTCAATAAGAGGCCTCAATAACAACCGGTGAGGATTGAGCCTTGCCTATTTGGCAAGATTAGAGCTCACCGATGTCAAGCAAGCTCGAGATAGCTCGACGCCGGCAAGCTTGATCTCGCTGATTTGGTGAGGCCAAGGCATCGTCGATGATTGGCGAGGCTCGAGCTTGCCTGTAGCAGGCCAGTTGAAGAAGGAAACATAAAAAGAAGAAAAAATTTAAAATATATATTTTTTAAAATAAAATAAAGACAATTTAAAAATAGATTATTTAAAAATAAATAATAAAAAATATATTTTTAAAAATAATTTTTTTGTAAAAATTATAAAAATTGTCCATTAAATTTGTATTACATTAAAGTGTTTTAGCAATACCATTTTTCTAAAAAAAGTATTATAAGAAATAAGCTTTAAAGGTTTTTCACATTTTTTTATTTTATTTACTATTTTTTTCTTTAGTTTACATTTTAAATTTGATTTGAAGTTTTTATTCAAGTAACATATATGTGAAGAGCTTAAAGTGAATTAAATGGGTGAAAGTTGATTAACTTAAATTGAGTTAAATAGTAATGTGTTTCAATAATATGGGTTGAGTTAGGGATAAGTTGAACATGGGTCATCAAATTTACACTACATGAAAATTGATCAAAATGAGTTAAACGGGTCAATATGGGTCGGACCATTTTTTACTCGACTCAAACCCGATCCGATCCACCCATTTGATGGTCCTAGACTGAAGTAAGGGTGTTGTGGGCCGGACATTGAGCTGAGTTAAAAATCAATAGATTTAAATGTTTGGGCCATACTCGAGTCAAGCTTTGAGTTTGACTTGAGAAGGGAACCCAATCTAAAGTCCACTTCTGGTAATTAATCTTTTTTTAAATAATAATGATAAGGAGGAGAAAAATATCAGTAATCATATCCTAAATCTTGTCAAGACAATAACATTTTTACAAAGAAAAAATGCAGCTTTGCTCTTCACTTCTCATTCAACCCTTGTTTCAAAAGACAGTGCAATTGCCTTATTATCACATCAATAGCATGATGTGCACCAAGTGTCGTTGAAGTCAAAGGAATCGAGCCTTTGAATGGGAACAAAATCGAGGACGTTGCAATAGAAGTTGACAGACTCTTTGATGGACCAGCACCATGTTGAAATGTGATTCAAGCACTTCAAATGCTGAGGATTCTTAGGGTTCTTCTTGCTGATCCTTTCTTTAAACATCTCTCCCTTCCCCCTCTCTGTGACAACGACAATGCAAATTAAAAACTACAAGAAATCAAAAGCTCGAAATGCGAAAAAAGCTTCAATAGCTTAATTTCGTGATGAATTTAGGAATGCAAAGAGAGATTGTAAGCTAGAGAGAATGTTTCGAGGTAAAGAAGTCACACATCACGTATCCGAGCATTATGTTTCCTTTGGGTATTGCGATGCTCAGATCGGTAGGGACAAGCGCCTTTCCTCTAGCCGGCACTTATCGTCTCAGCTGCAACGTTTTTTAATCCACGAACGAGGAAATCACACCACATTCAGAAACCTCAAGCTGAAGAAGATGGTGATGGGGGTATGAGTTGACGACAACACTTGAGTCCATGAAATGGTGCAAAAACCTCGAGCTTCAATGGAAAGCTGGAACGACCGGATATAGAACAAGAATCCTCCTTCACGAGCATAAGAAATGGGAACAATTGGCTTAAAGCCGAGAAACAAGAATGATAACTTTTCAATTATTATTATTTATTTTTTTCAAAATTTATCTCTTCTTCTTTAAAGCTTACCACGTTGTCGTTATCGAAATGCCCATGATTAAAATGATTACAGGTAGGATGGCAGATAAAAAAAGGAAAAAAAAATTGAAAACGAAAGAATTGTACAAAAGAAAAAGAAGATGGGATTCAAGGTTCTGTTAAGAAAATAGCAAGAAGTGGAAAACCTATTAGCATTTTCAAAATTGGTACAACTCTCCTGCAACTATCATTAAACAATCAAATAAACATAGTTCTTAATTTCATACCACTTGGAAACATATATTTTGAGTAAAAGTAAGACATACCAGTGGCATAGAGAGGAGTCCAGGTATCCTTAAAGCCTAGAAACATGCCTCGGATTACAAAGGAAAGAATAATAGCAGGAACTATGTTTATTTGATTGTTTAATGATAGTTGCAGGAGAGCTCGCGAATATTGCATTAGATCTAGTACTTACCTTCATTGCCACTTGGGTGTCGATTGGGTTGCAATTGCGCACGCTCTTTCTCAGTGAGTTGTGCAATCCATCCGTAATTTTCTTTGGTTCTATATTTAAACTATTGATAACCGACCTTTAACTAAGGTCCAAATTAAAGGCGTTGAACCCAGCCGTGCAGCTAGCATTACACTAACTTTGAAAGCCCTAAAATTTAAATTATGGACGTGCCCTAATGACATAATAGGTAACATATAACATTAATGAAATTCATGGAGCTCCAAGGGATCTTAGCTTCAAATTTCTTGTAGCAGAGGTTAGCATGAGAGAACCCTATCTAGACAGGTAACAATTGCAATTAGTTAATGCAGTGTAAAGTTCTTAAAGAATGGTAAGTGAATTAATCCTACGTGAGGAAATGCCCATTGTCACAGGTATCAACTATACAATTTTTATCACTTTGTCTTCCTCTTTCCTTAGACAAAGGGACTTGAGCTTCCCTTCAGGTTTTCTGTTCAAAAATTGTTCCACGGAACAGAAATAGATTAGCTCCTGCTATTCTTCTTTCCTTTGTAATCCAAGGCGTGTTTCTAGGCTTTAAGGATACCCGGACTCCTGACGAGATGCCTAGAAACACGCCTTGGATTACAAAGGAAAGAAGAATAGTAGGAGCTAATCTATTTCTATTCCATGGAACAATTTTTTAACAGAGAACCTGAAGGGAAGCTCAAGTCCCTTTGTCTAAGAATAGAGGAAGACAAAGCAATAAAAATTGTTTAGTTGATACCGGTGACAATGGGCATTTCCTCACGTAGGATTAATTCACTTACCATTCTTTAAGAACTTTACACTGCATTAACTAATTGCAATTGTTACCTGTCTAGATAGGGTTCTCTCATGCTAACCTCTGCTACAAGAAATTTGAAGCTAAGATCCCTTGGAGCTCCATGAATTTCATTAATGTTATATGTTACCTATTACGTCATTAGGGCACATCCATAATTTAAATTTCAGGGCTTTCAAAGTTAGTGTAATGCTAGCTGCATGTCTGGGTTCAACGCCTTTAATTTGGACCTTAGTTAAAGGTCAGTTATCAATAGTTTAAATATAGAACCAAAGAAAATTACGGATGGATTGCACAACTCATTGAGAAAGAGCGTGCGCAATTGCAACCCAATCGACACCCAAGTGGCAATGAAGGTAAGTACTAGATCTAATGCAATATTCGCGAGCTCTCCTGCAACTATCATTAAACAATCAAATAAACATAGTTCCTGCTATTATTCTTTCCTTTGTAATCCAAGGCATGTTTCTAGGCCTTAAGGATACCTTGACTCCTCTCTATGCCACTGGTATGTCTTACTTTTACTCAAAATATATGTTTCCAATTGGTATGAAATTAAGAACTATGTTTATTTGATTGTTTAATGACAGTTGCAGGAGAGTTGTACCAGTTTTGAAAATGCTAATAGGTTTTCCTCTTCTTGCTATTGTCTTAACATAACCTTGAATCCCATCTTCTTTTTCTTTTGTACAATTCTTTCGTTTTTAATTTTTCTTTTCCTTTTTTTTTATCTGCCATCCTACCTGTAATCATTTTAATCATGGGCGTTTCGATAACGACAATGTGGTAAGCTTTAAAGAAGAAGAGATAAATTTTGAAAAAAATAATAATAATAATTAAAAAGTTATCATTCTTGTTTCTCGGCTTTAAGCCAATTGTTCCCCTTTCTTATGCTCGTGAAGGAGGATTCTTGTTCTATATCCAGTCGTTCCAGCTTTCCGTTAAAGCTCGAGGTTTTTGCGCCATTTCATGGACTTAAGTGTTGTCGTCAACTCATACCCCCATCACCATCTACTTCAGCTCGAGGTTTCTGAATGTGGAGTGATTTCCTCGTTCGTGGATTAAAAAACGTTGCAGCTAAGACGATAAGTGCCGGCTAGAGCAAAGGCGCTTGTCCCTACCGATCTGAGCATTGCAATACCCAAAGGAAACATAATGCTCGGATACGTGATGTGTGACTTCCTTACATCAAAACATTCTCTCAATACCCAATGGCGCTTGGGGGAATAACATTCGATTCAGCCCTCGTCAATTTTCCAAAACAAGGTACCGAGAGAATGTTTCAAGGTAAAGGAGTCACACATCACGTATCTGAGCATTATGTTTCCTTTGGGTATTGCGATGCTCAGATTGGTAGGGACAAGCACTTTTCCTTTAGCCGGCACTTACCGTCTCAGCTACAATGTTTTTTAATCCATGAACAAGGAAATCACTCCACATTCAGAAACCTCAAATTGAAGAAGATGGTGATGGGGGTATGAGTTGAGGACAACAGTCTAGTCCATGAAATGGCACAAAAACCTTGAGCTTTAACGAAAAGCTACAACGACTGGGGATAGAACAAGAGTCCTCCTTCACGAGCATGAGAAAGGGGAACAATTGGCTCAAAGCCGAGAAACAAGAATGATAGCTTTTCAATTATTATTATTTATTTTTTTCAAAATTTATCTCTTCTTCTTTAAAGCTTACCACGTTGCCGTTGTTGAAATGCCGACGATTAAAATGATTATAGGTAGGATGGCAGATAAAAAAAAAGGAAAAAAAAATTGAAAACGAAAGAATTTTACAAAATAAAAAGAATATGGGATTCAAGGTGCTGTTAAGAAAATAGCAAAAAGAGGAAAACCAATTAGCGTTTTCAAAATTGGTACAAATCCAATTTGCTGAAAATTGTCAACTATAATTGACGAGGTCCCTCACCTCACTAGGTTTCTCTAGGGTGGACTTGCGTGGCGCGAGTCCAATGCAGGATTTCTCATAAAAAGTGACGACGGCCAATGGGGACCACATTTTTTTTCTGCTAGACGCGAGTCCAACGTAGGATTTCTCGAGTTTCCAATTTAGAATAGCTCTAGAGCTGAAAAAATGGTAAATGCAAAAATGGTAGAGAGCGAGAGAGAGAGAGAGAGAGAGCAATGCATGTTGGTAGAGAGATAGTCTCTCGGAAATTCATGGCTCCATCCTGACTTGGTTTCAAGAAGAGCGCATCTCCAGGTTGACCTAGAGAGTTGGAAATTTATGGCTCAGCTTCAACAGTCTTATCCTCTCCTCTTCTCAAGAGCGCATCTCCAGGTTAACCTTTTTATTTGTTATTTAAATCTCTCTCTCTCTCTCTCTCTCTCTCTCTCTCTCTCTCTCTCTGTAACGCACGCACGCATCTAAATAAAAGAAAGGACATTCATTGTGTCTGCACAGGCAATTGCCTAAAATCTAGCAATTTGAGTTGTATAAAAAAAAAATCATAGTACCAAAAATAAATAAATTAATACTAACAATAGCATGTCAATGAATGGTCTCAATGGACCTATTGAATCTTGACCCTATTACTCTCAACCTCATATTATGCCCTAAAATATGGCAAAAGACCAGCAATTGCTCTTTAATTAACACATTTACTGTTTTGTGTAAAAAATTATTTGACCTAAGGACTCTACACAATTCAAAGAAAACTTGTTGTCTCATATGTATTTGATTGACACAATTAGTATCTCCTAAATGTAAAATGCAATTAATGAATAACTCTCTCTCTCAAAATCTCTTTCCCCCATGGCGCTCTAGGTATCTGACTACGAAAAGCTTCATCCTCCATTACTAACATACTAGCTGCCATTATTGATGCAGCTGCACCTATTATTGCTCCATTAACATTATTATTTTCCAACTACAAGCAAAAATAAGAATTTTCTTAGCCTATTATGACAGATGTTTTATCTTAAGGGTAAACCCAATAACAAACATTAAAAAAAAAAATTTCTTAAAAGGATTAAGAAGGCTAGTGCAGCAACATTAGCAATAATATAATAAACTCTCGAAGGAACATGTAAACCAGCCACTGACTTGCTTAGCAATAGAGGCACATTGATGGATTTTGCAAAATATGCTGCTCCACTTCTTGAGATATGTCAAGACATATCCATTGTATGAAGATGAGATTAAAACACCAATCTTATGTCAAACAACTACTTAAATTTTAGCGCTATCAACAATGGACAAGTGACCACATTCACATTATCTTGAGCAAAGAAACAATTTAATCAAGGATAAGCAATCTCAACAAAGGCGTCACCGCAAGAAAAAATAATCGTAGGTTACATAAATCTCAAGAACTAGAAGAAGAATTCTTCATACTACAAGTTTTGAAACATGTGTGCATGATGCACAAGATACTACTAGTTTTGATTTCACAAGAAATATGTGAAGATATTCATAATATATTAAACGGATTGAAAAATCAACAAGTGAAAAATCCCTGAAAGATAAAACTCAAGGGTATTGCCTCTAAGGGAACTTCATAATAAAATTAGGCATGCCAAATGCAGATATTCCAGAAACAAGAGCATCCTAGCCATTGCAATCCTCACTTACTAGTATTTAGAACACAGGTGAATAAGATGTTAATAAAACTAACGAGTGACACATGCTGTGAAGAAAGAATCTTTGTACTTTGCAAAACTTGCTTTGTCAATGGTCCAAGTGTCACGTAAGCATTTGTAGCACGAGTTGTATACTGATATTCTTTTTTCTACACAATCAAAACAAGACTTAGAACTCATCAAGAGAGTTTGAACATTTGACAAGCAGATGTATTTATCAAGGAAGCTCTTCACAGGAAAAGGAAAGGAACTTTAGAATGAGGAAATCACACAGGTGTAACATCTTATTTACATTTCTAAAAAGATTTAGGAAAAAATTAAAATTCAGTTATGTCTTCACCCATGTGAAAATTAACCACATCAAAAGACCGTTATTGTCACGCCCCGATCCTCGGGGACACTCCCATCCTTCCATTTGGTCGATTATTAAAGTGCGATATCCCAGGACTAATTATCGCCGACCCTTTTTTTTTATTACGCATGCGGAAGCAGTTATAAATCCCCAGACAATAAAATAATGAGATAGGAAAGCAGGCCATATTTTTCATATTGAAATTCACAACCACACTTTCATTAACAACATAACTTATAGTATATTTACAATACTATTTACAGCATAAAAGTCTCAGCACCTATCAACACTAAGACAGGGTTCACAAAAGGGATGGGATCTCAATCCGCATCTGGGTTGTACTCAAGATCCCTCTCTGGATCATCTTCTACTTCAAAATACTTTCTCCCCTTCAGGTTCTTCCTCGTCAGCTTTTCCTCAGGGTCCTGAAATGGTTATTCAATAACCAATGAGACCACGTCTCAGCGAGTCCTAGCCCCTAAGACTCGATTAATAAACTAATACGCCATACGGTTGCCTAAGCACAACACCGTCGAAGACTTACCTTGGCCTTCGTTCCAACCTGCAATTCAAGGTTAAACACAGATATTCAAACAATCTCCGATCAAGCACGGTCAATCGACTAAGTCGATTACATGTCAATCGAGACCCTCTCTCGATCATTCCCACTCATACCACGATTTCCCAATGGTGTACTCAATCATCAAATCACATGTGTTTCTCGGGCGTCGTTTTCGCCAATGACATACCGATCACCGACACCGTGCGTTCTTTAAGGCGCCGTTTTCACCAGTGATATCCTCGATCACCGAACCACGTGTCCTTTCTAGGGTGCCGTTTTCGCCAAGGTGACATCGGCTATAGACAACATCGTGAGTTCTTTAAGGCGTCGTTTTCACCAGTGATATTTCCTTAATCACCGAACCACGTTTGTCTATAAGTCATTTACGTGCGTTCTTTAAGGCGCCGTTTTCGCCAGTGATACTCTCAATCACCGAACCACGTATGTCCAATAATATCGTACCTGATTGGTCTCAGCCAATAACATTCTCAGTTAGCTCTCACCATTCTCTCTACTATATAGCCCATCAACGAACTGGCGCTATATACCCATGCTTGGCCATTACCAATCAAATATTCAATAACAAACAATTTAGGACAATTCATAAAATTCCACAATAAATTCAATTCCACACAACGTAGGGCTCAAATAAATAAATGGGCTGCACCACGACAATCAGCACGAAATTCTAGTCACCGGCCATCCCGGTTGAATTTCCGGAAAATGATTAATTAAATAAATAAATTTCGAAAATTAAATAAATAAATATTAAAAATCCAATTTAGGCCCATATTGCCTTATTGGAGCCAAACGGGTCGGGAAAAATCCCGAGATGCATTCAATAAATAACCAAACATTTCTACTCCCTAATGGCTATAGCTAATCACCTAATATGCATCATTAAGTCACTAAATTAATTGTTCTAACCTAATCTAACCACCTAAGTGCATGTAATTAAATCTAACCAACCCTAAGGCATTATTAGCAAACTAATAAAGCATTAGTGAGTAAAACTCACTTGGAAAAAGCGGGGATCGAATCACCGCGACGGCGGCCGAAATCGGGCTCGCGACGACTCCCACGGGCTTGGACCGGGCCTTGAATTAGGCCCAACAAATCTCAGCCCAAATGAGATTTGTTTTTGCACTGGAATGGGCTTCACAAAACTCTTCTGGTGGGCTTTCCTCGTGGGCCGATCTTAAATTAACTTGCTGAAATATTTTTGGGCTGGACTTCAAAGCTGAAGATGGGCCGATCTCTTGGGCTGGAATTCTACAAGCTGAGCTGAAACTTACAAGCTGATGGGTCCAATTTCGTTGGGCTTTGAATGGGCGTGAGGTTCGTGGACTGCTGCAGAGGAATTGCGTCGAAGATCTGAAGACGCTGGGCTGGGCTTGCGGCTTCGGTAGTCCAGTCCAAGGAGCTGATGACGTGCGGTTCGGTGAGGCGTGGAGTTGCTTCGAGGTTTCGGTGAGGTCTTCGCTGCTGGAGAAGACACGAACGCAGCTGCAGGGATTTCACTCGGTGGTCAACAAACCGGCATGAAGACAAGACTTGGTGGAGCAACTTCGGTGGAGTAAGTTCACCGGTGGAGAACAAAACGTGATGGAAAATTTTCAGTGGTGGATGGACAGATGTTGATGAAGATGATGATGCTGTGCGACTTCGGTAAGTGGGGGGCTTCGTGGAGTCAACACCTGGGGCAGCTTAACGAACTTTTATTGAAGATTGACCAAGGAAAATTTGTGGAGCAGCAGGTGGTGGAAGAAACCAGCGAAAATGGAGTGGCAGGCTCGGTCTTCATGGACGTGTGGTGACGGGGTGATCAGCGACTGGATTGCTCGGTCTTCATGGACTCCACGAGATGCACAGGTTGAAGACGCTGGACTCGTGGCGGCATGAAGAAAGCTCGGTGGAGAAGAAGTTGACTGGAGTTGCAGCTTCGTGGGGACGTTGGCAGCTGTGGTTTCGGTGGAGGGAAGATGCGGCATTTCCTTTGGTGCAAGCTGACCGAAGATTGAAGAAGCTGGGTTCTCTTCTCTTTGCTAGTGCTGGTGTCGCACGAAGGAATTGGGAGAGAGAAACAGCTCACGGCAGCTTGGGGGAAGAGGATGAGGAAGAGGTGGGGGCCCTTTTGGCTTGATATTTCACAAAATATCTTTCACAAAATCAATCTAGGCCATGTATAATTTACTTGGCTCACAATAGGCCTCCCATGCACTCTTCTAGAAGCCCAAATGGTCCAATTGTTGTGGCTTGGTGGGGGTACACGAATTTGGGGAGGGAATTGGCTTAAATGAATTCAATTTCTCCAATAAATTCCCAAATTGAGATCCAATTTCGACGTAGAAAAATCCCAAATGATTTTCTATAAATCCCCGACACACAACGGCTCAGCTTGAAAGTCAAATTTCCCATTCATTTAGCCAATCTGAACTTCCGTCAAATTTCCGCGACGTCCGAAACGGTTTTCCGTAAAATTTCCCGAATCTCCGAAAAATCTTCTGAGACTGAGTCGATGCTCCTAAAATTTATTGTGACATGGCCAAAACTTCAATTTCTGAAATCGGACTCGAATTGGCGGTTAATTTTCATTCGGCGCGTTTTTAGCGTGACCTAGACTATCGAGTAGTTTTCAGAACTTTTTAAGGCAAATGACCCGTGGTCGATTTTCTTCGAGCCACTATGAACCCACTCGACTCAATGGCGACTCTTGATTGTCGTGAAAATCTCGAGAATTCAATTACGGACACGGGTACCAAAACAATAAGAAAATCGTCTAGTGTCGGCCGACGAGAATTTTCTAATTCGGTGGTGTCACCCACGATTAGTCACATATCTCTATCGATCCAGTCTATCTCTGATTTCAAATCGATTTTTAAGTGTGCCGTAGTGACCTCTAAAGATGGACACGGTCAAGAAGCCGATTTTACGATCGAGTTCTTAAGTCTATTGCCTTAAAATTCCTTAATAATTTCCCCAGATAGTCTAGTTATCTCGAGAGTGATCGGCTCTGAGAATAACCCTATAGACACGTCAATGAAATGCCCGATTTATTCAGTCGAAGACAGGGTTGAAAAATCTGGATGTCACAGTTATTTGGCAAGAGTGATTAAGAATTTCTCTTGCATCCACCACAGATGAAGATCCAAGTACTCATCCTCACCCCGGACAAACTAATAATAATATGGCAGAAAAATCACAAAAATAGTTAAAAATGTCAGGAGAATCTAAGTTCTTACCAACACTTGATCCAATATCAACTGTATCACTAGTTGCTCTAATTGCTCCTTCTTAAGATCAGAACCTAGAGAAGATACACAATAGAAAAGATAACATGAAAGAAAAATTAAAGCCGAAAGAAAGGACAATCACCAAAGGAAGCTACAGACTCCTAGAGTGGCATTATCAAGCATGAAAACGGATCATTCAAAATAAATGGATAGCATCTCATAAGAGGAGATTTATTAGCATTAGAACAAAAGGAAAACCCATTTACCGAAACCTATTCATTTGTAAATGATTGTCGAATCTGTTTGATTGATACTAGATAACATTGTCTCTAGAAAAGACCCAGGAAGAACTTAATTGCTTTGTCCCATGCAGATATATTTTTATCTAGAATAGCTAAGATTTAACCCGATCCTTCAAGTATCTTTACAAATATCTTATGTCATCTATCAATGACATGAGTCTCCCCATTGCAATCTATATAAGACCGCCACATATTTGGAGACAATAGGGTACAAATAACATAGATGGACTAATCTACTTGGGCATTTCACCAAACATTTGATGTGCATTCGATTAAATGGCATAAGGAAACAACAAGATAGTGAGAACCGCAACCCAATCAGTGTGAGATCATCAAGATTGAATCAAAAGTTACTAATATAATCTCAAGCATGACCGATGTTCATGCTAACAACAACAAAGCTCTCAGTTTCTCTTCCACATGTGTAATGGAAGAATGTACTGAACTTCCACGCTCAATGAAAAATGAAAGCTCCAAGGCTCCAAGTTGTAGAAGGTTTGAAGGAATCTATTAGTTCAATAAACTTGAGTCCATTGATGGAGCACACGAATTCGAAGCTCAATCCCGTGAGAACATGACGATCCGAAGAGCACTGGATGTGGCAAGGTAAGCGGCGGATTCCGACGCCGATTAGCGGGGCAGAAGATTCTGGAATACGCAGAGGATCGAGAGAGAGGGGCTTTGAGGGCGTTTCACTTTAATTGCTTGAAGAATATGAACGGAAACGTGAATCAAACAACTAAAATGTAGAGAATCAACATTAGCTCAGTAAAGCATAGATCAAAATAATTATGAGATTATTCTCAAATTGGAGAGGAGAGAGAACCTGGATCTACATTAAGCGTTATTGAAGAAGCGCTAGACCTTCAATGATGAAGAAGAAGATCTGGACCTTCAATGGCAAAGAAGATGCATGTCGTTGAAGAAGAGTAGAAGAAGAAAGATGAGCAAAAGAGCGAAGGGAGAGAGCGGTGTTCTAAGCAAAAGAGTCTGGAGAGGAAAAGTGAAAGGTCAGAGGGAAAAAGATGAAAAGGGAAAGTGTTTTTAGCTTCTGAGGTGGAGGAATTTGTTTTCCTAAAATAATACATAATATTTGTGTTGACCAGAAAGTCTTTTCCGTTGACCAAATTTTTTTAGAGAACCAAACGGCTGAAAATCCGGAAAACACTTTCTAGTAAAATACTTTCAATGAAAAAAACACACCCTTAAAATTTTAAATGAATGTGGGTCTAACTGAATATGTTGACGGGCTCAGATTTTGGCTCCCTCTTAGCAGTCTTAGACTTTTGCTATGCATTCCTAACAAATGGTATCAGAGCCTATAGTTGAGATTTCCGGGCAAGTGGATATTGTGGTGTAACAATGCAAACCTATAGAAAAACTTATATGGAAGGATACATAAATTAAGGGGGAGTAGCACTAACATTAAGCTCACATGTGTAGGGGGGATTGTTTAGATACATGTGTGAGTGTGTTATGTTAGAGAAATCCCACATTAGAGAATTGATATGATGTATAGCATTTATTATATCCTAATTAGCCCATAACTCATTCCCTTAAGTTTTTGAGTGAAGATGGGTCCAACCGCATATATTAACGAGCTCGGACTTAGGCTCTTTTTAAGCAATCTCCTTAAATGAAGATATTGGACTTCTGCTATGTGCTCCCAACATGGCATAAGGGATGCTCCAAGACCACCAAGAGCTCATTACAAGGCCCAAATCTCAGCTGGAGGCCTGCTATATGACATTCAAATGATCTAGACTATGGGGTTCAACCTATTTTCGAGCACGAATTCAACTCCTAAATGGCCAAACCAACCGAGGCTGGCCTAAAGAGTTTGAATGCTCACTGTCCGAGCATTGCATAGCTTGGACAATGGGCATTCAGACATTTAAGACACAATTACCCTGATGAAGCATAGGCTAACCCATCATGGATTCGAGATGACGGGCAGGTGATATAACAGTATTATGACCAAAATTGTTACTTGAATTATATGAGGACAATGCTACGGACTAAAAATGAGTCATAAACATCCCAATTCGAGCTAATGTATGTGCACTTTGGGGAGACATAAGCTCATCCAAACGGTAATGCAATATAGTGTCGACACTAAGCATAAATCTTAAACAAGGATGGACCACTCTCATTTCCTTGGAAATGTTGGACTCTGAGTGTCATTTAACTCAAACTCAAGCCAAGCACCTGCCCATTCATCTTTGTCTCATGCGCCCATTTTTTTTTTTAATTTTCATAATGATTTTCTTTTTAATGTGAGACAGACTTTGGGAAAATAAAAATTAGGTTTCACTATCCGTAAGCTATAATATTTCTAATTTATATATGTAAAAGAGATACCATTTGTTTTTTTTTTTTTTTTTTATCAATGGTCGAATGATAATTTCATCTTTGAGGCCTTTCCTTTTTATTTTCTGAATGCATGATGGTTGGTGCTAAAATTTAGATGTTGGCATGAATATTTGGTGTGTGCCTTTTGTAATTTTTCTATAATTGTGTAATAGATTATGCGGCCGAATCTTGATATTTTAGAGAGTTAAATTACCCTCTGATTTTTTTTTTTAATGTGGCAACTAATTTCTTTGACTTCCCTCTTTCCAAGGTGATAATACCTCTTAAACTTTGTATCTCTCTCCAGCTATACTAACCAAAAGGCACGTTATAAGATGCCTTAAGACCTTAGAATCACAAGACAACTTAGGGTTTTATCTGTGGAGCAGGTAGGCTTTTTGTTTGCGAAGTTTCTTTTCATGCCAAACATTCACTCTTTCTTGCTCCCTCTTTGGTTGTTGTACGAAATAGATTGGACATGAATTCAATTGCGTTCACTCAAAATTTAAAAAATAGATTCAGGGACCGATGAGCACTCGTCATATGGCAATCGCAGAGAAGCCTCACCAGAATGTAGAGTAATAATCTTGTAGAATTGTGTCCCCTATGTTATAGATGAAGTGAAATATTTGTTTTTATGGGCTTTTTTGTCTTTTCTATCAGATTTGCTTTTAGGTTAAAAGTGATACCTTTATATTAGTGATGGCAAAAACCCTAGCCATCAAAACACTAAAAAAGGAAATAGAGAAGCGAGAAAAAGAGAGAAGAAAAAAGTGAGTTTTTTTCTTGATGAGGGTTCTCAATCTCTTTGTACCCTAATTTTGAAAGAAGATCATCGTTGTATTCCAACTTTTTTCGAAGTCTAGTGGATTCACAGAGTGCCTCTGCGTGGAGACATAACCCAAGTTTGGGTGAACTTCGATAACAAATTTTCTGGCATGTTCATCTGATTATGTTCTTTTATTACTATAGTTTGTTTGGTGAATTGTTTGCAAGCGTTATTTTTCTGGAATTGACGTGCGATTTCGTAACAATTAGTATCAGAGCCTAGGTTAGCTAATCGAGAACATCGAGGGTTTTTCGGTGACGTTTGATTGAAAGCAAACATAATGGCAAAAGATAAAATCAGAATCGATAAGTTCAATGGAGAGGATTTTAGATGGTGGAAACTACAAATAGAGGATTATCTTTATCAAAAAGATCTCTATGCACCACTTGAGGGTTGGAAACCCAAGATGGCGGAAATGGATCCAATAGCAGAATCTAGATGGAAAATTATTGATCGAAAGGCATTAGGTGCGATTCGTCTAGGGTTGACGAAAAAGATAGGGTACCACATCGTGAAAGCAAAAACTACAAAAGAAGTCATGGATATTCTAATGAATATTTTTGAGAAGCCGTCCACATCAAATTAGGTATTTTTGTTGAAGAAACTAGTTAATATGAAGTTATCTGATAAAGGTTTTGTGGCAGAGCATATTAATAGTTTCACGCAGGTCACGGGTCAATTAAAATCTGCAGGCATAAATTTAGACATGAAGCTTCAAGCTTTATTATTTTTAGGTTCTCTTCTAGAAAGCTACAATACCGCAGTGCAAGGAATTTCAAGCACCATGAAGGATGATCTAACTCTTGATGATACTGTGAGTAGTATCATGGATGAAGAGATGTGAAGGAAAGTCTCAGGTGGAGATAATTATTTTGCATCTACATCTTCAACGGCACTCGCAGTGGAGAACCATGGAAGAAGTAAAAGTAGAGGAAATTTTAGCGGGTGTGGCAGATCACAATCAAGGGGTAAGAGACAAGTTGCAAAAGATGAGTGTTGGTTTTGTCACAAAAACGGACACCGGAGGTTTTAGTGTGAAGCCTACAAAAAGAAGCAGAAAGATGAGAATCAAGGAGCTAATGTAGTTAGCAATGAATCTTTACTAGATAACTTGTGTTTGTCTGCAGGGTTTGACTTGACAACAAATAAATGGTTTATTGATTCTGGTGCTTCTTTTCATTGCACCTCGCAAAGAGACATATTTGATGATTATGCCGGTGGAGATTTTGGACAAGTGGTTGTGGGAAACGGCCACATGTATCCCATTGTTGGGAAAGGAACCGTGATTGTAAACATCTCAGGTGGAGGACGTCTAGTTTCGCGTGAAACTAGGCATATTCCGGAATTTAGGAAAAATCTTATTTCAACCAGTAAACTTGATCAAGAAGGTTTGGCAATAACATTTAGATGCGGAGAGTGGAAGATAACCTCATGAGCAAGAGTATTAGCAAAGGGAAAGTGTACGGGTATGCTTTACCTTCTCCAAAGAGACAATATTAGTGATATGATTGCAAATACAATGGCTACAGGTAATTTATCTACTATTTGGCATTATCATTTGGGACATCTTGGTGAAAAATGTGTAAAGCAATTACACTCGAGGAAATTACTTTTGGGTTTACAAAAAAGTTGAGTTAGATTTTTGTGAGAGTTGTATTTATGGAAAACAAAATGCTGTTAGTTTTCAATTGAATGGATGACAAAATAAAGGCCAGAAGCTAGAGTTGGTTCATATTGATGTTTGGGGACCTGCTCAAGAACTCTCTTATGGTGGTAAGAGATATTTTGTCACATTCATTGATGATGCAACAAGGAAGACTTGGGTCTATGCTCTTAGAGAAAAGTCATAAATATTTGGGATGTTCAGGATGTGGAAGACCATGGTAGAAAAAGAAACAGGTTATCAGATTAAAGTTCTGAAATCTGATAATGGTGGTGAATACACAAGTAAAGAATTTGCAGATTATTTGAGTCGAGAAGGCAAACACGGGTTAAAGATTGTTTCTAGAACTCCTCAAGAGAACGGTGTAGCTGAAAGGATGAACAAGACTATTCTAGAACGTGCGAGATGCATGAGACTACATGCAGGTCTCCCACTAAACTTATGGGCTGCCACAATTGATGTAGTTGTTTATCTTATTAACGGAAGTTCATCTAGTGCGTTGGATGAAGAAATACCACAAGAACGGTGGTCAGGTAAAAAGATTAATTATTCACATCTAAAAGGTGTTTGGTTGTATTGCATATACTTTGATTGACAGTGAGAATAGAAAAAAGCTTGATGCTAAGTCCCAGAAGTGCGTCTTTATCGAATACGATGGTGATGAGTATGGCTATAGACTTTGAGATTATGAGAATAACAAAGTCGTCCGTAGTTGTAATGTGGTATTGCATGAAAAAAACGATGTATAAGGATTGTCAAACAGAGCATGAGAATGTAGTACAACCAGAATATGTTGAATTACACACAATGCCCATGAATATGTTTCCAGTAGATCGAAGTTCACTTGAAAGAGAGGTTTAATATGAGCCTATTATCAGTGAAGAGATAGTTCAAGAGGAACGTAGTGTGTAGAGCAAATGAATGACCTGTCTTGAGGAGGTCTACATGTGTGAGAAAACCAAAGGTAATTTTTGATCCATCAGCTAATACTGTTCTGAGCCATGTCTTATATATAGATTCAGGAGAACCGAAGACATACAATGAGGCAAAGGTAGACACGTCTCACTTGCAGTGGGAGTATGCTATGAAAAACAAGATGAGCTCGTTACTTCATAACAAAACTTGGGAGTTGACCAAGTTGCCCATAGGTAAAAAAATTTTATTAAACAAATGGGTGTATAGGATTAAGAATGAAATAGATGGTAGTATTAGATATAAGGCGAGACTTGTAGTTAAGGGCTTTTCTCAAAAATAAGGAATTGACTACTCCGAGATATTTTCACCCGTAGTGAAAATGACATCAATTAGAGTTCTTTTGAGTATAGTTGCAGTGGAGGATCTTCATCTTGAGCAGTTAGACGTAAAAACAATATTTTTACACGATGACTTAGATGAAGAATTATACATGGCACAATCTAAGGGTTTTGAATTCAAAGGTAAGGAGCACATGGTATGTCGCTTGAAGAAAAGCTTGTATGGCTTGAAACAAGTTTCGCGGCAATGGTACTTAAAATTTGATGGTTTTATGCAAGAAAAAGGAATTGCACATTGTGAGTCTGATCACTGTGTTTATTTTTACAAATATGATGATGGTAACATTGTGTATCTCTTTTTATATGTGGATGATATGCTGGTGGCTAGTTCCAATATGAAGAGAATCGTAGAAGTGAAGAAGATATTATCATCACAATTTGCTATGAAAGACTTGGGAGAGGCTAATAATATTTTAGGCGTGAAAATTATCAAGGACAATAAAAATAAGAAATTATGGTTGTCGCAGGAAAACTATGTGAACAAAGTGTTAAAGAGATTTAACATGGACAAGGCAAAACCGGTTGTAACTCCTCTAGTGAATCACTTCAAGCTTTCTAAGGGTATGTGTCCAAGCGCTCAAGCTTTGAAAGATGAGATGGTGGTAGTTCCATATGCATTAGCAATGGGGAGTTTGATGTATGCCATGGTGAGCATGAGACCAGACATTGCACAAGCAATGGGAGTTGTGAGTCGATATATGTAGAACCCAAGTAGAGAGCATTGGAATGCCATTAAATGGATATTGAGATATCTAGTAGGTACTTCTAATTACTCACTTTGTTATGGTGATACATCTCTAGAGTTGCAAAGTTATGTAGATGCAAATCATTCGGGTGATCGAGATAGTGGTAAGAGTACCATTAGATATGTCTTTACAGTTGCAAGTACGGCAGTGAGTTGGGTATCTCAACTACAAAAAGTGGTGTCTTTATTGACAACAGAGGCAGAATACGTGGCAATCACAAAAGCCTCCAAGGAAATCATATGGTTACAAGATTATATGGATGAGGTACATTGAAAACAGCCAGTCAATACACTGTGGAGTGATAGTCAAAGTGCAGTGCACTTAGCAAAGAATACAGCTTATCACTCAAGGACTAGACATATCAAGAAGTGTTATCACTTTATTAGGTAAGCATTGAAAGATAATGAGTTAAAGCTGTTGGAGAAATCTTCTTGAAGTGTTTTGAAGCTGACAAAATGTTTCCATCAGTCTAGTCTGAAGACTTGCAAACTCTGCTATTTAAAGTTTGAAGACCTCCGGACAGCCAGACTTAAGACTCAAAGTCTATCCTCATTGATAGTCTCTAATCCGTTGAAGAAAGGTTATCCAGAACCGGATGTTTCATTAAGGATATGACCTTATCAACGGGAGAAGATCTCTTGGTTGGAAAAGACACAACGGAATCCTTTGATTGATCGAGATTGACTCGAAGACTAAGAAACCGATGATTGCCTAAATATTCTTGGAAGGTTCTACTTATGGAAACCGAGATCCTGATTGTATGGGCGAACAGGATTGATGGGCTATCGACACGTTCTTTTAATAGCTCGAATAATCTTCCTAATTGATTCCGTCCAACGGGTAGATTGGAGGAATTCCTTTGGTAAGTGCCAACGGGTATGATGGCATAAAAGAGTATATAAGAAAGACATTCTAAGTTATTTAAGGTGTGCGCAATAGAAGAATTCCAAAGTCTGAAGCTCTTTGTTGTTTAGACAATTCCTTTAAGCGAAACCTTGTATACAAAAGAGAGTTTATATTTGTGAGAAACCTTGAGGAGGTGTGGTAGAACATCTACACTGTGGAATCAAGGAAAAGCTGTGCTGTAATTTCTCTTTTGTTCATAGTGAAATCCAGCCAGTGGGCTGTCAGTGTGGAAGAGTGGACGTAGGATTGGAATAAGCCGAACCACTATAAACCTTGTGTTCAATTTTCTCTTCCTTACTCTCTTTACTTTGATCGTACTTCATTTTGTGAACTCCTTTCTATCGGTTGCCTAGAATCGCTTCCATATCTCGATAAATTGTTTGTGTACCTATTCACCCCCCTCTTGGTGCTTATACTAGCTATCTCAATTGGTATCAGAGCTCATGTACTCACTTTGTTTGAAGTGTTTTACTTCAGAGTTAAAGATCCATAGTTAGTATGTTGGCTCCAGGGCTGATAGAAGGGCAAAGCAACACCAGACTGCCTTACTTTGATGGAAAGGACTACAACATATGGAAAAACAAGATGAAGGCGTTCTTAATATCAAAAGATCCTTTGGAATGGGACGTTGTTGTGACACCCCGAACCCTTCGCAGGTCGTCACCAGCGCCGGTGTTACACTTTCTTTCCTTTTCCATCTTGTACTTAATATAAGTGTCGTTAATCACAGGCATTTTTTTCTTTCTTTTTTCTTTTTAAAAACGAATCGGTCCCAGCGCGACTCATAGCGGAAGCAAATTAAACATCTCCATCTCTCCCCTTACTAACCATGATACCAATACACACCAGCTACACATCAGGATTTTATATACAAACATCGACACTTTATTTACATATGCTTTTAAGATGGGACTTCTCCTTTCTCGGGTCGATACAAAACAAGAAAAGCGAGGACTTTGCCATGTCCTGCCTAAAATCTCAAAAAGAAACTATCAACCCTCTACATCAAGTGCACAACCCCCATCAAGAGTGTCGATTATCTACATCAAAAGGCTCGGCTCCTACTCATCACGCGCAGGTCTCACACCCAACCCGGTGTGTCAGGTGGTGGCAGCGGCAGCATCCCTCGCATCGCTCCATCCCATCGAACGTGCATAGACAGGAACTCTTGTATCACAGGGCCCCCAGCCAGGCTGATATCATACATAACTAAGCATCGCACTCGGATAAATGTCAATCCGGGCACAGAGGGACAATCTATCTCCGTACACTCCACCTCAACATCAGACGATAGACCATAAAATACCCCACGCGAAACAGCAGGTAGCGGCATAGTGCTAATCTGAAATGTTATCCCCAAAAGGGGTGAGTACAACCACTCAGCAGATAGGGAAATCCAATAACAACTCAGTGCACCATGCATACCATCATACAATGCAGGCATTGCTTACCTTTTTGATGTCAAGTGTATTCATGCATCATCATAGCATATATATCATCATCATGGCATCTCATATATCATTATCATCACATCATCATTAACCATGCATCACCATGCATATCACATCATCATTAGCCATGCATCGCCGTGCATATCACATCATATCGTTATTAGCCATGCATCACCATGCATATCACATCATATCATCATTAACCATGCATCACCATGCATATCACATCATCATTAGCCATGCATCACCGTGCATATCACATCATATCGTCATTAGCCATGCATCACCATGCATATCACATCATATCATCATTAGCCATGCATCACCATGCATATCACATCATATCATCATTAGCCATGCATCACCATGCATATCACATCATATCATCATTAACCATGCATCACCATGCATATCACATCATCATTAGCCATGCATCATCATGCATATCACATCATCATTAGCCATCAGTTAATTATCATCTTTATCTTTCAATTTTGATCACCACATCACCCATTTCTCAAATCATCATTCTCATCATCAACCCTTTGGGCAGAAACCTCCGACAGGGTTCCCGGCCAACTCAGCCATCCCATGGCCACCGAGCTTCCGGCCCCCCACATTCCGGGCATCTCGCATCTCAACTAGCATCACGAGGCATTCCCTTCGGGCAGAAACCTCCGACAGGGCTTCCGGCCTTTAAATCCTCCGGCATCGCGCTTCCGGCCCCCCACATTCCGGGCATCTTGAAACTCCCAGGGAATCTCTGGAATTACGCCACCAGGCCACCAGACAACATCCTCCACCCCAACCTCATTCTCATCCACATTTATCTTTTATCTCAATTTAACATGGAAATTTGGCATGGCATCAAACATATCACACTTGCATTTCAATTCACATGTCATACACATGTCATAGCTTAATCACATAAGCATTTCAATTCACATGTCATGCACATGTCATAGTTTAATCACATGAGCATTTCAATTTAATGCATGTACAAAGACCTCATCACACAAGTGCCACACAAATGGAATTGAATCCATGGCCAAATAAAAATCTATTTTATTTTATTATTTCACTATTTTATTATTATTATATTATTTTATTATATTTATTTATTTTCATAAATAAATCTTTAATATTTATGATTTTCCCAAAATCATAATATTCAATAATCATTTATAGGATCACAATTTTATATAAAATTCGTGGCCAAGTTGTATTTTTCACAATTTCACAATTTCCTCCAAAAACATCCTAAAATTCTCAGATTTAAACCCACTGCACAGTTTCCGAATAAATTAAATTAAAATACTCATTTGGTCTTCAAAAATTACGAAACTTTACAGGATGATAGCCAACACATTTTCGTACCTTTTTCATTAAGAACTTTAAGCCAAATTACTTTTAGATTAATTTCCATAGCCCTACGAAACTTCTGGAATCACTACCGTTTCGTCCAGAACACACTTCTCCGTATTTCTTAGATTTCACCCATCAAATCTCTTTCGTTCCTTCTGAAATTTAAGTATATTATGTAACAATGTGTCCTTTACAAGTTTCATGAAGGGATCTAGGTCAAATACCCAGATTATGGTCGCCATTTTAACCCATGAAGTCTCGGGTGTCTCGGTACACCTCACCAGAATCAACCATCTCCAAGATCTAACCGATTCACCAAGTTGTACTTGTTATTTTTGCCTCATATTCGAGTATGTTGTATCTTAAGGTGTTTCCTACAACTTTCAAGAAGACAACAAAGTGAGATCTCCAACAGAAATCAACATGCAACAAAGAAATCAACAAAAGGTCAGTGAAGATTTCGTAGATCTGAGGTCTCCGTATAACAGAGCTTTTGACCCCACATATCACCATCGTTTTCCATGAAATTTGAGTATGTCATACTACAAGATTTTATCTTCAACTTTCATGAAGACACCGAAGCCAAAATCGCACTCCAAATGCACATTCAAGCTCGACTAATATACTGACTACCACAAACCGAACGAAACAGTCACATAGCTTGAACACATCCAACCCTTACCTCGGTTTTTTGCCCAAATCACACCTAAAACCGAACATGCAACCAACAAAACAGACATGCAAGAGAAGTTAAGGACCCCACTTGCCTCCAAGATGAACAAACAGCGATGGATGGCGGCGTACGGCGGTCGGACTAGGCGGACGTAAAACGGACGGGCAGCGGCAACTCTCGGCTCCACCTCCTCTCTCTCGGTCCCTCCTTTCCCTTTCTCTTGAAATCTCTCTCTCCCTCTCACTTCTCTCGACCGAATGGAGCTAGAGGAACCGGCCACTCCTCTTCTCTCTCTCTTTTTATATCCCATCATTTGCAATGATTGATCCACCTAATGACCAACCAATGCATGCTCTTCCTTTGGCCACTTGTAATTTTTGTTTTTGAATTAATTGGGCTTGGGCTTAGGCCCAACCGGCCACTCACTTTGGGCTGGTCGACAGCCACCTATTGGGCCCTAATGGCCGACTAACTTGGCCCACCAAGCTTTAGGCTAATGGGCCCAAGGCCCATTTCGAAAATAACCCTATTTTCTCTTCTTCTTCTTTTTTTTTTTTTTTTGAATTCCTTTTTATAAATATTTCTAAATTCAAATTTATCTTGGCCAAAACCTTGGGATATTTCAATTATTGAAATTTAAATCATATGGCCAAGCTTTTAAATTTAAATTTCCACAACACAGGCAAAATTCATCAAATTAAAAGACAAATTGGCTAAAGCATAAGCCATAAAATTCTATCACCTAATTAAAGACATTTAACACACCTTAAGGCTTGGCTTTGAATTTCCGGGATGCCACAATTGTAGAAAAAGGAATCATTCCTAAAGCTGCATCTGTCTCAAAAAGAGGAAAAGACACTATTGAGTCTAGCGAAATGACTCAGGAAGAGATAATCAAAAGACAAGCTCTTGATGCAAAAGCTATTTATTCCTTGTATTGTGCTTTATCACCTACTGAATATAATAGAATATCTTCTTGTGATATAGCCAAAGAAGTCTGGGATAGATTACACATTACCTATGAAGGAACCGATCGAGTGAAAAAAACTAGAATCAACATTCTTCTCGTTCAATACGAAGTCTTCAGAATGAAACCAGGAGAATCTATAACTGACATGTTTAGTCGTTTTACAAAAATCGTGAATGGTCTTGAAAATCAAGGTCAGCCATTTCTGATCCCATGAAAGTAAACAAGCTACTGCGTGGACTCTCCAAGGATTGGAATCATATAAAGACCTCAATCAAAGAGATCCAAAGAATCATGCCATTGTCTATCGATGAGTTCGTTGGGATCCTTCAGTCTTATGAAGTGGAACAAATCAATGAAGACGAAGATCCTAAAGGTAAGAAATCTATTGCATTAAAATCTAATGATGATTCTTATGTAACAGATTTTGAAGACGACATGGATGATGAATAATTTGCTCTCATGATAAGAAGATTCAGAAAGCTGAATATAAAAGATAGAAGATTCAATGCAAAGAAACAAAGTTTTCAAAAGCAACAAACCAAGTCTGCTGAAGATGATGAATCAAATAAAGATGTAGTCTACTTTGAATGTAAGAAAAATGGACACATCAGACCCAACTGTCCTCTTCTAAGGAAGAAGAAAGGAAAAACTGAACAATATCGAAAAGCTCTCAAAGCTGAAACCCGAAGTGATACGGAGTGCGAAGATAGTGATGATGATTATGCCAACATATGTCTAATAGCACAATCAGACTCAGAATCAAACTCCGAGACTGATTTAGATTCAGAAAGTGAATTCGAGGTAAGGAACTTCAAAATCCTTATTAAAGTTTCAAAATACATTGATGAATTATGTTTTAGTCTTAAGACTTCTCTTAAAAGAATTTCCGAACTCAAAAAAAGAAAATTCTGCTTTAAAACAACAAGAGAATGTTTTGGAAGAAAAAGTGAAATGCTTAGATCGAATGTTTCTTCTCTCGAGAAAGTAAAGATAATCTTTTAAAAGAAAATGCATTCTTGAAAAATGATATTTCAAATATTTCAAAAGATTTTCTCTAGGATCTGAAAAACTAGAGAAGATACTTTCTGTTCAAAAACCTTATTTCAATAAATCTGGTTTAGGAATGACTGCTGAAACCATTCCTTTAATCGATTTTCCTAAAGTAAAAGAAAGAATTAAACAAAGACCCACAAGAAATGCTTATAAAAATCATTTTGAAATGACCTTTGTAAAACCAGTAGGTCGCAATGCTCTTAGATGTTCAAAATGCAATAGTGCAGATCATTTTTAGAAAGAATGTCCTATCGTTTGGAAACCTGTCAATAAAGTCTGGGCAAAAACCATACATCAAACTAACTCAAAAGGACCCAAGAAAATATGGGTACCAAAGAAAGCTTGAGTTTCTTTTTAAATGCAGGTCACTATCAAGAAAAAAGTGAAATGGTATATGGATAGTGAATGTTCGAGACATATGACAGAAGATTCAAATTGTTTCATAAAGCTTGTTCAAGTGAATGGTGGAAAAGTCTCATTTGGAGGAAACAGTAAATGAAAAATAGTGGGATTTGGAACTGTAAAGATTGTGAACCTCACAATAAGCAATGTTTCTTTAGTTGAAGGGCTCAATTACAATCTGCTCAGTATCAATCAGCTTCGTGATGCCGGTTTTAAAATCAACTTTCAAGAGGGTATTTGTTCAGGAACCAATAAAGAATCTACTCAGTCATTCATGGGTCGAAGACATGGGCATATCTACCTCTTAGACGTGAAACAAGATGAATCGCAATATCTAATCTCAATCCAAGACGAAGCGAACTTATGGCACAAAAAACTTGGGCATATCAACATGAAACAGATAGCCAAAATTTCAGCAAAGAAGCTTGTTCGTGGTCTACTCAATTTATCATACCAAAAGTCTGATCTATGTACACCATATATATTGGGAAAACAGGTAAGAAATTCCTTTAAGCTAATAAATCAAGTTTCCACTAACCGTGTACTGTAGCTCTTGCATATGGATCTCTTCGGACCAATAAGAATGCAGAGCATTGGAGGTAAAAAATATTGCCTAGTAATTGTGGATGACTACTCACGATTTACTTGGGTATATTTCTTGGCAAGTAAGTCTGAAACTTTCTCTTACTTTGAAGAATTTGCTAAGAAGGTTCAAAATGAAAAGGGGTATCTTATTTCAAGTATAAAAACAAACCATGGAGATGAATTTGAAAATCAATATTTTGCTAAATTTTGTGAAGAATTTAGTTTTCAGCATTTGTTCTCTTCTCCATATACTCCAGAGCAAAATGGAGTTGTGGAAAGGAAGAATAAATCTCTTCAAGAAATGGCTAGAACTCTCTTAATTAAAAGCAATATCTCTTTACGGTTTTGGGTTGAAGCAATTTCAACATCATGTTATATTATCAATAGAGTTTTTCTAAGGCCTATTCTAGAAAAAAACCCCCTATGAACTATTCAAAGAAAAGAAGCCAATTGTTTCATATTTTCATGTATTTGGATGCAAATGTTTCATATTGAAAAATCCAAATGATCGAGTTGGTAAGTTTGAAGAAAAGTCAGATGAAGCATCTTCCTTGGATATTCAACCACAAGCAAAGCGTATAGAGTCTACAACAAGAAGACTCAAACTGTGTAAGAATCAATGAATGTCAAATTCCAAGATTCTATTCAAAATGAATCTATTCAGACTCATCTTGAAGAGACTGAATCTGCTCCAGACTCTACAAAGTCTAAATCTTAAGAAGCAGCTCAGCCTTTGAAGGACCAGCAACAAGTGACTGTTGAAGATTCAAGTGAAGGAAGTGACCATCAATTTGATAAATTAACCAGCAACTAGAAACATAAGTCCAATCATCCCAAAGATCTTATTATTGGCGACATCAATGAAGGAATTCGCATGAGATCCAAAAGGTGAGAAGAGTCTAGTGCTGTGGCTCTTATTTATGAAATAGAACCCAAAAGCATAAAAGAAGCCTTATCCAATGAAAGCTGGATTGAAGCTATGCAAGAAAAACTCAGACAATTCAAAATTAATGATGTTTGGGAGTTGACTCCTAAACCAAAAGGTAAATCAATTGTTGGAGCTAAATGGGTTTTCAAGAACAAGATGGATGAGAAAGGAAAAGTTATAAGAAACAAGGCAAGACTCGTGGCCAAGGTATACACACAAGAAGAAGGGATCGACTATGACGAGACTTATGCACCGGTAGCAAGGTTAGAAGCAATTCATTTATTACTTGCATTTGCTTGTCATAAGAATTTCAGGCTATTCCAAATGGATGTCAAAAGTGCCTTCCTAAATGGATTCATTCATGAGGAAGTTTATGTGGAACAACCACCCGGGTTTGAAGACCTAAGGAAACTAGACTCAGTATTCAGACTCAAAAATGCCTTATATGGCTTAAAGCAAGCATCTCAAGCTTGGTATGACAGATTAAGTAAGTTTTTAATTCGAAATGGATTTGTTAAAGGTAAAGTAGACACTACTCTTTTTATTAAAAGAGAAAGCAAAAGTTTTCTGCTTGTTCAAATATATGTCGATGATATTATCTTTGGGTCCTCTTATGAAAGTCTGTGCAAAAAATTTTCTAAGACTATGCAGGATGAATTTGAAATGAGCATGATGGGTGAGTTAACCTTCTTTCTTGGACTTCAAATAAAACAATTGGAGGAAGGAACTTTCATTCATCAAGAAAAGTATGCAAATGATCTTGTCAAAAAGTTTGGACTGGACAATTGCAAAAAGGCTAACATACCAATGTCAAGTTCCTTGCAGATAGACAAAGATGAAGAAGGAAAGAAAGTCGACCAAAAGCTGTATAGGAGTATCATCAAATCACTTCTTTATCTTACTGCTTCTAGACCTGACATTCTGTTTAGTGTCTTGGTTTTCAAGAAATCAAAGTACAGTCGCTCTTTCTACAGCAGAAGCAGAATATATAGCTCTCGGAAGTTGTTGTTCACAAATTCTCTAGATAAAACAATAGCTAAGAGACTTTGGAATTGAAGACTCATACACGGAGATTAATTGTGACAACACCAGCGCTATCAATCTCACCAAAAATCCAATTCTTCACTCAAGAGCAAAGCATATAAAAATTCGACATCACTCCATTACGAGACCATGTTCAAAATGGAGATGTTTCAATTCAATTTGTTGATTCAAAGAACCAACTGGCGGATATATTTACAAAGCCTTTGAAGAAAAATCAATTTGAAACCATCCGCTCCAGACTCAACATTTTAAGGTATGAGGAAATCAAAGTCTAAAGACTCTCAGACTCAGACATACAAGACCGTAACTGTAAGTTAGTTTCTCTCTCTCTCTCAAATCTTATCTTAAAGAGGTACGATTGCCAGATTATGTTTAAATTTCTATATTTAATCGGCGTAATTATTGTATCGTTTTCTTTTCAAAAAGGAAGTTATTTTGAAATGACTATTTTCGCGGAAAAAGGACGGTTATTCTGAAAAAGCATCTTTTTATTTTCCTTTGTGATGGTTCGTTTATCTCCCTTTTTAACCAATCGTGCACTGTTGATTTCCCTTCACTTTACTCTCAAAAACCCTAGAAAGCATCGATCTTCCATTGCCGTTTTTCTCCCTTGTTTAATCTTCAAAAAAGTTGTCATCTTTCTTGGGAAAGTCAAGAAAGGAATCTTCCAAAAACTGAGAAAGATGTCATCTTCAAGAAAGTCTTCGAGAATTGCAAGTAGAGGACCATGGCGAATGAGTGAGGGGCCTACGTACTTCGATCTCACTGAAGAAGAAGTGTCTCCAGATCAGCAGCAGAGCCCACAACATTCTCAGCAACATCATTCTCCTCTATCTAGTCCTCAAGGCATTGATAATCAACAAGAGGAAGAAATCATTGAGGATGTAGACCCTGTAAGAGTTCAAAAGCCCACTTTTATTTATCAGCTGCATTGTGCTTTAAAAGGAACTCATACTCCATTGAATTATGTAGATGATTTTCTTAAAGACAAAGGATATGGAAATGAATATATCTTTTTGAGAAAAATGGAAAGTTTGGGAATTGCTAATAAAGGGGTGGCCGAAGAAACCCTTGCGAATATCCCAAGTGATCCTCGTGATTGGGGATCGAATCCTATAGATGGGAATGATGATGACAAATTGTACAGCCAATTTCAACCGAGAATGGGTGTTGCGGTTGAAAGTAGAGGAAAAAGAGGAGATTTGTTTAGATCGAAGGAACAAAAGGATCTGTACTCAAAATTGCTGAAGCGTGGGGTAATAAACCCTAAGAGTGTGGATTTTGATTTTTTGGATGCTGTGAATGTGAACTTGAGGGAAAAGTTTGGTTATCTTCAACTTGAAAAGTTCTGCTCCGACACTACAGAGGCCTATGCTGAAGTAACCGCATATTTCTATTCAAATCTTAGCTTTTTGGATGCGAATAGATTCTCTTTCAGTGTCAAAGATCAAGACTATGTTGTGGATATGGATATGCTGGTAGATGTGTTAGGAGTTGAGAGAGGAAGATATCAACCGATCAAAGTTTCTATTGCTCGTGCTACATTGGAACTTGTTAAGGACAGGAGAACAGAGGAAAAGATTTCCTACTTAAGGATAAGTGCATTCAACATCTTGCTTCATAAGATTGTGATCAATTGCCTCCGACCAAAATCAACTTTCAAGATTGATGTTTCAAGTTCAGAGGTAAAACTGATGTATGCCATCCTCATTTGGAAGAGGTTTTTTCTTCCTCACACTGTTATGTTCCACATGTATAGAACCATGATGAAGGACAGAGGTCAACTTCCTTACCCAAGTCTTGTGACGAAGTTATTCAGACATCTGAATATTCAGCCTCCGCAAATCTTTTGTGTTCGATCGTGCGATCATATGATGATAGGACTGAAAATGGTGACCAAGATGCGTTTGAAGGAACTGAACAAGGCGTTGGAGAAATTTAAGGAGAAGACTCTAGTCAAAGCTCATCAACCCTCTTCTTCATCAAAACGGAAAGGAAAGGAGCCCTTGGTTGCTTCAAGAACGAAAAGAAGAGCTCTTATTGTTGAAGATGAAGATGATGATGAAAACCTCACCATTTCTACAATGGCTTTGAAGAATCTGAGTCGTTCTGTTCTAGAGAAAGAATCGAAACAAGGCACGAAAGAAGCAGAGACGAAAGAAGCAGAGGAGAAGGAAGAAGAAGAAAGACAAGCTGAGAAGCAAAGAGTTGAGAAAGAAGGAGAAGAAAGAAGAGAAGAAAGAAGAGAAGAAGGAGAACCTAAGGAACACTCTTCTCCACCTGTAGGCATGGAAACAGGGGGAGATCAAGAGAAAGGAGAGAAGTCCTCATATCCTGGTGCAAGTGAAGAAGTCAGTCGCTCACCTGCAGACCCAGAGGATGTTTATGCCTCTGAATTTCTAGAAGAAGGTCATGAAATTTCATCGCCAAACTGCGAGATTATGCTGATCTACCGTCATCTGCATTTACTCCATCAGATCGAGCCGAAGCAAGTACTCAGACTGATAATACAGCAGATTTTTGCAGAATCATGGATATTCTCTTGGAGATGCGAGGTCAAATTTATGCCTTGGATGCGAGGTTCAAAACTTGCAAAATGTGGGTCAAGTTTCTTCATGTTCATTGAATGATAAAATCCAAGCCCTCACTGTTCAGATTCAGGCCAATGCCAAGGGTGAGGAGATTGCACAACTGAAGGAATACTTGAAAAGGCTGGAAGGCATCGTTCAGTCTATGGGAGATTTCCAGCTTGTCCACGTTCCCAAGCAATCTTGACTTTACTCCATTTTCATCTCAACCTTTTTAATGCTGACAAAAAGGGAGAGAGATGCAAGATTTGAATAATTTGACTGGACTGTTTTGATCTGTTTGATTTTGTTTTTGTTTCTGGATGAGAACTAAATTAGACTTGGACTTGACTGTTTCTATCAACTACTGTTGATATCTTATGGATGAATTTATCGCATATTAGACTAACTTATTTTTTTTGTGATTGCAGATTCTAGTGTTATTCATTTAGCCATTTATCTCTATAAGATATGCATATGTGTTTGAGAAATGTTTTGCAGGTCAAAGTTGTCCAAATCTGCAGGAAAGTTTTGTCACCATCAAAAAGGGGGAGATTGTTGGAGAAATCTTCTTGAAGTATTTTGAAGCTGACAAAACGTTTCCATCAGTCTAGTCTGAAGGCTTGTAGACTCTGCTATTTAAAGTCTGAAGACCTCTGGACAGCCAGACTCAAGACTCAAATTCTATCCTCATTGACAGTCTCTAATCCGTTGAAGAAAGGTTATTCAGAACTGGATGTTTCATTAAGGATATGACCTTATCAACCGTAGATGATCTCTTGGCTAGAAAAGACACAACGGAATCCTTTGATTGATCGAGATTGACTCGAAGATTAAGGAACCGATGATTGCCTAAATATTCTTGGAAGGTTCTACTTATGGAAACCGAGATCCTGATTGTATGGGCGAACATGATTGATGGGCTATCGACACGTTCCTTTAATAGCTCGAATAATCTTCCTAATTGATTCCGTCCAACAGGTAGATTGGAGGAATTCCTTTGGTAAGTGCCAATGGGTATGATGGTATAAAGGAGTATATAAGGAAGACGTTCTAAGTTGTTCAAGGTGTGCGCGATAAAAGAATTTCAAAATCTGAAGCTCCTTGTTGTTTAGACAATTCCTTTGAGCGAAATCTTGTATACAAAAGAGAGTCTATATTTGTGAGAAACCTTGAGGAGGTGTGGTAGAATATCTACACTGTGGAATCAAGGAAAAGCTGTGCTGTAACTTCTCTTTTCTTCATAGTGAAATCCAGCCGGTGGGCTATCAGTGCGGAATAGTGGACATAGGCTTAAAATAAGCCGAACCACTATAAACCTTGTATTCAATTTTCTCTTCCTTACTCTCTTTACTTTGATCATACTTCATTTTGTGAACTCCTTTCTATTGGTTGCCTAAAATTGCTTCCATATCTCGATAAATTATTTGTGCACCTATTCACCCCCCCTCTTGGTGCTTATACTGGCTATCTCAAAAGCTGCAGAAGATTGATGGCTCGAAGAATCCAGCTGACATGATGACCAAGGTAAACAGAGAGAAGCATATTTTATGTACTACTACCATTGGTATTACTCCATGTCGATTGATGAGGAGTATCGCAGAGACACAAGTTTTTTAACTACTATTTTTTGAAGATGGATGCAAAGTTGCTTGGTGCTTGGGTATATTTGTCTTTAAGTGGGAGATTGTATAGATGAAGTCAAATATTTATTTTTACGGGCTTTTTTTTTTTGTCTTTTCTATCATATTTGCTTTTAGGTTAAAATTGATACATTTATATTAGCGATGGCAAAAACCCTAGCTGTCAAGATGCTAAAAAAGGAAATAGAGAAGCAAGAAAAAGAGAGAATAAAAAAGTGAGTTTTTTTTTTTATAAGGGTTCTCAATCTCTTTGTGCTCTGATCTTGAAAGAAGATTGTCGTTGTATTCCAACTTTTTCCGAAATCTAGTGGATTCGCAGAGTGCCTTTGCGCGGAGATGTAGCCTAGGTTTGGATGAACTTCGATAACAATTTTTTTGGCGTGTTCATCTGATTCTGTTCTTTTATTACTATATTATGTCTGGTGAATTGTTTGTGAGTGTTATTTTTCTGGAATCAACGTACGATTTCGTAACACCCTATCAATACAATATAACTGGTTGAAATTGAAAACTCATGTTCTAATGTGAGTATGGTTTTCACGCTAAAGTTTTTAGGATACTCACTAAATCTTGTCATAATGATCAACTCAATGCATTCTTTCATAAACTTTTCTAACATTCTTTCCTTTGTTTCCGATTAAATCAAGTCTGTTTTTTTTTTTTCCTTTATTGTATCTTGTATTAAGTGCTCTGGGTCGTGAGGATTGATCCGTCACCCGCAAATCTTGATCCTATGGAGCTTTCTAAAAAGATCACCAAACAATTAAATGAGATGAAAAGTTAAAAAGAAAAGGTCAGCTTTATGCTTGAAATTGTGCATGTAAGAAAACTAATGAAGAAGTAACGCATGTCATTTCCTCTAAATAACGAAAACTTGGCTAGCGGCTATAGCACAAAAGGGCATTGTTCTAGCAAATATAAATCGATTTGAAAAGGACGAATTTCTATTAAAAAAAGGAAAAAAAGAATGAAAGAGACAAAGTAAAGAGCATAAGAAAATTAAACTTTTACTGTGGCTAATCCAATTCATTAGGTGCCAAGTGTCGACACCATACATTTGTAAAACCCTTCATTAGCAGGTGCATCGTACCGTTAAGAATTTATCAAATAAAAAAGGCCTTGGAAGATAATTCTTTAATTTGTAGCGGATCCAACGAAGCATTGAGAAAAACTTCATTTGCGTAGTCTGACGTACGAGTGTTATACCTTGTAGAATAAGGCCAGCATGATTCGACTAAGTGCATATGCATTTTCCTTCATTTAGAACTTAATTGACAAAATTTAAAAAAAAAAAATTTGAGACTAAATTGGTAAAAGTATAATAGATTTATAAATTTTTTAACTATTTTCTTGCACAAAATGGATAGTGTTGCCACGTCTGCATCTTGCTTCACATCTATGCTTGGTATAGGCAACCTCATAGGGCTTTGTCATGTGTCTCATGTTCATCAATAATTATTGTTTCGTTGACTATCAAAAAGAAGATGTAACATCTCAATATACCTTTAGGAAAAAGCTTTAGAAATGTGTTAAACTTATTGCACTTGTACCAATTTGGTCATAAATCTTGTGACCTAGAGTCAATTCAGTCATTCAGGCTAATTTTGGTCAAATATTATTAACGTGGATGTTGGTGGCCTATGTGGTACAAACGGTACTAATATAGATAACTTTTAATTGTAATAGAGCTTTTAATCGGTTATTTAGCTGCAAAAATCCTAACACAATATGGGAAAAACCCATATGGCAAATCAAAATTCATATGTCTAGAGAAGAAGATGGAATTTCACAGTAAGCTTATTTTTCTACTGAGTATGGAATCTTGATGTGAGTTTCTGTTTCATCCGCAAATGGAAATGAAGCAAAAGGAAGGAGATAAGCCCCAAGCCCATAGAAGAGTGCCTGTGCTTGGTCCTTGTAACAAGCTCCAATTCCAGTCACAGGTGTCTCAAAATGGTTTGTGCGGCTTCTTCTACACAAGCTATTTGCTTTGCACATATGCCTCGTGATAATTATTTTAGTTCTAGCTTCAAAATGTCTAGGAGGTTGAGTCCATTTCCATGTGCAGATGCTGCTGGAAGATTGACCTAACTAAATTCTTTCTCAGGAAATGCAATATCTCTATATTGCACTTCAAATACATGAGGTTATATTGAATGATTCATAAATACACATGCTCCTAAAATGACCACAATCTTGTTTGGTTAGTCAAGAGTGCAACTTTCGAAAGTCTGATCCAAGTGAGGCCGATCAAGTCCTCACATGTAGTGCTTGAGCATGACCCCATTCGGTAAACTCAGGGTTCGTGAATGGATTAGGCCTAGCGAACATTTGGGTACTAAGTGTGGTTGGTTTTGAGAGTTAGGACGTGCTTGGAGGGCAATTTAGTCACTTTATGCACAAGGTTTTATCTCTAATACATAATGGCATTTTTAGAACTAAAGGAGAGAAAGTAGCGATGAACTAAAAGGGGACGATTATATATAGTGTTTTCTCTATTAAAAACCTATAGTTCAGGCCTTGAAGTTTAAAACGATCAAAGTAAAATGTCCAAACAATTAGAAAACCAGAAAATTATGCCTTTAGATATCACATTGTGCAATATATACAATTCTTATTTTTTGTAGCTAGAAGGTGCATATATATGTATAAAGATATATTTAGCGTGATTTTGTATTTCCTTTGATTAAAATTAAGAAATGAAATATAGTAGAATTATTATAACTAGAAAATGGTACATCAATCATTGAAATATCTCTCTTAATCAATTTCTCTGTGTTGCATACTATGTGTTCGGTCCATCTTTTTTTTAGAGTTTTGTACGCTTGGAGCCCATCTTAGTTTCCAAAAAATAACTGGTTGGCTAGATATTCCATTGTTTTGGGTCTATGTAAATATGCCCCATCAATCACAGAAGTTGAGCAAGAGAGAAAGGTGATATCATCTAGCATATCCATCTAAATGAAGTAATATATGTTGAACATAAGAAACTTTCTTTTGGTTAATAACAATCTATAATCACTGCAAATTCTCTCATTGTTCAATATCATCCTCCATTTTTGTTTGAAACTTTAAGAAATTGGCTTGATGTGTTCTTATATGTTAAGTGCAGCATCATGTCACATGCCTTTTTTTTTCTTTTTACATGGATTGCAGGATGAGTGTTGGCTGAGGAAAAAAAAAATGTGTTCTTATATGTTAAGTGCAGCATCATGTCACCAAGTTTGGTACAAGAACTGGATTCAGCCGATCTAGACCAATCGGTTTAAGGTCGATTTTAAGAAGAAAATGTTCAATTCTTGGTTTTGTGAACCTAGAACTGGCCTAGGATCATTTAGTTCCTAGTTCCAACACTGAAATCATTTCAACTAATCCGGTTCCCAAATTGAACCGGTTCTTAAGCCTTTTCAAAAAATATATATATTTTTTGCCCTTATAGAGAATCAAAATCATGGTCTTCAACATGAATAAATGCCAACATAACCGTTCGACACACATATTTTTTCGTAGTGAGATTATACAACTTTTATTTTTTATTAGTATTTGTTGTTTTACCTAAGAATAAAATTTTCCAAACTCGACCGGTTTGATTCACTATTTCAATCTTTTGAAACCAACACACCTTAAAATCAATCTTCAAAGCTAGTAGAGTTTTATTTTTATTTTTTCAAGTTAGTGAAATCAACTTTTTTCTCCGTTTTTTTTTCCTTTTTATTTCTCGTCCTTTTTCCTCATTCCTCGGCTGCTAGTGCACTCCATCGATCATCACCGTCAGTTGTCCATAAGTGACCATTATATGCTAGTTCTTCTAGTTAGATTCTAGTATTGTTGATATTGTAGTGGATCAAGGAGAATACTCGTCTTGGTAGTGTGAACAAGGTCATGGCTCTTTCTGTTTATTTTCAAGAATATTGTTAGGCACTTACTAACATTTGATTCAACGGCTTTTGAGATTAAAATATAGTGATACATCCGATCAATTAACTAAGAATGATGTAGACTACTTCCTATGGCCGAAGTAATAGTCTTTACATATTCCCAAGGGGATGAGATGGGTGTCTTCCATAACCCTAAATATTGCTATGTAAACTTATGTTCCTAAGTATCGTTTCATGAGTCATGGTCAGCTAAACTAATGAGGGATTTCCAAATTGTTAGAAATCATGTCACCCATGCATGTGCTACTAGAGCATTCACTTGAGTGTCTTAATATACCGTGGTATTGCGAGTGCTATGACTAGAAGGACAATTTAAGTTGTGCCCTGTTTTGTTTATAGATAGCTTACATTAAAAAAGAAAAGAAAGAAAGTGCACAACATGTGCTATGTGGGATTCATGATAAATGGAGCAAAATGGTTGGTAAAGAACACATACATTAAACTCTGTTGATACCTAAATTTTGGTGATCTGTTTAGTTATTCATCGCGTTAAAAAAATAGGGGTTAATTTTATCCCTGAAAAAAATTTAATTAATTGCATAGCATATAGTTTTAGGTGCTTTATTTTTTAATTTGCATTTACATTAGGTCGGTGACAGATGGGCTCAAATTAATTGTTCGGAATTTTAATTTGATGAGTTGGGCTAAGCCCACGAAGTGAACAAATCGGCTCAAGCCCGTATCCATATTTAAGAAGAATCCTCTTGCAATCCTGAATTATATCAAAAACAAATATTGCGTTCAAAGAAAGGAATTTTCATGGATATGGATTTGGAAAAATTAAAACTCTAACTCGTGGCCTATAAATAGGTTAAATGCGTAGGGTTTAGGGGGCTGGACGAGAGAAATATGCGGTCACAAAGAAAGAGAACTCACGTTCTCCACGGTGGGGATCGGCAGTCATAATCTCAGAGCTCACTTGAGAGACACACAGGAGAAAGAGAGAGGAGGGTTCTCTCGGCCAAGCCATCGTATGGCTCTCCACCTTGCCGTCGCTGCTGCGTCAAAGCCACCACGATGAGTCATTCCCATCGCAGCTTTTCTGAGGCCCCATGTCGATTTGCTGTCTGGCCAAGGTACGATCTTCGACGACGATCACTCGCCAAGGAGCCTCCCGCACCAACGAAGACGAACGAGAAGACCTCGTTGGATTACTTGAAAAGAAAGCCCACGACAATCAGATTTCGTGGCTCCCATTAAGGTCCACTTGGTGATACTTGGAAATCAAAAAGGAATGATGGAGAAAAAATATATATTGCTGAACCATAGCAAAAGTTGCAATCTCCACAGTTTGTAGCAAATTCGGACAATTTTGCAATGCTGGTCCATCTCTTTCTGACGCGTACACGTTGCTCAGCCGCGCCTGACAATTTTCTTGTAGATTTTCCAGGTTCTCCTTGAACGTGCACCACAAGAAGCTGAGTTGAACTGAGGCCACGGAGCCCGCGACCATCCTGAGGTGATTCACCTCGAGACGATGTGTCGTCCTTGCCGCCGCCGATCATGTGGTGTCGCTTGCCACACTCACTGTTTGTTGTTCAAGCCGTTTTCAGGTCTCATAGAGCCCGTTCGGGATCCCATCATGACAACAACCGTGGAGATCCTTTGCCGTGGGTCCTCTTGGCGAGCGCTCCCGTCCTCACAGCTAACCGAGCGCCACCAAAATCCGGTCCCGATATCCAATTCCGAGCTATGAGTCTCGCCGAGCATTACCATATTGCGTTGCGAGTAATCATTCAAGTCCAAATATGGAAGCCAATATTTGGAATAGGTAAAATTTTTGTCTATTTTGATTTCTGAAAAATATGTTTCCTTATTTGATATATTCGTTGATGCACATTATTGAAATTCTCGATATGTTGAGATATTTGTGAACTCGAGTAGCCTTCTAAATTGGGAAATTTTCCCAATTTCACAACATCCATATGATTGACAGTCCGATTTCACGCTTGAAATACGACTCGCAATCGCACGAAAAAATCGCCCATCTAATCTCCCGCTCGAGATTCGATTCACAATTTATGTAAAATTGGTCAACCCAATCTCCCGCCCGAGATGGTTCGTCAATTTGGATATCTTGCTCGATTTGCTGTCATGCCGTTTAAGTTAATTTTATTCTCTTAAAAAATCCAAAAAAATGTAGGCTAGAGTTAGATTTGTTTCTTATTCTAGGGTTTGCATATTTAGAATGGGGATTTTATTTCAAATTTTAAAAATAAAAAATCAAATCAATTAATTTAGGTTGCCGGTTCTTTCTTAATTTGGATTCCATGTTTAATTATTTGGCAATTATTAATTTCGAAATTTAAAAAAAAAAAAGAGAAAAAAGGAAAAAAAAATCATCATGCATATGTCATGTAGAATTAGGGCATATTTTGTACGTCATTACATATTAGGGTAAAATTGCATTTAGTTTAATATAAGTTTGGGTATTTTCTTATATAGATTGCATTTTAGGATTATTTGGGTTAAGATAATATTTTAGATTAAATCAAGATTTGGTTCAACCTAATTCCTAATACAAATTGAATAGAATCTTAATCTAATTAGATAATTTTCACATTTGATCTAATTCCAAGTTTCATCAAAAAATACAAAAAAAAAAAGTCTTAGAATAAATTAGCTCCATTCTCTAGGATAGATTGCATTTTTAGAAAAAAAAAATGTCATGTAAATGTCATATACGATTAGATTCATGAAATGCACGTCATTTAGAAATTGTTATTAGGTCCACTTAATTAGAAATTGCATGACATTAGAATTAGGTCATTTAGTTATATTGCATTGCATACTGCATGATTTTCATTAAATAAGTGAAAGCAAACAAAAGATATTGCATGTTAATTAGATATCATATCTAGGACTGTTATGTGAATTCTGATCTAACAATGTAGGTGCTTTCGTTGTAAGTTTTGCAATTTATTCATTGTTTATTTGGGTGTTAAATTGGTGGTTTGTGTACTCGCATGGTCACCTCACATGTTAGGGAAATAGATTTAAAATCAATCCAAGCTACCTGCCAAACATTTTTTTTCAAAATAAAAGAGAAAGGTACCGAAAGGGCGTTAGAGAAATCTAGCGTAACCAAGTCTCAAAACTTATAAATCTCTGGTTCGTAGGAGTAAAGTAGATCTCCCGTTACTTTACTTAGTTTCTAATCGACCCACCAAAAATAGATTAGTGGCGACTCTTAATTAAAAAGTTTACATGTTAAGAACTTGAATCGAAAGTTGTGAATTGGTATGGGCTTGGGAGAGCCCGAGTTAAGTCTAGGCTTAACAATCCATCTGGAGGGATTTGTGCCTCTTTATGTTTTGATGCAATCTTAGTGAGAATTTATTTATTTATTTTGTCTATGGTGGTTTGCTTAATTGTCATCTTATCATCGCCTTTTATCATGACTCACTTATTCATAATGTATTTCATGATGTTTCCTAATCGTTAATAAAAAATTATGTTAGGATATATTTCTCTATTAGGGAGCTACCTTTTCTACTACCACCAATTTTTCACTTGTAACTTCACCACAAACAATTGTTATTTTTTGTTAGGCATGGTGAGAAATGCATACTTTCATATTGCTTTATTTTCTCCTTGAAAACACAAGAGTCAGGATGGAGCTATAATAACTGTCGACATGAACACATGATATTCGAATGATCTCTAAAGATATGCATGTATTAAAAAAAAAAAAAAAAGCCCAAGCATATGTTACCATTAGGCTTTTGAGCACTATGTCGGTTCATTTTTCCATTAAACCTAACTCTTGAGAATTAGTGCAACTTGATCATCTATTTTCTTTCTCTTTTTGCAACTTGTAGATTATTACATGTCTGAGATTGACATGCAATCTTACATGATGCGGTCTATGCCATATAATGCATTTATTGATCACATGTATATTAATGCATGCAAGGATTTGATTCCATCTCATCTTATCTTCCTCAAAAGCAAGGTAAGAAATTGATTTAAGGTATTGCAAATTTCCACACCAAAGTTAAGAATGACCATAGTTTCATTGCTGAATTGCCATCTTAGACCTAAACTGGTGTTGGTGACTTTGCCTAGATTTCACATTGTTGCATTTTTGTATGAAGCTCTAGGCTCAAATCGAGTGTAAGCAAATATTATAAATAATTGTTCGAATTGGGATTTTTCTAAATTTTAGAGAGTAGATTTGCATCATAAGTTAATTAATTGTAAACGTTAGACTAATCAACAATTGAATAGTGGACTCACGTTAAGCAACACAGCCGAGTATACTTCGCATTTTTGTTTTTCTTTTTCAATGCCTTCTGAAAGATTAACCATCCCGCCATCCCGCCCAAAATACCAATCGAGATCCTTTCTTTATCTCTCTCTTATCTCTCTCTCTCTCTCTCTCTCTCTCTCTCTCTCTCTCTCTCTCTCTCTCTCTCTCTCTCTCTCTGTGTTTCCGAATATAGCTACTGCAGATTTGGAGTTGCAGTTGTCACTATTTTCTTGTTGAAGAGTTTGTGTCATCATTTTAGATAGTTTTAATTGCCTTTCTAACGTCCTTAGTTATTGCCACCACCATTTCTCGATTTTCCACCACCTTAGTGATATTGATTTGGAAATTTACTATCATTAAACTGAGCTGATAATTTAAGTTCACTTTATCATCATTGCGATAGTTTGAAAGGAATTTTTGCTTCAAAACTTGCTTGTAGACTCAACAACCGAACCACACACAAGATGTTTGATGAAATGTAAAAATCAGATTTGTATCAACTTGTCTCCAATTTTTTATTACCTTGAGAGTGTTTCTGCATTTATTATCTCTGTTGTTCCGTTTTGCTTTGTGTCCTTATATTTTCTGCGTGATTATCTCTGGTAATGTCATTAAGTACTTGAATTTTCGTTGTTAGTTCTTTGCATCCTACCAATCTTCTGCAATATTGAGGCATCATTGTCGAAAAGGCCAGTGAACGAAGACGGTTGTCTTGTGGAGGTTGAAGATGGATGGTGGCTGGATAAGAGGCACTTAATCTCGTATTTTCCAAGGAAGTTGGTGGTAAGCTGAATATTAATTTTTCTAGCTTTTGCTTAGAATTTATGAATGAATTGGATATGTGAGATTCTGGGAACAATGAAACGTTGAAGAAGACAAACACAAGGCATCTAGAGGACAGAAATGAAAATAAAAAAGATATGTAAAATGAATAATGAAAGAGAGGGAAACTGATAAAGATGTGTTCAACAAAGATAATAGAATATGGGCTTAGTGTAGGCTTGAGAGCATTTATATTTATTTCTTGGCCTTGTTAAGTTCACATCATATTCTACACGCAGATCAGGCCCAAAAGCCTTACTTATGTCCTTGTGAGTTTTTATGTTTGACCACATCCGTGGACGGGGCCCAAGGGCCCAGCCCATGCCCCTTTTTTCAGAATAAATAAAATAAAATAATAAAATCGCAAAAATAGAAATAAGGAGAAATTATAATTTGATCATATCGACAGCGTCTAGGCATAGAAGGAGAAATAATAACAAATAATAAATAATAATAAAAGGATCAAAAATAAAAAATGGAAAAATAGTTAGAAAAATAGGTCTTGATTAGATTGTTTGATCTAGTATCAGATTTAGTTTACATTCATTTAATTCGTACACATATGGTTTAGGGAAGTTCATGTTTTTTTTTTTTATCCTCTAGGTTTTAGTTTAGGTTTATGAAATTCATAAAAACAGAGAGTGGGTTTAGAGATGATGACAAAGCTGACTAATGGTTCCCACATGGATTGGGTTCTCCAAACCTCATCTCGCACAATGTTAGAGTGTACATACGAAATTCAATTAATCCTAAAAGATTTTTATGTGAAGGAGCTATTACTAGCCTATTAGGGCCAACTAAGAGCCAAATGAGATACGAGAGAGTATCCCACTTCCTATGCAATCAAAGATCTAAAAACAGGACTTGATTATGCTAATTGCCTAAATAGTGCTAGTCCAATACCCTAACTTGATTTATTTATTTATCTAATATATTTAGGCAATCTTTGACTATGTTAGTTTTCCTATGCCTCAAATGATGTCCATGCATGAGTGCGTAATCAAAGAAAAACAAAAAATCACAGTCACTACCATAAAAGAAAGTGTAAGAATGGCTAAAAAAAAAAAAAACGTATAGTGCAAGAAAGCAAAATTTAACAAAGCAAAATTAATAAAGTGTCGGACAAATTATAAGCTAAATTCAAAGTGAATCAAATTTCTTATCCAAAAGATCAATTTACTAAAACTAAATTATATCAAAAGTACTCACTAATATCTCTTATTTATACATATGCTTTGAAACTAAGCTAAATCTAGCACTAAAAGTTAACAGCTTAATCAAGGTCTCCATTTCAAGCCATCTTTCCATTTTTTTTAATTTTTAATTTTTTTAATAAAAGGGGACACAACACGTGCAAGAAGTCTTCTAGCCCAAAATTCTGAGTGGAAAATTCTCATTAATCTTTTGCCGGAAGTCTTCTAGAAAATGTATTTGGAATGTAAACAGCACGTGCACGAGGCATGCATAGGGCGTGCATGGATGGCGTTGATGACGAAAACGATGGAGATGGAGCCGGCAACGAAGACAATGGAGGCGGTGGTTGGCCTAGACACGTCATCGATGATTCGCTGGTGAAGATAGCCAAGGGAAGTGCGGAGCTTGGGGCAGGGCGGTGGCTGGATGAAGGAGGAAGAGATATAGAAAAGAAGATAGGCGTGATAAGTATAAATTTTTTAATGAATTTACTAAAAAATACACACCGTGTTAGTTAGTGACATGGCCCTTATAAATAGTCGAATATTTTCTATATTATTCACCTCTAATTCTTTAAAGCTTTGTAGAGATTCATTACCTATTTTCTTGACAAATCGATCCTTTCCTCCAGCACTCATGGACAGAGACATTCATTAGGAGTCCATCCATGCTTCATGGCTAAAGGGCAAGAATATTCATTACGTGCTAGTCCTTATTCCTTGTACTAGTCCATGAAATCTAGAAGTAAATCTATAATAAAGCTATTTGTTAGACTAGAAAGTCTATCATAATTGTTAAGTCAGGCGTAACTCCCAATTATAATTTCTAGACTAGAACTTTTAAAGAAATTAAACGTTTGCCGTTCTTTATTAACATTTTAAATTAGTTTACTACAAAATAAATATGGAAAATAATTGCAAGCACCAACTAACATTGCTACATAATTTCTCATTGTTGAAATACTAACGTGAAAATGACATGATCTTGCAAAGAAGTCCATGCGAGAGAATCTGAAAATAAATGAAGAATACTAAAGGACATTAAATATTTATGTGATTCGCTATCTATATCCATGGAAGAGATAATAGCAAATAATCCATTAATAATTGGAGAATTAGAGTTATAATTGCTCACATGTTTGAATATTTTTTCACTCCTAAAAATTTAAGCCCTAACAAGAAAAAAATTCCAAATTAATAACTCGGTTTAGTGTAAACTCATGGCACACAAAATTTATAGTGGCTCATAATTTTTGCCAAAGAAATCCTGTTATATCTGTGCCATTTCAAAGATCAACAATTTTACACGTCCATCAATGGATAATTTATAAACCTAAAACTTTTTAGGAAAAGCAACACGCAGAAAAGAAAACGGTACTTTTGAAATGAGATTCACGTCTTCACGTCCTCAAATCTTTATCGAATCCCTTTCTCTTTGGTAACCACCTCGCAATGCCGTGGCTCACGTACTCACGTACTTGAAATGGTCGACACCCACGTCAGGAGCCTGAGTAACCCTGCGAGGAGCCTGAGTAAAGACGAAAAAGAGGAACCGCCTTTAGGAGATCGTGGCTGAGAGCGAGGAGGGAGTCTAGGGTTTCCCACGTGGAGACTGGGTGTATTGAATTGTGGAGTCGGGCGGGATCATCAGCTTCGAAGGATTTCGACAAAGATGGGACGGGGAGGGAAGGCGAAATGAGAGCCGGTAGAGATCTGCTCCTGGAGGCGGTTCCACAAAGAAGTGGTGGACATGGAGGCCTGCACCGGAAGTGACACCACCCAGTATCGACTCACCATTGTCTCTCGAGCTTGCTGATGATAGAGAGAGAGAGGGAGGCGATCGGAGGTGGTAGTGCGCCTTTGAAAGGATCGACGCGGTGGTGAAGCTCCTTGCTTCCTTCCTTCGCCTGATGTCGCTCCAAAATCTCACGCATGCTTCGGGGACAGTCGAAGACAATAGACAAGAGAAAACTGTATGGCTCCTTGCTTCCTTCCTGCGACCCGTGACGTCGCACCTCCACCCGTCTCCGCAGTTGTCGCTCTCTCATTTTTTCGGAACTTGGAACCTATTTTGTCATAGGTTTGAAAGTCTACCAAAGTCCCACTTATATTATTATATGAACGATTACAATTCACTAATCATAACTTATAGTTATATACATGAAAAATATGAACATTAATAAAGTAAAAGTCTTAGCCATAAAATGGAGACTCGAACTAGCGCTTTTAGATTATACACTCATTATTGAATAACATAGAATATTTGAAGATTGCATAGAGATATGGATTTTAAAACTTGTTCCGGGTTGTAGGTACAGATTCTAGGTTCTTCTAACTAAGAACCTATAACCTAACCGTTGAAATGGGTTTCTCAGTTTTTGGAACCAGGAACCTACCCTGCATACCTTAGAACTTGGAACCTACAGGTTTTCATCAATCCAGTTCTCAAGTTCCAGGTTTTACGCTGGAACCATACTCACCCCTATCTACGAGGGCCAAACCAAAAAAAAAAAGTTGATGAAAATTTTGGGAAGAAATTTTTTTTAATTAACCTTAGGAAATGGCCTCTCAAAAATTTGCCAAGGCTAGCATTTGACTAGAGGGGGCTAAAAACAATTGGCAAACAAGCTAAGTTTTTCGCAAGGGGCTTTGGGCCAAAGCCCCTTAGAAAAGTTGTATCTTGAGAGCAAGCCAGATTTGGGTAAATCTAGCATCAGTGTGGCTCATCAATAGCTTGAGTCCTTTGTTAGTTTGAGGGTTTATTTATTTATTTATTTTTATAAAAAGTAAAATTCCTTCATACAGTGTAATTTTTCCAAATACTATTTTAAATCAAAGTTGATCCTCAATGTACTTTCAAACTATAATTTACTAAGCACTATTTATATTTGGAAAAAACCCCTTCAACCTAAAATCCTTTATATTTTCCCAATGACATTCCCAAAAACTCAACTGAGCACAACACATGTCATTAGATTAAGCGATTTTGGAAATGCTAGTTTTGGCTCAAAAGCCTTTGATGTTATATTGCCAAGCATCTCAACTTTGGCACAAGGGTCTTTAAGTTTTCATAGGTCCAAAATCTTTTACGAATACTACTGAACCAAACACATCCTAATAAATATTGACAGGTCAATGTTCAACTTACCACTTGTGACTTATGATATCACCTTTTTTGGGTTTTTGGTGGCTTGTAAACAACTTGACATCGACTCCACTCAACTTGTAATAAAAGCTGAGTATTTATTTGGTTATGAAAAATCCAGCGATCGTATGATGTCAAAAAATTAACAAACGAGTCTAATTTATTTGCATGACTTGTGTTGGACTCATAAGTTAGAACTCGACTCAAATATTAATTTTTTTAAATAAATGAATAAAAGATTGTGAATATCACACATGATAGATCACTCTTTTATATATATAAGAGTGACGCGGTGAGCGGCAGCTGCGGAGACGGGTGGAGGTGCGATGTCACAAGTTGCGGGCGTCGGGCAGAGGTTGAGGGCTACAACGGTGATGATGTTGCAGCCGTTGTAGCGGTCTAGGTGGGAGGGCAGTGGCTCGGATAGCGTAGGGTAAGTAGTAGGCGGGTGGCGGACAGGGAAGTGACAGCACAGGCTACAGCAGCTTCGCGGCTTAGGTGAAGAGGCAAGCAAGGGTGGAGGCAATGGCTGCGGCAACGTTATGGCTCCTCGGCAGCAGTGACGACACGTACAGGATCGCGAGTAGCAGTGGCTCGAGGTCAGCATTCCGGCACGACATAGCGGGCGATGATGACAACAGTCTAGCTTGGATGGAGGCGGCAAGCGCAGGGGCTCGGCCACCAGTGGCGGAGCTTTTTCTTTCTCCCCTCTCCTCTTTGCTCTCCTTTTTCTCCCTGCTCGATGCTCTTTCCGCTCCTCTCTTGGTGTCTCAAGCTCTCTCTCTCTCTCTCTCTGTGCATTCTCTTCTGCTCTCCTCGATTCCCCCAGTTTTCTCCGTGTTTCTCTTCGTTCCTGCCCCTGTGTTGCTGTCCTCTTTTCTCTAGGGTTTCTTGCACGAAGATGGGCCGGGCCCAAGAGGAAACGGCTTGGGCTATGTAGGGACAAAAAGAAAAGAGGCGGGTCGGGCCAAGGTTTGATGCAGCCCAACCCGGCCTCTCTCAATTTAATTTTTTTAAATTAATAATTTTAATTAATATTTTATGCATTTTTTTTAAATTATGCATTTGAGGAAAAGTTAGATATTAACAACTAACTCTCTTTGAATGTAAACTCGAAGAGGTTGTATTAAAAAATAGAAGACACCTAAATTATATTGGTGGTAGAGAGACCTAAGTGCATAGGCACACGTTAGGTTGACAGACATGACTCATAATTATGGAAGCGTGTCTTGTCAACAAGAGGAAGAAAATGACTTAGGGCTACAGAAGCACTCTGTGTTATAGGAAGAAAGAGGGACTTCGGGCTATAAAAGCTCTTCGTGTAATAGGAAGAAGGGGAAGGACTCCAGACTACAGAAACTCTTCGTGTCATAGGAAGAAGGACTTCGAGCTACAAAAGCTTTTCGTGTCATAGGAAGAATGACTCTGGGTTACAAAAGTTCACCATGTCATAGGAAGAAAGGGAAGGACTCCGAGTTATAGAAGCTCTCCGTGTCATAAGAAGAAGGACTCCAGGCTACAGAAGCTCTCTGTGTCATACAAAGAAATAAAGACTCCGAGGTTACAGAAGCTCTCCGTGCCATAAGAAGAGAGAAAGACTCCGGGCTATAGAAGCTCACCGTGTCATAGGAAGAGGGGAGACTCCGAGCTACGAAGCTCTCCGTGTCATAAGAAGAAAGGAAGACTCTAGGCTACAAAAGCTCTCCGTATCATAAGAAGAGTGAAAGTCTCACCGTGTAACAACGGGTTTCGACCAAGTTGAAAATACATGGTTTGAGGAAAACTCATGAATCTTTATAGATGACATGGTTTAAGGTTAATCATAAACCTTTGGAGATAGCATGATTTAAGGTTGACCATAAACTTTTGGAGATGGCATGATTTAAGGCTGACTATGAACCCTTAGAGACGGCATGGTTTAAGACTAACCATGAACCTTTGGTTTGTCAGGGAAGCACCCGCTAACCCCTTGAAAACTGCATGGCTTCACTGAGGAATCCTGTCAACTAGACTTGAGCAAATGTCATTAGGGGGCGTCATCAAGAGATGTATTGGTAATAATGCAACATTAATTGAACAAGTTAATCAAGTTAAGTCCGACTACTTTAAAAAAACATTCGATGTCAATCAGTATCATGTGACACAAAACTAACATCTTGCTCGAGGATATATCATTAATCATCGAATTCTCCGAGAGTCAAGTTCTTATCAGAACGGCTATAAATTGTGAAAAAAGCTCATTAAGTGTGCCAAACTAGAACTTCTTAGTTAGAAAGGATTTCTCACACACTCTTGATAAAATGACTGCTTGATCTCATTTATTCGTGTGGGAAGTAACTGATTGCTAAGGGTATCTCATATAACCCATATCAAAGGCTTTCAGAAATATTTGCAATGAGCACAATTTGATTAATCGAAAAGGTCTTTTGAAAGGATCATAATATAGATTTGGTCATGGGCTTTAGTCATGGGCCTATACAAAGGGATTGTTGCTTTGAGGCCAATAAATAAACATTTGTCACTATCTTCATCGGGTTTATAGGGGTCGAGGAAAACCAACGATGATGAGGAGACAAGAGATGGAGGATGGAATGGGATGATGGCTGGCTAGAGATAGTAGTCGGTGCATGAAGGAGGAAGTAGGGCAGAGGAGACTCATCGGCTTCATTGCTCTATGGTCTCCTTCTCTCTCTCTCTCTCTCTCTCTCTCTCTCTCTCTCTCTCTCTCCAACTTGCACCTAAGCACAACCCACAACCGAACAAGCGTATAACATCGAGCTGATGTTCAGACTCGAATAATAGGACCTCTCTGTCCTTCTCTCTCCCCCAAATTGATGGTCACACCCGAATAATAAGACCTCTCTATCCATCTCCCCCAATGGTAACACCCCAAATATTGATGTTCAGACCCGAATAGTACGACCTCTCTGTCTCTCTCTGTCGCTCTCTCTCCCCCCCCCCGCGGCCCGCCCTCCCTCTCTCAATCTCTCTCTACCTCCCTCCCTCCCTCCCTCGATGACACAATTGAAAGAAGAAGTTCTTATTTTGGTCTGCACTCTTCTGGGGACAAACGCATTCCAATCTTCAATCAACCCTTCGGAGGGTTACATCGAGGGTAAAGCCATCATATCTACCAAACACCCTTTAGCATACGAATATTTCTTAATTTGCAATGGCTCGTGTTATATTCTATCCTTTAGCGTGATTTTGATCACGGTAGGTAATATGATTTTTTTAGGCAAGAAATTATTACAAAATTCTCCTTTATCCATATGGTAATAGCTAAAAAGTTACGGGGTAGAATATGAAATTCAATTCATTTAGAAATAGATCATGAAACTGATGGTTTGTGAATTTTCAATTAATACGCAATGAAGCTCATCAACTATTATATGACCAGAATAAGAAGTTCTAGAATGTGTTAGTCGCCAGAAGAGTGCGGACTAGAATAAGAAGTTCTTTAAATTGTGTCATCGAGGGAGGGAGGTAGAGAGAGATTGAGAGAGGGAGGGAGGTAGAAATAGATAGAGTGGCGCGGGGGGAGGGGGGCAAATTAGTTCGATTCCGGGGGAAGAAAGAGCGACAGAGAGAGACAGAGGGGTCGTATGATTAGAGAGGGACAGAGAGGTCTACTATTCAGGTCTAAACATCAATAATGCGATCCCTCTCTAATAATACAACCTATCTGTCTCTCTCTGTCGCTCTCTCTCCCCTTGGAATCGAACTGCCCTCCCCCCCGCCTCTCTCTCTCTCTATTTCTACCTCCCTCCGTCTCTCAATCTCTCTCTACCTCCCTCCCTCGATGACACAATTTAAAGAAGAACATCTTATTCTAGTATGCACTCTTCTAGCAATTAACACATTCCAGAACCTCTTATTCAGGTCATATAATAGTTGATAAGCTTAATTGTGTATTAATCGAAAATTCACAAACCATCAGTTTCATGATCTATTTCCAAATAAATTGAATTTCATATTCTATCTCGTAACTTTTCAGCTACTACTGTGACATCCTGAAATTCGAGCCCTCTGAGGGATGAGTGAAGGTGAATTTCGTCAATGCATTGTTGGTTGATCTCACTCGGAATTGATCACTCCTGAGATACTGACCTTGAAGGGAAAGGCTAATGAGGACAGAACTTGTACGGCTAAAGGACTCGACCTGGGAAAACGACTTGACCGTGAGATTCACGTGAGGACGATCTTGTAGATAGGTAGGCCGATTCTAAGGACGACTAAAAGTCGATTCGTGGACATAACATAATGGAACGACGGGTGATTCCGTTTACTATTATCGAATCCACGAACGACCCTATGTCGATCGTCAGTAATCGTGTACTTTGAAATAAGAATCCATCCTCCGTAATTTCATGTGATCAAGGACATCCATGCATCGAGATATCTTGAACGTGGTTTGGCACGAGTTGGTCACGCGTGAATCCTCAAAGCCACCTGTCAATCTGAGTTGTTACCAAAATGGCATTTGGTGAAATTGACATGGCATGAGAACTGAAGATTGGACTTCGAATTATTGGGAACATCCGGGACGGACTTTGGATGAAGCTACTTCGCAGACCGACGAGCCAGTTAAGCCGAGCAATTGGAAAAAAGGGATTTTCGGACCGAGGAAGCAAGCCCGTGAGGATGTGGGCCGGGCCAAGTCAGTGTGGGCCTTAGGCCCAAGTTGGGACAGCCACCAAATGGGCCTAAGTCAAGCAAGTGAGCCCATTGGGCCAAACCAACTATTTCTCTTTCAAAGCCCATGGTCCAACTTTGAGCCCAATCAAACCCAACCAATTTCCAAGTCCACTCCTATTCATGGCCAAGCCCATTTCTTAGGCCCATCCACCAATTTCAGCCCAAGGTCAGATGTGTAATTTGTGCAAGGTGGAAATGACCAAATTACCCCTAGTTGTAGGGAGAAAAGGCTAGAGAAGAGAGAGAAGATGAGGCCATCATGGGCATGGGGACTTGGGGCAGGTTTTATGGAGGCTTTGACAGCCCTCCCATCACTCTCTCTCTCCCATTCGGTCACCATCTCGACGGAGCTTCTCTCTCCTCCATTTTCTTCTTTGCCAGTTCTGCTCCAGCTGACCCTTCAGTGAAGAATCAAGTCAAAAGTGGTCTTCCCGGATGAATCAGCCAACGATCCACCTATCACTGTGACCGGGAGAGACAGACCGTTCCAACGAGCCTAATTTCGTTCCGAAAGGAGCCGCCTGCCGGCCTGGGCGCCGCCGGGAAGGAACCGGTCGCCGGTCCGTCGGTCCGCCTGCAGCCTGCACTGTTTCGCGTTTTCGGCCATTTTTCTCCCATTCCGGTCCTTCCTCCGCCCATCTCAACCTCCAGCAAAACCCCCAAGACCCTGGGGAGCCACCGGTTGCCAACCACCCGCTCGCCGGAGCTCCGATCGGCCCGTTTTCGCCATTGAAGCTGCTGGTTTCTTCTCTGCAGTTCAGCCAAGAACAGAAGCAGAAGACAGCAAGGTTTTGGAGACTTCGAGGCCCGTTTTAGGTGTCTTCCCGGCCTCCGTTGGTGTCGCCGCTTTGGGGTTTATCGACCGCCTTGGTGTCGTGGTCGCCGTGAACTCACCGGCGCGCAAAACCGGTGAGTTTATCCTCTAATTCTTGCTTAGTGAGTTAATGACGCTTATGGGTGTTTAGATTAGTCTAATTAGGTTTATGTGATTAAATTAGATTATTTTAATGTAAATTAGATTAGTTGTGTGATTAGTTTAATGGATGTTTAATTAGGGCTAATTGTATGTTTAAATTAGTGTAATATAGTTTAAGCCCTAATTAATTATTTTTAATTAAATAATTATTTCGAATTTATAAATATTATTTTATTAAATTATATTATTATAAAATAATATTTAATTATTTAATTTTCGGAATTAAATTTAATTATTTAATAATTTCGAAAATTATGCCGGGATGGCGGTCGTTAGAATTTCGCGCTGATCGCAGCGGTGCGGTCGGTTTATGTTAATTATATGTTTAAATTGAGAAATTAAATGATTGATGATTATGGTTAATAATTCCAAAAGTGTGGAATTGAGTGATATTGATGAAGTTGTGGTATTTAACTTGAAAATACCCGGTGTTGGCTTTTAGCACCGTAATTGGTTTGTATGACTAGTTTGAATCGATTGGATTGATTGATTGATTGAATTGATATATGAGTTGGTTTATTATTGAATGATAAGCTTTGGCGAGCATTGGTTTATATATATGTATCGCTTGGGCGAGCAATTATGATATACATATATATATGGCAGCTTCTGGTGAGCTATAGTATACTATATTGAATATCGCGGCAGCTTCTGGTGAGCTAAGATCGTTTTATCAGCTTGTGCGAGCACGATCTATATATGTATCAGCTTGTGAGAGCAATGATCGTTTATCGTATCTTGTGAGAGCAACGATCCATATATCAGCTTGTGCGAGCTATCATCTATGTATATATCAGCTTGTGCGAGCTACCATCTATATCAGCTTGCGAGAGCATTGCATCCATTTCAGCTTGTGCGAGCCATAATTGTATTGATGGATGAATAGATGGTATGGTTTAATAGATGATATGAATTGATAGATGTGTGGATCGTATGATATCAATTGGATTGACTGAATTGATAGACCGATGGGTATGTCGGTAGTTTCAGCTTGTGCGAGCATTGCTTGAATATGAATTGTACTGACGTGCAGGAAAGGGACGAGCGAGGTAAGCCCTCTATCCTATTTGTGTGGCTAGAGCGCCCTGAGGCGTATTTTCTTCCTAATTGAGTTTTAGAGGGTAGGACTCGCTGAGACGTAGTCTCGTCCCGGTTGTGGGATAATATTTCAGGTCCCTAGATGACGGTCGTGGAGGACCGGAAGTCCTGGAGTTCGGAAAGTGGAGACTGAAGAATCGGTGAACGTGTCTGACAAGTTGGTCATAGGACAGTTCCCTAGTTGTTGAGCCTGTCTATTTTGTAGACAATCCAGTGTTGTATATAAACCTATGTGTTTATAGAAAGCTTGTTTGGTTGTGATTGATTGCCTGCTTTTCTATCCCAAGTTAAATGTTGTCAGGGGATTTGTTTCGCTTCCGCATGTGTAATATAAAAATGAATGGGTCGGCGACGTGTCCTGGGAAGTCGCATTTGTATCGACCAGAGTGGGATGTTCGCGCGCTTGGAGGATCGGGGCGTGACATCCCCGTTTAATTGGTATCAGAGCAGGTCTGTGAATGGAGTGATAAGGTGCGATTGTTTATGGGATAGTTAGTAGGAATGGCTTTTAATTCATGCCGGTGCATGTGTCTGATAGTTGTTTGGTAAATTGATTGGTGATGATCATTCAAATTCTAATATGGGATTAGAATTGAGAAACAGGTTTCTGTAAAGATCCTGTAGTTGAGTGATCAAGAGCAGAGGTCTCCTTGAGAGAGAACCTTTAGACCAGTTACTCGGGGTGATACGCCGACCAGGGATCGGTACCCGAGGTGGTCGTGGCGAAGCGCCGGCTTAGACCAGCGTGAGTGTAAAAGTACCGCTGTAGGTCGGTACTAGTGTAGCAGCACCGAGCGATCCTAGGTTTGATGGGATCGTTCAGGCGCTAGTGTTGCATGGAAGCTTATTGGGTCAGTAAACTGAGGACCGAGCCGCCGCTGTTGCTGCTGTATTTACCGTCGCCAGTGTTGTAACTATTGTTGTTGCCGCGCCTGTTGAGGCCCAGCCTGGAATTGTGCTATGGGAGCAAGTTGTTGCATCCGAGTCGAGGTTCAGATTCAGTAGAGATGGAAATCAGTTGAGGAAGGAGTCTATGACCGTAGAAAAGTATTCCATTTCCGTCCAGCTGGAAAAATGGGATGGTTAAGTCAGCAATGAATCAGAATGGAGTGTGTCATGTTGACAGAAGCCGACATGGATCAGCCCCGTGTCCTGGTAAGACAGGTGCTTGTTTTGTGTGTGACCATCAGGGTTACTTGGTAAGAAACGGTTCTAGAAAGCAGATGGGACAGATTGAAAGGAGTGTGCCATAGAACGCATCGTGGGGTTTTTAGAGCAGGCCTTCAGTACAAGAAAGAGTGCATGCTATTACCTGACAGGAGATAGATGACTCATTGATTGTGTGTCAAGTTTGAGAAAAGAAGTGTGAGTCAGCCTGGTGACCAAGTGCAATGGGAGCATGCTTTGAATGTAGCCAGCATGGCCATTGGGCTAGGAACTCTCCACGTAAGTCCAAGAGGACTCAAGCATCGCTACCGTCGACATGACGCCACTAGGATGGCGAAAGGAATAAGAATGGATTGACCATGCATTGATTAAGGGAAGAATGTTTTGAGTTGTTTTTATTAGAGTAGCGCAGCAGAATTTTGAGTGAAGGTTGCAGAATTTCTATTGTTGTATTAAAGATGTAAAAAGGGAATCACTTATTATAGTTGTACTTGATGGGTTTGCTTATATATGACTTGGAAGTCATTTATGAAAAGGTTTGGCTCGAGGAGCTTTCTGCTGTTATGAATCGTGGCAGTAATATGATTCAGTTGGTTCAGTTAGTGTGTGAAAGTTTTGAATTACTGAAAGTCAGAAAGGACATTCGATCCCTATTGTTCGTCACTGAAGACGACCTGGTTTATGGATGTAGGTTGCCTAATCTATATGGCAACTATAGTGGATGCGACAGTTGAGGGACCAAGTAAGGAGAACATAACCATGGTATAGAGGTTGTCTGAGGTGTTTCTTGAAGAATTGACAGGTTGCTGTCAGAAAGGGAAATAAAGTTCATGATTGAATTAGTAATCGGATTAGAGCCAATCCCTAAGGCTCCTTACTGGATGGCGTTATCTAAGTTAAAAGAACCGAAGGTGGAGATGCAGGAATTGTTAGATAAGGGATTCTTACTTCCCAGTGCATCACCTTGGGGAGCATCAGTCTTGTTTGTGAAGAAGAAGGATGGTTTGTTACGTTTGTGTACTGATATTCTCCAAGATCGACTTGAGGACAGAGTATCATCAGTTGAGAATCAGGAAGAAAGGCATACCGAAGTTAGCATTGCGTACTTGGTACGGCAATTGTGAGTTCATAGTATTATTGTTCAGTTTGACGAACACTCTAGCTGTTTGTATGGGTCTGATGAACGGAGTGTTCAAAGGGTACTTGGATTAGTTTCATGATCGGGTTCGTTGACGTTATTCTGGTGTGTTTAAAGAGTGTTGATAAGCACAAGAGACATTTGAGAAGAGTACTTCAAGTCCTAAGGATTCATCAGTTGTGCGTTAAGTTTATCAGATGCGAGTTTTTGATGACTCGTGTTGCATTCCTTGGTCATGTGATTTCAGAAGAAGGAATCTCCGTGGACCCTGTTCAAGATTGAAGCAGTAATCAGTTGGCCAAGATTGACTACAGTGAAAGAGATCAGAAGTTTTCCGGGTTTAGCAGAGTATTACAGAAGGTTTGTGGAAGGATTTTCAGCTCTAGTGTCGCCGTTGACAAGATTACTGGAGAAGGAAGAGAAGTTTGGGTGGACAGACAAGTGCGAGCATAGTTTCCAAGAGCTTAAGTAGAAGCTGACTACCGCACCTGTGCTGACCATACCGTCTGGTACTAGAGAGTACGAGATCTATAGTGACGCGTCGTTTAGAGGACTGGGTTGCGTGCTGATGCAACATGGTAGGGTTGTTGCATATGTGCCTCGTCAGTTGAGACCTCATGAACTGAATTACCCGACGCGTGACTTGGAACTCGCAGCAATAATTTTCGTTCTGAAGATTTAGAGATATTGTTGGTACGAAGAAAGACTCCAGATTTTCGCTAACCGTTAAAGTCTCAAAGTATTTATTCTCTTAGAAAGAATTGAATATGAGATACCGTTGTGAATCAGATTGTTTGAAGGACTAGAATGGTGGTATCTGGTATCACCTTGGAAGGATGAAAGAGGTCCCTGATGCGTTGAGTCGAGAGTCTTCATTTGTGCATATGGTGGTTAAAGTATGAACCTCACTTAAGAAAGTTCGAGATTCGGTTTTCAAATATGAGGTAGGCCACCTTCGAATTTTATGGCCACCCTCAGAACTGAACCGGATATTCAGGTTAGAATCAGATGCTTTAGTGGACAGACTCAGAAATGCAAAAGATCCTGCAAGAGGATACCGAGAAGAGGAGAACTAATTTTCAGATTTCTGAGGACGATTGCGTGTACCTGAAGATACAGAGATTAAAGAAGAGATCTTATTGGAAGCTTGTCGTAGCAGCTTCAGCGTTGTCCAGACAGTACGAAGATGGGATAGAATTTGCATCAACAGGATTGGCAGACCGGTATGAAGATAGATATCACTGGCAGGTCGCAAGTGTCCGATGTGCTAGCAAGAGAAAGCACGGTTTTGCAATTCAAGAGGACCTTTGTAATCTCTCGAGATCCTCGTGTGGAAATGGGATCGCGTCACAATAGATTTTTTCTGACAGGTCTATCGAGGAGTCAGTGTGGTAATAATTTCATTTTTGAGAAGTAATTGACAGACTGATGAAATCAGCCCACCTTATGGCTGTGTGGAAGGATCTTGATTTGATTAAGCATGCAGAGGTGTTTGTGCATCAGATAATTCGTTTGCATAGAGTGTTAGTGTCAGTGTCAGAGTTATATCAGATCTTGACCAGAGGTTCTCAGTTACAGTAGATCAGTCAAATGGTTCATTTAAGGCAGTGCAGATCAAAGTGTACAGAACTTCAGTTGGTTGAGTTGAGGTCAGAGATCAGAAAATCGCAGGTCCAGAGTTGGTTCAGAAATCAGTGATTTAGTTGCAGTTATCAGTGACAGATTAAGGACCGCTCAGAGCCGTTTGGAAATTTACGCGGTTAAGCGTCAGAAACCTTTGAATTTTCAGGTTGAGAATCCTGTTCATTCTTGAATGTCGCCTAGGATAGGGACATCTCGAATTGTTAAGAAAGGAGAGCTGGAACTGTTTAAACGGCGGAATATTTCGAGTTTGAGATCAAAGGAGAATTTTGGCTTTAAATGGAAAAAGAAAGCGGTTTGGGACACCGTCGGCGCCTCTAGCCGAGTGGTATCTGGGATGAAGCCGCAGGTCTGAAGTCGGGAGTTCGAATCCCCGACGCGGCAGTTAGCCGCTTTGTGGAAAAATAAGAAGAAAAAAAAAAAAAAGAAAACCCAAAATTTTGCAACTTTTATTTTTGCAAAAGTGGGCAAGTGTTCAGCAGTTTGGATCCAGAATGGTTTGGACAAGATTGGAAGTGATCTCGGTATCATTGGCAGTTGAGCAACCCGGGAAAGAGAAGATTCGATGAGATGACAATACCGCCGCCTTTTTGATTAAGAATTTGTGAATGATTTAAATTTCGAGGACGAAATTTTTACAAGAGGGGAAGAGTTGTGACATCCTGAAATTCGAGCCCTCTGAGGGATGAGTGAAGGTGAATTTCGTCAATGCATTGTTGGTTGATCTCACTCGGAATTGATCACTCCTGAGATACTGACCTTGAGGGGAAAGGCTAATGAGGACAGAACTCGTACGGCTAAAGGACTCGACCTGGGAAAACGACTTGACCGTGAGATTTACGTGAGGACGATCCTGTAGATAGGCAGGCCGATTCTAAGGACGACTAAAAGTCGATTCGCGGACAGAACATAATGGAACGACGGGTGATTCCGTTTACTGTTATCGAATCCACGAACGACCCTATGTCGATCCTCAGTAATCGTGTACTTTGAAATAAGAATCTATCCTCTGTAATTTCATGCAGTCAAGGATGTCCATGCGTCGAGATTTCTTGAACGTGGTTTGGCACGAGTCGGTCACGCGTGAATCCTCACAGCCACCCGTCAGTCTGAGTTGTAACCAAAATGACATTTGGCGAAATTGACATGGCAAGAGAACTTATGATTAGACTTCGAATTATCGGGAATGTTCGGGACGGACTTTGGATGAAGCTACTTCAGACAGTCGACGGAGCCAGTTAAGCCGAGCAGTTGGAAAAAAGGGATTTTCGGACCGAGGAAGCAAGCCCGTGAGGATGTGGGCCGGGCCAAGTCAGTGTGGGCCTTAGGCCCAAGTTGGGACAGCCACCAAATGGGCCTAAGTCAAGCAAGTGAGCCCATTGGGCCAAACCAACTATTTCTCTTTCAAAGCCCATGGTCCAACTTTGAGCCCAATCAAACCCAACCAATTTCCAAGTCCACTCCTATTCATGGCCAAGCCCATTTCTTAGGCCCATCCACCAATTTCAGCCCAAGGTCAGATGTGTAATTTGTGCAAGGTGGAAATGACCAAATTACCCCTAGTTGTAGGGAGAAAAGGCTAGAGAAGAGAGAGAAGATGAGGCCATCATGGGCATGGGGACTTGGGGCAGGTTTTATGGAGGCTTTGACAGCCCTCCCATCACTCTCTCTCTCCCATTCGGTCACCATCTCGACGGAGCTTCTCTCTCCTCCATTTTCTTCTTTGCCAGTTCTGCTCCAGCTGACCCTTCAGTGAAGAATCAAGTCAAAAGTGGTCTTCCCGGATGAATCAGCCAACGATCCACCTATCACTGTGACCGGGAGAGACAGACCGTTCCAACGAGCCTAATTTCGTTCCGAACGGAGCCGCCTGCCGGCCTGGGCGCCGCCGGGAAGGAACCGGTCGCCGGTCCGTCGGTCCGCCTGCAGCCTGCACTGTTTCGCGTTTTCGGCCATTTTTCTCCCATTCCGGTCCTTCCTCCGCCCATCTCAACCTCCAGCAAAACCCCCAAGACCCTGGGGAGCCACCGGTTGCCAACCACCCGCTCGCCGGAGCTCCGATCGGCCCGTTTTCGCCATTGAAGCTGCTGGTTTCTTCTCTGCAGTTCAGCCAAGAACAGAAGCAGAAGACAGCAAGGTTTTGGAGACTTCGAGGCCCGTTTTAGGTGTCTTCCCGGCCTCCGTTGGTGTCGCCGCTTTGGGGTTTATCGACCGCCTTGGTGTCGTGGTCGCGTGAACTCACCGGCGCGCAAAACCGGTGAGTTTATCCTCTAATTCTTGCTTAGTGAGTTAATGACGCTTATGGGTGTTTAGATTAGTCTAATTAGGTTTATGTGATTAAATTAGATTATTTTAATGTAAATTAGATTAGTTGTGTGATTAGTTTAATGGATGTTTAATTAGGGCTAATTGTATGTTTAAATTAGTGTAATATAGTTTAAGCCCTAATTAATTATTTTTAATTAAATAATTATTTCGAATTTATAAATATTATTTTATTAAATTATATTATTATAAAATAATATTTAATTATTTAATTTTCGGAATTAAATTTAATTATTTAATAATTTCGAAAATTATGCCGGGATGGCCGGTCGTTAGAATTTCGCGCTGATCGCAGCGGTGCGGTCGGTTTATGTTAATTGTATGTTTAAATTGAGAAATTAAATGATTGATGATTATGGTTAATAATTCCAAAAGTGTGGAATTGAGTGATATTGATGAAGTTGTGGTATTTAACTTGAAAATACCCGGTGTTGGCTTTTAGCACCGTAATTGGTTTGTATGACTAGTTTGAATCGATTGGATTGATTGATTGATTGAATTGATATATGAGTTGGTTTATTATTGAATGATAAGCTTTGGCGAGCATTGGTTTATATATATGTATCAGCTTGGGCGAGCAATTATGATATACATATATATATGGCAGCTTCTGGTGAGCTATAGTATACTATATTGAATATCGCGGCAGCTTCTGGTGAGCTAAGATCGTTTTATCAGCTTGTGCGAGCACGATCTATATATATATCAGCTTGTGAGAGCAATGATCGTTTATCAGCTTGTGAGAGCAACGATCCATATATCAGCTTGTGCGAGCTATCATCTATGTATATATCAGCTTGTGCGAGCTACCATCTATATCAGCTTGCGAGAGCATTGCATCCATTTCAGCTTGTGCGAGCCATAATTGTATTGATGGATGAATAGATGGTATGGTTTAATAGATGATATGAATTGATAGATGTGTGGATCGTATGATATCAATTGGATTGACTGAATTGATAGACCGATGGGTATGTCGGTAGTTTCAGCTTGTGCGAGCATTGCTTGAATATGAATTGTACTGACGTGCAGGAAAGGGACTGAGGCGAGGTAAGCCCTCTATCCTATTTGTGTGGCTAGAGCGCCCTGAGGCGTATTTTCTTCCTAATTGAGTTTTAGAGGGTAGGACTCGCTGAGACGTAGTCTCATCCCGGTTGTGGGATAATATTTCAGGTCCCTAGATGACGGTCGTGGAGGACCGGAAGTCCTGGAGTTCGGAAAGTGGAGACGAAGAATCGGTGAACGTGTCGACAAGTTGGTCATAGGACAGTTCCTAGTTGTTGAGCCTGTCTATTTTGTAGACAATCCAGTGTTGTATATAAACCTATGTGTTTATAGAAAGCTTGTTTGGTTGTGATTGATTGCCTGCTTTTCTGTCCCAAGTTAAATGTTGTCAGGGGATTTGTTTCGCTTCCGCATGTGTAATATAAAAATGAATGGGTCGGCGACGTGTCCTGGGAAGTCGCATTTGTATCGACCAGAGTGGGATGTTCGCGCGCTTGGAGGATCGGGGCGTGACAACTACCGCATGGATAAAGGAGAATTTTGTAATAATTTCTTGCCTAAAAAAATCATATTATCCGCCGTGATCAAAATGACGCTAAACGAGAGAATATAACATGAGCCATTGCAGATTAAGAAATATTTGTATGCTAAAGGGTGTTTGGCAGATATGATGGCTTCACCCTCAACGTAATCCCCTGAAGGGTTGATTGAAGATTGGAATGCGTTCGTCATCAGAAGAGTGCAGACCAAAATAAGAACTTCCTCTTTAAATTATGTCATCGAGGGAGGGAGGGAGGTAGAGAGAGATTGAGAGAGGGAAGGAGCGGCCGGGGGGGGGGGGGAAGAGGGGCGAGTAGTTCGGTTATGTGGGAGAGAGCGACAGAGAGAGACAAAGAGGTCGTACTATTCGGGTCTGAACATCAATTTTCGAGGTGTTACTGTGAGAGGGATGGATAAAGAGGTCATATTATTCGGGTTTGAACATCAATTTTTGGGGTGTTACTATTGAGGGATGGACCGAGAGGTAGGGGTGTGCAACGGAAACCGCTCGAACCGAAACCGGACCGGACCGGCCAGTTTTGGGCGGTTCCCACGATCGGCGGTCCAGTTCTCGGTTCCTAATCGTGGAACCGGCGGCCGGTTGGTCCGGTTCCCGATTCCAAGGTGAGAACCGGACCGACTAGACTGGACCAAATTTTTTTATATATAATTTATATTCATATAATATATAAACACATATAATATATGAATATTATATATGAAGCTTATTGCAATTGGAATTGCAATTTAGGTAACAACCTTTTATGTGGCCAAGAGACCACCAAAACTCTTGTTGTTACTCTTTATTTATAGAAAAAACTCTCCTCATGCTCACGCTCACTCTCTTGCTCCCCTCACTTGCAAACGACAAGGCACTTCAAGCCTTAAAAAGTCTTATATCGACTAAACATTCAAAGTATAGAAGAGAGATTGTCTATAAAACCTAAGCCAAGCACAACCTTTAATCACGTTGTTCATGGGTTTTATGCTTAAAATTAAGCATGAAACACATAAACTATGATTGATATTCACACAAGTGAAGTTTGAATATTTTGCACGTGGAAACATGTGTGAGTAGTTTTATTGGATTCCTCGGAAACCGAATTTGATTGATCGGTCCGGAGCATGATTATTCTTTAGTAAATGGTCATTCTTCAGTGAAAAAAGAAAGTGCCAATTCTTTTGGACCGAATCGGACTGGACCGGAACCGATGGTCCGGTCCGGTTCTCGGTCCTAAGACCAATGGTCCGGTCCACGGTTCCCAAAATTTCAAACCGATTCTCCCGATCCAGTTCCCGGTTCCACCTTGGAACCGGACCGAACCGGGAACCGATCACCCCTACCGAGAGGTCCTATTATTCAGGTGTGACTGTGACATCCAGATTTTTTAACCCTATCTTCGACTGAATAAATCGGGCATTTCATTGACGCGTCTATAGGGTTATTCTCAGAGCTGATCACTCTCGAGATAACTAGACTAGTTGGGGAAGTTATTAAGGAATTTTAAAGCAATAGACTTGAGAACTCGATCAGGAATCGGCTTCTTGACCGTGTCCATCTTTAGAGGTCACTACGGCACAGTTAAAAATCGATTTGAAATCAGAGATAGACTGGATCGATAGAGATATGTGACTAATCGTGGGTGACACCACTGAATTAGAAAATTCTCGTCGGCCGACACTAGACTGATTTTCTTATTGTTTTGGTACCCTGTGTCCGTAATTGAATTCTCGAGATTTTCACGACAATCAAGAGTCGCCATTGAGTCGAGTGGGTTCATAGTGGCTCGAAGAAAATCGACCACGGGTCATTTGCCTTAAAAAGTTCTGAAAACTACCCGATAGTCTAGGTCACGCTAAAAACGCGCCGAATGAAAATTAACTGCCAATTCGAGTCCGATTTCAGAAATTGAAGTTTTGGCCATGTCACAATAAATTTTAGGAGCATCAACTCAGTCTCAGAAGATTTTTCGGAGATTCGGGAAATTTTACGGAAATTTGGTTCGGACGTCGCGGAAATTGGCAAAAGTTCAGATTGGCTAAATTAATGGGAAATTGGACTTTTAGACTGAGCCGTTGTGTGTCGGGGATTTATAGAAAATCATTTGGGATTTTTCTACATCGAAATTGGATCTCAATTTGGGAATTTATTGGAGAAATTGAAGTTCAAATGGTGAAATTCGTATCATCCCCTCACCCTAGCAATATTGGACTACTTGAGAGGTTATGGAAGTCATTTGGATGGTTTAATGATAGCCAAGTGTTTTTACTTGGCCAAGAGTGATTTTGGAGGATATTTTTGTATAATATCAAGCGAAGGTCCCACCTCACTCTTATCCATCTCTCCCTCTCTCCTCTACCCCTCCATTCGACGACCTCAGCCAGCGGAAGAGAGAAACCGAAGCTGCTCCTCACGTCCGCGTCTTCAACTCGAGCAAACAGCCGCGCCAGCGAAGACTCCATCTTCGTCCACGAGCTGCCCATCTTCGGTCAACAACTTCCACCGAGTTGAAGCCCTCGAAGACCAAAGCCAGTGAAGCTGCTTCTTCACGCGTCCACGCCAGCGGTTCCCTCTCCTTCGCGTGTCCAGCAGTAGGCATCCACGAAACCTTGAAGACCGAAACTCCACCGAAGCAGTTTCTTCTTTGTCGCTGCCATTTGGCCGTAAGCCGACAAACGGTGTCCCCCTCTCCACGCGGCTAGAAGTTCAAGCGGACATCTCCACTATAAATTGTCCCTTTGGTCAACAACAAGCCATAGAAGCTCCTTGATTGACCGAATCAGCGACCTCACGTCCCAGCTGCAGCTCCTTCGTGCGTCCAGTGAAGTCTCCACGCGTCTTCAGCTTCTGCCGGTTGCTGCCAGATTCGGTCAACCAATGGAGTCACTCCACCGGCCGTTGATCCAACGAAGCCACTTGCCGTGTGTCTTCAGTTCGCCGAGGTGCCCCCGTAGCTGCTTCACGCCCACGACGCCAGCTACCGTTCCCTTCCACTAGCATTAAAGACCCCAGCTCCTCTCCTTGCTGCTTCTTGGTTCCGCTCATCCACCGAAGACGCCAGGGAGTAGCTCACTTCTTCGCCTGCGTCTTCTTCAGTTCGTGGATCAGCCGCAACAAGCCAGTCCATCAAGCTTAGCGAAGACCAGGCCCACGGATCCTCCTCCACTTCCATCGCAGCTCATATTGGGCTTTCTTGTTCAGCCCACAATCATTGGATTCTAGCCCAGCAGTTGGGTCATTTGAAGCCCCCACGACAAGCCAAGTTCGGTCCAAGCTCAGTCAGCCCATCTTTAGCTGTTGTCCAGTTGAAATTACTCCAGCAGCAGCCCACTTGATTTCAGCCCAATACAACAGCCAGGCCCACCGAATCAGTGGACTTAGCCCAGCAAAGCTCTCAATTCAGCCAAAGAGAGCTTCAGCTTCAGCCCATTAATTTCAGTCTTGTTTCAAGCCCAGTTGAATTCAGCAAAGCCCAGTGAAATTATTGAAGCCCAGATCAAGCTCAGCCCAAGAATTTCGGTAGGCTCAGGCCCAAATTTTTCCGTGGGTTTGCAAGGTCTCTAGGCCCAGTCCAAGTCCGCCGGTGTCGTCGAAAGTCCGATTTCGGCCGCCGTCGCGTCGCTGTCGCGGTGATTCGGTCTCCGCTTTTACCAAGTGAGTTTTACTCACTAATGCTTTATTAGTTTGCTAATTATGTCTTAGGGTTGGTTAGATTTAATTACATGCACTTAGGTGGTTAGATTAGGTTAGAACAATTAATTTAGTGACTTAATGATGCATGTTAGGTGGTTAGACCTAGCTATCAGCAAGTAGAAATGTTTGGTTATTTATTGACTGCATCTCGGGATTTTTCCCGACCCGTTTCGGGCTCCAATAAGGCAATATGGGCCTAAATTGGATTTTTAATATTTATTTATTTAATTTTCGAAATTTATTTATTTAATTAATTATTTTCCGGAAATTCAACCGGGATGGCCGGTGACCGGAATTTCGTGCTGATTGTCGTGGTGCAGCCCATTTATTTTTTTGAGCTCTACATTGTGTGGAATTGAATTTATTGTGGAATTTTATGAATTGTCCTGAATTGTTTGTTATTGAATATTTGACTGGTAATGGCCAAGCATGGGTATATAGTGCCAGTTCGTTGATGGGCTATATAGTAGGGAGAACGGTGAGAGCTAACTGAGAATGTTATTGGCTGAGACCAATCAGGTACGATGTTATTGGACATACGTGGTTCGGTGATTGGAAGTATCACTGGCGAAAACGGCGCCTTAAAGAACGCACGTAAATGACTTATAGACAAACGTGGTTCGGTGATTATGGAAATATCACTGGTGAAAACGACGCCTTAAAGAACTCACGATGTTGTCTATAACCGATGTCACCTTGGCGAAAACGGCGCCCTAGAAAGGACACGTGGTTCGGTGATCGAGGATATCACTGGTGAAAACGGCGCCTTAAAGAACGCACGGTGTCGGTAATCGTATGTCATTGGCGAAAACGACGCCGAGAAACACATGTGATTTGGTGATTGAGTACACCATTGGGAAATCGTGGTATGAGTGAGAATGACGAGAGAGGGTCGATTGACATGTAATCGACTTAGTCGATTGACCAGTGCTTGATCGGAGATTGTTTGAATATCTGTGTTTAACCTTGAATTGCAGGTTGGAACGGAGGCCAAGGTAAGTCTTTTGACTCTTGTTGTGCTTAGGCAACCGTATGGCGTATTAGTTTATTAATCGAGTCTTAGGGGTAGGACTCGCGAGACGTGGTCTCATTGGTTATTGAATAACCATTTCGGACCCGAGGAAAAGGCGAGGAGGAAGAATCTGAAGGGGAGAAAGTATTTTGAAGTAGAAGATGATCCGAGAGAGGGATCTTGAGTACAACCCAGATGTGGATTGAGATCCCATCCCTTTTGTGCACCCTGTCTTAGTGTAGATAGGTGTGAGACTTTTATGCTGTAAATAGTATTGTAAATATACTATAAGTTGTGCTGTTAATGAAAGTGTGGCTGTGAATTTTCAATATGAAAAAAATATGGCCTGCTTTTCTATCCCATTGTTTTATTGTCTGGGGATTTATAACTGCTTCCGCATGCGTAATTAAAAAGAAAGGGTCGGCGATAAGTAGTCCTGGGATATCGCACTTTAATAATCGACCATAGTGAAGGATGGGCACGTCCTCGAGGATCGGGGCGTGACAGTGACCATCAATTTGGGGGAGAGAGAAGGACAGAGAGGCCTATTATTCGGGTCTAAACATCATCTCAATGTTAAACGCGTGTTCGGCTGCGGGTTGTGTTAGGGTGCGGGTCGGTGTACGCTATCACGCGCCTTGCGAGAGACTGGCCTGCTCCGCGAGAGAGAGAAGGAGACCCTAGAGCGATGAAGCCGACGAGTCTCCTCCGCCCTGCTTCTTCCATCTTCCTCCTTCATGCGCTGACTGCGATCTCCAGCCAGCCATCATCCCATTCCATCCTCCATCTCTTGTCTCGTCGTCGTCGTCAGTTTTCCCCGACCCCTAACCTTAATTTTGTGGCCACTCCTCAAATATCTGCATGCATCATCAGACATGCAGGCTGCAGGAATTCTTCGATCAAAGAGGGCCGCCACAAAGGCATGACTTTTAATTGGCTACAGAAATATTCCTCGGATACAGTGGCATTTCGTATGATAATATAGAAGAAAACTTCTCGTGAAAAGGAATTGACAAAGAAAAAAAATTCTAAATTGCTCCACAAGCTAACTTGACCTGTTTTCGGGGGTGTTTTATGCTGTCGGCACTCAAATGCGAAAACGCCTAGTGTGGTCGAGCCTAAAAGTAAGAAGATCTCAAGCATATAGTTTAAAGGAACACGCAAATTACTAAAGGATTAGCTTTAGTGTGGCCCGCGAAAGGAAAGATCTTTAACTGATCATACTCTACTTTCTTCAAAAACCAATATAGAAGTTAGCTCCCATTCGCTACGAGACGAGTGACATTAATTTACTAAAAAGGATAAAGGTAAAGTTCTGTTGACAATGAAATAGCTAGTACGAGTACCTAGAGGGGGGTGAATAGGTATACAAAAAATTTCTCGAGGTTTGCACGATATTTAAACAATTAGAGGATTTGCAACAGTTAAAAATTCAATCGCAAGACTGAGTAAGAGAATTGAACGCTCGGTTTATAGTGGTTCGGCTTGATTCAAGCCTACGTCCACTCTTCTGCACTAACAGCCGATTGGCTGGATTCCACTATGATCAAAGAGATGTTACAGTGTTGATCTTCCTTGATTTCTAGGTGTAGATGATCTACCACACTCACTCAAGGCGTCACCAAGTATAAACACTCTCTCAGTATACAATTTCGCTCGCCTCACAATCAAGGATCTTCGAGACTGGAATTTTTCTATCGATCACACACTTAAAACAGCTAGACGTCTTCCTTTTATACTCCTTCATGCCATCATAGCCGTTGGCACTTACCAAAGGAATTCCTCCAATCTACCCGTTGGACGGAATCAATCAAGAAGATCATCCGAGCTATTTAAGGAATCGATGATAGCCCATCAATCTCGTTCGCCCATACAATCGGGATCTCGGTTTCCAAGAATAGAATATTCCAAGATTATTTCGTCGACCATCGGATCTTCAATCAATCTTAGATAAGAATTAAAGAATCCGAAATGATTATCCAACCAAAGAATTCCAGAGGATAGAATTGAATCCTCAACCATAAACCTCGGCTTTGGATTTCCTTCGTCACTGGATTAGAAAGACTGTCAGTGAGAATAGACTTAAGTCTTGAGTCCTGAGTCTTAAGTCTTTGAGTCTTGAGTCTTGGGTCTTGAGTCTTGAGTCTTGGGTCTTGAGTCTTGGGTCTTGAGAGAACAAAGTCTTCAGACTTTAAACTGACGGTCTCCGAACATCCAGACTTTAGACTGAAAGAAACGTTTTGTCAACTTCAAAATATTCTGGAAAGATTTCTCCAACAATCTCCCCCTTTTTGATGGTGACAAAACTTTCTTGAAGATTTGAACAACTTTGACCTGCAAAACATTTCTCAAGCAATATGGCTAACTCATAAAGATGAATAAAACAACCAGACTTTGCATCCACAAAAAATTGGTTAGTCTTTCATGAGAAACACCATATAACAACACTTGAATAAATGCAACCAGTCAAGTTCATAATCCACAGTCAAATTCACACCCAAGTTCAAGTTCTCAAGTCATACTCAAAGATAAATAAACATAATCAAAAAGGTCAAAGATTAAAAAAAGAAAGTTCAAATTGGTTCTCCCCCTTTTTGTCAGCATTAAAAAGGGTGAGAAAGGAGTCATGTCTGCTTGGGAATGCGCACGATCTGGAAATCCCCAATGGACTGGACTACTCCTTCGAGCTTCTTCAGGTCTTCTCGCAGATGGGCTACCTCTTCTCCCTTGGCATTGGCTTGAAGTTGTAGAGCGAGGTCTTTGAATTTATCCTCCAGAGAGACCGAAGATGCTTGTCCAAGCATGCTTCAAAGCTTGGATTTCACAAATCCGAATATATATCTCGATTACGCATTTCCGAAGAATATTCATGATACTACGAAGATCTGCAGAATCATCCGTCGTATGCGGCATTGGCTTTCTCGAGATGGTGTGTATGCGAGACGATGGCGCTTTCTGTTCGGTCCGGCAGATTTGGAATCGATGTATCACCTTCTTCGGCAATTTAGAGACTGAACTTCTTCTCGGGTCTTCGGAGATTGTCTTAGATCTTCAGCAACATGAGGTGTAGACCTCTCTTGCACGCTTACTCCCCGTCTCTAGGACATCGAGAGGGGAAGAGTGATGATCATGCTCTTGATTTCCTTCTCTCCGTTTATCGTGACTGTTCTTGATCTTCTTCTCCTTTTTCCTCAACTTCTTTCTCCTTCTCTCTCTGTTCTTCTTCTTCTACGCCCGCTGAAGTTACGTCGGATAAGACACGAACGTCTTGTTCTTGTCGGTCTTTGGGATAGTGGGATCTTCATCATCTTCATCTTCATCCTCCAGGATAAGAGTTCTTTTCCTCTTTTTCGATGAGGCACCAATAGCCTCCTTTCCTTTCCTTTTTGAAGCAGACTGGACTGGAGATTTCACCTTGAATTTCTCCATTGCCTTAGAGAGTTCTTTCGACGCATCTTCATTAACATTTTTAACCCTACCACCATCTTGTCACACGGTCGAACACAAAAAGTATGTGGCGCTTCAATATTCAGATGTCTCGAAGATCTTGGTCACCGGACCAGGATAAGGCAATTGTCCTTTGTCTTTTGACACCGCTCCGTACATATGGAAAAGAATAGTGTGCGGGAGAGAAAACTTCCGTCCCGAGTTGATCGCATACATCAACTTTGCTTCGAGAAAGGACACGAAGTCTTTGACGTAGACTTCGGTCCGAGACAATTGATCACAATTTTATGAAGCACAATGTTGATGGCATTCATCCCGGAATAGATAATTTTCTTATCTACATCCCTATCTTTGACAAGATCCGGTAGTAGTGCGAGCCGGTGAGACTTTGATCGGGAGATAGCGTCCCCGTTCAACTCCAATTATGTCCGCCAACATATTCACATCTACCACATAGACTTGGTCTCGAACACTGAATGAAATTCTATTCGCATCCAAAAAGCTAAGATTTGAATAGAAATAAGCGGTCAGTTGATCATACCCGTCTGTAGAGTCAGAGCAAAAAGTCTCAAGTTGAAGCAAATTCAACTTCTCTCTTAAGTTCAAGTTGATGGAATCCAGGAAGTCAAAATCGACACTTCTAGGGTTGATTACCCCTCTTTTCAACAGCCTGAAATACACTTTTTCCTGATCCTTGGATTTAAACAAATCCATCCAATTTCCTTTGCTGCCACACCCATTCTAGGTTTAAATTCAAGGAACATTTTGTCATCATCGTTCCCATCAATCAGATTCTGTCCTGGCATACGAGGATCACTTGGAATGTTCGCAAGAGCCTCCTCTGCTCTTCCTTTCGGAGCAATTCCCAACTTGGGTCGGCATCCTCGATTATCTCATCTTCCAGATTTTGACTTGCACCTTGTGGGTCAGGAGTTGCTGAATGACGTGGAGGAGAGCGAATCGGACTTTGTCGCTGACTTGGTAAGTCTTCTTCCTCAGTAAGATCGAAGTGAGTCGGTCCCTTCTCCATTCTTTGTGGTCCCCTGTTTGCGATTCTTGATGATTTCCTCGAAGACGACATCTTTCTTTGTCTATTGGAGGATTCCTTCACTTGCTTTTCCCAAGAAAAATGACCACTTTCTCGACGATGAACAAAGAGTAGAAACAAAAGATCGGGAGGAGAGTGTCTTTTTAGGGTTTTGAAAATTGGGGGTAGAATGACTATGTATTTATATGTGCCTCGGATTTGAAAAGAGAAGTTTAAACGGCACAAGGAAAGTGTACGAACACTTCTTTTCAAAATCAATAACTGCCAAAAATAACTTCCTCTAAAAAAGGCAAGTTTTCAAAACTTCACACGAAGTATATCTGAATAAACGAACGTACCTTTACGAGATAAGATAAATGAGAATTCGTACCTTTTAGATAGAATAGCAACTTACAGTCTTTAGCGATGAATGACTGAGTCTCAGGATTTAAAGTCTAAGAGATCGAGTCTTAGAGTTGGTGAGTCTCTAGACTTTAACTTCTTCAAGCTTCAAAATGTTGAGTCTTGAGCGGATGAAGTCGAATTGATTCTTCTCCAAAGGCTTTGTGAATATGTCCGCTAGTTGACTTTTGAATCAACAAATTGAATCGAGATTTCTCCATTTTGAATATGATCTCTAATGAAGTGATGACGAATCTCAATATGCTTTGCTCTTGAATGAAGGATTGGATTTTTGGTGAGATTGATCGCGGTGTTGTCACATCTGATTTCTGTGCATGAGTCTTCAATGCCAAAGTCTTGTAGCTGTTGTTTTATCCATAGAATTTGCGAACAGCAGCTTCCAAGAGCTACATACTCTGCTTCCGTCGTTGAGAGAGCTACAGTGCTTTGCTTCCTTGAAAACCAAGACACTCGTCCCCGTTTCCTAGCAAACGACAAGTTCCGAAGTGCTCTTTCTATCGACTCGCAACCGGCCAGATCTCGCATCGAGTATCCTAGAAGATTAAAGTCTCCCCTCTTTGGATACCAAAGACCGATGCTTGAAGATGAAGCAACGTATTTGATAATACGTTTCACGGCAATGAGATGTGATTCTCTAGGATCGATTGAAACCTAGCACGAGATACAAACACTAAACAAAATATCAGGTCTAGAAGCGAGTAAGATAAAGAAGTGAACCGATCATGCTCCCATGCTTTTGATCTACTTTCTTCCCTTCTTCATCCTTGTCTATCTTCTCGAGAACATGACATTGGTATGTCGGTCTTTTTGCACTTTTCCAATCCAAACCTTTTAACAAGATCATTCGCATATTTTTCTTGATGAATGAAAGTTCCTTCCTTCATTTGTTTCACTTGGAGTCCAAGAAAGAATGTTAACTCTCCCATCATACTCATTTCAAATTCATCCCGCATAGACTTAGAAAATTTCTTGCAAAGACTTTCATTAGAGGATCCAAAAATAATATCGTCAACATATATTTGAACAAGTAAAAAGTTTTTGTTTTCCTTTTTGATAAACAAAGTAGTATCTACTTTACCTTTGACAAAACCATTTTGTAATAAAAACTTACTTAGTCTGTCGTACCAAGCTCGAGGTGCTTGCTTTAGACCATACAGAGCCTTTTTCAGTCTAAAGACTGAGTCTGGCTTCTTTGGGTCTTCAAATCCAGGCGGTTGTTCCACATAAACTTCCTCATGGATAAATCCATTTAGGAAGGCACTTTTGACGTCCATTTGGAATAATCTGAAATTTTTGTAACAAGCAAACGCAAGTAATAGTTGAATAGCTTCTAACCTTGCAACTGGTGCGTAGGTCTCGTCATAGTCTATTCCTTCTTCTTGCGTATAACCTTTGGCCACGAGTCTTGCTTTGTTCCGTACGACTTTTCCTTTTTCGTTCATCTTGTTCCGAATACCCATTTGGTTCCAATAACGGTTTTACCTTTTGGTTTAGATGTCAATTCCCGAGACATCATTGATGTTGAACTGTCTCGAGCTCTTCTTGCATAGCTTCGATCCAGCTTTCATCGGATAATGCTTCTTCTATGCTTGTTGGTTCAATTTCGTAGATGAGAGCCACAAAGACTAGATTCTTCATGCCTTTTTGATCCGGTACGGATTCCTTCATTAAGTTCACCAATAATAAGATCTTTAGGATGACTGGATTTGTGCTTCCAGTTATTAGCTGATTTGCCAGGTTGATGATCTCTTTCTTTATTTGATTCTCCATGAGCGTCTTGATGATGGAATTCCGGACTCGAGATGCTTCTTGAGATGTAGACATTTGAAGGTCTAGAGCGGGTTCGATCTCTTCGAACCGAGTCCTTTGGATTCATCTTGCACGAGTCTTGGAATTTGACATTCATTGATTCTTCCACAGACGACTTTTCTTGTTGTAGACTCGTAGGCTTTGCTTGATGTAGAATATCCAAGGAAGATGCCTTCATCGATCTTTCTTCAAACTTACCAACTCGATCATTTGCATTTTTCAAAATAAAGCATTTACAACCAAATACATGAAAGTATGAAACAATAGGCTTCTTACCTTTGAACAATTCATAGGGGTTTTCTCAAGAATAGGTCTTAGAAGGACTCTATTTATAATATAGCAAGCAGTTGAAACGGCTTGACCCAAAATCGTGAAGAAATTTTACTTTCAATTAAAAGTGTTCTAGCCATTTCTTGAAGAGATCTATTCTTTCTTTCCACAACTCCATTTTGCTCGGAGTATACGGAGAGGAAAACATGTGATTAACACCAGATTTGTCACGTAATCTCGTAAAATCTTGATTTTCAAATTCACTTCCATGATCTGTTCTTATACTAGAAATAGCACATCCTTTTTCATTTTGAACCTTTTTAGCAAACTTCTCAAAGTACGAAAAGGTTTCTGATTTATTTGCAAGAAAATATACCCAAGTAAAACGAGAGTAATGGTCTACAATTACTAGACAATATTTCTTACCTCCAATGCTTTGGGTTCTTGTTGGTCCGAAGAGATCCATATGAAGCAACTGCAGTACATGATTAGTTGATACATGATTTATTTGCTTAAATGAATTTCTTACCTGCTTTCCCAGAATGCATGGAGTGCATAAGTCAGACTTTTGGTAAGGCAATTTAGGTAGACCACGAACAAGTTGCTTTGAAGAGATTTTGGCCAATTGCTTCTTGTTGATATGGCCAAGTTTTTTGTGCCATAGAACTGCTTCATCTTGAATTGAGATTAAGCATTGTTCTTCATTTGGCTTTACATCAAGGAGGTAGATGTTTCCATGCCTTCGACCCATGAAAGACTGAGTTGAATCTTTGCTAATTCCAGAACATATGCCTTCTTGAAATGAGATCTTGTAACCAGTATCACACAGTTGGCTAATGCTGAGTAGATTGTAGTTGAGTCCTTCCACTAGAGAAACATTGCTTATTGTGAGATTTCCAATTTTCACAGTTCCGAATCCCACAATACTTCCTTTGCTATTTCCTCCGAATGAAACTTTTCCACCATTTACTTGAATAAGCTTTATGAAACAATTTGAGTCTCCTGTCATGTGTCTTGAGCATCCGCTGTCAAGATACCACTTTACCTTCTTTTTGACAAAGACCTGCATTCAAAAAAAGAGTCTCAAGCTTTCTTTGGTACCCAAATTTTCTTGGGTCCTTTGGTGTTAGTAGGATGAGCATTATTAGGCCATACTCTCTTAACAGGCTTCTAAACCATAGGACATTCTTTTTCAAAATGATCCCGACTATTACACTTAGAACACCTTAAAGCATTTCGACCTACGGGCTTTACAAAGACTCTTTTGAAATGATTTTTATAAGCCTCTCTCGATGGTCTTTTCTTAATTCTTTCTTTTACTTTCGGAAAATCAATCAAAGGGATTGTTTCAGCTGTCATACCTAGACCCGACTTATTGAAGTAAGGTCTTTGGATTGAAAGAACTTTTTCAAGTTTTTCAGATCCTATTGAAAATTTCTTTGAAATATTTGATAAATCAGTTTTTAAGGAAGCATTTTCTTTTGAAAGATTGTCTTCACTCTCTTTAAGAGTAGAAACATTCAAGTCTAAATTTTTTACCTTTTCTTCTAAAATGTTTTCCTTTTGTTTTAAAACTGAGTTTTCCTTTTTAAGTTCGGAAATCTTTTTAAGAGAAGTCTTAAGACGAAACATAACTCATCAATATATTTAGAGACTTTGACAGGGATTTTATAATCACTTACCTCAAATTCACTGTTTGAGTCTGATCCAGTCGATCCAGTCGAGTCGATTGTGCCATCAGACACAGGTTGGCATATTCCTCATCACTCTCTTCACACTCTGTATCGCTCCAGGTCTCGGCTTTGAGAGCTTTTCGAGACTTCTCAGCTTTTCCTCTTTTCTTTTTCACAAGAGGACAGTTAGGTCTTATGTGTCCCTTCTTTTTACATTCGAAGCAAACTACATCTTTGTTTGGTTCCACATCATCAACAGACTTGGTTTGCTGTCTCTGAAAACTTTGTTTCTTTGGAATGAACCTTCGCCTTTTCTATTCAGTTTTCTGAATCTTCTTATCATGAGGGCGAGCTCCTCATCATCCATATCATCTTCGAATCTGCATCATCGGAATCATCATTTGATTTTAGTGCAATAGATTTCTTACCTCTTGGATCTTCGTCTTCATTAATTCGTTCCACTTCGTAAGACGAAGAGTTCCAATCGGTTCGTCTACGATAATGGCATGATTCTTTGCGTCTCTCTTATTGAAGTCTTTATATGATTCCAATCCTTGGAGAGTCCACGTAGAAGCTTGTTCACCTTCATAGGATCAGAAATTTTTTGTCCTTGGTTCTCAAGACCATTGACAATATCTAAAAACGACTAAACATGTCGGTTATAGATTCTCCTGGTTTCATTTTGAAGGATTCATATTGACCAAGAAGAATGTTAATTCTGGTCTCCTTCACTCGATCTATCCCTTCATAAGTGATATGTAACCTGTCCCAGACTTCTTTTGCTGTAACACAAGAAGATATTCTATTATATTCAGTTGGTGACAAAGCACAATATAAAGAATAAATTGCTTTAGCATCGAGTGCTTGTCTCTTGTTTATTTCTTCTTGAGACATTCCGCTGGCTTCAACAGTTTCTTTCCCTCTTTCAGAGATTGATGCAGCAGCGGGAGTGATTCCTCTTTCCACAACGTCCCATTCCGTAGGATCCTTTGATCGAAGGAAAGCTTTCATCTTGTTCTTCCGGATGTTGTAATCCTTTCCATCGAAGTAGGGAGGTCTGGTATTGCTTTGCCCCTCCATCAGCCCGGTGCTAGCATACTAGCCATGGATCTTTTACTCTGAAGTAAAACACTTTAAACAAAGTAAGAACACGAGCTCTGATACCAATTGAAATAGCTAGTACGAGTACCTAGAGGGGGGGTGAATAGGTATACAAAAAATTTCTCGAGGTTTGCACGATATTTAAACAATTAGAGGATTTGCAACAGTTAAAAATTCAATCGCAAGACTGAGTAAGGGAAAGAGAGAATTGAACGCTCGGTTTATAGTGGTTCGGTTTGATTCAAGCCTACGTCCACTCTTCTGCACTGACAGCCGATTGGCTGGATTCCACTATGATCAAAGAGATGTTACAGTGTTGATCTTCCTTGATTTCTAGGTGTAGATGATCTACCACACTCACTCAAGGCGTCACCAAGTATAAACACTCTCTGTATACAATTTCGCTCAGTCTCACAATCAAGGATCTTCAGACTCTAGAATTTTTCTATCGATCACACACTTAAAACAGCTAGACGTCTTCCTTTTATACTCCTTCATGCCATCATAGCCGTTGGCACTTACCAAAGGAATTCCTCCAATCTACCCGTTGGACGGAATCAATCAAGAAGATCATCCGAGCTATTTAAGGAATCTGATGATAGCCCATCAATCCTGTTCGTTCGCCCATACAATCGGGATCTCGGTTTCCAAAAATAGAATATTCCAAGATTATTTCGTCGACCATCGGATCTTCAATCAATCTTAGATAAGAATTAAAGAATCTGAAATGATTATCCAACCAAAGAATCTATTCCGGAGGATAGAATTGAATCCTCAACCATAAACCTCGGCTTTGGATTTCCTTCGTCACTGGATTAGAAAGATCGTCGGTGAGAATAGACTTAAGTCTTGAGTCCCGAGTCTTAAGTCTTTGAGTCTTGAGTCTTGGGTCTTGAGTCTTGAGTCTTGGGTCTTGAGTCTCGGGTCTTGAGAGAACAAAGTCTTCGACTTTAAACGACGGTCTCCGAACATCCGGACTTTAGACTGAAAGAAACGTTTTGTCAGCTTCAAAATATTCTGGAAAGATTTCTCCAACAGACAATTAATATTTTCACTTGGAGGCACAACCACAAGTGGATCTTGAAGGAATCTATTTCCTAGAGCGAGCGCAAGAAGGCTGCTCTGCATTCCTGCAAACGATACTTGCTATTAAGCCGGAGAAAAAAGAAAACCCTCTTCTTATGCGGATGGATAAAGGAGGCACCTGTCTTAAAGGATAGTGCTTTTCGCAATGCTTTTACAGCAGGAGCCTTCCGGAAGAAGAAACCGGGAAGGAAGTATCCAGTGACGAATGCAATCAGATGAAATGCAATTACGAGTGAGAAGATCGTCAAACCAAATGAAGAAATGATGGAATCGACGTTCATCACAAGAGGTGCTCCAACGCATAGAGCCGTCACAAAGACAGAGTGGCGGCAAAAGTGGTCGTATGGCATTAGAAATCCAAGGGAAGAACCGAAAAGCAAACTATGAGATATTAAACTACTGAAACTCCCTAGCAAAGGTACGTAGCAAAGGCGAGTGTTTAACCTATTCAGAAGCAGCCCTGCAGCGATGGGTGTGACGACAATCTGCAAAATGCTGGAAACCATTCCTTTCACATGGACGGGCAATCTTTTGCCAATGAGAAGAAGTGACAATAAAGGGGTCACAAAAATAGCCGTAGCGGTAGATAATGATGTCATGACAATACTCAGAGGAGCCACTGATGGGTCAATCAGAGATGTAGCATAATTAGAAAGCAGAGCCGCGCTGATACAAGACAGCAGCATAATCCCAGCACCTGAGGTTCAGGTTCAGAGAAAGTCACTTACCAGTTCACTGGCTTGAGAGAGAGAAGGGAGACTAGTACTCACCAATGGACTTTGGGAGCGAAACCATTGCTACGGACATCATGCCAAAGAAATAACCAAGAAGAGGCTTCTCGATGAACTGGTTGATAGAGCGAGCAAAAATAGCAGCCGGTCTCCTAAACGCTTCGAGAAAGTCCCTCTCGCTGGAATTAACCCTCACAGCAAACATCCAAAACCCGAGTGTAGGTGCATAGTACCTGAAAGCAGATTCGATAGAACCCATTAAGAATCGAGATACAAATTTATAGCCCAGAAACGTATCTGGAGAAGATCTAGCAACCTGATGGTGAACCAAGTGAAGGACGGCGGATATATAAGAGCCAGCAACGTACCCGCGAGAACGACATGAGGCACAAAACAATTTGATTTTTTTTAAGACCTCCACGATAGAAAACTGCTCTCTAGGCACAGATGGCTGGGGGAAAAAAAGACACCGAGCATCTGCTGTTAACAGTGGTTTTCCACATCTGCCTCGAAAGAACTACATAACAGAAGATCCAGGATGGAACGGCCAGTGCACATTGCTGCAATATGAGACACATTTAGAGAACTGAATGAACCTGGATCGATTCAGCCGGCGACTCCCGGCCTGGCTCTGGCTCTGGCTCGAGAGGCTCCGAGAAATCCCCTGACCTGCACTTGCTGGAGCTGTGGATTGGATCCGCAAGCGCGTCGAGATCAAACTCATGGCTTCGCCCCTTGAGAGGATTTCAGGAAACCGCCGATGGTGAGCGCGAGCGAGAAGAAGAAACCTTAAAACTTCCGGAGAGGTCGTGGGTTTGGCTTTTGGGGTCCACTTTGTTCGGCGGTTGGTACCGTCGCCGGCCTACTTATAGGAGTAACGTCCTCTTTTTTAACCGTTTTTTTTTTTTAAATTATTTGACCAACCTGCGGTCTCTTCTTCGGAATTTTTTTTTTCGAAAGTATACAGACTCCTTTCCTTTCGAAATTATAATTACCATTTTTCATTTGTTTTGATGCATCTCAAGTTGCATCTTCCGCACGTACTTCATTTCCCAAATTGTCTCATTTTATCTTTCGAACTATTCTCACCAAAAAAAAAAAAAGAAGAAAAACTTCCGACATCCACCCGCACTCTCTCGGGCCCAAGAGGCTTGCTCAATCCAACACATCCACCACCAATAGGGGTGTGTGAAAGAATCAGGAAGCATTGGAAACCAAACGGGAGTAGCCTAGAACCAATAGTTCTCATGGGGATCGATCTGGTTCTCGATTCTAATTTACAAGGATTTGCGAGTACTAATCTAGTTCTAGTTCTCGGTGTGGAACCACCTCCTTAGACCAATATATATACATATTTAAAAAAAGAAATTCCAACTCAATTGCTTGATGTAGTTTTTTGTTTTTTGACCAATATATAATATTTGATATTATTGACTAATTTGGTCTCATGGGTGCATAATAGAATTAACTCCCTTACTTTTTGTTCATTCTAATGATCGATTTACTTGCTTCCTTAGTCAAAACAAAATAAACAAACGAAGAGGATTAATGAGACCGAATGGTGATGTCCATAAATGTTGCAGCACTTTGTCATCATGATATGCCAATTGCTCTTTTTAAGAGTATAATTAGGTCTCTCATTAACCATCCTTGTGCTTAAATTAGATTGACATTGAAAAAAAGATGAATCATATGATTAATGATTTGACTTATGTGGAGGTTAGGACTTCTCTTACAATTCTAATCTCCACATGTTCCTAGCTTCAGGAAACCCTAAGAGGACCACACCATGATCTTTGGAAAAATTAATTTTCTAATTAATGAGTATTATTGATTCATTCCACCCTAAAATTTTCAATCATTAATCAAAATCAATAGCTCGCAATTTAACTTGAATTTAAGGCCAAACAAGTTTTAGTGCTCTACATAGAAACTAGGTTCACCATGATATTAATTGATAAATGTATGTTTGTAAAGATTGGGAATTAGTTCCATGGACCCACTTAGGAACCAAACCAAATCCGATTCTCTGGTGGATCCGTGAAACCAATGGACCCACTCAGACCATGTTGACCTTTGACTACCATATTTTCAAGAAAAGTATAAAAAAACAATCCTATATTTATTGTAGTGGTATTAATTCAATCCTAAACCATTCAATTAAACTAATTTAGTCTTAAACCTTTATTAAATTGGTACAACTTCAGTCTATTCTTAATTTAGCACAAAAATTGTCGATATGGACACTAAGTGTTTTACGTGATATGACCAGTGTTGAAGTAATTTTTTTTAAATAAAATTTCATAATTTTTTAGAGCCTTTTTATATTTTTTTTCTTTACTTTTTTTCCTGAGGAGCCTGCCCACAAGAGAGGGCATTGGAACCCTCGCCAGATCTGGGCTTGAGATGGGTTTCGCTTCCTTAAAGTGTCTCTTCTTCTTTTGAGTCTTTCTTCCTTGGGAGCCAAAGCAACGTGTTTGTCTTTGCAAGAAGCACAGTTGAGAGCTCCCATGGACATGAAAGGCAGCCTATGCCTAGAAAGCAAGTACCTTTCATCCTATACCCTCAATGGCAATCCTTGAGATTCGTCTTTCCAAAGTGTTGATTGCAATGACAAGGGTTGCGTGGCCAACATTTCGCTGCAGAGGAGAGGACTTATTGGGAGGCTCTCTTTGGCCATTACTAGTCTTACCCGCTTGAAGGAAATTAGGGGTAATTTGTGATTGCCAGTGTCAATGAGGGTTGTGCAACCTTCTTTTGTTGCCAGTGAGGGTTGGCTGGCAACCTTGTCAGGCCTCATCCTCCAAAAAATGTAAAGAGAAGAAAAGAAATAAGAAATTATCACAAAATTATTTTTAAAAAAATGTCTACTTTAGCATTGGTCATGCCACGTCAAATGTTCAGCGTCTACATCAGCAATTTTCATAAAAAAAATAAATAAATAACTGGATAGATTGAATTAATATCAATGTGAAAAAATTTGATACTATATATATACAATTGAAATGTTTAAGATTTAATCGGTATTAATGTAATAGATTTATAGCTTTTGGTTCTTTTCCAATGTCTTGCCCTCTTAACAACACATGTTGTTGCTCTTTCGGAGCTTAGCGATCATCATCACGCTTGTCCAAGACTAGACCAATGTTGACACTTAATTTTAGTAAATCTAGGGAAATAAGGAAAATAAAGATTTCATTTGAATAAATAAAAGAAAAAAAATGAAAAAATGAGGGAAATTGATTTGATTGATTATGCATGGAAATTTAGAATTCCGATGGATATTTGGATTTTGTCAAATGTATAAGCAATTTGAAAATCAAATGAATAAAGGAAAAGAATTTTTACAAAATGGAAGAAATCGGAATAAAATTAAATTCATTGCGAAATCACGCTTCGATTTGCAGTCTTGATTTAATGCGACAGAAAATGGAAATTCAAAAGTTGCTATAGAAATGGCTGTCTGGAAATCATTATAAAAAGGAGCCACAATTTTCGTGACAAAGGAGGCGAATTCAGAAAAATTTTCAGTGCAAAAAAAGTGAGAGTGGTTCTTTCATTTCATTAGAATTCGAATTAAAAAAAAAAAAAGAGTTCTTTTGTCTATGTTTTCAAGGAAAGAAAAAGTCAAGAAAAGAAAAAAGGGAAAGAGAGAAGAGACGTCAGGGCAGAGAGTGCAGTGACTGAGAGAAAAGAAGTGACGTGAGGGCGGGAGAGAGAGAGAGAGAGAGAGAGAGAGAGAGAGAGAGAGAGAGAGAGAGGGAATAAAAAAAGAAAAAGAAAAAAAGAAAGAGAGGGGAAAAGGGATCGTCTTCTTCAGGAGGGCTTCGCCGACGCCGGCACCCATCTCTTGCCGCTCGTCGCTGCACCACCACGGCACCTCAGTCCGCCTGCCACCACCATCGCCCATCACTGCCGCGCCCCTTCGAGCGACGCCTACACCTCCGCCCCGGCGTCCCCTGCAGCTTCGGATCCTTGCCACTCCGCTCAGACACCCATTGCCTAAGTGTCGTGCGCCTTCCGCCAGTTGCTGACTCGCCCTCTCCGAGCGCCGCTCGTCGCCTGCCCGAGCACCTGCAGCAACCCGCGTCTCAGCCGACGCCACTGCCCATCGTCTCACCGAAGCCCTGCTGCCGCGCCTGCACCAGCATCCGACGCCTGCCTCCCTGTGATCAGTCCTCTGCTCGGGCATCCGCAATACCGCCGCTGCACCGCTGCCGACGCCTGAGTCCGAGTTTTGACCGCAACCTAGCACCCGACGCCGCGTCATCAACCCTCGCTCGCGCGCGCCCATCGTCGCGCCATTGCACTCGCCACTGCTGCATCCCGTGAGCAGCAGCTGCAGTCCGCTCGTCGCCACTGATCGCCCAGCTTTGCACCATCTCCTCCCGAGCATCAGCAGCATCGCCGCCGCGCCGCTACCACAGCTCGCATCCCCGCTCGTCGCCGAGTTTAGCCCATTGCACGCCACCGCGCCGGAGCATCTCCCTCAGCCAAAGCCGCGTCCGCACCTCCACTCAACCAGCAGCCCAGATCACGTCAGACCTCCGCGACGCCGTGCCACCATCCCTGCTCCGATCGACGCCGCGCCGGACGCCACACCTCTGCCAGTCCCCTCGCCGGAGTTCCGACGTCGGCCCCCCTTCGTCCGACGCCAACCCACGCTGATGCAAGTCCCCTCATTTAGGTAGTTTAGTTTATTTTTATTTTTATGTTATTTTTTACTTTATTTGATAGTATCTTTAAGTTTGGTTATTTAAATTGCAATATTGGATTTTAATATTCATAAAATCTTGTAGGCATTATCCGCAAGGGTTCTCCCTAAAATTATTGTAATTACTAATTTGATCCGTAAGATGTTAGATTATTTGTCTAATTATATTAATTTTTGTGGCTTATTGATAATATTTAATTGTTGAATCAATATAATTATTAATTTGATCCGTAAGACTTTGGATCAGATTTTTAATTATTTTGAACTTATTTGTTTTCAGGGTTAGAGTTATCGTTAATATGACCTATGAGACAATAGGTTATTTTTTCGATTATTTTAATCTTTTAGTTGCTGTTTGATTAGTTTATATGAAATTTGTTTATCTTGGAAAAACACTAAAAAAGAAATCAAAAAATCAAAAAAATCAAAATCTTGCATGAGCATATAGATTTAATAAATTAGACATGTAGGTTAGTAAATTAGAAACTTTCTAAAATAAGATAGTATAGGTTTTAAGTCAAATTAATTCCTAAAATAAATTGGAAAATTATTATTTTTTTAGATAGTTTAATTATGGTTTTTATTAATTTCGAATTTCAACAAAAAAAATAAAAATATGAGGTGCATATTAACTAGTTTGCATAATAAGATCATTTAATTAGAAATTTTTAGCAAAATTAGGTTATGTAGTTAAAAATGCATTTTTATAAAAGAATTCTATTTTTAAAAAAAATCCAAAAAAAAAATCCTTTGTTTTGTGTGATTTTTTTGTGTGATGCAATTTACTTATTGAATATTTAATGATAGTTGAGCACCCGTGTGGTCACTATATTTGCATGATAGTAATTTAGGTTTAAATAAATCCAAGATGCGTGCAAAAACATTTTTGAAAAATAAAAGAAATGGTATTGAAAGGGCATTAGAAATCTAGTGTAACCAAATCCCTGCACCCATAGACTCTAGTTCATAGGAGTAAAATAATCCTCAAATTATTTTACTTAGGTGTCTAATCGACTTACACTAAACCGATTAGTGGCGACTCCTAGTTAATAATCTTTTACATGTTAAATATTGAAACCTTAAGTCACAAATTGGTATGGGCTTGGGAAAGCCGAGCTAAATTTAAAGACTTAGTAGTCCATTAACTTAGTTTTAGATGATGCACCTGAAAATTAGGTCGCGACAACCAATTGAAGGTCTTGACGATCTCGATTTTGGCAACCATGGCCAAGCTTTGCTAGCTAGCTTAAGCGACTCACCAGGTTATCGCACCTGCTTGCGACCAGTCACAATCCTCATGAGCTCAGGCTTGACCTTGCCTGGCCTCCACGATCGCAAGCTATGAGCTCATACCGAACTTGCGTGGCCTCCTTGTTGCCAGTTGTGAACGATCTCGCCACAAACGAAGACAGGGATGCGTGTAGAGAGGATCGAGCGGTAGGTAAGGGCGAGGGCATCCTTGCTGGCTTCACGATTGAGTTGTGTCATCAAGCAGTGGGAGGGGTAGATTTCTTTTGTGAGCATGAGGGAGTATGAATGTTTTTAGACTAGAGAGATCCAAAACGGTCAAATCTAAGCTTCCTATCGACATTAATAATGTCGGTCAAATCTGCACAAGAAAGCCAGTTAGGGTAAAAACTAAAATTTGGATAGTTTAACGAGTGCAAAATCAGAAGAGAGAAAAAATTAATCTGTGAATTATTATTTTGAAAATGCTCAAAGCCAATATTGAGCAGGACTTGCATGTTGTGTTCGGGAAAATTTATTTGGGAAACAATTTTATTTAAATAGTGTTTAGAAAATGCACACTTTATAAAGCATTTTTGCTTTTTTTCTTTTGAAAAAAAAAAAAACCTCAAAGTTGGCGAAAGGCTCAACGACTAGTTGGTGCTCTTAAATGAGGCTGGCTAGCACCAAACTAGATTACTAGTAGCCAAATTTGACCTCGTCAACTGACCTCACACAACTCTTAACGAAGTTTCACTAGAGAAGATGAATAGTCCCTCCAAGTAGGGGTGAGTGGTTCCAAGTTCCTTACAGAATCCATTTAGAACCTGAAATCTACCCTCGGGTATAAAGTTATCTTTTTTTGGAATCTGAAACCTACCAATTGAAACATAAAACCTAGAACCTACCTTGTCACAGGTTTCAGAGTCGGTTTCAAGGTCTAATAGGTTTTATTTTTATTTTTAGTTAAACAAAATGAAAATGAACACAATAATAATAAACAAGCTTGTCATTCATTAAAGATAATACAAAATGAACAAAACTATCAATGGCAAAAAAAAAAAAAAAAAAAAAAAGAATTCTTGGTAAGGAATTCAACTAGATAGAAGTAGGGATGAGTGAATCTAAGTTCCGTATAAGTTCCATCTAGAACTTGGAACTATCCATTGGAACAAGTTCCTCAATTTTTCGGAACTTGGAACCTATTTTGTCATAGGTTCGAAAGTCTACCCAAGTCCCACTTATATTATTATATGAATGATTACAATTCACTAATCATAACTTATAGTTATAAACATGAAAAATATGAACATTAATAAAGTAAAAGTCTTAGCCATAAAATGGAAACTCGAACTAGTGCTTTTAGATTATACACTCATCATCGAACAACATAGAATATTTGAAGATTGCACGAAGATATGGATTAATAAAAATATTAAAACTTGTTCTGGGTTGTAGGTACAGATTCTAGGTTCCTCTAACTAAGAACCTAGAACCTAACTGTTGAAATGGGTTTCTCAGTTTTTGGAACCAGGAACCTACCCTGCATACCTTAGAACTTGAAACCTACGGGTTTTCATCGATCCGGTTCTCAGGATCCAGGTTTTACACTGGAACCATACTAACCCCTATCTACGAGGGCCAAACCAAAAAAAAAAAAAAAAGTTGATGAAAATTTTGGGAAGAAATTTTTTTAATTAACCTTAGGAAATGGCCTTTTAAAAATTTTCCAAGGCTAGCATTTGACTAGAGGGGGCTAAAAACAATTGGCAAACAAGCTAAGTTTTTCTCAAGGGGCTTTGGAACAAAGCCCCTTAGAAAAGTTGTATCTTGAGAGCAAGCCAGATTTGGGCAAATCTAGCATCAATGTGGCTCATCAATAGCTTGAGTCCTTTGCTAGTTTGAGGGTTTATTTATTTATTTATTTTTATAAAAAGCAAAATTCCTTTATAAAGTGTAATTTTTCCAAATACTATTTTAAATCAAAGTTGATCCTCAATGTACTTTCAAACTATAATATACTAAGCACTATTTATATTTTGAAAAAACCCCTTCAACCTAAAATCCTTTATATTTTCCCAATGACATTCCCAAAAACCCAATTGAGCACAACACATGTCATTAGATTAAGCAATTTTGGAAATGCTAGTTTTGGCTCAAAAGCCTTTGATGTTATATTGCCAAGCATCTCAACTTTGGCACAAGGGTCTTTAAGTTTTCATAGGTCCAAAATCTTTTACGAATACTACTGAACCAAACACATCCTAATAAATTTTGATAGGTCAATGTTCAACTTACCACTCGTGACTTATGATATCGCCTTTTTTTGGTTTTTGGTGGCTTGTAAACAACTTGACATCGACTCCACTCAACTCGTAATAAAAGCTGAGTCTTTATTTGTTTATGGAAAATCCAGTGATCATATGATGTCAAAAAATTAACAAACGAGTCTAATTTATTTGCGTGACTTGTGTTGGACTCATAAGTTAGAACTCGACTCAAATATTAATTTTTTTAAAATAAATGAATAAAAGGTTGTGAATATCACACATGATAGATCACTCTTATATATATATAAGAGTGATGCGGTGAGCAGCGGTTGTAGAGACGGGTAGAGGTGCGATGTCATGAGTTGCGGGCGTCGGGCAGAGGCTAAGGGCTGCAACGGCGATGATGTTGCAGCCGTTGTAGCGGTCTGGGTGGGAGGGTAGTGGCTTGGACAGTGTAGGGTAAGTAGCAGGCGGGTCGCGGATAGGGAAGTGACAGCACGGGCTGTAGCAACTTTGTGGCTTAGGTGAAGAGGCAAGCAAGGGTGGAGGCAATGGTTGCGGCAGCGTTGCGGCTCTTGGGCAGCAGTGACGACACGGACAGGATCGTGAGTAGCAGTGGCTCGGGGTCAGCATTCCGGCACGACATAACGAGTGATGACGGCGGTAGTCTAGCTTGGACCGAGGCAGCAAGCGCAGGGGCTCGGCCACCAGTGGCGAAGCTTTTTCATTCTCCCCTCTCCTCTTTGCTCTCCTTTTTCACCCTGCTTGATGCTCTGTCCGCTCCTCTCTCGGTGTCTCTCTCTCTCTCTCTCTCTCTCTCTCTCTCTCTGCATTCTCTTCTGCTCTCCTCAATTCCCCCAGTTTTCTCCGTGTTTCTCTTCGTTTCTGCCCCTATGTTGCTGTCTTCTTTTCTCTAGGGTTTCTTGCATGAAGATGAGTAGAGGAGGAAGAGGCTAGCATGGGCCGGGCCCAAGAGGAAATGGCTTGGGCTGTGTAGGGACAAAAAGAAAAGAGGCGGGTCGGGCCAAGGTTTGATGCAGCCCAACCCGGCCTCTCTCAATTTCAATTTTTTTAAATTAATAATTTAAATTAATTTTTTATGTTTTTTTTAATTATGCATTTGAGGAAAAGTTAGATATTAATAGCTGCCCCTCTTTGAATGTAACCTCAAAGAGGTTGTATTAAAAAATATAAGACACTTAAATTATATCGGTGGTAGAGAGACCTAGGTGCATAGGCACACGTTAGGTCGATGGACATGACTCATAATTATGGAAGCGTGTGTTGTCAATAAGAGGAAGAAAATGACTCCGGGCTACAGAAGCACTCCGTGTCATAGGAAGAAAGAGGGACTCCAGGCTATAGAAGCTCTCCGTGTAATAGGAAGAAGGGGAAGGACTCCGAACTACATAAACTCTTCGTGTCATAGGAAGAAGGACTCCGAGCTACAAAAGCTCTCAGTGTCATAGGAAGAATGACTCCGGGTTACAAAAGCTCTCCATGTCATAGGAAAAGGGGAAGGACTCCGAGTTATAGAAGTTCTCCGTGTCATAAGAAGAATGACTCCAAGCTACAAAAGCGCTCTGTGTCATACGAAGAAATAAAGACTCCGGGGTTACAGAAGCTCTCCGTGTCATAAGAAGAGAGAAAGACTCCGGGCTACAGAAGCTCATCGTGTCATAGGAAGAGAGGGAGACTCTGGGCTACGAAGCTCTCCATGTCATAAGAAGAAAGGAAGACTCCGGGCTACAAAAGCTCTTCGTGTCATAAGAAGAGTGAAAGTCTCACCCTGTAACAACAGGTTTCGACCGGATTGAAAATACATGGTTTGAGGAAAACCCATGAACCTTTGTGGATGACATGGTTTAAGGTTAATCATAAACCTTTGGAGATAGCATGATTTAATGTTGATCATGAACCTTTGGAGACGGCATGATTTAAGACTGACCATGAACCTTTGGTTTTTCAGGGAAGCACCTGCTAACGCCTTGAAAACTGCATGGCTTCACTGAGGAATCCTGTCAACTAGACTTGAGCAAATGTCATTAGGGGGCGTCATCAAGAGATGTATTGGTAATAATGCAACATTAATTGAACAAGTTAATTAAGTTAAGTCCAACAACTTTAAAAAAACATTCGATGTCAAGTAGTATCATGTGGCACAAAACTATCATCTTGCTCGAGGATATATCATTAATCATCGAATTCTTCGGGAGTCAAGTTCTTATCAGAATGGCTATAAATCGTGAAAAAAGCTCATTAAGTGTGCCAAACTAGAACTTCTTAGTTAGAAAGGATTTCTCACACACTCTTGATAAAATGGCTGCTTGATCTCATTTATTCGTGTGGGAAGTAACTGATTGTTAAGGGCATCTCACATAACCCATATCAAAGGCTTTTAGAAACATTCGCAATGAGCACAATTTGATCAATCGAAAGGGTCTTTTCAAAGGATCATAATATAGATTTGGCCATGGGCCTATACAAAGGGATTGTTGCTTTGAGGCCAATAAATAAACATTTTTCTATATCTTCATCAGGTTTATAGGGGTCGAGGAAAACCGACGACAACGAGGAGACGAGAGATGGAAGATGGAATGGGATGATCGCTGGCTAGAGATCGCAGTCGGCGCATGAAGGAGGAAGCAAGGCCGAGGAGACTCGTCGGCTTCATTGCGCTGGGGTCTCTCTCTCTCTCTCTCTCTCTCTCTCTCTCTCTCAACTTGCACCTAAGCACAACCCACAACCGAACACGCGTTTAACATCGAGCTGATGTTTAGACTCGAAAAAAAGGCCTCTCTGTCCTTCTCTCTCCCCCAAATTGATGGTCACACCCAAATAATAGGACCTCTCTGTCCATCTCCCCAACAGTAACTACCCCAAAAATTGATGTTTAGACCCGAATAGTACGACCTCTCCATCTCTCTCTGTCGCTCTCTCTCCCCCCCCCCTCATAACCGAATCGCTCTCCTCCCCCCCCCGCCCCCACCCCGGCCCTCCCTCCCTCTCTCAATCTCTCTCTACCTCCCACCCTCCTTCCCTCGATGACACAATTTAAAGAAGTTCTTATTCTGGTTTGCACTCTTCTGGGGACGAACGCATTCCAATCTTCAATCAACCCTTCAGGGGATTACGTCGAGGGTGAAGCCATAATATCTGCCAAACACCCTTTAGCATACGAATATTTCTTAATTTGCAACACCTCCTGTTATATTCTCTCCTTTAGCGTGATTCTGATCACAGCAGGTAATACGATTTTTTTAGGCAAGAAATTATTACAAAATTCTCCTTTATCCATACGGTGTAGCTAAAAAGTTACGGGGTAGAATATGAAATTCAGTTTATTTAGAAATAGATCATGAAACCGATGGTTTGTGAATTTTCGATTAATACGCAATTAAGCTCATCAACTATTACATGACCAGAATAAGAAGTTCTGGAATGTATTAGTCGCCAGAAGAGTGCATACTAGAATAAGAAGTTTTTCTTTAAATTGTGTCATCGAGGGAGGGAGGTAGAGAGAGTTTGAGAGAGGGAGGGAGGTAGAAATAGAGAGAGAGGCGTAGGGGGGGCAGATTAGTTCGATTTCGGGGGAAGAGAGAGCGACAGAGACAGAGAGAGACAGAGAGGTCGTATTATTAGAGAGGGACAGAGAGGTCGTACTATTCAGGTCTAAACATCAATAATACGATCCCTCTCTAATAATAAAACCTATCCATCTCTCTCTGTCGCTCTCTTTCCCCCTGGAATCGAACTTCCCCCCCCCTCTCTATTTTGACCTCCCTCCCTCTCTCAATCTCTCTACCTCCCTCCCTTGATGAAACAATTTAAAGAACCTCTTATTCTAGTCTGCACTCTTCTAGCAACTAACACATTCTAGAACTTCTTATTCTGGTCATATAATAGTTGATGAGCTTAATTGCGTATTAATCGAAAATTCACAAACCATCGGTTTCATGATCTATTTCCAAATAAATTGAATTTCATATTCTATCCTGTAACTTTTCAGCTATTACCGTATAGATAAAGGAGAATTTTGTAATAATTTCTTGCCTAAAAAAATCGTATTACCTGCCGTGATCAGAATCACGCTAAAGGAGAGAATATAACAGGAGGTGTTGCAAATTAAGAAATATTCGTATGCTAAAGGGTGTTTGGCAGATATTATGGCTTCACCCTCGACGTAATCCCCTGAAGGGTTGATTGAAGATTGGAATGCGTTCGTCACCAGAAGAGTGCAAACCAAAATAAGAACTTCTTCTTTAAATTATGTCATCGAGGGAGGGAGGGAGGTAGAGAGAGATTGAGAGAGGGAAGGAGGGGCGGGGGGGAAGGGGGGCAGAGTAGTTCAGTTATGTGGGAGAGAGCGACAAAGAGGTCGTACTATTCGGGTCTGAACATCAATTTTCGAGGTGTTAATGTGAGAGGGATGGACAAAGAGGTCATATTATTCGGGTTTGAACATCAATTTTTGGGGTGTTACTATTGAGGGATGGACCGAGATGTAGGGGTGTGCAACGGAAACCGCCCGAACCGAAACCGGACCGAACCGGACCGGACCGGCCGGTTTTGGGCGGTTCCCACGATCGGCGGTCCAGTTCCCGGTTCCTAATCTTGGAACCGGCGGCCGGTTGGTCCGGTTCCTGGTTCCAAGGTGGGAACCGGACCGACCGGACCGACTAGACCGGACCAAATTTTTTTATATATAATTTATATTCATATAATATATGAATATTATATATGAAACTTATTGCAATTGGAATTGCAATTTAGGTAACAACCTTTTATGTGGTCAAGAGACCACTAAAACTCTTGTTGTTACTCTTTATTTATAGAAAAAACTCTACTCATGCTCACACTCTCTCTCTTGCTCCCCTCACTTGCAAACGACAAGGCACTTCATGCCTTAAAAAGTCTTATATCGACTAAACATTCAAAGTATAGAAGAGAGATTGTCTATAAAACCTAAGCCAAGCACAACCTTTAATCACGTTGTTCATGGGTTTTATGCTTAAAATTAAGCATGAAACACATAAACTATGATTGATATTCACACAAGTGAAGTTTGAATATTTTGCACGTGTAAACAAGTGTGAGTAGTTTTATTAGATTGCTCGGAAACCGAATTTGATTGATCGGTCCGGAGCATGATTATTCTTTAGTGAATGGTCATTCTTTAGTGAAAAAAGAAAGTGCCAATTCTTTTGGACCGAACCGGACCGGACCGGAACCGATGGTCCGGTCCGATTCTCGGTCCTAAGACCAATGGTCCAGTCCACGGTTCCCAAAATTGGAAACCGATTTGCCCGGTCTGGTTCCCGGTTCCACCTTGGAACCGGACCGAACCGGGAACCGATCACCCCTACCGAGAGATCCTATTATTCAGGTGTGACCATCAATTTGGGGGAGAGAGAAGGACAGAGAGGCTTATTATTCAGGTCTAAACATCAGCTCAATGTTAAACGCGTGTTCGGCTGTGGGTTGTGTTAATGTGCGGGTCGGTGTACGCTATCACGCGCCTTGCGAGAGACTGGCCTGCTCCGCGAGAGAGAGAAGGAGACCCTAGAGCGATGAAGCCGACGAGTCTCCTCCGCCCTGCTTCTTCCATCTTCCTCCTTCATGCGCTGACTGCGATCTCCAGCCAGCCATCATCCCATTCCATCCTCCATCTCTTGTCTCGTCGTCGTCGTCGGTTTTCCTAGACCCCTAACCTTAATTTTGTGGCCGCTCCTCAAATATCTGCACGCATCATCAGACATGCAGGCTGCAGGAATTCTTCGATCAAAGAGGGCCGCCACAAAGGCATGACTATTAATTGGCTACAGAAATATTCCTCGGATACAGTGGCATTCCGTATGATAGTATAGAAGAAAACCTCTCGTGAAAAGGAATTGACAAAGAAAAAAAATTCTAAATTGCTCCACAAGCTAACTTGACCTGTTTTCGGGGGTGTTTTATGCTGTCGGCACTCAAATACGAAAAGGCCTAGTGTGGTCGAGCCTAAAAGTAAGAAGATCTCAAGCATATAGTTTAAAGGAACACGCAAATCACTAAAGGATTAGCTTTAGTGTGGCCCGCGCAAGGAAAGAACTTTAACTGATCATACTCTACTTTCTTCAAAAACCAATATAGAAGTTAGCTCCCATTTGTTACGAGACGAGTGACATTAATTTACTAAAAAGGATAAAGGTAAAGTTCTGTTGACAATTAATATTTTCACTTACGAGATAGCTGGAGGCACAGCCACAAGTGGATCTTGAAAGAATCTATTTCCTAGAGCGAGCGCAAGAAGGCTGCTCTGCATTCCTGCAAACGATACTTGCTATTAAGCCGGAGAAAAAAGAAAACCCTCTTCTTATGCGGATGGATAAAGGAGGCACCTGTCTCAAAGGATAGTGCTCTTCGCAATGCTTTTACAGCGGAGCCTTCCGGAAGAAGAAACCGGGAAGGAAGTATCCAAAGTGACGAATGCAATCGATGAAATGCAATTACGAGTGAGAAGATCGTCAAACCAAATGAAGAAATGATGGAATCGACGTTCATCACAAGAGGTGCTCCAACGCATAGAGCCGTCACAAAGACGAGTGGCGGCAAAAGTGGTCGTATGGCATTAGAAATCCAAGGGAAGAACCGAAAAGCAAACTATGAGATATTAAACTACTGAAACTCCCTAGCAAATGTACGTAGCAAAGGCGAGTGTTTAACCTATTCGAAGCAAGACAGCGAAAGATAATCCCGGCACACGAGGTTCGGGTTCGAGAAAAGTCAATTACCAGTTCACTGGCTTGAGAGAGGGAAGGGAGACTAGTACTCACCAATGGACGTTGGGAGCGAAACCATTGCTACGGACATCATGCCAAAGAAATAACCAAGAAGAGGCTTCTCGATGAACTGGTTGATAGAGCGAGCAAAAATAGCAGCCGGTCTCCTAAACGCTTCGAGAAAGTCCCTCTCGCTGGAATTAACCCTCACAGCAAACATCCGAAACTCGAGTGCAGGTGCATGGTACCTGAAAGCAGATTCGATAGAACCCATTAAGAATCGAGATACAAATTTATAGCCCAGAAACGTATCTGGAGAAGATCTAGCAACCTGATGGTGAACCAAGTGAAGGACGGCGGATATATAAGAGCCAGCAACGTACCCGCGAGAACGAAATGAGGCACAAAACAATTTGATTTTTTTAAGACCTCCACGATAGAAAACTGCTCTCTAGGCACGAGATGGCTGGGGGAAAAAAAAACCGACCGAGCATCTCTGTTAACAAAGGTGGTTTTCCACATCCGCCTCGAAAGAACTACATAACGTAAGATCCGGGATCCGGGATGGAACGGGCAGTGCACATTGCTGCAATATGAGACACATTTAGAGAACCGAATGAACCCGGGATCGATTCAGCCGGCGACTCCCGGCCTGGCTGTGGCCGTGGCTCGAGAGGCTCCGAGAAATCCCCGACACACTTACCGGAGCTGTGGATTGGATCCGCAAGCGCGTCGAGATCAAACTCATGGCTTCGCCCCTTGAGAGGATTTCGGAAACCGCCGATGGCGAGCGTGAGCGAGAAGAAGAAACCTTAAAACTTCCGGAGAGGTCGTGGGTTTGGCTTTTGGGGCCACTTCGTTCGGCGGTTGGTACCGTCGCCGGCTTACTTAAAGGAGTAACGTCCTCTTTTTTAACCGTTTTTTTTTTTAAAATTATTTGACCAACTTGCAGTTTCTTCTTCGGATTTTTTTTTTTGAAAGTATACAGACTCCTTTCCTTTCGAAATTATAATTACCATTTTTCATTTGTTTTGATGCATCTCAAGTTGCATCTTCCGCACGTACTTCATTTCCCAAATTGTCTCATTTTATCTTACAAACTATTCTCACCCAAAAAAATAAAAAATAAAAAATCCAACATCCACCCGCACTCTCTCTAGGCCCGAGAGGCTTGCTTGATTGGACACATCCACTACCAATAGGGGCATGCAAAGTAATCGGAAACCATTGGAAACCAGACGGGATTGGTTTGGAACTAGCAATTCTCATGGAGATTAATTTGGTTCCAATTCTAATTTACTAGAATTGGCTAGTATCGATCCAATTTCACTTCCAGCCACCGATATACATACATACATACATACATACATACATACATACATACATACATACATACATATATATATGGCAATATTGACTAATTTTGTCTCCTGGGTACATAATAGAATTTATCTCCTTACTTTTTGTTCATTCTAACAATTTATTTACTTGCTTTCTTAGTCAAAACAAAATAAACAAACAAAGAGGATGGATGAGACCAAATGGTGATGTCCACAAATGTTGCGGCGCTTTGTCATCATGATACGAAATTAAAAGCCAATGGCTCTTTTTAAGAGCATAATTAGGTCTCTCATTAACCATCATTGTGCTTAAATTAAGTTGACATTGAAAAAAAGACGGATCAAACTATTAATGATTTTACTTGTGTAGAGAGGCGCAAGCGGTAGGTAAGGGCGAGGGCATCCTTGCTGGCTTCGCGATTGAGCTGTGTCATCAAGCAGTGGGAGGGGTGGATTTCTTTTGTGAGCATGAGAGTATGAATGTTTTTAGACTGGAGAGATCCAAAACGGTCAAATCTAAGCTTCCTATCGGAAATTTGGATAGTTTAACGAGCGCAAATTTGGAAGAGAGAAAAATTTAACCCTTGAATTATTATTTTGAAAATGCTCAAAGCCTTGGGTAGGACTTGCATGTTGTGTTCGAGAAAATTCATTTGGGAAACAATTTTAAATTAATTAGTGTTTAGAAAATTCACACTTTATAAAGCAATTTTGTTTTTTTTTCTTTTTAAAAACCTCAAAGCTGGCGAAAGGCTCAACGAATTGGTTGGCGCTCTCAAATGAGGCTGGCTAGCACCAGACTAGATTACTAGTAACCAAATTTGACCTCGTCGATTGACCTCACACAACTCTTAATGAAGCTTCACCAGAGAAGATGAATAGTCCCTACTAGGGCCAAACAAAAAAAACGAAAAAATTGGTAAAAATATTTTTGGAAGAATTTTTTTTTTAATTAACATTAGGAAATGGCCTTTCGAAAATTTGTCAAGGCTAGCATTTGACTAGAGGGGGCCCAAAACAATTGGCCAAACAACCCAAGTTTTTATCAAGGGGCTTTAGGCCGGCGACCGTCGCCGAATCCGGGCGAGGGCTGCGACCCTCACCCAGATCTGGGGCGAGGGCACATAGGCCCTCGCCGCCAGTTGGCTGAGGCCGCCGGCCCTTGGCCAGGGCTTGGCGGCCTTGGTCGACACTCCCCCACCTCGTAGGTGACGGAGGGGAGCCGGCGGTGAGGGTTGAGCCTTTAGCCGCCGGTTGCCTCCCTCCTCCTCCCCCCTTTTAATTTATTTTTTAAAATTAAATAATTAAATAATTTTTAAAATTTTAATTTAATTAATTATTATATTAAAATTCGAATGATATCAAACAATGTCATTTTTGTGTTTGGTTTGCTGAGTCAACCTTCTAGCGAGCCACATAAGCGAAAAAATTAATAAAAAAAATGCCACGTAGGATTTCTGGTGTGGTTCATCGGATGTGGCACTCAAGTCCAATTTTTCATACTTTCCGTAAGTTTTGGCACTTAAGTATCATTTTGTGCCAACTTTTGGCACTTAAAGGGTTCTTTTGCCTTTGGAATTGGGTGTCTTAACAACTTTTTAATGTTGTACTTAAAATTGATTGTAAGATATTTACTTGCTGAAATGACAAAAGCAAGACTCGAAGTTTTCTCCGACAATGGCAAATAGCTTTCAAGCCATACTATTTAATTTTCGACGATTATTTGAGATAATGATTTGGCAAACTTTATGGATGAAATTCATTTGAGGCGATCGGATTCTTTTATCCTGATTTTAGAAAGAAATATACAACAATATAATTTGTGTACTAATCCTAGTGCCTGTTTTCTTGAAGTTTTATGTGGATTAAGAGCTTCCTTTATTTAAGGGGGCAGGCCGTATATTATGATATTATAGTAGAATGATTGTTTTCACTTCTATTACTTCTGGAGGTGAGTTGATTATGGAGTAATGTCTATAACTTCGGGTGATTATTTAATCTTGACATTGTAATGATTATTTTATTTTGGTTGATTATTTGGGATTGATGTTTGGCAAATTTCAAGGATGAAATTATTTGAGGTGAATATATGTTTGTGTCCAGATTCTAGGAAGAATTCTAAGGTTGATTCAAGTGTTTCGATCTCGAGTCAAAGGTTCCTCAAGGACTTAGGAGATTGATATTTTGCAACTTAAAGGATAATTTTATAAGGGGGGCAAAATGATTGTTGGAGCATTGATTTCTAGGACTATTGAAGGTGAGTAATAATTATGTAACTTTGGGTGATTATTTGAGCTTGGCCTCGGAATGATTTTTATTATTTTGGGTTTGAGAATTTGACATTGATGTTTGACAAATTTTTTGAGGATGCAAATTCATGTGAAATTAGTAGATGCTAGTGCCCTGTTTTAAAAGAGAAATATGGAAGACTAAAAGGCGGAAGTTTAAGAGATGGAAGGCTAAAAGACACTTTGTATAAAGTGCTTTCATGAAATGCACTTATTGATTGATGATGAATAATTGTTTAAGTGCTGAAAAGCGCATAGTATATGAAATATGGCAATTCTTTTAAAGATAAAATGTGTTTTGATGGATGGCACATATTAAAGGCATTCATTGAAAACTCCTAATGAATGCACTTATTGAAGGCATCTATCGGTAGCATATATAAAGAGTTTGGTGCTCTCTCCACCTTGAATAACAATCAAATGTTGAATTCTTTCTTCCATTAGATAAAATACATTAAGAGAAAAGTGAGTTAAGGGAGAGAAAGCAGATTTCTCCATTAGACAATTGGACTATGATATGAACCAAGGAAAGAGAAAACAAAAATTGTGTCGGTTATGCTATCACACATGCACGCCTCTCCAAGTCTCAAAATAGGGATTGCCTGTTTGCCACCAAATTATTTTCTTTATTCTGGCTCATACTATAGAAAATTATATAATAGCATAGTTCGATATACGGGTTTCACATTGTGGCAAGTATAGGGCATACCACTAGAATTAATCAGAACATTTATAGTTTTTAAGAATCATATCGGCAATGTGACATCCTGAAATTCGACCCAAGGCTTTGAGCATAAAGTGAAATGGGCATTTCGTCGGCGTGCATATGGCCTTTTTCTCTAAGCTGATCACTCACGAGTTAACTAACCTATTGGGTGAAGCCGTTAAGGGATGTATCGGCCGTAAAATCCCTAAAAGCTACCTAATTGGTTGGATTGAGCTAAAATCACGTCTGATCGATTTTTAACCACGAAATTGAACTCGATTTCGGGAATCGAATTTTAAGTGCGTCATAATTCTTAATTTTAGGATCCTGTCTCATCGCTCGTCAATTTGTTGACGAGTCCGAAATTTCAATAAAGAAATTATCGGAAGAAAAATTGAAGACCAAAATAAAATAGAAAGAGAAAAGAAAAATTTGCACAATGAAAGTGTGCATTTCATTTTTTCTTTTTCTCTCTCTCTCCCTCTCTCTTTTCTTTCCTTTCTTTTCTTTCTTTTTCTCTCTTTTCTTTCTTTCTTCTCTCTCCTCTCCCCTCCCCTCATGCGATTCCCCCCACCGCTCACTTTCCCTCTCTCTTTTATTGACTAGTCAACTCTTATCCTTTCTCTCTCTTTCTCTCTCTCTTCTCTCTCCTCTCTCTTCCTTCTTCCCCCACACGGCCGACCCCTCCTTTCTTCTTTCTTCTTCGTGGAAACCAGGAGCCCGAACCAGAACCAGCTCACCCTTCAGCCGTCGCGCCGCCGCACCGCCGCCAGCGCCGCGCCCGAGCGCCCGCCGCTCGCCGTCGTCCCGTCGTCCCGCCATCCGCGTGCCCAGGCCACGCGATCCAGCCGTGACCAGCCCCTGTTCCAGCATCGACCAGCCCGCCTCCGGCCACCTCCGGCCACCGCCCAACCTCGCCGGACCACCCCCGCGACCCCTCGCCCTCCACCGGTCTTCCCCGCCGCCCTAGCCGCCGCAGCTTGCTCCGTTCGGCGCGACCAGCAAGACCCACGAAGTGGGTTTCAGCCACTTCGGGCCCGCTTCGGGCCGTTTCCGCCGAACCCGAGCCGTGCTTTGGGAATAATCGTTCCTCGCGTCGCCGCCGTCGGATTGATCCGATTTGCGCGCGATTTGGTGAGTAATCTCACTAATCCAGGATTAGTGGCTAATTATGCTTTAAGCTGGTTTAGATTTAATTAATTATGTTTAGGTTGTTAGATTAGATTTAATTAGCAATTATTAGTCAATTGTGATGTGATTTAAATAAATTGATTGCGCAATTAGCAAGTAGACGTGGTCTACTATTTATTGGAAGCATCTCGGGAATTTTCCGACCCCTAATTGAGCTTCAATTTGGCAATTCGGGCCTAAGTGAGATTTTTGGCATTTAAATATTAATTTTCGGAATTAAATTAAATAATTATTTATTTTCCGAAAATTCAAGGGAGATGGTCTGGAACCGGAAAATTATGCTGATGACCGTGGTGAAGTCCGTTTATTTAATAGGACTTTATTTTAAGCTAAATTAAATTTTTAATATTAATTAATTTTCGAAATTAATTAATTATTTATTTATTTCCTGAAAATTCAACTGGGATGGCCGTGACCGGAAAATTATGCTAATGACTGTGGTGAAGTCCATTTATTTAATTGGACCTTATTTTGAGTTAAACGGAATTTTTAATATTAAATAATAATTTAATTTTCGAAATTAATAAATTAATTATTTATTTTTCGAAAATTAAGATTTTGATGGCCGACGATCGAAATCTCGTGCTGATCGTCGTGGTGCAGTCCGTTTATTTATTTGAGCTCCACGTTGTATGGAATTGAATAAATTGTGATATTTTAGGGATTTACCCTAATTGATTGGAATTGATTGAGATTGAATTGTTTATGTTGGCTCTGTGATTAGTGTATCACTTTGGCGAAAAAGACGCCCGAGAGCATATTGAATTGTTTATGTTGGCTCTGTGATCAGTGTATCACCTTGGCGAAAAAGACGCCCGAGAGCATATTGAATTGTTTATGTTGGCTCTGTGATCAGTGTATCACCTTGGCGAAAAAGACGCCCGAGAGCATATTGAATTGTTTATGTTGGCTCTGTGATCAGTGTATCACCTTGGTGAAAAAAGACGCCCGAGAGCATAGTAAAGTGTTAATTGGTACGTCACCTTGGCGAAAAAGACGCCCGAGAGCATTCATCCGGCTCTGTGACTGAGTACCCGAAGGGAGATTTTAAAGTATGGTGTTGATGTGACCGAGAGGTGGTCCGAATGACATGTAATCGACTAGATCGATTGATCATTGCTTTGATATGATTGCTTGGGTGTCTATTATGAATTGTACCGACTTGCGGGTGAGATATGAGGCCAAGGTACGTCTTCCGACCTATGCGTGTTTAGGCAGCCTTTAGTACGATAGTTTACTAATCGGGCTTAGTGGGGTAGAACTCGCGAGACGTAGTCTCATCCCGCTTGGGGAAAACCATTTCAGGACCCCGCTGAAGAGCTGAGGAGGAGAAATCCGAGGAGGAGAACTCGGAGGTGAGATTTGAAGAGAAGGATTTTTGGAAAAAGAAGATAGTCCCGATAGGAGCCGTGAGTACGGTCTGGATGGATTGAGATCCTATCTTCTTTTGAGATCTCCTTTTTGATGTGAATAGTTTTGAAGTGATTTGTGGTTTGTATAAAAGTTTGGTTATAAATTTCAATATGAAAAATATGGCCCTACTTTTCTATCCCAATCGTTTTATTGTCTGGGGATTTTAACTGCTTCCGCATGTGCTTAATAATTGAAAGGGCCGGCGATACATTGTCTTGGGATATCGCATATTAAAATCGACCAAGGTAGAAGGATGTGTGCGTGCCCGAGGATCGGGGCGTGACAGGCAAAGAGGCAGAATAAAAAATTTAGAAATTCATGGTTCAGATACATTGATTTTATGAGCTTCATCCTCCCCATTAATATTTCAAACATTGCCTTATATGGGCATGAAATAAATATCAATTATTGGTGAATTTTTGGAGATCACAAATAATTTTACAAGGACTCCTTATGACCAACAATGACCAATAATCTTTACATATTCTTGTTTTTTACACTAACAGACTCATAACACAATTTTTCTTCTAATATAGTGCTATAGTAGTGAGCGGTAACTGTTACACTACTGCTACGATAGTGAATAATAGTGACTACTACAGTATTGCAATGCCCAATTATAAAGCACGCTTTTTATAACATAGAATCAATGAAAACTAATTATTTAGCCTCATTTGTGATCTTCAATCAAATCCTAGGGCATGGAGCCACTAGTCTTCATCAGAGCTATTAGAATTATATCAGATTTTCTCGCAATTGGCATGTTTGATGAGTCATTATACTTCAAGTTCTTTGAGTTGGCTATATTCTATAGATTCTAGTCTTTGATGAGAACTTACTAGGATGTTAGTGGAATCACTAAAAGTGCTTTTCTCATGATTATCTCCATATTGTTGCCTATGTCATTGGATGAGATAATCCACTTCTTCATTTTCTAGAGTTAATTTATGCTTTTAATGTAGACAACTTTTATCTTTTTGAAGACTGATGAGGACTTGTCATAGCCTTAGTGAAACTTGAAGAAATGTTTGGTTGGGGTCAATTCTCGAGCAGAAGTGACGAGCTTTCACTGTCAAGGCCTAGACTAAGTGCAAGTTGTAGTCCATTATGGTCAATTTTGTGGATAGTAACTTTCTACAAGGAAAATTAACATTCGGCCTATTAATAGTTCCTTGAATGGGGTGGTGTTCCTTGGATATCACATATGAGCGGAGTTGGTAGTGGTAAGTGCGATCATAGTTAAGGCAGTGGCACATGGGGGTGAAGGGAGTGGCTCTCGGCAGTACAAGAAAAAGACGTGCTGCGACTTTATAAGTATCTAACTCTAGATGATGATGCTTCATATTAGGAGACTGAAACTGATAATTAGGATATGATAAAATACGTGCGATACATATGGATATTTAAAATTGATTCCGATGTAGGGCTTAAAGGAGAATGACAGGATTTTGATTATAAAGTGATTCTTATCGGATCATTTCGATATGATGTTTTTACATGATGAAATTTTCTTTCTACTTGCAAAAAGTTCTTTTCTATGAGGAAACACAAGTTTGTCAATTTATGAAATGAGCCAGCCACATGCTGAACGGAAAAATTATTTATCTTTTAATTGACATTGGGAGAGCTATCCGCTGTCACAGGGAATGTGTTCTTCGTAAAATGATGTGAATACTTGCAGGAAGGACAAAACTTCTTCTAACTTTTCTTTTACAGCAAAATATCAAACAATTATTTTAAGTTATTCTTTAATGATGCCACATTTTGAATCTTTTGGTCCATTGAATTTTTAATCCATTTCAATTTTGTCTAGTTTTAGCATGTGTACATTTTCCAAAGATTACATATATAAGACCGAAACAGAGTAAAGGATAAAAAGCACAATTGGTAATTCTAGATAGGGCAACATGAATAAATTACCTAAAACTTTATATTACTTAAATCAATTTTTACTTTTAGGATCTTTAGAGTGCACTCAACAACATCACAATATTATGATACATTCCTATTGTCAGGGTGGGAGTATTGTTAGTGTCTTGTAATTATGTTAGGAATGATAAATTATAGATATGAAATTTGCTGAACATTGATTGTATTATCTTGTGATTATTGCTACAATAATTTTCCTTTTCATGTTTGCGAAATCTTATTGTAGATATGAAATTGGGGCAACTATGCTAATCTTGAGAGTACTATCGAAGTGATTTGCTTTTTCATGTTTACTTTTGCTATTTGTACATAAAGTTTAAGGGGTCCCCGTTGGTAGTCCTATATGACTAGTGAGTTTTGCTGGGCGAGGTGGTGCATTTTTATCCACTTTTCCAAAGAATCTTGGGCCTCAAGGACCCTTGTGCCAAAGCTGAGGCCCCAAAAGCCTTTGAACCAAATTTAGCATTTTTGAAGTCCCTTAACTCAAATAACTTCCACGTAGCATTCACATTTCCATATTTTTGGAATGCTATTGGGGGTAATGAATTTTTTTCTTCCAACTTTACCCCCACTTATACTTTTGTGTTCTTATTTTGCCCTTATCCTATATTTCATCATCTCTCTTTGAACCAAACAAACCCATCACCACTCCAAATTTTGGTCGATGCAAACCCAAAGTCGATGGTTGTCGAGGGTCAACTGTCGTCCTATATTTCATGATCTCTCTTTGAACCAAACAAACCCATCACCACTCCAGATTTTGGTCGATGCAAACCCAAAGTCGATGGTTGTCGAGGGTCAACTGTCGCAAGTCTATGGAGTGAGATTTGGAGAGTCAAGGGGTAGATAAGGCTTGCCTACCCTCCAACCTATAATCTTTTACAATTCTTTTCATTAAGCATTTCTCAAGTTATTTCACAATTAATCAATTCACAAACTTAGGTAATGAATGCTCTATCCAAGTTTATGCAATGAATATGCTCTATATATCTCTTTTTCCTTTTTATAAATATGATGTCATTCTATGCATTTCATAACTAATAGTGGACATAATCTCTGTCACTCTCCAAAGGCATAAGAGGAAGTTACAATTCAGAGAAAAGATGAGCAGCACTCACGTCCGGTTGTAGTACCAACAATGAAAGCTACTTCAAGCTGACAAACTCAACAAGAAGGCTCAATTTACTAAACAACACAGTTTTCACAGTTGGAGAGACCCACGAAGCATCGTTACTGACACGAAATGATCACTGGTCCATTGTGGACTCTCCATTAAAGGATGGGCACGCTCTTTTTTAGGATTTAATGACGAAGAAAAGCTAACAATTTCAACTTCCCACCCTCGAACTAACAGAAACAAAATCACTATTATACTCAAGAATGTGGACTGAATTAGAGATCAGTGGCCTACAAACAGAGCATTTTGGTGAAACCTCCCATTCCACGCATAATGCATATCACTGACAACACACAAGATGACTGCATGGAACAAAAGTGGATCTCCTCCTCATCAGACAAATTACAAGTAACTGAATCTCCCAATTCATCCTCTGTGAGAGTGTTGGGCTGGTAGACTGCAGCATGGCTCTGCTGCTCCTGCTCATCCCATCTGCACCGCCTCCAGTTTTTCCATCTGTTTCATTTTATGAGGTAAGAAGATTCAGCATAAGCCCAGTAAAGTCAAAGGTTATCATGTCTTGAATTCAACAGGATACAGAATAGGGTTACAAGTTTAACAAATCCAAGGATACCAATTGACACCTTTCCAAGATAAATACTAATCCATAAGAGTATCTTTGTCTGGCAGGCAAGATCAATGACCATCTGATCTTTTGCCATCTCGGTACTGGAAAATGTCATATCAGTCAATTCGATAATAGACGAGTACTGTCAAAAAAGGGCTGCTTGCCCAAGATCTAAGTAGTAGACCCTAAAGCATAATCATGTCAACTATCCTAGAATGAAATATGAGATGATTGATTCTTAATAACTCGAGTCACGTTAAGTAGATTGTTCTTTTTTTGGTAAGATTTGTTTACAGATCATCACATGAACAAATGACAAGCATCAAAGGGAGAGGAGCCACAATATCTTTTGACGGGTAGGTGGACAAATACTAAAATGATAGGAGGTTGTGCAGATCACCCAAAAATTCATGAAATCACACAAACGGGGGAACTCTCCGTGCCATGTGAAATGCAAAAACAGACTTCCAAACAGGCAATTCACTACGTATTCACATCCTACTATAAACCATGATCAAGATTAGAGTGAATAAATTTGTACACGTGTCGATTTATAGTAAAAGAAAATAGTGTACATGGGCAATAAGTCCACAAATGGAAAAAGAATCTCCTCAAGCAAGCATCAAGACTTATCCAATGTCCATCTAACACCATTAAAATGTAGATGAGAGGAAAACTTACAGAAAATATGGAAAATCTTGGCATGAACTGATCTCTGGAATTCATTTTCAAAAAGCAAAGGTCAACAACACGGACACACTTTCCTAATGAAAGAATTTTCTCTCCTCATCAAGCAATCCAATCTACAAAAGAGAAAGAAGAAGTACAAAAGAGAAATTACTGCATAGTTGCAGTGAGATCCATAGGGCAGATAACATGATATGTGGACCCACTCAATTGGAACTCACAATTAGGCAAGAGAAAGGCATAGGCACGTGGTGCATGTAAAAGCCCCTCGAATATGAGAGGACACCTAACAACAGGGAGACCCTGAATCCTAGATTTCTTTCTTTACTTTCTAAACATTGATCTTCTCCTTGGTTCAAACACTTTCTTCTTGCTTATTCTCTAGGGATGTACACCAAATCAACATTGTGATTGTGTCTTCCCGAACCAGACTAGTATATCCTTCTCAAGGCCTAAAGGCAGTATCTCCAATGCCATTTAATTTCCTAAATAAGAATATCTCGAGAAGAAAGATGAAAGTGGCGCATCTATCCTACTGCAACAAGTTACTTTGCTAAGTTTCTTTTTTTATATTTCCTCCTTTCATCAGGACCAAAAATGAACTAAGTACACTATCGTAAAACACATCGCACCTACGCAAGAAGGAATTCACGTGCTAAGCTAGAAAACTCTCGACTTTGAAAATGTCAGGTTTACTTCACATCACAAAAGAAGAAATGAAGTAATATAACTGTACTGGCAAATGCACTTATACCAGATGATGCAGCTAAGTCATCAATAAAGCCTCCCGACAAATCATAAAATCCTCCATTGTCTCGACATCCACTCATATAGAGACCAACCATTCAAAAAAGAAGCAGTAACGACCATGACATTCCCAAGACTAATTACACCAAATTCACAAGGGCTCCTCGATGCTTCAACAATCAAATTCGCTTGCGCTTTCGCAGTCCTGAGGTATTGAAAGAGAAGACGAAATATTCATATGCTGAAGTTGGCAATACAAGACATGACTTGCTTACACTGATGCAAAGCACACAGATAGAACATCCGAACACGAGACATGTAAACACCAAGTGAAACAATCCACAGCATTGCGTGTACGCACACTTACAGTTTGAATCCTTTGTGCGAGCACCGCCCTATCTCCAGAGTCCTGCGGGGCCAAGACATTATGCCTCAAGCACTTCCCGGTCCCTCCTTTAACGGCCGATTTCGCCTCCACGAGACCGCGCGCCACCACGAGCTCCTCTCTACCCGACCGGCTCGATGAATGAGACTCTGAATCCGAACCGCCATCGCGAGAGAGCACGCACCGAAGGCCGGAAACTCGGGCCGACGGGGCGTATCGGAGCTTGCGGAGAGGCGGAGGAGCCGGAGGTGAACTTGGCGATCGTGCGGACGGCGGCGTCAGCCAAGGGTCAAGCCGAGAGGACGGCGCCGTCGAATAGGAGAGGGCGACGGCGAAGTGGGAGAGGAGAGAGAGGCTATGGCTCGATCGTGCGAGGATTTCGGCAGTGTTCCTTGGCGGTCGCATGCGAGCGGAGCGCGGCGGCGGTGGCGAGTGCGATCGGTGTTGAGGCGGTGGCGTGTGGGGGCGGACGGAGTGGCTCTCGGCGACGACGGTTTTTGCTGGGAGACTGAGACTGACAATTGGGCTGATGGGCCGACCCTGGGCCAAGCCCAATTTCAAACAATCATATCTTAATGACCTGTCTTCACGTCAGAAGAGCTACATCCTGTATGGTCAAAACCGAACCAAAAAGGCCATTGGATTCTACTCAGCTGAGTTATTGTTAACAATACCATAGCGATGAAATTAATAGCTAATTAAGCTATTGGTGCTTCTTCATCTTGTTCATGTAAACCCCATGCAAAGAGTTTCTTCCTAATCCGGTGTAATTGATTCGCAGCTTCATTGATGCTCATCCGTCTTCCGGGTATTTGGTACGGACAAGCAAAACTAATATTATACATCATAACCAAGCATTCTTGAAATATGTTATCCCTTTCGGAAGACCAATGCCAACGACTATAGGGGCCTAAATGGCTCTCTCTTTCTTGAAGCAGAAAGATGTCCGTGATTTCTAGCACTTGTTCAGGCAAAGCTTCTGCCACAAAACTATGAATAGTCAAATGGTCTCTAAATTTGTCATCGTGGGTCTCAAACCCGTGAATATCTCCAATAAAAGAATGCCGTAACTATAGACATCGCCTTCTCTTGAAACCTTGCATCCCATTGCATATTCTGCCACACATTTTGATTATAATCCAAATCATATTAAAGTGCATATCATCAAATAAAAATGTAATGTTTGCAAGACTATAAGAGTTATCATTAGCTACCAAATTTCCGCAAGAAGACTGATCAATAATTTTTAGGTATATAAAATTTTTTGGTTTGAGAGAGAGAGAGAGAGAGAGAGAGAGAGAGAGAGAGAGAGTACCTGGTGGTAGGGGTGTCAACGGTTCGTTTCGGTTCGGTTTTTATGAAAAACTGAACCGAACCGAACCGTTAAAAAAATCTTCCGAACGGAACCGAATGAGATCCAAACCGAATCGAACCGAATTTTCGGTTCGGTTCGGTTTGGCTTTTCGGTTTTTGAGTTTTCGGTTTTCGGTTTTCGGTTTTTGGAAATCGGGGGCTTCTGTTCGTTCTTTTGAAAAAAGCAACACAAAAACAAAAGAGAAAAAAAAGCTTTATAGGGAAAAGTCAAAAGAAAAGCGGTACAGCAAGTCGTCTCTTCTCGGCAAACCCGTCGGCAACAACTGTAGAGAAGAGACAGAGAGGGAAGGGACGTGAAGGACAAGCCAGCAGAGGGAAAAAGCGGAACACTGTTCATCTTCTTCCCCCCGCTCTCGCTACCCGCGTCCGCCGTTCGTAAGCCCAGCACAGGCGGCCTAGTGGCCGGTCACCACCGCTCCACCGGTCTCACTCGCGATGTGCAGCCCTGTTGCCCGATTGCCTCCGCCATTGCCTGCTCAGCCATGCCGGAACGCTCGCCTCCTCCGAGCGTCTCCGTCTGCAACTTGACGCCAGCAAATCCCGGGCCGGTCACCCCTCACCCGCGAGCTCGCACCGCCGCTCCACCAGCGACCCGCGAGCCCGACGCCTGCAGTCGCGCCACCACTCACCCGTCCCCTGCGGCCTGCAGCTCCTCCCTCCAAGCGACGGCACCACAGTAGCTTCCCCTCCGTCGCACCTAAGTGATCGCCGTCGCCGTTGCATGTCCAAGCCGACCAAGACGAGATGCGAGGAGAGGCTCAGCGTCGGGAGAGAATAAAACCGAAGATTTGATTTTATCGGTTTTTGGTTCTATTTGGTTCGGTTAACCGATAAAAACCGAACCAATTAAAAGATATTGGTTTTTCACGGGAACCGAACCGAAAACCGAACCGAACCGAAAAAACCGAATTTTTCAGTTCGGTTCGGTTCGGTTTTCGGTTCGGTTTCTGACACCCCTACCTGGTGGAGCATAACCCATTGTCCCTCTAAGACTCATTGAGCTCATATGATTATCTACAGTTTCAAAGGATGATTCAAGAAGGAATTTTGCCAATCCAAAGTCACCAAGATGTGCGACCATCTCAGCATCTAAGAGGATATTGCTTGGCTTTAAATCACAATGAACAATGGGGATGTGGCACTAGTGATGTAGATAATCTAGTGCAGAAGCAACATCAATTGCAATGTTTATCCTCCAAATGAAATTCAACTTTTTCGGGAGCATATTATCATGAGATGATGTCGTGTATGAGTGTAGCCACTGTTCCAAGCTTCCATTGTCCATGAATTCGTAGACTAAGGCCTTAAAATCAATTCCTTGATAATCACTACTAGAGCAAACTGTTAGCAACTTCAAAAGATTTCGATGTTTGACATTCTTAAATGCCTCGCACTCGACTATAAAGCTCTTCAGAGCACCATGATGGACTAAATGAAGCACTTTCACGGCAACAATCGTTCCATTATCCTCAAGTATCCCCTTGTAAACCAACCCAAAGCTTCCAACACCAATCAAATTTGCCAAAGAAAAACCTTCAGTTGCTTTTAAGAGTGTCCTATAAGATACATTCATACGTGAATCATCCATTAAACTTGAAACCGGTTCATTTATTTTCTTCTTCACCCAACAAAGATATATAAAAGCTGCAATAAGAGCCATTCCAACAACTCCAGAAATGACAGAATCAACAACTATCACTATATTGATCTTTCTACTATTGTGGCTTTTGGAAAGGCAGTTGGGGAGATGAAATTCTGGCAGTCCGCCGCAGAGGTCATTGTTCCCAACAATAGAAGTATCGGTAGCATTTTTAAAGACTCCTTCACATGGTAGCATGCCTTCAAACTTATTGTACGACAAATTCAAACATTTTAAGAATCGAAATACTGCTAAGAATTCTGGAATTTGACCTGACAAATTGTTGTGTGAAAGATCTATTCTTCAATGCCTTTTAACGATCTAATTGATTGTGGAAGCGATCTGTGGAAGAAGTTGCCCTGCATCCCTAGGATTGCCAACGAAGAGCAATCACCTAAACTACTTGGGATTTCACCTACCAACAAATTGTTAGAGATGTCCAACATAGTCAAAGCTCTCAAGTTGCCAACTTCTATGGGTAGAGCCCCAGTCAGATGGTTATTAGATAAGCTTAGACTGATGGCTAATGATGAGAGACTGAAAAGTTGTGGGGGTATGGCACCACTAAGATTGTTGTAAGATAGATCAAGTAGAATGAGAGACCGACAGCTTGATAGATGAGGAATTTGCCCATGAAAATTGTTCCCTCGCAAATGTACTTGAATCAACTTGGTTAGATTTTCCAAAGAAGATGGGATAGTCCCTCTAAGGTTGCTATGGCTCAACTGCAATATCACTAGATTTTGTAGATTGGCCAAATTTGAGGGGATAAACCTTGAAAATTGGTTGAAACCCAGAACTAATAACTCTAAGTTGACAAGATTCTCGATTTCTTCTGGAATCTCACCATAAATTTGACTCCTGAATGCATAAAAAAAGTTGAGAGTGGTGGATAAATTACCTAGGCATTTAGGTAACACTCCACCAAACTTGTTTAAGCCGATATCCACTGCATGTAATTTGGTGCTGTTAGTCAACGAGCAAAGGAAACTCAAGTCTTTAGGTTTTCGACTTCCAAGCTGATTATCACTTATTCTAAACTTACTAAGGTTATACAAATTTTCCAACAATGGTACTTTCCCAGAAAATCTATTCGTTGAAATTTGAAGCCAACCTAGCTTTGTGCAATTCGATATCAAGGGAGGAATCAGCCCCTCAAGTTGGTTTCCATCAACACTAAATTTCTCAAGATTTGGGAGTTTGAGGCCCATACTTGCTGGAAGAGTCCCCATGTATCTGGTCTAACGAAACTTCAAAGCTAATTAGTAAAGAGAGATTGAATAAGGAAGATGGAATTGTACCCGAGAATTTGTTTTTTGTAAGGCTAATGATTTGCAAGTTTGTTCGGTGGCCTAGAACTTGGGGAATGCTACCCCCTAAGTTGTTCCAAGCTAAGGAAAGTTGTGCCAGGGAAGATAAGTTGCCAATGGAGAAAGGTATGCTCCCGCTTAAATTATTAAAATTCAAATTGACTTTCTATAGCTTTGGCAATGAACCAAGCTCCCTAGGAATTTTTCCAGTCAATTCATTATATGAAATAGAAAGTGCAAACAAGTCCAAGCAACCTGATATGTTTTTGAGAATTTTACTGACCAATGAATTGTTGTTTAGTAGTAAGACACGAAGGTGGCACAACTGGCCAACTTGCAGAGGGATTTCATGATCGAGACTATTGTTTTGGAGCCTCATTTCCCTTAAGAAGCTGAAATTCCCAATATGAGGAGAGATTAATCCGGAGAGTTCTTGTGATGACAAATTCAGGACCGTGACCCTTCTGTGCTTCTGGCCGCACGTAACGCCATGCCATTGGCAAAACCCAATGCTATTGTTCCATGAGTTCAGTACGCCGAAAGGATCTCTGGTTATGCCAACCTTAAATGCGAGGAGCGCAAGTTTGTCTGTTTCATTGGTGGTGGAAGAGACTTGGTTAAAACACAAAGCAAGAGCAATACAAAGAAGCAAGGGGCATGATGGAAACTTTGCAAAACTAATGCCCAGGAGTTTCATGACTTGAAGCCCCCGGAAGCGGGTAGATTTGAGAAACAAAAGGCGGGATGAGTGCTATTGAAAAATTTTCTTGCTCTTGTGCTACTGGAAACTTTGAAGAGCTTTATAAGAATGCGGTGTCAATTTTGAAGCGCTATTTTTATCTTTTTATAGGAAGGTGTCGATTCTTCTTTAAATTTTTTCAAGATGGCTTTTTGAAGCGCTTTTCTTCTTTTTTTTTCTTTTTGACTCAGTAGCAAGTGAAGTGCTTTTCTTCTTTTTGAAGGACCTTTCTGCCTCTAGACAAGACTTTGCTTGGCCATCTGCGTGTATTGTGGGGGCTAGAGTGAATGGAAGAAGGGAATGGTGAAAACTCACTTTGGTCAGAGGACATGGACGTGGCAATTGGAGGCCACTTAAACAAAGGTGAGAAATGGATTGGGAGTCTAAGGGCCATTTTCTTTTTTCTAATACGTGATGAGTTAGCTTTTCGCTTGGCTTGATTTTCTCTTTGAGAATGAAGACTCCGCAAGATGATCTTGAAAATGTAAATTCTTTGTATTGGGGAATGTAAATTCTTCCCATTAAAATGGCACTAGAGGCACAATTTTTTCTTTTTTCCTTTTCTTTAAAATAATTATATTAGTTAGCTACTCCCCTTGCAATTTAAACTCACTTCATCCATGCTCATTTTTCCTTTAGAAAGAAAGTAGTAAGTACAATCAATGAATTTTGTCCATTTAAAACTTTTGGACGATAATTGGTTTCAATAGAATCGCTTGAAAGGAATAGTTATTGTTATGGTTAGTGGAGTTTTGTTATTATAGCAATATCTTCATGTAATTTTTGGAAGCAAAATGTTACTCTATTAGGGCATTATTGCATTCTATAATTTTCTTTCTTGGATACAAATGTTTTTCCTAATCACTTTAATCCTCAACCGTCAATATCAATTAATTATGGGAAAGCGAAAATAAAGATGCAGGAACAAACTTGATTTGATCGTAAATTATAGTGCGCATGTGTAATCTACAATATTCTATGAAAGATGACTACACTATAAGGACGCTAACAATGAAATGACACTAATCCATAGCATCAACAACATTAGATCCAAATGTAAAAATTAAAACCTAATTGGATGTTAAAGAAATATGCCTATCACTGTTGTCCATATAGGCAATTCTATTCACCTCTAGTATCTTACTAACATCAACATCGACTTGTTCTTTCCAAATTACTCTTAGTTATCCATCACCCATCTATTTATTAATTTGGTCAAAATAGGTAGCACGTGACAAAGTCGATATGAATCGATTGAAAAATAAAAAATTATGGCATTGCAGAATTTATCATTCTTGATTGTTAATTTCATTTTCACTTGTTGAAACGAGTAAATTGCCATTACATCTAGGGGAAAAAAATGACTTAATAAACAGAATATACATACCTTAGCCTTAATCTTTACTTTCATCACATTCCATGGAAAACGTAATGAAAATTTAGTTATTTAGCAAGTATAAAAAAAAAAAAAAACGTATTATGCACTAGTGAGTCATGTGGATCTCACAACAATCAGGGGCCAAGCAATTCTATACCTATTTTAATGAGGATTTTGTCAATAGGACATTCTTAAACACCTCATAAATATAAGTTTTGTCATTTTTAGTATAAGTATCTCAATGCACTCGTTAACAAAACCATTTTGATAACATGCGTTTTCTTTTTGGATAATCATAATGGTGGCATTAAATATTCCTCTAGCATAAATAGAACACAAAAAGTTTAAAATAAAATAATTTCCTTCATCCACAAACAATGAATCGAGAAATTTAATAGGTTTGGAATTGGGACTTTTACTCTCAACGATTGTTAAGAGAGGTGTAGAATTCTTCTAACTCTTAAGATATTACAAGCATCTATATTCTTAGCCATGAACAAAACCTAGCTAGCATTTTCCAACTAATATTCATTAAGCATTCAGTAATCATATTTATTGGCAAAACTCTATTTAATGCACATATTATATAATTGATTATTTTTCATACTATAATAATGATTAATAAAATTGATGCAATCAACACAAAATACTTATATGTAATCATATATTATACCATATTCTTTATGTAATGAGCCAAATAAAATTTCACTAATGATCATCTATTTTGTGGCAACATAGACATATGTGTCACACTGCATAATGCAACCACATGAATCAATGCTCAACCACTAATACATAGAAATCACATTCTTTTAACCAAAAGATTTCAAAGTAGTAATTATTAGTTAACATAAAAAAAATTATGTAAGTATTTATTATATAACATATAATTAATTTGTAATGAATTCTTTATATATCGCATAGACAAGCGAGAGAAGTAATATATATTGCAAATCTTTTTAAAACATGTAAGGAAGAGACTTCATATACATATAATAGATAGTTTGCAAAACCCAAGCGGAAGTGGGTAGATATGATTATGAACAGAAGGTAAGAATAGACAAGAGACGGAATATTAGCTAATGCAAACAATGATTGTGAGATATGTTTTGCCACGACCAATAGCTGTGATTGTGCGTGATTCATCATGGGCCATGATCAGTAAAAACATGTCCCTTAATTTGGAGTGGGAATTTGAGAGAAGCTTGGAGGACGTTTATTTCTCAGTCAATTAGTGCTTTGCCCACCCCCTACTTTAGTATTCCATAAAATAAAGTGGCGTTTCAAATGGTCATGATTTTGATACTCTCAAATGACAAGTAAAAATTACGCTCTGAATTGTAGTCAAGTTGTGTGCAAAAATTAGCTCTTGCATGAGATATGTTTTGCAATGATTGATGGCTATGATTGTGCATCATTCATCGTGGGCCAAATCAGTATAAGCATGTCCTTTAATTTGGGGTGGAAATTTGAGAGCATCCTAGCTGTCAGGACATTTATTTCTGTCAATCAGTGCTTTGCCCACCACTACTTTAGTACTTCATTAACTAAAGTTGAGTCTCAAATTGTCATGACTTTGATACTCTCAAATGACAAGTAAAAATTACGCTCCAAATTGCAGTTAAGTCGTGTGCAAAAATTAGCTCTTGCATGAGATATGTTTTGCCATGATCAATGGCTATGATTGTGCGTGATTAATCATGGGCCATGATCAATATAAGCATGTCCCTTAATTTGGAGTGAAAATTTAAGAGAAGCCTGGCTGTCAGAACGTTTATCTCTTAGTCAATCAATGCGGTGCCCACATCACTACTTTAGTATTCCATAAAATAAAGTGGAGTCTCAAATGGTCACAACTTTGATACTCCCAAATGACGACGAAAATTACGCCTTGAATTGTAGCTAGGTTGTGTGCAAAAATTAACTCTTGCATGAGATATGTTTTGCCATGATCAATGGCTATGATTGTGTGTGATTCATCATGAGCCATGATTAGTATAAGCATGTCCCAAAATTTGGGATGGAAATTTGAGAGAAGCCTGGCAGTCGAGACATTTATTTCAAAGTCAATCGGTGCGGTGCCTACACTACTATTTTAGTACTTCACAAAATAAAGTGGAGTCTCAAATGGTCACGCCTTTGATACTCTCAAATGACAAGTAAAAATTTTCGCTCCAGATTGTAGCCAAATCGTGTGCAAAAATTAACATTTACATGAGATATATTTTGCCAATGAAAATCCTTACTCCATTGACAAAGCACAAAAGAAAGAAAAGAAAAATGAGAGAACAAGAGGCACATGCAAAACTTTTGTTTTGAAATGTTGCTCCTTTGTGGTCCATTCATGCTACAGTCTCCAACACCTAGAGGAAATTGTTCAAAAAATCTTAAACCTATTGAACTTTTGCCAATTCAGTCTAAACTTTTCAATTTTGGCAATTGAGTCCTACAACCTTTCAATATTTTGCCAATTAAGTCCATCTGGTTAATTTTGAATGGAAACCATTGGCGTGGACACCAACCATTCTACATAACTTGGTCGCCGATGTGTACAATTTTTAATAATATGTTAAGATTTTTCAAATTTTTGTTTATTTATTCTTTTATTTTCTTTTTTTCCTTTTCTTTATTTTTTTCTTTTTTTCTTCTTCTTTTCTTTTTTTTTTTTTTTTTTTCGTTTTTCCCTCCGCTGGCCATCGCCGGGCCTCATTGATGGCCAGCGAAGGTTGTCGACCATGGGCGAGGGACATTTGAGCCTAGATTGGCAAGGGGCTATGTGACATCCTGAAATTCGACCCCGTTTCGATAAAGTGAAATGGGCATTTCGTCGAAGTGCCTATGGCCCTTTTTCTCTGAGTTGATCACTCACGAGTTAACTAACCTATTGGGTGAAGCCGTTAAGGGATGTATCAGCTGTAAAATCCCTAAAAGCTACCTAATTGGTTGGATTGAGCTAAAATCACGTCGATCGATTTTTAACCACGAAATTGGACTCGATTTCGGGAATCGAATTTTAAGAGCATCATAATTCTTATTTTTAGGATCCTATCTCATCACTCATCAATTTATTGACGGGTCTGAAATTTCAACAAAGAAATCATTGGAAGAAAAATTGAAGCCCAAAAGAAAATAGAAAGGAAAAGGAAAAGAGAAAAGGAAAATTTACATAAAGGCATTATGTATTTTATTTTTCCTTTTTCTCTCTCTCCCCCTTTTCTTTCTCTCTTTTTCCTCTCCTTTTTCTCTTTTTCTTTCTTTTCTCTCTCTCTCCTCTCCCCTTTTCCCTCCCCCTTCGTGCGACTCCCCCATCGCCCACCTTCTCTCTCTCTTCCCTTTGACTAGTCCAAGCTTATCTTCTCTCTCTCTCTCTCTCTCTCTCTCTCTCTCTCTCTCTCTCTCTCTTCTTCTTCTTCTTCCTTCCTCCGCACGTCCGAGCGAGCGAACCAGAAGCTCAAGCAGAAGCTGCAGCCCCGTTGCCGCCCGTCCCGGCACTGCATCACCGCTCGTACGCTTGCGACGGCCGCCCGCCTGACGCCGTGCGTCCAGCCACCCATCCCTCGCGCCCAAGCGTCCCTCTCCTGCTCGGCCCAGCCCTGTTTCACCCCTGTTCCGCCCCGATCAGCCCCCGTCCGGCCACCTCCAGCCGCCGCCCAACATCGCCAAACCTTCCCGGCATCCCCCTCGCCCTTCGCCGGCCTCCCCTCGCCGCCCTAGCCGCCGGAGCAGCCTCGGCCAGCCCTGTCCAGCAACCACGAAGTGGGTATCTAGCGACTTCGGGCCGCTTTTGGGCCGTTTCCGAGCCCCAGATCCCTGAGTTACTTTGGGAAAAATCGTTCCTCGCGTCGCTGTTGTTGGATTTATCCGATTTGCACGCGATTTGGTAAGTAATCTCACTAATCCTGGATTAGTTGGCTAATTATGCTTAAGGTTGGTTTAGTTTTAATTAATTATGTTTAGGTTGTTAGATTTGAATAAATTAGCAATTATTAGTCAATTGCGATGCGATTTAGATAAATTGATTGTGCAATTAACAAGTAGACGTGGTCTACTATTTATTGGAAGCATCTCGGGAATTTTCCGACCCTTAATCGGGCTTCAATTTGGCGATTCGGGCCTAAGTGAGATTTTTGAGCATTTAAATATTAATTTTTGGAATTAAATTAAATAATTATTTATTTTACGAAAATTCAAGGGAGATGGTCCGAAACCGGAATATTATGTTGATGACCGTGGTGAAGTCCGTTTATTTAATTGGACTTTATTTTGAGCTAAATTGAATTTTTAATATTAATTATTTAATTTTCGAAATTAATTCATTAATTAATTATTTCCAGAAAATTCAACTGGGATGGCCTGTGACCGGAAAATTATGTTGATGACTGTGGTGAAGTCTGTTTATTTAATTGGACCTTATTTTGAGCTAAACGGAATTTTAATATTTAATAATTAAATTTTGAAATTAATTAATTATTTATTTATTTTTCGGAAATTAACTTTGAGATGGCCGACGACCGAAATCTCGTGCTGATCGTCGTGGCACAGTCCGTTTATTTAATTAAGCTTTAAATTGTGCTGAATTGATTTTATTGTGGATAATTACTTTAGAAATGGGATGAATCATCATGAAAGGCACGGGGCTTGATGATTAGATATATCACCTCGGAGAATGCACATGGCTCGGTGACGAAGTATGTCGCCTTGGAGAATGCATGTGGCTCGGTAATTAAGTGTGGCATCTAAAAGGACACGTGGGCTCGGTAATTTGATGCATTACCTCGGAGAATGCACGTGGTCCCAATGAGTACATTTGGCATCTAAAAGGACACGTGGGCTCGGTAATTTGATGCATTACCTTGGAGAATGCACGTGGTCCCAATGAGTATATTTTGCATCTTGAAGAGACACGTGGGCTCGGTGACTTGATGCATCGCCTCAGAGAATGCACGTGGGCTCGCTGATTCAAAATGGCTTAAAGGGCACGTGGGCTTGGTAAATTAATGCATTACCTCGGAGAATGCACGTGACTCGGTAATTGGTTTTATCAATTGAGACTGTATAGCAATAGCTTGAATGACCGGGAAATGGTTAGACTGATATGTAATCGACTAGGTCGATTGATCATTGATTTGATTTGATGTCGTGGATTGATTGACTGATTAGAAATGACCGTGAGTGGTCTTGTTGGCATTTAATCGACTAGGTCGATTTGATCGATGCTTCGATCAATGATATGATTGCTTGGGTGCCTATTATGAATTGTACTGACTTGCAGGTGGGATATGAGGCCAAGGTACGTCTTCTGCCCTATGCGTGTATAGGCAGCCTATAGTATAATGGTTTACTAATCGGGCTTAGTGGGGTAGAACTCGCTGAGATGTAGTCTCATCCCAGTTTGGGGAAAAACATTTCAGAACCCCGATGAGGAGCTGAGGAGGAGTCTAAGAAGGAGAACTCGGAGGTGAAACTTAAAGAGAAGGATTTTTGGAAGAAGAAGATAATCTCGAGAGGGGCCTTAAGTATGGCCTGGATGGGCTGAGAGTCTATCTTCTTTTGAGAATTTCTTTTGAAGTGAATAGTTATGAATTGGTTTGTGTTTTGTATAAAAGTTAGGTTATAAATTTCAATATGAAAAATATGGCCCTACTTTTCTATCCCATCATTTTATTGTCTGGGGATTTTAACTGCTTTCGCATGTGCTTAATAAATGAAAGGTTCGACGATACTTTGTCCTGAGATATCGCATTATAAAATCGACTAGGAAAAGAGAAGGATGGGTGCATGCCCGAGGATCGGGGCGTGACAGGCTACCCTCACTTGGGCGGCTGAGGGAGGCCCTTGCCTAGGTAGGCGAGTGTGGGCTGCCTTCACCTAGGCAGGCGAGTGCCACCCTCACCAAGGCAAAGGCTGCCCTTGCCAACCTAGGCATGGGCATCCCTTGCCCAAGGTTGATGAAGGCGGCCCTTGCTTGAGGTTAGCGGTTGTCAACCTCTGTCAGCCATTAATGAGGCCCGACAATGGTCGATGGAGAGAAAAGGGGAAAAACAAAGAAATGGAAATGGAAAAAAAAGATGAAAAGAGAAAAAGGAAAAGAAAGAAAGAAAGAAAGAAAGAAAGAAATATTAAAATATTATTAAAAATTGATCACGTTAGCACCAATCGTGCCGTAGGACAGCCAATGTCCTCTTCAGTGATTTTCGGCTAAAATTAGTTAGATGTACTCAATTGACAAAACATGAAAAGATTGTAAGACATTGATCCCACGGTATTAGAGACTATAGCATGAATTGATCACGAAGGAAAAACTTTTCAATACAAGGATTCTTTTGCTACCTCTACCTCTTGTTCTCCCATGTTTCTTTTCTTTCTTTTGTGCGCTGTTAATGGAGTGGGGAGTTTCTTTGGCAAAACAGATCTCATGCAAGAGTAAATTTTTGTACGCAACTTACTTGCAATTCGAAGTGTAATTTTTACTCGTCATTTGGGAGTATCAAAGTCGTGACCATTTGAAACTTTACTTTATTTTATGAAGTACCGGAATAGGGGTGTGGGCACCAAATTGACTGACTTAGAGATAAACATCCCAACAGCTAGGCATCTCTCAAATTTCCATCCCAAAGTAAGGTACATACTTATGTTGACCAAGGCCCATGATGAACCATGCATAGTCATAGCCATTGAAATTTGTGGAATTTGAGCGAAAATCACGTGATTGACAGCTTTGGTTGGCTGTCCATGCAGATTGTGATTGGACTGTGTCTAAGAAAAGAATTTCCTCCCCATAATACACGCCACCTCAACATTAGTAGTGGCTCCGGCATTGTTATCAACAATCAGTTAAGAGAAGAGAATTGGACATGAAAAGAAGTAACTGTTTTATATAAAAAAAATAATTATTGACATGAAGAGAAGTGATGATCGAACATAAAAAGCGGTAATGGTTCCGGTAGAGTACTTATTCTCAAGAAATGTGTTCTTTTTCTATTATCACATATAGTTTTTAAAAGAAAACGCTTTATCTTCTTCATAATTCTCTCTTCTTATCTTTTATCACAAAAGGTTGATAATACATTCAAGGTAAAATTCTAAAAGGAAATTAGAAGGAAAAGAAGAGAAAAGGAAAAATGAAAAAAAAATTCAAAAAATATTAAAATTGTTCATGTCAGTGCCAACCATATCACATAGAACAACTGGGGTCCACGCCAGTGATTTTCGCCCAAAATTAGCCATATTGACTCAATTGACAAAATTAAAAAATTTAATACTGAATTAACAAAAATTTAATATATTTATGACTTTGTGGACAATTTTTCCCCCAGTACTAGCCCAAAGTACCTCATATATTTAAAAGATTTGCAAGAAGTGCGGAAAAATTAGATGATAAATGGAGGTTCACTAGCTTGCTAGCATACAGTAAAGTGAATCACTAACAGTCCATTGATGCATTAAACAATGAGCATAACGGAAGTCCCCTGAACACTGTGTTAAAGCTCTTCCAATTGCAATGGCATCGTTAATGAAATTGTTGATGCCTTCAATTGCTAGAGCATATCATTCCTCCTCGATGCTCCCGGCTATACTTTGTCCTCCGACAAACCTTTGAAACTTCGAACCGTTTCAGGATGATATCCGCTCGTCATGTCCAAGGAACCGAAAAGTACATACATCGAATCAGTTGCATAGGTAAAATGTAAAAACAAAACAGATTACAGACATGAGTTTGCGTTTAACATTTTCGAAAAGGAACTTAAAGGGTCCTCTCACCTTGTGACTTTGATGTTGCAGCGGATGAAGGCAGATTCTACATCTCCAAAACAATATCTGAAACCATGACTTGAAAGGTGAATTGGTCAGTAACTTTTTGAGGCGACTCAGGAACATGGACATGGCCTTTCATTTTTCCGGGCCAATATCTGACCCAGGTGGTCCTGAAAGGAACATAATTTGAACTTCCGTTTTCATCTGGGAAAGTGGCTGCGGATCAAGATTCAGCTTTTAATTCAAGCATCCATGCAATATTGGAAGCACGGCGCGGCCAATGAACAAGTATGTTAACATTGGCTGTACTAACTCCTACTTATAGAGTAAAAACTTGAGTCGGAATTTGTCTTGACCCATTTGCTTCCATCCTTAATTTCTTCCGTGTTGTTTTATTCCGCTACTGCTTGTCTTTGGAACAAGCGCAGTTGAGAGCTCTCGTGGACACGAATGCCAGCCTATACCTAGAAAGCAAGTACCTTTCATCATATAACCTCCATGGCGATCCTTGAGATGGGTCCACCAAGGTGTTGATTGCGACGACAAGGGCTGCGTCACCAACATTTTGCTCCAGGGGAGAGGGCCCATTGGAAGGCCCTCTTCGGCCATTACTGGGTTTACCCACTTGAAGGAAATTAGGGGTAATCTGTGATCGCCCGACAAGGGTGCCGTCGGGCGGCCCCAATGTCGACGAGGGTCACACAGCCTCCTTTCGTTGCCAATGAGGGTTGGCCAGCAACCTTGTCGGCCCTCAAGCTACAAAAAAATGTAAAGAAAAGAAAAGAGAAAAAAAAACCAATTTTTTTTTTTTTAAATATCTATCTTAGCCTTGATCGTGCCACATAAAATGTCGATCGTCAACTTCAGCAATTTTCAGTCAAAAATAGCTGGATGAATAGAATTGATACTGATGTGAAAATGTTTAGGACTAAATATGTACAATTGAAAGGTTTATGACTTAATTGGTATTAGTGTAATAGATCTTCCCAGAGATTATGCACATATGGCAAGAGCAGAATAAGTGTCTTGTGGATGTGCCTTTGTGAAACAAATAGATGCTAATCACCTATCTCATTTAAAATAAGTATCACAAACCCATGCATCGAACAATAGGTAGGATGGGGAAAAACTCACTTTAGGAATTTTCAGCAGTAGGATCATACATTTTGTGCCAAATTCCTCCAATTTACTTCAGTCACTTTAACAAGAGCACATTTCTGCAGGAAGTCAACACAATGCTATTATTGCAAGAGCATAATATTCTCATCTCCCAACCATCCTCAAATCTAGTGTAACAAATTTTTCCAGCACTGCATTTATGAGGAACAAGACATATGGGACACACGGTTGAATTTCTCGAAGTTAAGGTCTCTGGACACATTTGACTAGGACAAACAAAAGCATTACAGCATTAGCCGGATTATGATTTATTAAGCAAGGTAATCACATGAGACAATGAAGAAGAAATTAGTCAGCGTGGATTTATTAACAAGGTAAAAGCAAAACATATTTTTCCAGATTTACATAAATGTCATGTGACAATCTGAACCAGATCAACCTATTGGGAAATGAATTTTTCTTCCAAAAGAAATTGATAAGTCCACAGATGAGGCAACCGGATGATAAATCAAGACTCCAGAGATGCATTTGAAAGAAGCCTAATGGAAAGCTACCAATCAATTGATCTATACTGTTGGTAATTTTGCGGAAGCGTGTGTGTGTGCAAGTGTGTATGTGTAAAATATGGGCTACAAAGGCAAGGGTGTATGGGTTAAAAAAGTAGAACTTTTATTATGAAAGTAAGTATTACAAAGGAAGGAGTGGTTTTGGTTTTTTCTACAACTTAAAACACACACACAACCCCTATTTATAGGCATGTCACCGCCATACTCCACCGACATTGAGAAGTTCTAGGTGCTTCTCCATTTTTCTGTATTATTCTATTCTTTGCAACTCCCAGCCACTTTTGTTGACTTTTCAACCAATTTCCAGCTGGCTTTCTTCCTTCATACGTAGAGTAGTCTAGGGAGTTCTAGAGTTTTCACAAAATGGATCATATTTTAACACTCCTCATTGATCCATTTTTGTGATACTCCAAGCATGCCTCTCAATGTCTCAAATTTTGTTGATGGTAATGCTTTGGTGAATATGTCTGCAATTCGATCTTTAGTTTTACAATACTTCAACTCAATCTCTCCTTTGCTTTGCACTTCACGAATGAAGTGATATTTTATATCAATATGCTTCGTTCTTCCATGAAAGACTGGATTTTTTGATATTGCTATTGCAGACTTGTTGTCACAAAATATTGGCGTTGATTCCATTTGTGGTTCTCCAATGTCTCCTAGAATTTTTCGAAGCCATATTGCATGACTAGTAGTTGTAGCAGCCGCAACATATTCTGCTTCTGCAGTGGATTGTGTCACTGAGTCTTTTTTTTTTAGATATCCATGAAAATATTCAAGAACCTAATGTGAATGCATAACCAGTTGTACTTTTCATATCATCAGCTGAACCAGCCCAGTCGCTATCAGTGTAGCCAATGAGCTTGGCGTTAGCACTTGGGCGATACCAAATACCATAATCAGTGGTTCCTCGTAAGTATCTTAGAATTTTCTTGGCTGATCCAAAATGAATTTGGCTTGGACTTTGCATGAATCGAGATAGTAAACTTGTCGTGTACATAATATCCGATCGTGTAGCAATAAGATATAGTAGACTTCCAATTAAACTTCTAAAGAGGGAGGCATCAACTTTTTCTGCTCCATCTTCCTTCAATAGTTTTTCATTTGTCATGAGCGGGGTTGAAACTACTTTGCAATAGTTCATCTTGAATTTCTTTAGGAGGTTTTCCGTATATTTCTTTTGCGAGATGAAAATTCCTTCATCTTGATTGACTTCAATACCGAGGAAATAGTTCATCAAGCCCAAGTCCATCATTTCAAATGTCTTCATCATTTCTTCTTTAAATTCTCGGATCATTGTCTCATTGTTTCCTATATATATGAGATCATCTACATATAAAGAGACAATGAGAGTGTCGAACTTACCTTGGGTCTTGATGTAGAGTGTCGGCTCACTCATACTCCTCCTGAATCCTTGCTTGATGAAGTATTCATTGATTCTACTATACCACGCACGTGGTGCTTGTTTTAACCCACACAAGGCTTTCTTGAGTTTGAGAACTTTTTCTTCTTGGCCTTTGAGGATAAAGCCTTGTGGTTGAGCTACATAAATTTCTTCTTGAAGATATCCATTTAGGAATGCTGATTTTACATCTAGTTGATAAATCTTCCATTCTTTTTGTGCCGCTAAGGCTATAAGTGCTCAAATAGTATCAAGGCGAGCGACGGGAGCAAAAGTTTCAGTATAGTCGATACCTGGTTGTTGCAAGTATCCTTTCGCCACAAGCCTTGCTTTATGCTTCTGGATTGATCCATCCGCGTTGAGCTTCGTCTTGTAGACCCACTTGACTCCAATGATCTCTTTGTCTTTGGGTCGATTGACAAGCTCCCAAGTTTCTTTTTTCTCGATCATCTTGATCTCTTCCTCCATGGCTTTTATCCAGACTTCATCTTTGGATCCTTGTTCGTAGTTTTCTGGTTCCAAAATAGCAAAGTTGCATGTGTCGTAAATTCTTCTAAGGGCTTTTACCCTTAGTACTGGAGACTCTAGAGTAGATTCTTCTTGTGTTGCTCTTGGAGAGCTTGGTGGAGTTACGTCGTGAGTGCTGGAATCCAGTACTTCTCCTTCTTCTTGTGACATTGACTCCTCTTGAGTAGGTATGTCTGGCAAGGTTATGTACTTCTTCTCAATCTTCTCGTCCTCTCAATTCCAGGCAGCATTCTCGTTGAACTTAACATCTCAACTAATAATAAGCTTTTTAGTTCTTAGGTTGTAAATCCGATAGCCTTTTGATTGGTCACTGTAGCCAAGGAATATTCCTATTTTTGTCTTTTCGTCTAGCTTACTCCTTTTTTGAGCAGGGATGTGGATGTAGCAAATGCATCCAAACACTTTGAGATGCTTTGCTAAAGGCTTCCGTCCACTCCATGCTTCGACTGGTGTTCTATTTTGAACAGCTTTAGTTGGACACCTGTTTAACATGTATACTGCAGTACAAACTGCTTCTGCCCAGAAAGTGTTGGGAAGGCCTTTCTCCTTTAGCATGGACCTTGCCATCTCCATGACAGTTCTATTTTTTCTTTCGGCTACTCCGTTTTGCTCTAGGGCGTAACCAACAGTTAGTTGATGATGGACTCCTTCATCTTCACAAAATTTATTAAACTCCTTTGAATTGTATTCTGTGCCTCTATCACTCCTTAGGACTTTGATTCTTTGGCCACTTTGATTCTCGACGTGGTTCTTGAATTTTCTGAAAATAGAGAAAACCTCAGATCTTTCTCGAAGAAAGTATACCCACGTCATTCTTGTATAATTGTCAATGAATAGGATAAAATATTTATTTTGACTAGGTGTAGGTGTCCTCATCGGACCGCACACGTCCGTGTGGAAAAGTTCCAATGGCTCCTTAGCTTTCCATGAAACTCTAGATGGGAAGGACTGTCTATGTTGTTTTCCAAGAAGACAGCCTTCACAAACATCTGAAATTTCTGTGATAGCTAGAAAATCTCTCATCATATTTTTCTGATGAAGAATTTTTAGCCCAGCAAAATTAAAGTGGCCAAATCTTTGATGCCATAGCCACGAATCATCAAGTTGAGCTTTCATGGCTATATCTTTGACATATTTCCATTGAATAGGAAAATTGTTATTTTTCATCTTAATAGAGGCATTGATATTTTTATATTTATCATATATAATGCAGGTATCTCTATTAAAATATAGAGAATACCCACTTTGTATCATTTGGCCCACACTTAAAAGATTTTGTGCAAGATGAGGGACTAGATATACGTTATGTATATATTTTGGGCCTTTATTTGTTTCCACGGTGATGGTGCCTTTTCCTTTGACATCTACTAATGCACCATTACCCAACTTTACTTGGGATTTCACCGACTTATCAATATTAGTGAATATAGATTCGTCCATTGTCATGTGATTGCTACACCCACTATCGATGTACCATGTTTCACTTTTATTGTCATTTGCCGCTTGGCCTGCATAGAATGTATTCTCTTCACTTTCTTTTTTTTCTACATAGTTTGCTCAATTATTTGTTTTCGAGCGATAATGTCACGCCCCGATCCTCAGGCACGCACACATCCTTCTCCACTTGGTCGATTTTTTTAATGCGATATCCCAGGACTAGTATCGCCGACCCTTTCAATTTATTTAAGCACATGCGGAAGCGATTAAAATCCCCGACAATAAAACGATGGGATAGAAAAGCGGGGCCATATTTTTCATATTGAAACTTATAACCAAACTTTTATACAAAACACAAATCACTTCATAACTATTCACATCAAAATGGAGATCTCAAAAGAAGGTAGAATCTCAATCCATCCGGGCCGTACTCAAGGCCCCTCTTAGGATTATCTTCTTCTTCCAAAAATCCTTCTACTCAAGTTTCATCTCCGAGTTCTCCTTCTCGAGACTCCTCCTCATCAGCTCCTCATCGGGTCCCGAAATGTTTTTCCCCAAACCGGATGAGACTACGTCTCAGCGAGTTCTACCCCACTAAGCCCGATTAGTAAACCATTATACTATAGGCTGCCTATACACGCATAGGGCAGAAGACGTACCTTGGCCTCATATCCCACCTGCAAGTCAGTACAATTCATAATAGGCACCCAAGCAATCATATCACGGATCGACGCATCGATCAAACCATCCTAGTCGATCACAAGCCAACAAGACCACTCACGGTCATTCCCATCAGTCAATCAATTCGCAACATCCAACCCAGGCAATGAATCACATCAAGTCACACTCAGATCGAATCATCGATCAATCGACCTAGTCGATTACCAGTCAATCAGACCATCTCATGGTCATTCCCAATCAGTCAATCAATTCACGACGTCAAATCAAAGCAACGATCAATCGACCTAGTCGATTACATGTCAACATGACCACTTCCGATCATTTCAACTAATCCAATTTAGTTCCCAATTATGAATCATTGTCCTTAGGACACAACTTAATTATAAGTGGTAATCACGGCCCCACCGAGCAATTTTCTTAGATTTAGTGGCATCACGGCCCCACTCGGCAATATTATATGTAGTGGCATCACGGCCCCACTCGGCAATGCTATATGTAGTGGCATCACGGCCCCACTCGGCATGTAGTGGCATCACGGCCCCACTCGGCAATGCTATATGTAGTGGCATCACGGCCCCACTCGGCATGTAGTGGCATCACGGCATGTGCTATATGTAGTGGCATCACGGCCCCACTCGGCATGTAGTGGCATCACGGCCCCACTCGGCAATGCTATATGTAGTGGTATCACGGCCCCACTCGGCATGTAGTGGCATCACGGCCCCACTCGGCAATGTTATATGTAGTGGTATCACGGCCCCACTCGGCAACTTTTTCAATATATTGGCATTATCAACCGATGCCCGGTTATTCTTCAAGTAATAACCAAAGATTGTTCAATTTAGGAATAAATCCTAAAATCACTAATAAATCAATTTCTCACAAATTAAGCCTCGAATAAATAAACGAACCACACCATGACAATCAGCATGAAATTCCGGTCATCGGCCATCTCAAACTTAATTTCCGAAAAATAATTAATTAATTAATTAATTTCGAAAATTAATTATTTAATATTAAAAATTCTGTTTAGCTCAAAATAAGGTCCAATTAAGTAAACAGACTTCACCACGGTCATTAGCAAAATTTTCCGGTCATTGGCCATCCCAGTTAAATTTTCAAGAAATAAATAATTATTTAATTAATTTCGAAAATTGATTAATATTAAAAATTCGATTTAGCTCAAATTAAAGCCCGATTAAATAAACGGACTTAATATTACGATCATAAGCATAATATTCCGGTTCCAGACCATCTCCCTTGAATTTTCGGAAAATAAATAATTATTTAATTTAATTTCGAAAATTAATATTTAATTGTCAAAAATCTCACTTAGGCCCGAATCATCAAATTGAAGCCCGATTAGGGGTCGGAAAATCCCCGAGATACTTCCAATAAATAGTAGACCAAGTCTACTTGCTAATTGCGCAATCAATTTATTTAAATCGCATCACAATTGACTAATAATTGCTAATTTACTCTAATCTAACAACCTAAACATAATTAATTAAATCTAAACCAACCTTAAGCATAATTAGCCAACTAATCCAAGATTAGTGAGATTACTCACCAAATCGCGCGCAAATCGGATCAATCCGACGGCGGCGACGCGAGGAACGATTCTTCCCAAAGCGGGTCTCGGGTTCGGGGTCGGGAAACGGCCCAAAACGGGCCAAAACCCAGCTGGAACCCATTTTGGGTTTCTGCCCTCGATGGCTGGTTGGAGCAAATCCGGGGCTGGTTGGGGCGGCCAAGGGCGAATGGCGAGGAAGCTTCGGTGGGTCGAGGTGACGGCGCATGGTGGCCGGAGGAGGTCGGCGGCGGCCGTAGGTGGCCAATCCGCGGCGAACGAGGGGGGCTAAACGAACGGGACTCCACGGTGGTACGAGTGGAGGCCAACGACACACGGCCAGCGAGCGGCTAGGGAGGACGAAACGGCGGCGAACGGCGGTGTGCGGCGGCTCCGGCGACGTCGGGCTGCTGCTCCGGCGTCCGTCCCGGATCTGCTGGGTTCGAAGTCTTCAAGGCACACCGAAGGAGAAAAGAGACGGCCGAACAGCAGGGGGAGAGGCGGAGGGTGCGCGCGCGAGGTGCGGCCGGCGGAGCGGCGGCGGCTCCGGCTCCGGTGGGCGCGCGACGGGGACTTCGAGTAATTGCTGCTTCAACTTACCGTTCGGTCTTCTTCCTTCCATGGTGTTTTGAAGAAAAAGAAGATGTAAAGGGGGAGGAGTTCGTCGACGGGAGGAGAGAAGGGAGGAAGAAAACTCAATTTTTCTCTTTTTCTCTCTCACTCTCTCTCTCTCTTAGGTCAGCCATACGTGGGCCACTATGGGCTGTCCTCCACCAACCATTTTCCTTGCCAAAATTGCCCATTCTAGAAGACTTTGGGTAATTTAAAATATTGGGTCCATGGTCATACGAATTTTGCCAAGTTTCCATTCCAATTGAGCCCTAATTCCTCTTGAATTAAATCAAATTGACCCCCATTAATTTATTCAATGCTTCAATTGAATATTCTCCTCATCCAATAGCTCGTCTCGCATCTCAATTTTGTATTCCATTTTAATCCCCAGCTCCAATTGCATAGAAATGGCTTGATTAATTCAATTGAAATTAAGACCGAAAATTCTGGATGTCACAACTCTTCCCCTCTTATAAAAATTTCGTCCTCGAAATTTAAACTTTTACCAATCCTTATACAAAAGGTGGAGGTATTGTCGTCTCATCGAGTCTCACTTTTTCCCACGCTAATCCTTCGGTCTCATGGTGTTGTCTGACCATTTTGACCAAGGAGATCATCTTGGTACACAAACTCTGCTCTTTCTGAACCAACAACTGAACTGAGCTTCTCACAAGACACTCTGTCATCCACATCTGATCTCTTTTTCTTGACTCCTTAATAAACCTTTGAACCTCAGCGATTCAAAATTTCTGATAATTCTGAGCAGTCTTTACTCTGACACTGATCTGACAACTGTAAACACTGATTTCTGAGCTGACTCTGGGCTTGCGATTTTCTGATTTCTGATCTCATCTCAACCAACTGAAATCCTGTACACTCTGTTTTGCACTGATTAAAAAGAAACTATCTGACTGATCTGCTGAAACTAGGAACCTCTGGTCAATATCTGATAGAACTCGGGCACTGATCTTGGTAACTGCAATCACTGACTACCGTACTGTCTTTGGCCTGAAATCTTCTTCACTTTTTTTTTTTTTTTTTTTTTTTTTTTTTTTACCACTGAAATTCTGTACCCTTTGCTATACACTGCTTAATAAAGAATCCTCTCAAACTTTGCCAAATTTATAATCTCTGATCTAGATTCGAAATATAATTCATCATCGACGCTCCATGTCGGTGAACTATCCGAGACACACACACTTCAGTATACCCATTCTGTGACAAGATAGGATCTTCAATTTCTGAATTCGAATTTAGATTGGCGGTTAATTTCACTCCGACACGCTCTTAGTGTAACCTAGGCTACTGGGTAGTATTCAGAGCTTTTTAGGACAAACGACCCGTGGTCGATTTTCTTCGAGCCACAATGAACCCACTCGACCCACTGGGGACTCTCGATTGTCGTGAAAATCTCAAAGATTCAAATACGAACACAGGGCGCCAAAACGATAGAAACGTCAAATTAGTGTCGGTCGATGAGAATTTTCCAATTTAGTGGAGTCACCCACGATCGGTCATTCATCTCAGTCGAACCGATCTATCTTTGATTTCAAATCAATTTTATACTGTGCCGCAATGATCCCTAAAGATGAGCACAGTCGAGAAGTCGATCCATGGTCGAATTCTCAAGTCTATTTGCCTTAAAGTCCTTAATAACTCACCCAGCTAGTCTAGTTATCTCATGAGTGGCCAACTCAGAGAAAAACACTATAGCCACGTCGATGAAATGCCCAATTTATCTAATCGAAATCAGAGTCCAAAAATCTGGATATCACACACTCAAAACAAGATCTACTCATACTGTACCAAAGTTGACCAACTCCATATATCGATCAACTATTATCATCAAATGGTATCAGTAATCCCCTAAATCCTTAGTAAGCCTATCACAATGTTCCATTGTGATATATTTCCATTTCCACTTGGCACTCTCAAGTGATGGTAAAATTCTCCCGGTTCGCATCCCACTTACTGACACTTCTGACGCTTGTAACCTGCTCAGCGATATCTATTTCCATATCAGTTTACAAATCTAGCCGATGCCGATTCTGATTTACTTGCACCATCTGGTCAAAACCGCAATACTATAGTGAACTTCTAACAAGATCCTTTCCCTGAGTGCTACACTGTCAAGTGTATTCAATCACTCATAGAACCTAAACGTTCCATCTTCAAAAGTCTTAAAATCAGGTTCTTTCTTGCCAGTATCGTCTTATAAGATCTCTGAACATCTCTGTCTGTCAACTAGGCGATGATTCCAACTTGAACATTTGGCTCAATTTTGAGGGCGGCTATAAAATTTAAAAGGTAGCCTGCCTCAATTTTGAAAACCAAATTTCGAACCATTTTCAATTAAAGTCTATACTTTAGCCAGTCTATGCACAATTGAAGGCTCTTAGCTCAACACATCAATCACTCGATTCGTTCCTTCAAGGTGATAATCTTGTCCTCCAAGGTGATAACCTTATCACTATTATAGTTCTGCCAAAATTCTGATTTACGACACCGTTTCATATTCAATTTGTTAGGTCTCAACTGGCTGGACGATGATGCAACAATCTTCTCATGTTGTATCAATACATACCCAGTCCTTTACAAGACACATCACTAAATACTTCATGCTTTTCAAAACCAAATGAAGAGTTTAGCACAAGTACGATAGTCAGTTCTTACTTAAGCTCTGGAAACTATCCTCGTACTTGTCTATGCCAATGAATTTCTCTTCTTTCTCAAGAGGTCAAGCCCATGATGATACTGATGCTGAAAATTCTTTCACAAACCTTCCGTAGTAATCTGTCCAATCCCCACAACTTCTGATCTCTGACATTGATGTCAATCTCGGTCCATTAACAACTGCTTGGATCTTGGCTGGGTCCATGAAGATTCCTTTACCTGTAACCACACGACCATTCTTAGGGGCATTTCGTGATTCTCAACACTTAATGAACACCTTATAATGTCGCTACACCACACGATCACCATTGATCTAGATATTCTTTGAACACTCAATTTGTCAATTCCATGACAGCAACTGGGGTGTTCACCAGGCCAATCGATCTTACAATACTCTCGTAAAGATCATATCAAGTACGAACAGCTGTCTTTCGTACAACCTCCATCCTGGTTCTCAACTGACAATAACTTGTCCTCAAGTCGATCCTTGAAGGCATCCACACTCTTTATAACAAGTCACCCAATTCGTCGATCTTTGACAATGAACACTTATCATTGATTGTCACTTGATTGGGTCGACTATAGTTGATGCATAATTACAACGAACCATCTTTCTTTCTCTTTTCACAAAAATGATGATTCCTAAAGTGATGCACTGATATGTATGAATTCCTCATTCATCAATCCTCACATCTACACCATTGGCTCTATCAATTCAGGCAACAATAACCGGTAAGAAACTTTAGAGAATAGTTATGTTCCGGTTGTTAGCTCAATCGTAAATTCTATCTCTTTCTCTGGCGACAGTCTGACTGTCCTTCTGGCAACACTTCCAGGAATTCTTAGACTACTGAGGAGTCCTCAATTTTCAATTCTTCAATCTATCTTATTTTTGACAATCGTCAAGTAACTTAGGCAACCTCCGTCTAACAAACGGATTGCCTCAAGTGACAAGGTTAAAGAAGTCGAGGACCCTTCTCGACTCTCAATAAAACTCAGCACTTCTACCTGCTCCCGGAATGAACTCGTTTACTCAATTATAACAATTCATCAACACAAGATGCTCCAGAGCCAATTCTTTCCACACTTGACGATAGAGTTGTAGACCAACAGCCAATCGAGTACAACTTTAGCCAGTGGTTCTTCTCTTACCACCTTAACACACATATTGAAATTCCACAACTTAATCTCTGAAACTCTGAGGCACCATTCTGATAAAAATTACTTCAAGACATCGTTCCTCTATTCGGTGCATGGTCGATTTCATTCCTGTTCCCTTTGCCATCTTGCTGGCGTTCTAACGGTAGTAACAGTGTTGGTGTTCTTCTTAAACCCCAACCGATAGTCCCTCACTTGATGGCCGTGCTCACTGCCATCGAAGCATGTTCTAGTCATTCTCAAACACAAGATTAATCCATGCATTCCTTTCATACTTTCGGCACTCGCCTAATGAGTCCTGTCCTCAAAATACATGAGATTGATCCATACCATCTTCCATGTAACATATCTTCCACGGAACAACATGTTCCATTTGTCTAAATACTGACTTGACTATGCCGCCCTTCCTATTGAGTGGAATAGAATATCATTCTCTCAACATCAGTCTTTACCCTTTACCCTGACCGAATTCCCAATCTGCTTGCATTGAATCTTGACTCAGATATCGAAATATATTCCCTGATCATCCTTCCAGGTTGGACCTCAGCAAGGTAGCAACAACAGCAATAATTTGATTCTGACCTTACAGGCTCATCCAGATCCCAAGAAATACTTGCATCAGAACGATCCTATCGAGCTTAGGATCATTCGACGCTGCTATACTAGTACCAACCTGCAGTGGTACTCTTACACTCAAGCTGGCCAGAGCCGACACTCTGCCACAACCACCTCGGGTATTGACCTTTGTCAGTGCATTATCCCGAGTCACAAAGGACATTGTCCTCTTACTAGGAGTTCTCAGCTCCTGCTCGCTCATGGTTCAGTCTTTACACTGAAACCCGTCTTCCACATCCACACTCGATTAGAAGATGAGCGATCCTCACACAACAAACAATTCTAGCACACAACTAACACAGACATGCACCAGCATGAATTTAAAGGCCATCCTACTAACTATCCCATGGTCAACGCTCCTTATCACTCCAATCTTCAACCTCGCTCTGATACCACTTAAACTGGATGTCACGCCCCGATCCTCAGGCACGCACACATCCTTCTCCACTTGGTCGATTTTTTAATGCGATATCCCAGGACTAGTATCGCCGACCCTTTCAATTTATTTAAGCACATGCGGAAGCAGTTAAAATCCCCAGACAATAAAACGATGGGATAGAAAAGCAGGGCCATATTTTTCATATTGAAACTTATAACCAAACTTTTATACAAAACACAAATCACTTCATAACTATTCACATCAAAATGGAGATCTCAAAAGAAGGTAGAATCTCAATCCATCTGGGCCGTACTCAAGGCCCCTCTTAGGATTATCTTCTTCTTCCAAAAATCCTTCTACTCAAGTTTCATCTCCGAGTTCTCCTTCTCAGACTCCTCCTCATCAGCTCCTCATCGGGTCCTGAAATGTTTTTCCCCAAACTGGGATGAGACTACGTCTCAGCGAGTTCTACCCCACTAAGCCCGATTAGTAAACCATTATACTATAGGCTGCCTATACACGCATAGGGCAGAAGACGTACCTTGGCCTCATATCCCACCAAGCAAGTCGGTACAATTCATAATAGGCACCCAAGCAATCATATCACGGATCGACGCATCGATCAAACCATCCTAGTCGATCACAAGCCAACAAGACCACTCACGGTCATTCCCATCAGTCAATCAATTCGCAACATCCAACCCAAGGCAATGAATCACATCAAGTCACACTCGAGATCGAATCATCGATCAATCGACCTAGTCGATTACCGTCAATCGACCATCTCATGGTCATTCCCAATCAATCAATCAATTCACGACGTCAAATCAAAGCAACGATCAATCGACCTAGTCGATTACATGTCAACATGACCACTTCCGATCATTTCAACTAATCCAATTTAGTTCCCAATTATGAATCATTGTCCTTAGGACACAACTTAATTATAAGTGGTAATCACGGCCCCACCGAGCAATTTTCTTAGATTTAGTGGCTTAGATTTATATGTAGTGGCATCACGGCCCCACTCGGCAATATTATATGTAGTGGCATCACGGCCCCACTCGGCAATGCTATATGTAGTGGCATCACGTGGCATGTAGTGGCATCACGGCCCCACTCGGCAATGCTATATGTAGTGGCATCACGGCCCCACTCGGCATGTAGTGGCATCACGCCCCACTCGGCATGTATATGTGTGGCATCACGGCCCCACTCGGCATGTAGTGGCATCATGGCAATGCTATATGTAGTGGCATCACGGCCCCACTCGGCATGTAGTGGCATCACGGCCCCACTCGGCAATGCTATATGTAGTGGTATCACGGCCCCACTCGGCATGTAGTGGCATCACGGCCCCACTCGGCATGTAGTGGCATCACGGCCCCACTCGGCAATGCTATATGTAGTGGCATCATGGCCCCACGCGGCAACTTTTTCAATATATTGGCATTATCAACCGATGCTCGGTTATTCTTCAAGTAATCACCAAAGATCATTCAATTTAGGAATAAATCCTAAAATCACTAATAAATCAATTTCTCACAAATCAAGCCTTGAATAAATAAACGAACCACACCATGACAATCAGCATGAAATTCCGGTCATCGGCCATCTCAAACTTAATTTCCGAAAAATAATTAATTAATTAATTAATTTCGAAAATTAATTATTTAATATTAAAAATTCTGTTTAGCTCAAAATAAGGTCCAATTAATTAAACAGACTTCACCACGGTCATTAGCAAAATTTTCCGGTCATTGGCCATCCCAGTTAAATTTTCAAGAAATAAATAATTATTTAATTAATTTCGAAAATTGATTAATATTAAAAATTCGATTTAGCTCAAATTAAAGCCCGATTAAATAAACGGACTTCGCCACGATCATAAGCATAATATTCCGGTTCCAGACCATCTCCCTTGAATTTTCGGAAAATAAATAATTATTTAATTTAATTCCGAAAATTAATATTTAATTGTCAAAAATCTCACTTAGGCCCGAATCATCAAATTGAAGCCCGATTAGAGGTCGGAAAATTCCCGAGACACTTCCAATAAATAGTAGACCAAGTCTACTTGCTAATTGCGCAATCAATTTATTTAAATCGCATCACAATTGACTAATAATTGCTAATTTACTCTAATCTAACAACCTAAACATAATTAGTTAAATCTAAACCAACCTTAAGCATAATTAGCCAACTAATCCAAGATTAGTGAGATTACTCACCAAATCGCGCGCAAATCGGATCAATCCGACGGCGGCGACGCGAGGAACGATTCTTCCCAAAGCGGGTCTCGGGTTCGGGGCCGGGAAACGGCCCAAAACGGGCCAAAACCAGCTGGAAACCCATTTCGTGGGTTTCTGCCCATGGCTGGTTGGAGCAAATCCGACGGCCAAAACGGCGAGGGGAGGCCGGCGAATGGCGAGGGAAGCTTCGGCGGGTCGAGGTGACGGCGCACGGTGGCCGGAGGAGGTCAAGCGGCGGCCGTAGGTGGCCGATCCGCGGCCTGAGCTAGTCGAACAGCTCCCTGGGTGTACGAGTGGAGGCCAACGACACACGGCCAGCAGCGGCGCGGGAGGACGACAACTCGGCAGTGAACGGCGGCGTGCGACGGCTCCCGGCGACGCCGGCTGCTGCTCCGGCGTCCGTCCCAGATCTGCTGGGGTTCGAAGTCTTCAAGGCACACCGAAGGAGAAAAGAGACGGCCGAACAGCAGGGGGAGAGGCGGAGGGCACGCGGCGAGGTGCGGCCGACCGGGGAGCAGCGGCGGTGGCTCCGGCTCCGGTGGGCGACGATTCCGACTTCAGCAGACCTTCAGCAGCTGTTGAGGTCTTCTTCGGCTTCCATGGTGTTTTGAAGAAAAAGAAGGAGATGGGGGAGGAGTTCCGTCGACGAAGGAGGAGAGAAGGGAGGAAGAAAACTCAATTTTTTCTTTCTTTTCTCTCACCCTCTCTCTCTCTCTTAGGTCAGCCGAACCAGCTGTCTCCCACTCCCTTTTCCTTGCCAAAAATGTCCCTTCTAGAAGCTTTAGATAGGCCAAAATGTGGGGGTAAGTGTGGCATACGAATTTTGCCAAGTTTTCATTCCAATTGAGTCCTAATTCCTCTTAAATTGAATCAAATTGACCCCCATTAATTTATTCAATGCTTCAATTGAATACTCTCCTCATCCAATAGCTCGTCTCGCATCTCAATTTTGTATTCCATTTTAATCCCCGGCTCCAATTGCATAGAAATGACTTGATTAATTCAATTGAAATTAAGACCGAAAATTCTGGATGTCACAGATAATCTTTTTCTACGTGGCCATATCTTTTACAAAAGCGGCATTGTTTTTTATTTTTAAACCAACAATCCTTCTCCAAATGATTTGTTTTCTTGCAAATATCACAAGGTGGATAATTTTCTTTTTTTTATAATTTCTCCTCCTCTTTTGTTTTCCAATGAGCTCATTCCATCATTTTTAGTTTGTTGAGACCGTATATTTACTTTAGACTGAAAGGCACTTTCGACCGAATCTTCATCTTGTGCCATTAGTCTTTTCTCATATGCTTCTAGAGAGCCAATTAATTCACTTATTGATAGGGTCGTCAAGTCTTTAGTTCCTTCTATAGTTGTAACTATGGAGTTGTATTTTTTGGTAAGTGACACCAATATTTTCTCAACAACCCTTTGATCGGTTATCCCATCTCCATAGGCTCTCATTTGATTAACGAGTTCCTTTAATTTTCCACAATATTCTTGTACGGTCTCATAATTTTTCATTTTAGAATTCTCAAAATCTCTTCTTAGAGTTTGAAGGCGAATAGTGCATACCTTTTCCGATCCTTGAAATTCTTCTCGTAGTATATCCCAAGCCTCTTTTGCAGTCCTTGCTCCAATAATTCTTGGAAATACGGTTTCCGAGAGTGCTTGTTGGATAAAATATAATGCCCTTGCATCCTTTTGTAGTTGATCCTTCGAAATACTTGCACCTTCTGGCGGAGCCTCGCAACCTTTTTTCCACGATGTCCCATAAGTCTTGGGCCATCAAGAATGTAGTCATTTTTATACTTCAAAAGTCATAGTTGTTCCCATCAAAAATGGGAATGGGAAATGAGGATGAGGTAGAATTGGCCATGGTTTAGTTAGTGGGTATTTGGAAAGGGTAGTTTTAGGAATGGGTAGGTAGGACAAACGCCCAATACCAACCAAAGACATGGCTCTGATACCACTGTTGGTAATTTTGCGGAAGCGTGTGTGTGTGCAAGTGTGTATGTGTAAAATATGGGTTACAAAGGCAAGGGTGTATGGGTTAAAAAAGCAGAACTTTTATTATGAAAGTAAGTATTACAAAGGAAGGAGTGGTTTTGGTTTTTTCTACAACTTAAAACACACACACAACCCCCATTTATAGGCATGTCACCGCCATACTCCACCGACATTGAGAACTTCTAGGTGCTTCTCCATTTTTCTGTATTATTCTATTCTTTGCAACTCCCAGCCACTTTTGTTGACTTTTCAACCAATTTCCAGCTGGCTTTCTTCCTTCATACGTAGAGTAGTCTAGGGAGTTCTAGAGTTTTCACAAAATGAATCATATTTTAACATATACAAACTTTTCAGACTATGAATTAATTTAACTGTTCTGAATCGAATACATCACATAAACCAACCCAAGGAAATCTCAAAGGCTCCAGCTTTTCCAGCATCTCTTGAATGATGATTAATTCTATATCAACGTCTTCCGTCAAGAACAAAATGATGTAGATATACTAAAGATGTTCATTAACAAATACCATTAAGAAATACGATGACCATGTGGTATAGACACATAGATTGGAAGCTCCACATGGAAAAAGAAAAAGAAGACACCGAGTGGAAAAGTAAATCAGATTTTGGTAGCTACAGAGAACAAGCTTAACAAAAATGAAAAAGAGCAAGTTCCTTGATATAAATAGGATTTTTTAAACCTTTCTTGTATCGTGTTCATAGCCCTGAGACAAAATCTGTATAGCGTGTGGTTGCTACAATAAGGACCACACCTCATGACACTCTTAGCGACCAGTTGAACTTGGCTAATGAAAATTCGTCTAAGTTCGTATTAACAGAGGGTCTTTCAGTAGATAAACCGCAAAAGACAGTCCTGCACAGGTTATCAAAGCCACTCACCATACCCCAGGAAAGACCTTCAGAGGACTCGTATCCAGACATTTCTCCTTATTGCCACACCAATGCCATAGCCGTGATCCTAGAGAGAGATCGAACGATATATGAGTTAAAAGGTACAAATAGTTAATGACAATATCAGCGGTTCTATTAACTGGAACACAAAAGCAACTAATTTCAAACGACAGATGATTGTAACAATAAAAGCAATGCAACAAGTTTGTCCACATAAACAGACTGTAATCAGTTCGGTTAAGTTGCATTTTCTTCATATCTCCTGTAAATACTAAGGATCAACAGCAATGATGACAAAGCATTCAATTCCAAGAGTAGCCAAACAAGACAACTTAGAATAATTATAACAATATATCGAAATCACGGGCTTTCAAAATTCTCTTCTTTCCTTGGCCTCCGGACGGGCAGAAGTATGCCGCAATTACGCAGTGCACGATCGAAGACAGTTTCGACATTCTTTACAACTATGCCGAGTTGCTGCCTACGAAAGCTCAAAGCTTCGGCCGAGCCGCCTCTATTCATGGCACTTGCTTCCAAGTTCTAACGCTGGCCAAGAGCTCGTCATGCCAATTTCAAAAGCCAGCAGCCAGAAAAGTCTGACTAACAAAGCCTACTCAAGCAGCTCCGAACTCGGCACAAACGCACGACCAAAATCGACACAGTACAATCCGATGCAACGCACCATGCGACGACGCTGGAGACGTGGACGGCCCAAGTAGGCAAGGACAGCGCGTTGGCGGGCTCATCGAGCTGGAGGGAAGGACCGACGAGTGCGGCCGACGCAGGGCCCACCAGTGGCGGGGCCAAGCAGCAGCAGCAGCAGCAGCAGCAGCAGCCGCCGCCGGCGGCTGCTCCTCCGAGCAGGCTCGCCACCGCCACCGCCGCCGCCTGCAAGACTCGCGCGGTGGCCGCGGAAGGGCCTGGCGAGGGGGCGGTTAGCGCGGAGGCAAGGAGGCGAGCTATCCGGCGGAAGGCGGGCGAGAGCGAGAGGAGTAGCGGTTGATTTCGCTATCATTGCTTCGGGAAGATGAAGCAGAGTGCAGGGAAGTTTTCTGGTTCTATTACTTTGGTAAAATATGGATACTTTTTTTATTTTTAATTTTTTATAACTACATTGTAAATTTAAAATTTATCAAGAAAATATTATTGAACTAATAAACCTTTTAAAAAATTACAAATCCTCAAATTGGTACAATGAAACTTTTATGTTAACTCCATTTAATTTGACTAACAAAAAATAGTATAGAGGTAATATAAATAATATTGTTCTGATTCAAATATGGATTTTTACTGCAAATTTTATTTATATTATATTAAAAATAAGCAAAATTTAAAGATAATTTATTAAAAAAAAAAAAAAAAAGAGTGAAGGAAATGTAGGCAGGGGTTAGCAACTCTCCCCAATGTGTCGCTACCCCACCTCGTTGAGAAGGGTTGATGATAGTGAGGTAGGCCCTCACCTATGATCGTCAAGGGTAGCCAACCCTTGGCTCGGGCTCCGCGAACCCCACAAACCATTTTCACCCATAGGTGATGGACTGCAGCCTTATTTTTTTTTATTTTTCTTTTTTGTATTTTTTTAAGTTTGCTTATTTTAATATAATTTAAATAAATTTTTTATTAAAAAAAAATTTAGACCAAAAGGATCTCATTTTTGTCTTATATTTCATGTGTTGGTCACATTACCATCACATAAGAGAAAGAAAACAATAAAAAAAATTAACGTTAACATTTTCTATTAGCTGAATTGGAATGAACTAAGAAAAGAACTTGATGGTAAAAATGTTAGGATATGATTGCACTTTCATCACGAGTCTATTTCGACAATTCATCATACATGACGCTTTAGATTATATTCTAAATACAAAGTGGCTTTTCTTGTGAAATTGAAGTCTAATGTGATAAATTCTTGTGAAATTGAAGTCTAATGTGATAAATTCTTCGTCCGACTTGGCAAGGGCTAGCAAAATGAAAGCTTCTGTTTTTTTGGAAGATTCTCTCTCTCTCTCTCTCTCTCTCTCTCTCTCTCTCTCTCTCTCTCTCATAGTTCGACGACTTTGACAACGTTGCTCCTTCTCTGTAGTCCATTGTCACGCTTCTCTATTCATCCGCTTGCTTTGAGAGCTCGAGATTGGCAATGGGACACTTGTTCTTTTGAATACAAACCCTCTCCCTCACTTTAGATCTATAAACAGAGACAGATAACTTCTCACTCATTGACTTCATCTTACTAGCGAGTCTTATAAGATATTATATAACAAGGGTGTGTTTGGTAATCATTTTGCTCTCAAGAATAATTTTTAATTAGAAATGATTCTTTTTTATTCTATTTTCAGAATTAATTTCTAAACATTTGAAGGCATTTGATAACTATCCAAAATTTTTATTCTCGAAATGGAATTACGTTTGGTACCTTCCTCAAAATTTCTAATTCAAACCATTTTTCAAAAGTTTTTAAATAATTTTATTGCTTTTAAAAAAAGTTTATTCTTCTCTTTCATTTCTCTTCTTCTTCACGCTTTGACTGGTTGCCGGCCTTGGGATGACTAGCGGTGGGCTAGACGAGGGCCAATGACCTCGCCGATAGCTGGGCAAGTCTCAACCAAGCCTTGGTTAGGTGAGGAGCCTCACCAAATCCTCACCCAACTAGGCACTCGCTGGACCTCGTCCAAGCGATCGCTGGCAGTGGACAACAGCAGCGGTGGTGACCAGTGGTGGCTATAGTGGAAGAAGAGATAAAGGAGAACAAGAAGAAGAGAAGAAGAAGAAGAAGAAGAAGAAATTTAGGTTTGCTTGATTCTAGAATTGTTCTCGAGAACAAAGAAGCAATTTTTTTTTACTCCTTGATTATGTTCCAAATCTATTCCCGAGAATAAAAAATTTATCAAACGGATTTTTATTCCAAATCCATTACCGAAAACAAAAGAATATGATTTGTTACTATTTGGTAAATTGTCAAACGTGCCCTAAATTACTGCCACACCGAATTATTTGACGGGAAAAATTATTCATAACACTCAAGTTAACAATTCTTAATAGATGCATCATTCAAGCAAGCAAAAAAAAAAAAAAATAGTCAAAATATTAAAGTAAGTATCATATGAAAATTATGATACTTGAGTGTTCTTACCTTTAAATTCTCTGAAGAATTTTATCGACCAAATTCCAAGATCTCTAATAAGCATTCAAGGCATAGTCAGACAATTCTACAACTGCAGTTCGCAACTGTGCATAGGTTTTCTACAAAATATCGATATCAGAGTTGGAAGAGAATATATAAATCCTATTCTCAAAAATATTCCATGTCCGTAATGCATGTGTTGGTCTTAGCAAACACATTTTCCATGTGAAGTAGATAAATTGTCCCAACCAAAGAATACACATAAAGCCAACCCATGCCACAGCTGCGATTCCAGCTCTTTCATGGGTAATATGAACTTTTCCATCCTCATTCAACATCAATATTATCAATGAATAAGTTGTTGCTGCAAAAATTAAGAACAATCACATAACAAACAAGGTGAGTTTGGTGAACATCAAGAGGATATGCCACTTATGAGAATTATAATTACAGTATCCACATAACTATAAATTTTTCCAATTGCAACACAGCATGCTTTCTCACGTCACTTATTGTAATGAGAATTATAATTACAGTAAATAACATAAAAAAAAAAAACATACTATATTGCAATTGGTAAAAAACTTATACTCCTGTGGATACTGTAATTATAATTCTTATAAGTGGCATACCCTTAAGCAGGCAAATGTGCATCAAACTCACCATTATCATGTGTTTGGCTCTAATTTTTTTGCAGCAGCAACTTATTCATTACTAATATCGATGTTAAACGAGGATGTAAAAATTCATATAACCCATGAAAGAGCTAGAATGGCAGTTGTGGCATGAGTTGGCTTTATGGTACTCTTTTGTTGGAGCAATCTTCATGTGGAAAATGTGTTGCTAAGACCAGCACGTGCACTATGGATGGAATATTTTTTAAAATAGGATTTATATATTCTCTTCCAACTTTGATACTCATTTTGTTGAAATCCTATGCGAAGCTGCGAACTGCAGTTGTAGGATTGTCTGGCTATGCCTTTGCTGGTTACTAGACATGTTGGAATTTCGTCAATTAAGTTCTTTAGAGAATCTCGGGATAAGGATACTCAACTATCATAATTTTTATATTGCACTCACTTAAATATTTATGTGGAATACTCCACATAAACAAGGATCGCCGCCCCCTATATGTCTTTTTCCCATGCGCAAGCTCCAAAAGTCGATGAGATTGCCATCCAAGCCTGCAAACTAGAGGATCAAAGTCGATATCATTGTGAGCATTTCCGAGGAAGATCTGCTTCACTGGTCGGTCGCCCTTCTCCGAGCCCAAAGCATGACGAGGGAAAAGCCCATCAAAGACATCATCACAGTCTGCACACCATAGGAAAAAAGGAAAGGCTGCTCGTCAAATATCTGCACGCATCATCAGACATGCAGGCTGCAGGAATTCTTCGATCAAAGAGGGCCGCCACAAAGGCATGACTTTTAATTGGCTACAGAATTATTCCTCTTATACAGTTGCATTCCGTATAATAATATAGAAGAAAACCTCTCATGAAAAGGAATTGACAAATAAAAAAATTCAAAAGTGCTCCGAAATCTAACTTGACCTCCCCTGTTTTCGGGGTTGTTTATGCTGTCGGCACTCAAATGCAAAAAGGGCTAGTGTGGTCGAGCCTAAAAGTAAGGAGATCTTAAGCATATAGTTTAAATGAACACGCAAATTACTAAAGGTGTCGCGACCTACCCTCGGGGGAGGGAATAGGTTTAGGGGTATTGCCTAAAAGGCGGACTTAAGGCCCATGATTAGGCACGGGCTCTCCCAAGCTCATACCTCGCGTGATATTGGGGTATTATTAAGAATTTCACAAAAATGAGTCGCCACTAACCTATTGGAGTTGGCTAGAACTCAAGTGAGGCATGAGAGTGTACCTCACTTCCTACGCAACTAGAGAATCTAAGGTCGGGACTTTGATTACACTAATTGACCAACTAATGCTCTTTCGGTACCTAATCTTGTTCATTTTAAAATAAATGATTTTTTTTTCAGGCAGTTTGGATTAATTTTATACTTATACACTAACTTGTGAAGTGATCATGCATGTACGCAATCATTAAAATAACAATTAGCAACCAAGATCCTAATTGCAATAAATTGAGCGCGTGCAATTAAACATAATTAAATATGCAAATTAAACATGTAACATAATCAAAATATGAGCAAATAAAGGCCTAATCACACTAAGAAGACAATACATAACAATTCCTAACCAAACCCTATATTTTTTGGATTTTTGAAATTTTTAATAAAATAATAAAATAAGTTTTTTTTTTAAATTTTAATATTTTTTTTTGGGCTGGACCGGGTCCGAATCTAGTCTAATCAGACCCGGGTCTAACCCGGTTGGGGCGGGTCGGCCAAACCCGCCTGGGTTTGGCCCAGCTGGGGGTCGAGTCAATCGGCTTGCCTAAAAGACAAGGCCCGACCAGCCTTGGTCGGGCCTTCGTGTAGCAAGATTGGACCCAACCGATGGGCCCAATCTCTATTTCCCCTCACGCAGGCCCGCGACCTAAACTGACCCACAAGCCCACAAGCCCAAACTAAACCGGCCCAAACCCGGTTCGGATTAATCAAGGCCCAAGTCGGCTCCTAAACCACGACCCGATTTCTAAGAAAACCTTATCCGGATTCAACTCGGCTTCTAACCTTCTTCTCTAGGGCTTCTTGGCGGTAGTAGTGCAGATGGTGGCGGCTTGGCAACGGCGACGCAGTGAGCGGCAGCTACAGAGACGGGCAGAGATGCGACGTCACTGGTCGTAGGTGTTGGGCAAAGGCTGAGGGCTGCAATGGCGACGGCGTTACAGTGGTCTGGGTCGGAGGGTGGTGGCTTGGACAGCGTTAGGTGAGCAGCAGGTGGGTTGCGAATAGGCGAGCGATAGCACAGGCTGCAGCAACTTTGCAACTTAGGTGAAGAGGCAGGCAAGGGCGGAGGTGGTGGTTGCGGCAGCGTAGTGACTCTTGGGTAGTAGCAATGACGCGGACAGGATTGCGAGTAGTAGTGGCTCAGGCCGGCAAAGCAAAGCGGGCGGTGACGGCGGCCATCATTTGGTGGGACGGAGGCGGCAAGTGCAGGGGCTCGGCCACTAGCGGTAGAGCTTTTTCTTTCTCCCCTCTCCTCTCTGCTCTCCTTTTTCTCCTTGCTCAATGCTCTGTCCGCTGCTCTCTCGGTTTCTCGAGCTCTCTCTCTCTTTCTCTCTCTCTCTCTGTTCTCTTCTGCTCTCCTTGGTTCCCCTAGTTTTCTTTGTGTTTCTCTTCATTCCCACCCTTATGTTGATGTCCTTTTTTCTCTAGGGTTTCCTATGCGAGATGGGCAAAGGAGGAAGAGGCTAGCGTGGGTCGGGCCCAAGAGGAAACGGCTTGGGCCGTGTAGGGACAAAAAGAAAAGAGGCGGGTCAGGCCAAGGTTTGATCCAGCCCAACCCGGCCTCTCTCAATTTCATTTTTTTAATTAATAATTTTTAATTAATTTATATATAAATTTTACATTATGCATTTGAGGAAAAGTTAGGTGTCAACAACTGCCCCTCTTTGAATGTAGCCTCGAAGAGATTGCATTCAAAGATAGAAGACACCTAAATTATTTCGATGGTAGAGAGACCCTTGGTGCATAGGCACACGTCAGGTCGACGAAAAAGACTCATATTATGGAAGCGTGTTTTGTCAATAAGAGGAAGAAAATGACTTTGGGCTATAGAAGCACTCCATGTCATAAGAAGAAAGAGTGACTCCGGGTTACAGAAGCACTCCGTGTCATAAGAAGAAAGAGGGACTCCGTGCTACAGAAGCTCTCCGTGTCATAGGAAGAAGGGGAAGGACTCCAAGTTACAGAAGCTCTCCGTGTCATAGGAAGAATAATTCCGGGCTATAAAAGCTCTCCATGTTATAGGAAGAATGACTCCGGGCTACAAAAGCCCTCCATGTCATAAGAAGAAGGGGAATGACTCCGGGCTACAAAAGCTCTCCGTGTTATAAGAAGAATGAGAATGACTCCGGGCTACAAAAGCTCTCCGTGTCATAAGAAGAGAGAAAGACTCCGGGTTATAAAAACTCTCATTGTGTCATAAGAAGAGAGAAAGACTCCGGGTTACAAAAGCTCACTGTGTCATAGGAAGAGATGGAGACTTCGGGTTACAAAAACTCTCCGTGTCATAAGAAGAAAGGAAGACTTCGGGCTACAAAAGCTCTCCGTATCATAAGAAGAGAGAAAGTCTCACCGTGTAACAACGGGTTTCGACTGAGTTGAAAATACATGGTTTGAGGAAAACCCATGAACCTTTATAAATGACATGGTTTAAGTTAACCATAAACCTTTAGAGATGACATGGTTTAAGGTTGACCATGAACCTTTGGAGCCGGCGTGATTTAAGGCTAACCATGAACCCTTGGAGACGGCGTGATTTAAGACTGACTATGAACCTTTGGTTTTTCAGGGAAGCACCCGCTAACCCCTTGAAAATTGCATGGCTTCATTGAGGAATTCTGTCAAACTAGACTTGAGCAAATGTCATTAGGGGTGTCATCAAGAGACGTATTGGCAATAATGCAACATTAATTGAACAAGCTAATCAAGTTAAGTCCGATTGCTTTAAAAAAAACATTCGATGTCAATCAGTATCATGTGGCGTAAAACTATCATCTTGCTCGGGGATATATCATTAATCATTAAATTCTCTAGGAGTCAAGTTCTTATCAGAATGGCTACGAATCGTAAAAAAAGCTCATTAAGCATGCCAAACTAGAATTTCTTAGTCATAAAGGATTTCTCACACACTCTTGGTGAAATGGCTGCTTGATCCCATTTATTCGCGTGAGAAGTAACTAATTGCTAAGGGTATCTCACATAACCCATATCAAAGGCTTTCAAAAACATTCGTGATGAGCACAATCTGATCGATCAAAAAGGACTTTTGAAAGGATCGCAATATAAATTTGGTCATGGGCTTACACAAAGGGATTATTGCTTTGAGGCCAATAAATAAACATTTGTTGCTATTTTTATCGGGTTTACAAGTTGAGAACTTGAAAGATAAAACAAGATAGAATTACCTCCACTTCTTCAAGCAGTAGCTTCCTTAGGGCATTCTCATTTTTACTCAAACCATCCCAATCAAAAGAGACTTCGGAAGATGGTTATAATGTTGGTTTAAGAGAGGCTCGAAAGGCTTAAAATATTGAAGAGGGTTTTTAAGAGTTGGTGATCATCTTGGCATCATGACCAGGTCACTTGATTTTTCGAAATCATTTGGCTTTTGAAACACAGTACATCTCGAAAGTCCCTTGACTAATCATTTCTGCATGGGAGCTTTGCCCATTTTTCTAATTTTCTTTTGCACTTGCAATGATTTTTAACGCAGGCATTTGGACTTTGATAATTTTTTTCACATAAGGTGCAGCCTTTTGGCTCTTTTTCTTGATAGGCATTGGCCTTGCTTTTACCATGCACACTGATTTTTCATGCCCCCTAGTTTGTCAAATTTTTTGCTCTTTGAACTTTTGTAACCCATATGACTTTCAAGATACTTTTCACATTTTCTCGTAACTGTCAATTATATATGGTCAATTCTTATGCCTTGCCTCAGTGAAGGATGATGATCACTACTCGAGGTTTAGAAATGAATAATCAGGCCCAAATCGGTTTAAGCAATGGGAATCGGTGTTTGGATAGAGAAGAAATGTTCTTCTTCACCTTGGGATGAGTCAAGTTCTGATAAAATTTCTCTGAAGCTATCACCAAAAGATTAATATAAGTGAAAGTAATAGAATATTTCTCAATCTTTCGCTCTACAACACGACTGTAACCTTCTATGCTACCCCAATGTAGGGTCATTCTCGATAGGGGCACTTTGAAAGATCATATTTATTCTGCCTAAAGGGGTAGTAAGAATTAGTGTAATGCTTGGGATTGATGAAAGAAATGTCTTTATCATTTCGATCTTTACGCTTAATGCGAATGAATCATTTGTCTTAAGGAAGGTTGTTTTTCACTCAACTCTCAAAAGTGTTTGAAGGATGTGTTTGGGAATGGCTTACCTTTCTTCATCCTAAGCACTTCTTGTTTTGCATGGTTAACATCTCCATCTCACTCTGTCAAGATCATCTGAGTAGATCAATCTCCATAGGGAAATTTGATTCAAAATGAATAATCCTCAAAACAAGAAAACAATTTTGAGATAAATAGGGTGCTCAAAAAGTTTATAGAAATTTTTTCTTTTCTCAATTATTCATTTTTTTTTGTTTGTTTCTAGGAAAGCGCCAAAGGTTCTCTTTTGTAATGCAAATTCTCTTCTTCTTTTTTTCCTTTTCTTTTTTTACTTAAAAAAAATTGAGAAGGAGGGTATTTACCTAGGGCATGGTGACCTAGTAACCTTGTAAAGAATGTGAAAGAATATATTAGTGCAAAAATCTTTAGGGATTGAAATGTTGGAAACGATACATTATTACCATTCACTCGGTTGTATTCTTTGGGTGCTAACACTTCTTTGATTCACCCTCGTGGATATTTGTAACTCAACATTACCTTTCACTTGCATTTGCCTCTGAGTGTTTAATGTCTTCCTATCAAAGGAAAAAAAAAAAAAAAAAAAAAAAAAAAAGAATCATGTTAGACATGCTATCAAAATGAGCAATTGGAATCGACACAATTTACCCTACACGTGTTTTCGAATTTGCCTTTTTGGATACTTGGCAACTCCTTTCATTTGTCTCATCATGAAAATTGAACGAGATCGATGGGCTATTTTGGCACCTAAGGCATTTGCTTCATTTCCTTGCGATAAAGCATATAACAAAGTAGCATTTTGCCACACGAATCTCTAATGTTGATTGTAGAAAACTCTTGTAGCCAAATGTTCAAATGCTTTAATTGCCAAAATGTGCAAGGGCCCTAATGCTAGCCTTTTAGTAACATATGATGTGGCTCTTGATAAAACTCATAAAAACAATCTGGTTATGGCAATGCCCAATCTTCAAATAAAGAAATTTCCTAGAATGGAATTTAGCTTCGTTCTGCCTCTATGGAAGATTGGCGCTGACGAAGCCTCGACGCATGCTTTCTCATCGAGTTCCATGAACCCACACTTTCATCTTTTAGAAAGGGCCAATGCCGGTCTAAAATAAACTCTTCATTCTACTCGAGAAAGCGACCACATGAAGAGAGGGCCTTTAAGCAAAGCTTTCTTGAAATTGATTTTCAAAACATTATGAAGGTAGATGTAAAGGTTCATTTAAAACACTTCTAAGTTTTTTTTTTCACGAAATTGAATTCCATCATTAAAAAAAATGTGAGTTGCATGATTTACAAAAGCATCAATTGGATTCACAATCAAAACCCAAAATGGAAAACGTGATTCTTAACAAAAATAAAGACAATGATAAAATACAAGAAACTCTTGCACAAATGAAAATAAAAATCAACTCTTGTCCTAACTCTAGAATTCACTTCTTTATGTGGTCAAATGTGAAAATATCAAGGAGCATTGCGCATAACCTGCAAAAAAAGACGACAATGTCAGTACGTGAATGAGAGAAAATGATCTCTTAATGAGGTCGCTTCTTACAATAAAATCGAGGTGATGGTACATGCTCTATAGTCCTTATTACAAGGTTTTAGTATTTCGCCAAGATTTTATCATAAAAGAAAACATCATTAAAATAATCAATTTAGGGCCATCAATTGAATGTCCACTTTTATTCCAAAAGTTTCGTATGCAAAAGTGTCATTGATTTGTGATTTTATTCATAGAAAAATGAAGTAACTTCTATTTTGAGAAATTTGTACACAAATGATTTGCATTTTAGTCCCAAAATGTGAGAATAAGAGAATTTGATAAAAATGCAATTTCAATTTTTGTGCCCCAATATAAAGTCACAACTTGAAAGTTTTTTTTTTTTTTTTTTTTTCAAAATGATTTCAAGCCCATAATTAGAAATCTAAACAAAACCATGTATTTAACAAAGCCAAATCAAAGTGTTTAGAACTTGCATTCAATGTTTACTTATCAAAAGTGATTGCCAATTTTTTCAATTATAAGCATACAGCACTGAGAGCAATTGATTGATGTTCGTGAATTTCAAGATGGAAGTTCAATACAAAATGAGCAAATAAAAAAGAAAATGATACTTACAATAGGTGCTGGCCTTTGTCTCTTTTTTTTTTTTTTTTCAATTACATAGACATGCACATGGGATGTGGCTCAATTTCTACTCTATACGGCTCAAAATGGAGCCATAGGATCACCGAACTGAACCAACAAGATCGCGGTTAAGTCGTGTTACCCATGACTCCGGCTTCATCAAAGAACTGACCCGTGTCACATGATCGCGGACCAAGGTGGGGACCTCTGACATCAAGAAAGAAATTCCGAGGTTAAGATGGGTGACTCGTACTAGATGATTGTAGTCGGAGTGATATCCACCTCAACACTATCCTAAGTAATCCTATGTGGCCCAGGTCCAGTGGCAGGTTGTGCGTACTAATGTGTAGTGCAATGCAAATGATACATGCACAACAATTTATAGGCAAACAACACTCCATACATAAAAAATAAACCATACATTCCTACACCTCCCTGCAAGATAAAGGTGAGTAAACACTTCCCCTTATACCTCCCATTCTGCAAAAACATTTAACACGTTTAATATTAAGGGTGTACCTGGAATCCTTGCTGCCAAACAAATTTTTTTTTAACAAGATTAATTTTGGCCTAAGTCCTCTAAGGTTTAAAACCAAGTCTCCAATGGAGTCACCAAGCTGTCGAATTACCCTCGGGGGAGGGGGGGAGGGAGGGAGTAGGTTTAGAGGTATTGCCTAAAAGGTGGATCTAAGGCTCATGATTAGGCGCGGGCTCTTCCAAGCCCATACCTCACATGACATTGGAGTATTCTTAAAAATTTTGCAAAAAAGAGAAGCCTATTGGGGTCGATTAGAAACCAAGTGAGGTATGTTAATGTACCTCACTTCCTACGCAACCAAGGGACTTGATTACACTAATTGACCAACTAGTGTCCTTTCGATACCTAATCTTGTTCATTTTAAAGGAAATGATTTTTGTCAGGCAATTTGGATTGATTTTATACTTATCCACTAACTTGTGAAGTGATCATGTAGGTACGCAATTATTAAAATAACAATTAGCAACCAAGATCCTAATTGTAGTAAATTGAGCGCATGCAATTAAATATAATTAAATATGCAAATTAAACATGCGATATAATCAACATACGAGCAAATAAAGGCATAATCACACTAAGAAAGCAATACATAACAATTCCTATTCAAACCCTACATTTTTTGGATATTTGAAATTTTTTTATTATTTGAAAAAAAATTAAAATTATAAAAAATAATAAAATACTAATTTTTTTTTTTTTTAAAAAAAATTATCGGGCTGGACTTTGGTCTAACCCTTTCGGGGTGGGTCAATTAGACCCACTCGAGTTCGGCCGGGCTGGGGGTAGGGCCGATCGGCCCGCCCAAAAGACAAGGCCCGACTAGCCTTGGTCGGGCCTTCGTGCAGCTGGATTGGGCCCAACCGATGGGCCCAATCTCTATTTCACCCCACATAGGCCCGCGACCTAAACTAGCCCACAAGCCCAGACTAAACCGGCCCAAACCCGGTCCGGATTAATCAAGGCCCAGCTCGGCTCCTAAACCGCAACCCGATTCCTAAGAAAACCCTACTCGGATTCGACCCGACTTCTAACCTTCTTCTCTAGGGCTTCTTGGCCGTGGTAGTGTGGACGGCGGTGACTCGACAGTGGTGACACAGTGAGTGACAACTGCGGAGATGGGTGGAGGTGCGACGTCATGGGTCGCAGGCGTCGGGCAAAGGTTGAGGGCTGCAACGACGACAATGTTGTAGCAGTTTGGGTCAGAGGGTAGCGGCTCAAACGACGTAGGGTAAGCAGCAGGCGTGTCGTGGACAGGCGAGCGATAGCACGAGTTGCAGCAACTTCTCGGCTTAAGTGAAGAGGCAAGCGAGAGCGGAGGCGGTGGCTGCGGCAGCGTCACGGCTCCTAGGCAGCAGCAACAACACGGACAGGATCGCAAGCAGCAATGGCTCGGGGTCAACATTCCAACGCAACAAAGCGGGCGGTGATAGCGGCAATGTGGCTGGGACAAAGGCGGCGAGCGCAAGGGCTCAGCCACTAGCGGCGGAGCTTTTTCTTTCTCCCCTCTCCTCTTTGCTCTCTTTTTTCTCCTTGCTCGATGCTCTGTCCGCTCCTCTCTCGGTTTCTCTCTCTCTCTCTCTCTCTCTCTCTCTCTCTCTCTCTCTTTGCGTTCTCTTCTGTTCTCCTCGGTTCCCCCAGTTTTCTCCATGTTTCTCTTTGTTCCCGCCCGTGTTGTTTTGATTGTGACTTAGGTATCTAGACAATTCGTGGCCGGTGCATCTCTTGACATTTGTTATCCAGCAAACATCTCTGGTGGTTGCCCACGTTTATGAGAGAAGCTTGTCTGAACGAAGGTGTTGCCGCGTGTTTGAGCTCATTGATAGGGACAATTTTATGATCAAAGTCTCCATCTAGATACTGCTAGTAAGAACCTCACTTAGGTCGATTGATATGAGCATCGGAAGTGTCATTTGAGGCCATATATTACTAAAGCAATTCACGTCTCCTTTAATCAATGCAGATGAATCAATTGAAGGTGCACTTACTTGTGGATTTGCTTCTCCTTTCTAACCTAGTTACAGTCTTATCAGAATTCTTCTTTTCTTTAGTGCAGGTTAGGAAAAATAGTCTAATTGTCCAAGAGCCCTCTTGAGCAGCTTTTTAATGGTTCCACGTGCCCGAGGCCTCTCACTGCCCTTGATAAGCTTAGAGAATTCAAATCGGAGGTATCCCTTATTCCAAACGGTGACTAACTTGGTACTTTCTCTGGCTGCCTAGGCTAGGGAAGAAGAGGCAACACAAAATGTCCAGCTTAAGTACTACAACGGGCCTAGGCTTGGGATTACTGAGCTCGCTACAACAGCACAACAACACCAGTTGGATATTGCTCCCCTGCAACAACTGGCTCACGAGAGCTATTGCAAGCAGGTTCAAACTTATGATTGGAAATGAAGAAAATGTGGTTCGACTCTAAGCCTTAAAAATTAGTCCAACAACCTCAGTGGTATGAAAAGAAGAAAAGAAGATTTCCTTTTTGCCAGGGTAAAGAATATTACTTGCTTGATTTGTATATGTATCCATCTAGGACCCTTAGTGCAGCTTTTCATGTTTGTTCAATGCATATTGCAGTGTAAGATTGGAGACTCAGATATTCACCGGATTCATGCATGTCTCTATATTGATTACATGTGCTTATTAGTCTAAGAGCACAGGATTGTGGTATTTTGTTTTCAGATTGCAAGTTGTGATTAAAGACTTCCTCATTAAGCCATTTAGACTGCTAATATAGACTATGGGAACTAGTAAATGCTAGCATAAATGTACATTTTGTTTGCCTTCTCTTTAGTTTATGCTTGCATTCCTATGTCTTATCACATATCGGCAGTTCAAATGTCCTCAGGGACAGAGCGTTCCTTGTGAATTCATAAAAACTTACAGTCAAGAAAACCAGCAAGATTCTGAAGACCTCATGGACCTTGAAGATTCAGAGGGTTCTCGACAGAAACTAAGGGCTAAATTTGCATTTACCTTCTTATCAGCCTTCCAAGATGTTGAATTCCTTTTCAATTTGTGAGTTTCGTAGTACTTAAATAGCACGCTCACTGATGCGACTTTTCAATTAAGTATGCTTGGAACCAAAAAGGACTAGGCTTCGAACATCAAAGAGTAACAGAAATTCTGAATTGCTCCCCAAGATAATTTGGAGGTGTGACTTATCCTTTTATACGTTATGGACGTGCGGATGACATGATTCTCCTAGTCACTTTTCAAATTCTTAAGACTTCGATAGATGAGCTTTTGGCACGTTGGTTGATGGCATTGACATGGGTGGCTTGATATGAAGAGCGTGTAAAATTCGGTTTCCACGTTTACACATTGATTCGCGAATCATTTTGTAGTAACAAGAGAAAATTCACGTGTGCCCATGAGAATCCCCTTCTCCTTACTGCATGTGAGAACAAACAGCCTAGATGTAAAGTGAACCCTTCTGGGCCGGTTTTCGTTATTGTACTCACTTGAAAAAGCTAGAGAATTTGAATTGGAGTGTCCATTTTTCAAAATGGTGATTTGGCAATATCTTGTTATGAAAGCAAAAAAAAAAAAAAAAAAAAGATGTTCTGGCCTTATCTCCATTCATCGCCGGTATATCTCAAATATGAAATGACAAGACATGTTACTTTCATTTAAGTGTCTGTGGCTAACCGACCATCCTAATGACTGAGTAATGGAACTTGATAAAATGGCAAAAACAGCAACCGTAATATAACCTTTATGTCTACAGATGTCGATTTAAATTATTGACGAGTGCATCTACGTCAAAAAAATCTACTTCTCTAGTGGGGTCGTCAATTTGTCTTTTGACTACCTTTTTTAAAGTGGAAATCATGATGGCGCTTCTTGAAAACGTTCGGCCTGGAACGCAAAACACTAAAATGTCATTTGAAGTAGCCACCGTTTAAATTGTCCTCCACACATATGAATACACTGAAACACTAATAGAACTGACTTTAATTAATGTCATATGCCACCGTTTAAAATGTCATTATTATTATTTTTTAAATTTTAATTTAATTAATTTTATATTAAAATTTAAATGATACCAAAACTTCCCATTTAGAAAATTTTTTGTGTGTGTTTTGCTAAATCAGCTTGCCGGAGAGCCACGTAAGCGAGAAAATTAATATATAAAAAATGCCACGTAGGATTTTCGGTGGAGTTCGTCAGATGTGGCACTTAAGTGTCTCATTTTTCTTAAAAAAATGGCACTTAAGTACCACTTTCGGAAGTTTTGGTACTTAAGTGTCCCTTTGTATCAATTTTTGGTACTTGAAGCATTATTTTGCCACTGCATCTCTATAGTCTTTTTATGAGAACATTAGTTGTTGCTAAACAGAAGGACGGAAGCTCATTGTTTGATTCAACTTGTTAACTATGTAAAATACAATTTCTTTGTTAGAGTAAAGAGAAATCAACATCTTACCAAATATGGTTTCTATATTGAAAAAATAGTGGCCATCTAGGCTCCACCTAAGCTAATATTATGCATTACTGATTAGATAGATTACTCATATAAGATAATATTCTGTTTGCCCCGTATACCTTTCTTTTGGTTGACCATTATTTGGTTCGGTTGATTGAATTTTGTTGATATTACACCAATGAAAAAGAACACGACCAAAATAACATGTTTTTAATTTTAATGATATGAAAATCATTTACATTACTATAGATAAATTTACCAAGTACATGTAACACTGTTAAGACGAATGTGCGATCTTATCAATAGGTTAGAAATCGATTGCCACGGTTTGCTTTAAATATTATTCAATGGCAAAAGATTGAATTTTACGTTTGCGTTGGTTGACAATAGAAGCACATCTTAAATATTAAAAAATAAAATCCCGACAGTGCACTGATCAATCATAAAGGGGTCTTGCCTTTTCGGATGCTATAAGAAAATTAAATTCATATGTGCTACTTTGCTAGGGTGGTTCCCAAATTTATCCTAAATAACATTTCCTTAAGTGACCAAAAAGATAAAATGCTAAAATTCCCTTTCTAATTTAGTTATCTTCTCACATTCCACATTTTTAGCTTGCGGTTACTTTTCTTTTGTATGCTTTATTTTCCGGTTCCTCCTAAGGTCTGTGTGTAGAAAGGGCTCTGAATTTGATTTTGCTCATCACTGTGGTTGTGGGTGTAAATTTTCTTTTGAGAAATTGTACCCTATGATGCAAAATTATTCACTAACTTGCAAACAAAATCAATGCGAGAATCTATCTCTATATAATTATAAAGTAGTCCCTTTCCATTTTTTATTTTTTATTTATTTTTTTTAAAAAAAGGGACAGAACACGTGCTAGAAGTCTTCTAGCCCAAAATTCTGAGTGGAAAATTCTCATTAATCTTTTGCTGGAAGTCTTCTAGAAAATGTATTTGGAATGTAAACAGCACGTGCACGAGGCATGCATAGGGCCTTGATGACGAAAACGATGGAGATGGAGCCGGCAATGAAGACGATGGAGGCGGTGGTTGGCCTAGACGCGTCATCGATGATTCGCTGGTGAAGATAGCCAAGAGAAGTGCAGAGTTTGGGGCAGGACGGTGGCTGGATGAAGGAGGAAGAGATATAGAAAAGAGGATAGGCGTGATAAGTATTTAATTTTTAATAAATTTACTAAAAAATACACACCGTGTTAGTTAGTGACATGGCCCTTATAAACAGTTGAATAGTTTCTATATTATTCACCTCTAATTCTCAAAAGCTTTGTAGAGATTCACTACGTATTTTCTTGACAAATCGATCCTTTCCTCCAGCACTCACGGACAGAGACATTCATTAGGAATCCATCCATGCTTCACGGCTAAAGGGCAAAAATATTCATTACGTGCTAGTCCTTAATCCAGTTCCTCGTACCAGTCCATAAAATTGTTAAGTCAGACGTAACTCCCCATTATAGTTTCTAGACTATAACTTTTAAAGAAATTAAACGTTTGCCATTCTTTATTAACATTTTAAATTAGTTTACTACAAAATTAACATGGAAAATAATTGCAAGCACCAACTAACATTGCTACATAATTTCTCATTGTTGAAATACTAACGTTAAAATGACATGATTTTGCAAAGAAGTCAATGCGAGAGAATCTGAAAATAAGTGAAGAATAATAAAGGACATTAAATATTAATGCCGTTTGGTATCTAGATCCATGGAAGAGATAATAGCAAATGATCCATTAATAATTGGAGAATTAGAGTTATAATTGCTCACATGCTTGAATATTTTTCACTCCTAAAAATTTAAGCCCTAACAAAAAAGTTTTTCCAAATTAATAACTCAGTTTAGTGTAAACTCATGGCATGAAAAATTCATAGAGGCTCACAATTTTTGCCGAAGAAACCCTGTTATATGTGTGCCATTTCAATGATCAACAATTTTACACGTCTATCAATGGATAATGCCACGATAACAATTTTAAAAGAGGATTCAGTTAATGATCCTAATTTACATTATCTAATTCAAATCCAATTGGGTACGTGAGCTCAAATTCGAAATATCATTCAACACTCATTCTGAATCCCCCCCCCCTTTCCGTTTTATTCCAAATGCTTGGGTTGGTCCGTAGCCCTTTTACTTCTAGCATATATTTTTCAAATTTTGCAGTTAGTCATAATTTATAAACCTAAAGATTTTATATTTTTTTTAAAGAAAAAAATAGGAAAAGCAACACGCAGAAAAGAAAACGGTACTTCAAATGAGATTCACGTCTTCATGTCCTCAAATCTTTATCGAATCCCTTTCTCTTCGGTAACCACCTCGCAACGCCGTGGCTCACGTCCTCACGTACTTGAAATGGGCGACACCCACGTCAGGAGCCTGAGTAACCCTGCGAGGAGTCACGTAAAGACGAAAAAGAGGAACCGCCTTTAGGAGATCGTGGCTGAGAGCGAGGAGGAGATCTCTCTCTCTCTCTCTCTCTCTCTGGCGGCGCCAAGGCGGCAAAGAAGAAGGGGGCGACGTTCGTGATCGACTGCACCAAGCGGGTGGAGGACAAGATCATAGACATCGCCTTCCTCGAGAAGTTCCTCCAGGAGCGCATCAAGGTCGACGGCAAGGCCGGCACCTACAGCGACTCCGTCACCACCTCTCACGACAGGTCCAAGATCACCGTCACCTCCACCTCCGGCTAGTTCTTGTGCTTGTGGTGATGCTGCTGCTGCTGCTGCTTCATGTGCACAATGTTGCGGTTTTAGAGTATGCCCAGGATGCCTGTCGAATCGCAGTGCTTTTCTTCGAAATGGGAATAGGTGAAGGTTTATAATATGCTCGATCGCGTCGCTATATGTGCAGATGCTGCATGTTCTCGCTTTCGTTAGCTGCGATTTTAGAAGAAGATTGCATTTTGAGTTGATTTGTAGATAGGACTAGCCTCCTAGGTGGCGCACTCATGCCGTCCATCTGCGAGCGGGTGGTTAATTATGTCGTGTGCTTTGCGGCGAGTCTGGTGTTGTGGTGGGATTTCTGCACCTCACGTTGGTAAACTTTTTGCATATTTGCACTGCTGCGAATCTTTGTGCAAAATGGTCTAGCTTACGGCATGTGCTTAGATTCAAGATTGATTCATGTCCACTTCATTAATTGTTGGAACTAAATCTGACTCCGTGTTTTTACTCTTTGTTTTATGCCACGCTTTTGCAAGTCTTCGGCGCGGGCTGTCCATGGACCCACATGTTTGGAGTCGATGTTCTCAACCTCCGTCGCCGGCAATGGCCGTGGCTTGATGCTGCCAAGTCAGTTCATTCTCCTCTGTTTTAGTATACCTTTGTGCGTTTTCTATGCTGCTTTGTCAAATTTTCGAGCTGGAAATTTCTTTATCGGAATAGCTCGGTCATGGCCAGAGTATTGGCTGAAGGAGAATATTTAGTGACGGTCAGCGACTTCAGGTATCGATGTCAGACTGATAAGGATTGCGGTGTGAATCTGTGTAGTGAAGTCTTCGTCGAGCTCGTCATTGATGGTTCTGTAGAGAAGGACTTCGTTCGGAGGGAAGACGTCTTTCGGTGAAGCACCGAAAGACGCTCTCCAAAAAGTCTCGAAGAAGAAGATGCAGGGAAGAGAAAGAAATAAAAAACTGAAAATTGAAAGGGAAAATGAAAAAAATTAGGAAAGAAATCAAAATCCGATTATAATAAGGAGTCGGGTCTAGTTATAAGTCGGGCTGAAGTAGAGGTGTCAAAATCAGTCTTAAGTCCATATATGACCCATTTATGAGTTAATCATAAATGGGTCATGTATAGACGACTTACATTTTGAAAAAACTAGTTAAATGGTTCGTAAATGGGTTGGATTTAAAAATCTATTTTTAACCCAAGCCTCACATTCTCTCGTTCCCCAAAATGTTTTTTTTTTTTTTTTGTGTGTAAAAATCGAAATTAAAGTTAGTTTTTATAATTTATTTTTCCTTTTCTTTCATTTTTTCTTCCTCCTTCCTTAGTTGATGGCTGGCACGACAACGGCAGGTGACTGGCCAAGCAAGGCTCAAGCTCGCTAGATTTGGTGAGGCTGAGGCCTCAATAAGAGGCCTCAATAAAAACCGGTGAGGATTAAGCCTTGCCGATTTGGCAAGACTAGAGCTCACCGGTGTCAAGCAAGCTCGAGATAGCTCAACGCCGGCAAGTTTGATCTCGCCGATTTGGTGAGGCCAAGGCATTGTCAATGATTGGCGAGGCTCGAGCTTGCCTGCAGCCGATTGCTAATCATTGTTGTGGCTGGTGGCTAGTTGAAGAAGGAAACATAAAAAGAAGAAAAAAATTAAAAAAAATATATATTTTTTAAAATAAAATAAAGACAATTTAAAAATAGATTATTTAAAATAAAGAGAATGTTTCGAGGTAAAGAAGTCACACATCACATATTTGAGCATTGTGTTTCCTTTGAGTATTGCGATGCTCAGATCGGTAGGGACAAGCGCCTTTCCTCTAGCCGGCACTTATCGTCTCAGCTGCAACGTTTTTTAATCCACGAATGAGGAAATCACTCCACATTCAGAAACCTCGAGCTGAAGAAGATGGTGATGGGGGTATGAGTTGACGACAACACTTGAGTCCATGAAATGGCGCAAAAACCTCGAGCTAGACCGGATATAGAACAAGAATCCTCCTTCACGAGCATAAGAATGGGAAAAATTGGCTTAAAGCTGAGAAACAAGAATGATAACTTTTCAATTATTATTATTTTTTTTTTCAAAATTTATCTCTACTTCTTTAAAGCTTACCACATTGCCGTTATCGAAACGCCCATGAATAAAATGATTACAGGTAGGATGCCAGATAAAAAAAAAAGACAAAAAAAATTGAAAACGAAAGAATTGTACAAAAGAAAAAGAAGATGGGATTCAAGGTTCTGTTAAGAAAATAGCAAAAAGAGGAAAACCTATTAGCATTTTCAAAATTGGTACAACTCCAATTTGCCAAAAATTGTCAACTATAATCGACGAGGTCTTCTTCATCAAGTATATGATCGGCTAGTTCATTTTAAAAAAGAGTTTAATATGAAACTTGGGTATTTCGATTTGGGCACTAGTAAGGTGAGGGACCAGTTCCTTGTTTCGTGAAATACCCAAGTTTCATGCCTTACCTTACTAGTGCCTAAATCGAAATCCCAAGTTTCATGCCAAGTGAGAACGTGTCTGATGGATAAAAAAAGCTTTCCCAGACCGTGCTATTGCCTTCTATAGAACAAAATTGCCAAAATCCAGCAATATCGCACTTGTGCTATTACTAGTCGATAACATCTCAGCATTGACTAAATACGGAATCTGCTTTCTATCGAATATCACCAAGCTCTCATCGTACCTGATGGAGAGTACAAAAGAAGAATCAAGAAGTGGGTAATCTCGATTTGCAACCCCAAACTGGTTTCTTGTAAGGATCATCCCTGAACCAAATGCCCAAGTAGTAGTTGCTTGAGGAAGACCCACCAGTCTTGAAGATTCCTAGATCAAACACTTCATTCGATGAGACTAAAGTATTGTTGTCCCTCAAGTTCTGACCAGGCATGAGAATGTTTGTAGCCTCGGATAGCTTAAACAAACAGGTAAAGATCATGAGAAGAACATATGACTTGCTTAACTTATTGGAGAGGGAGGACAAAGGAGTTGTGGCCATCGAAGTGGAAATGTTACCTTGATTGGTTGAAGATGTAAAGCAACCATCTCTTGACATAAAGGTCATATATTCATCAGAAAAAAAAATAGAGCAATTCTCTAATGTTCTATACAAATTCCACTTGATTATATAACAAAGCTCTAATAGGTGTGGCTAATAATGAGAATCTAATATAGACACGACAACACTATAACACTTCTAATATTTTTCAAACTTCTTTCACATTGCCATAGGCATAGAACTAATAGCTATGTCCTCACTATTCCTCTATTTTATCAAATGAAATCGGATCTACCATACTCAATGGAGATATCTAATTCCCACATGGGTGTTTGAATTGCACACGTGAACTTTTTCTCTCCACCGTTTTGCATCTCCATGCCCATATTTATACCCTCCAACCATGGCCTGAATGCTGATATGTTCTCTCTAGCTTACAATCTCTCTTTGTATTCCTAAATTCATCACGAAATTAAGCTATTGAAGCTTTTTAGCATTTCGAGTTTTTGATTTCTTGTAGTTTTTAATTTGCATTGTCGTTGTCACAGAGAGGGGGAAGGGAGAGATGTTTAAAGAAAGGATCAGCAAGAAGAACCCTAAGAATCCTCAGCATTTGAAGTGCTTGAATCACATATCGACATGGTGCTGGTCCATCAAAGAGCCTGTCAACTTCTATTGCAACGTCCTCAATTTTGTTCCCATTCAAAGGCTCGGTTCCTTTGACTTCAACGACGCTTGGTGCGTATCATGCTATTGATGTGATAATAAGGCAATTGCACTGTCTTTTGAAACAAGGGTTGAATGAGAAGTGAAGAGCAAAGCTGCATTTTTTTTTTTTTTTGTAAAAATGTTATTGTCTTGACAAGATTTAAGATATGATTACTGATAATTTTCTCCTCCTTATCATTATTATTTAAAAAAAAAACTAATTACCAAAAGTGGACTTTAGAATGGGTTCCCTTCTCAAGTCAAACTCAAAGCTTGACTTGAGTATGGCCCAAACATTTAAATCTATTGATTTTTAACTCAGCTCAGTGTCCGGCCCACAACACCCTTACTTCAGTCTAGGGCCATCAAATGGGTGGATCGGATCGGGTTTGAGTCGAGTAAAAAATGATCCGACCCATATTGACCCATTTAACTCATTTTGATCAATTTTCATGTAGTGTAAATTTGATGACCCATGTTCGACTTATACCTAACTCAACCCATATTACCATTTAACTCAATTTAAGTTAATCAACTTTCACCCATTTAATTCACTTTAAGCTCTTCACATATATGTTACTTGAATAAAAATTTCAAATCAAATTTAAAATGTAAACTAAAGAAAAAAATAGTAAATAAATAAAAAAATGTGAAAAACCTTTAAAGCTTATTTCTTATAATACTTTTTTAGAAAAATGGTATTGCTAAAACACTTTAATGCAATACAAATTTAATGGACAATTTTTATAATTTTTATAAAAAATTATTTTTAAAAAATATATTTTTTATTTTTTATTTTTAAATTGTCTTTATTTTATTTTTTAAAAAAATATTTTTAATTTTTTTTCTTTTTATGTTTCCTTCTTCAACTGGCCACCAGCCACAACAATGATTAGCAATCGGCTGCAAGCAAGCTCGAGCCTCGCCAATCATCGACGATGCCTTGGCCTCACCAAATCGGCGAGATCAAGCTTGCTGGCATCGAGCTATCTCGAGCTTGCTTGACACCAGTGAGCTCTAGTCTTGCCAAATCGGAAGGCTCAATCCTCACCGGTTGTTATTGAGGTCTCAGCCTCACCAAATCTAGCGAAGTAGCCTTACCTGAAGAAGACCGCAATTGGAAGTTTCCACTTGCTTCCCGCTGCCTTTGGATTATGCCCATGAGGCATCCCGTCAAGAATGATACTTTCAGCAATGCGAATATCGGAGTTCTCGGCTCCGTCCAAATTACCAAGCCTAGACATGTTGGCCTAGCGGTGGCACTATTGGTGCAGCAAATATCGATGTTATTGGATATATGCATGATGAATTCTGAGGTACATATTGCGGAATTAATTCTAAATATTACCTATATGAGATATTGATTAAAATAAATGCTAAAAGACGTGGACCTACTAAGGGACATGGTATTCCATTTATTAATATTCCTAACTAATGCAATCTTCATCAGACGGCCTTAAGTATATTTTTTTCCTTATCCTTGTTAATGAACTCTAAGCATGAGATTCGATTATTAATTAAGATTATCTATGTAATGTAATTTTAAAAGCGATATGTATTGCATGATATGAAACTAATTACCTTTAAATGTACATGCAATCTGGATTATTGTATTGACATTTTTTTTTTGGTTTTGCTTAATGAAAACTATGATTTATCCTAACTTTATATGAGCTTCAAAAATCAATAGCATTACACTAACTTTGAAAGCCCTGAAATTTAAATTATGGATGTGCCCTAATGACATAATAGGTAACATATAACATTAATGAAATTCATGGAGCTTCTAAACATATTTTGAATTAGTAATATCCATGAATTTCATTAATGTTATATGTTACCTATTACGTCATTAGGGCACGTCCATAATTTAAATTTCAGGGCTTTCAAAGTTAGTGTAATGCTATTAATTTTTGAAGCTCATATAAAGTTAGGATAAATCATAGTTTTCATTAAGCAAAACCAAAACAAAAAATGTCAATACAATAATCCAGATTGCATGTACATTTAAAGGTAACTAGTTTCATATCATGCAATACATATCGCTTTTAAAATTACATTACATAGATAATCTTAATTAATAATCGAATCTCATGCGTAGAGTTCATTAACAAGGATAAGGAAAAAAATATACTTAAGGCCATCTAATGAAGATTGCATTAGTTAGGAATATTAATAAATGGAATACCACGTCCCTTAGTAGGTCCACGTCTTTTAGCATTTATTTTAATCAATATCTCATATAGGTAATATTTAGAATTAATTCCGCAATATGTACCTTAGAATTCATCATGCATATATCCAATAACATCGATATTTGTTGTAGCAATAGTGCCACCGCTGGGCCGACATGTCTAGGCTTGGTAATTTGGACGAAGCCGAGAACTCCGATATTCGCGTTGCTGAAGGTATCATTACTGACGGGATGCCTCATGGGCATAATCCAAAGGCAGCGGGAAGCAAGTGGAAACTTCCAATTGCGGTCTTCTTCAGGTAAGGCTACTTCGCTAGATCTGGTGAGGCTAAGACCTCAATAAGAGGCCTCAATAACAACTGGTGAGGATTGAGCCTTGCCGATTTGGCAAGACTTGAGCTCACCAGTGTCAAGCAAGCTCAAGATAGCTCGATGCCGGCAAGCTTGATCTCGCCGATTTGGTGAGGCCAAGGCATCGTCGATGATTGGCGAGGCTCGAGCTTGCCTGCAGCCGATTGCTAATCATTGTTGTGGTGGGTGGCCAATTGAAGAAGGAAACATAAAAAGAAGAAAAAGTATTTAAAAATATTTTTTAAAAATAAAATAAAGACAATTTAAAAATAGATTATTTTAAAAAATAAAAATATATTTTGAAAAGATAATTTGTTATAAAAATTATAAAAATTGTCCATTAAATTTGTATTGCATTAAAGCGTTTTAGCAATACCATTTTTCTAAAAAAAGTATTATAAGAAATAAGCTTTAAAGGTTTTTCACATTTTTTTATTTTATTTACTATTTTTTTCTTTAGTTTACATTTTAAATTTGATTTGAAGTTTTTATTCAAATAACATATATGTGAAGAGCTTAAAGTGAATTAAATGGGTGAAAGTTGATTAACTTAAATTGATTTAAATAGTAATGTGTTACGATAACATGGGTTGAGTTAGGTATAAGTCGAACATGGGTCATCAAATTTACACTACATGAAAATTGATCAAAATGAGTTAAATGGGTCAATATGGGTCGGACCATTTTTTACTCGACTCAAACCCGATTCGATCCACCCATTTGATGGTCCTAGACTGAAGTAAGGGTGTTGTGGGCCGGACACTGAGCTGAGTTAAAAATCAATAGATTTAAATGTTTGGGCCATACTCGAGTCAAGCTTTGAGTTTGACTTGAGAAGGGAACCCAATCTAAAGTCCACTTTTGCTAATTAATTTTTTTTTAAAATAATAATGATAAGGAAGAGAAAAATATCAATAATCATATCCTAGATCTTGTCAAGACAATAACATTTTTACAAAGAAAAATGCAGCTTTGCTCTTCACTTCTCATTCAACCCTTGTTTCAAAAGACAGTGCAATTGCCTTATTATCACATCAATAGCATGATGCGCACCAAGTGTCGTTGAAGTCAAAGGAACCGAGCCTTTGAATGGGAACAAAATCGAGGACGTTGCAATAAAAGTTGACAAACTCTTTGACGGACCAGCACCATGTCGATATGTGATTCAAGCACTTCAAATGCTGAGGATTCTTAGGGTTCTTCTTGCTGATCCTTTCTTTAAACATCTCTCCCTTCCCCCTCTCTGTGACAACGACAATGCAAATTAAAAACTACAAGAAATCAAAAACTCGAAATGCTAAAAAGCTTCAATAGCTTAATTTCGTGATGAATTTAGGAATACAAAGAGAGATTGTAAGCTAGAGAGAACATATCAGCATTCAGGCCATGGTTGGAGGGTATAAATATGGGCATGGAGATGCAAAACGGTGGAGAGAAAAAGTTCACGTGTGCAATTCAAACACCCATGTGGGAATTAGATATCTCCATTGAGTATGGTAGATCCGATTTCATTTGATAAAATAGAGGAATAGTGAGGACATAGCTATTAGTTCTATGCCTATGGCAATGTGAAAGAAGTTTGAAAAATATTAGAAGTGTTATAGTGTTGTCGTGTCTATATTAGATTCTCATTATTAGCCACACCTATTAGAGCTTTGTTATATGATCAAGTGGAATTTGTATAGAACATTAGAGAAATGCTCTATTTTTTTTTTTTCTGATGAATATATGACCTTTATGTCAAGAGATGGTTGCTTTACATCTTCAACCAATCAAGGTAACATTTCCACTTCGATGGCCACAACTCCTTTGTCTTCCCTCTCCAATAAGTTAAGCAAGTCATATGTTCTTCTCATGATCTTTAGCTGTCTGTTTAAGCTATCCGAGGCTACAAACATTCTCATGCCTAGTCAGAACTTGAGGGACAACAATACTTTAGTCTCATCGAATGAAGTGTTTGAGCTAGGAATCTTCAAGACTGGTGGGTCTTCCTCAAGCAGCTACTACTTGGGCATTTGGTTTAGGGATGATCCTTACAAGAAACCAGTTTGGGGTCGCAAATCGAGATTACCCGCTTCTTGATTCTTCTTTTGTACTCTCCATCAGGTACGATGAGAACTTGGTGATATTCGATAGAAAGCAGATTCCACATTTAGTCAATGCTGAGATGTTATCGACTAGTAATAGCACAAGTGCGATATTGCTGGATTCTGGCAATTTTGTTCTATAGAAGGCAATAGCACAGTTTGGGAAATCTTTTTTTATCCATCAGACACGTTCTCACTTGGCATGAAACTTGGGATTTCGATTTAGGCACTAGTAAGGTAAGGCATGAAACTTGGGTATTTCACGAAACAAGGAACTGGTCCCTCACCTTACTAGTGCCCAAATCGAAATACCCAAGTTTCATATTAAACTCTTTTTAAAATGAACTAGCCGATCATATACTTGATGAAGAAGACCTCGTCGATTATAGTTGACAATTTTTGGCAAATTGGAGTTGTACCAATTTTGAAAATGCTAATAGGTTTTCCTCTTTTTGCTATTTTCTTAACAGAACCTTGAATCCCATCTTCTTTTTCTTTTGTACAATTCTTTCGTTTTCAATTTTTTTTCCTTTTTTATCTGCCATCCCGCCTCGTAATCATTTTAATCATGGGCATTTTGATAATGACAATGTGGTAAGCTTTAAAGTTGAAGAGATAAATTTTGAAATAAATAAATAATAATAATTGAAAAGTTATCATTCTTGTTTCTCGGCTTTAAGCCAATTGTTCCCCTTTCTTATGCTCGTGAAGGAGGATTCTTGTTCTATATCCGGCCATTCCAGCTTTCCGTTAAAGCTCGAGGTTTTTGCGCCATTTCATGGACTCAAGTGTTGTCGTCAACTCATACCCCCATCACCATCTACTTCAGCTCGAGGTTTCTGAATGTGGAGTGATTTCCTCGTTCGTGGATTAAAAAACTTTGCAGCTGAGACGATAAGTGCCGGCTAGAGGAAAGGTGCTTGTCCCTACCGATCTGAGCATCGCCATACGCAAAGGAAACATAATGCTCAGATATGTGATGTGTGACTTCTTTACCTCGAAACATTCTCTCAATACCCAATGGCGCTTGGGGGAATAACATTCGATTAAGCCCTTGTCAATTATCCAAAACAAGGTACCGAGAGAATGTTTCGAGGTAAAGAAGTCACACATCACGTATCCGAGCATTATGTTTCCTTTGGGTATTGCAATGCTCAAATTAATAGGGACAAGCGCTTTTCCTTCAGCCAGCACTTACCGTCTCAACTAAAATGGTTTTTAATCCACGAACAAGGAAATCACTCCACATTCAAAAACCTCGAATTGAAGAAGATGGTGATGGGGGTATGAGTTGACGACAACACTCTAGTCGATGAAATGAAGCAAAAACCTCGAGCTTTAACGAAAAGCTACAATGACTGGGGATAGAACAAGAGTCCTCCTTCACGAGCACAAGAAAGGGGAACAATTGGCTCAAAGCCAAGAAACAAGAATGATAAATTTTCAATTATTATTATTTATTTTTTTTTCAAAATTTATCTCTTCTTCTTTAAAGCTTACCACTTTGCTGTTGTTGAAATGCTCACGATTAAAATGATTACAGGTAGGATGGCAGATAAAAAAAAGGAAAAACAAAAATTGAAAACGAAAGAATTTTACAAAAGAAAAAGAATATGGGATTCAAGGTTCTGTTAAGAAAATAGCAAAAAGAGGAAAACCAATTAGCGTTTTCAAAATTGGTACAAATCCAATTTGCCGAGAATTGTCAACTATAATTGACGAGGTCCCTCACCTCACTAGGTTTCTCTAGGGTGGACTTGCGTGGCGCGAGTCCAATGCAGGATTTCTCATAAAAAGTGACGACGGCCAATGGGGACCACATTTTTTTCTGCTAGATGCGAGTCCAACGTAGGATTTCTCGAGTTTCCAATTTAGAATAGCTCTAAGCTGAAAAAATGGTAAATGCAAAAATGGTAGAGAGAGAGAGAGAGAGAGAGAGAGCAACGCATGTTGGTAGAGAGAGAGTCTCTCGGAAATTTATGGCTCCATCCTGACTTGGTTTCAAGAAGAGCGCATCTCCAGGTTGACCTAGAGAGTCAGAAATTTATGGCTCAGCTTCAACAGTCTTATCCTCTCCTCTTCTCAAGAGCGCATCTCCAGGGTTAACCTTTCTTTTTGTTAGTTAAATCTCTCTCTCTCTCTCTCTCTCTCTCTCTCTCTCTCTCTCTCTTTGTGTAACTCACGCACGCATCTAGATAAAAGAAAGGACATTCATTGTGTCTGCACAGGCAATTGGTCTCTTTCTATCATATTCACTCCTTATAATTGTAAAAGAAAAAACACTGTAATTTACTTGAATTAATAGGGAAAAAAAGTTTTCCTAAAATCTAGCAATTTGAGTTGTGTAAAAAAAAAATCATAGTACCAAAAATAAATAAATTAATACTAACAATAGCATGTCAATGAATGGTCTCAATGGACCTATTGAATCTTGACCCTATTACTCTCAACCTCATATTATGCCCTAAAATATGGCAAAAGACCAGCAATTGCTCTTTAATTAACACATTTACTGTTTTGTGTAAAAAATTATTCGGCCTAAGGACTCTACACAATTCAAAGAAAACTTGTTGTCTCATATGTATTTGATTGACACAATTAGTATCTCCTGAATGTAAAATGCGATTAATGAATAACTCTCTCTCAAAATCTCTTTCCCCCATGGTGCTCTAGGTATCTGATTACGAAACGCTTCATCCTCCATTACTAACATACCAGCTGCCATTATTGATGCAGCTGCACCCATTATTGCTCCATTAACATTATTATTTTCCATCTACAAGCAAAAATAAGAATTTTCTTAGCCTATTATGACAGATGTTTTATCTTAAGGGGTAAACCCAATAGCAAACATTAAAAAAAAAAATTAAAAGGATTAAGAAGGCTAGTGCAGCAACATTAGCAATAACATAATAAACTCTCGAAGGAACATGTAAACTAGCCACTAACTTGCTTAGCAATAGAGGCACATTGATTGATTTTGCAAAATATGCTGCTCCACTTCTTGAGATATGTCAAGACATATCCATTGTAGGAAGATGAGATTAAAACACCAATCTTATGTCACACAACTACTTAAATTTTAGTGCTATCAACAATGGACAAGTGACTACTCCAAGTGACCACATTCACATTATCTTAAGCAAAGAAACAATTTAATCAAGGATAAGCAATCTCAACAGGCGTCACCTGCAAGAAAAAATAATCGTAGGTTACATAAATCTCAAGAACTAGAAGAAGAATTCTTCATACTACAAGTTTTGAAACATGTGTGCATGATGCACAAGATACTACTAGTTTTGATTTCACAAGAAATATGTGAAGATATTCATAATCTATTAAACGGATTGAAAAATCAACAAGTGAAAAATCCCTGAAAGATAAACCTTAAGGGTATTGCCTCTAAGGGAACTTAATAATAAAATTAGGCATGCCAAATGCAGATATTCCAGAAAAAATAGCATCCTAGCCATTGCAATCTTCACTTACTAGTATTTAGAACATAGGTGAACAAGATGTTAATAAAACTAACGAGTGACACATGCTGTGAAGAAAGAATCTTTGTACCTTGCAAAACTTGCTTTGTCAATGGTCCAAGTGTCACGTAAGCATTTGTAGCACGAGTTGTATGCTGATATTCTTTTTTCTACACAATCAAAACAAGACTTAGAACTCATCAAGAGAGTTTGAACATTTGACTAGCAGATGTATATATCAAGGAAGCTCTTCACAGGAAAAAGAAAGGAACTTTAGAATGAGGAAATCACATAGGTGTAACATCTTATTTACATTTCTAAAAACATTTAAGAAAAAATTAAAATTCAGTTATGTCTTCACCCATGTGAAAATTAACCACATCAAAAGACCGTTATTTGGCAAGAATTATTAAGAATTTCTCTTGCATCCACCACAGATGAAGATGCAAGTACTCATTCTCACCCCAGACAAACTAACAATAATACGGCAGAAAAATCACAAAAATAGTTAAAAAGGTCAGGAGAATCTAAGTTCTTACCAACACTTGATCCAATATCAACTGTATCACTAGTTGCTCTAATTGCTCCTTCTTAAGATCAGAACCTGGAGAAGATACACAATAGAAAAGATAACATGAAAGAAAAATTAAAGCCGGAAGAAAGGACAATCACAAAAGGAAGCTACAGACTCCTAAAGTGGCATTATCAAGCATGAAAACGGATCATTAAAAAAAAAAAAATGGATAGCATCTCATAAGAGGAGATTTATTAGCATTAGAACAAAAGGAAAACCCATTTACCGAAACCTATTCATTTGTAACTGATTGTCGAATTTGTTTGATTGATACCAAATAACATTGTCTCTAGAAAAGACCCAGGAAGAACTTAATTGCTTTGTCCCATGCAGATGTATTTTTATCTATAATAGCTAAGATTTAACCCGATCCTTCAAGTATCTTTACAAATATCTTATGTTATCTATCAATTTGACATGAGTCTCCCCATTGCAATCTATATAAGACCGCCACAAATTTGGAGACAATAGGGTACAAATAACATAGCTGGACTAATCTACTTGGGCATTTCACCAAACATTTGATGTGCATTCGATTAAATGGCACAAGGAAACAACAAGATAGTGAGAACTGCAACCCAATCAGTATAAGATCATCAAGATTGAATCAAAAGTTACTAATATAATCTCAAGCATGACCGATGTTCATGCTAACAACGACAAAGCTCTCAGTTTCTCTTCCACATGTGTAATGGAAGAATGTACTGAACTTCCACGCTCAATGAAAAATGAAAGCTCCAAGGCTCCAAGTTGTAGAAGGTTTGAAGGAATCTATTGGTTCAACAAGTGGATATTGTGGTGTAACAACGCAAACCTACAGAAAAATTGATATAGAAGGATACATAAATTAAGGGGGAGTAGCGCTAACATTAAGCTCACATGTGTAGGGGGATTGTTTAGATACATGTGTGAGTGTGTTATGTTAGAGAAATCCCACATTAAAGAATTGATATGATGTATAGCATTTATTATATCCTAATTAGCCCATAACTCATTTCCTTAAATTTTTGAGTGAAGATGGGTCCAACCGCATATATTAACGAGCTCGGACTTAGGCTCTTTTTAAGCAATCTCCTTAAATGAAGATATTGGACTTCTGCTATGTGCTCCCAACAAGGCATAAGGGATGCTTCGAGACCACCAAGAGCTCATTACAAGGCCCAAAGCTCGGCTAAAGGCTTGTTATATGACATTCAAATGATCTAGACTATGGGGTTCAGCCTGTTTTCGAGCACGAATTCAACTCCTAAATGGCCAGACCAACCGAGGCTGGCCTAAAGAGTTTGAATGCTCACTGTCCGAGCATTGCATAGCTTGGACAATGGGCATTCAGACATCTAAGACGCAATTACTCTAATGAGGCATAGGCTAACCCACCATGGATTCGAGACGACGGGCAGGTGATATAACAGTATTATGACCAAAACTGTTACTTGAATTATATGAGGACAATGGTATGGACTAAAAATGAGTCATAAACATCCCAATTCGAGCTAATGTATGTGCACTTTGGGGAGACATAAGCTCATCCAAACGGTAATGCAACATAGTGTTGACACTAAGCATAAATCTTAAACAAGGATGGACCACTCTCATTTCCTTGGAAATGCTGGACGCTGAGCATCGTTTAACTCAAACTCAAGCCAAGCACGTGCCCATTCATCTTTGTCTCATGCGCCCATTTTTTTTTTTTTAATTTTCATAATGATTTTCTTTTTAATGTGAGACAGACTTTAGGAAAAAAAAATTAGGTTTCACTATCCGTAAGCTATAATATTTCTAATTTATATATGTGAAAGAGATACCATTTTTTTTTATCAATGGTCGAATGATAATTTAATCTTTGAGGCCTTTCCTTTTTATTTTTTGAATGCATGATGGTTGGTGCTAAAATTTAGATGTTGGCATGAATATTTGGTGTGTGCCTTTTGTAATTTTTCTATAATTGTGTAATAGATTATGCGGCCGAATTTTGATATTTTAGAGAGTTAAATTATCCTCTGATTTTTTTTTTTTAACGTGGCAACTAATTTCTTTGAATTCCCGCTTTCCAAGGTGATAATACCTCTTAAACTTTGTATCTCTCTCCAGCTATACTAACCAAAAGGCACGTTATAAGATGCCTCGAGACCTTAGAATCACAAGACAACTTAGGGTTTTATCTGTGGAGCAGGTAGGCTTTTTGTCTGCGGAGTTTCTTTTCATGCCAAACATTCATTCTTTCTTGCTCCCTCTTTGGTTGTTGTACGAAATAGATTGGACATGAATTCAATTGCATTCACTCAAAATTTAAAAAATAGATTCAGGGACCGATGAGCACTCGTCACATGGCAATCGCAGAGAAGCCTCGCCAGAATGTAGAGTAATAATCTTGTAGAATTGTGTCCCCTATGTTATAGATGAAGCGAAATATTTGTTTTTATGGGCTTTTTTGTCTTTTCTATCAAATTTGCTTTTAGGTTAAAAGTGATACCTTTATATTAGCGATGGCAAAAACCCTAGCAGTCAAAACGCTGAAAAAGGAAATAGAGAAGCGAGAAAAAGAGAGAAGAAAAAAGTGAGTTTTTTCTTGATGAGGGTTCTCAATCTCTTTGTACCCTGATTTTGAGAGAAGATCGTCGTTGTATTCCAACTTTTTCCGAAGTCTAGTGGATTCACAAAGTTCCTCTGCATGGAGATGTAACCCAGGTTTGGGTGAACTTCAATAACAAATTTTCTGGCATGTTCATCTGATTATGTTCTTTTATTACTATAGTTTGTTTGGTGAATTGTTTGCAAGCGTTATTTTTCTGGAATTGACGTGCGATTTCGTAGCAATTGGTATTAAAGCTTGGGTTAGCTAATCGAGAACATCGAGGGTTTTTCGGTGATGTTTGATTGAAAGCAAACATAATGGCAAAAGATAAAATCAGAATCAATAAGTTCAATGGAGAGGATTTCGGATGGTGGAAACGACAAATAGAGGATTATCTTTATCAAAAAAATCTTTATGCACCACTTGAGGGTTGGAAACTCGAGATGGCAGAAGTGGATCCGATAGCAAAATCTGGATGGAAAACTATTGATCGAAAGGCATTAGGTGCGATTTGTCTAGGGTTGACGAAAAAAGATAGGGTACCACATCGTGAAAGCAAAAACTACAAAAGAAGTCATGGATATTCTAACGAATATTTTTGAGAAGCCGTCCACATCAAATTAGGCATTTTTGCTTAAGAAACTAGTTAATATGAAGTTATCTGATAAATGTTTTGTGGTAGAGCATATTAATAGTTTCACGCAGGTCACGGGTCAATTGGAATCTGCAGGCATAAATTTAGACATGAAGCTTCAAGCTTTATTATTTTTATGTTCTCTTCTAGAAAGTTACTAACCGCAGTGCAGGGAATTTCGAGCACCATGAAGGATGATTTAACTCTTGATGATACTGTGAGTAGTGTCATGGATGAAGAGATGCGAAGGAAAGTCTCAGGTGGAGATAATTATTCTGCATCTACATCTTCAACGGCACTCGCAGTGGAGAATTGTGGAAGAAGTAAAAGTAGAGGAAATTCCAGCGGGCATGGCAGATCACAATCAAGGTGTAAGAGACAGGTTGCAAATGATGAGTGTTGGTTTTGTTACAAAACCGGACACCGGAGGTTTTAGTGTGAAGCCTACAAAAAGAAGCAAAAAGATGAGAATCAAGGAGCTAATGTAGTTACAAATGAATATTTGCTAGATAACTTGTGTTTGTTTGCAAGGTTTGACTTGACAACAGATAAATGGTTTATTGATTCTAGTGCTTCTTTTCATTGCACCTCGCAAAGAGACATATTTGATGATTATGCTAGTGGAGATTTTGGATAAGTGGTTGTGGGAAACGGCCACATGTGTCCCATTGTTGGGAAAGGAACCGTGATTGTGAACATCTCAGGTGGAGGACGTCTAGTTTCGCATGAAACTAGGCATATTCCGAAATTAAGGAAAAATCTGATTTCAACCAGTAAACTTGATCAAGAAGGTTTGGTAATAACCTTTGGATGCGGAGAGTGGAAGATAACCTCATGAGCAAGAGTAGTAGCAAAGGGAAAGCGTACGGGTACACTTTACCTTCTCCAAGGAGACAATATTAGTGATATGATTGCAAATACAATGGCTACAGGTAATTTATCTACTATTTGGCATTATCATTTGGGACATCTTGGTGAAAAATGTGTAAAGCAGTTACACTCGAGGAAATTACTTTCGAGTTTACAAAAAAGTTGAGTTAGATTTTTGGGAGAGTTGTATTTATGGAAAATAAAAAGCTGTTAGTTTTCAATTGAATGGATGACAAAATAAAGGCCAGAAGCTAAAGTTGGTTCATACTGATGTATGGGGACCTGCTCAAGAACTCTCTTATGGTGGTAATAGATATTTTGTCACATTCATTGATGATGCAACAAGGAAGACTTGGGTCTATGCTCTTAGAGAAAAGTCAGAAGTATTTGGGATGTTCAAGATGTGGAAGACCATGGTAGAAAAAGAAACAGGTTATTAGATTAAAGTTCTGAAATCTGATAATGGTGGTGAATACACAAGTAAAGAATTTGCAGATTATTTGAGTCGAGAAGGCATACACGGGTTAAAGATTGTTCCTAGAACTCCTCAAGAGAACAGTGTAGCTGAAAGGATGAACAAGACTATTCTAGAACGTGTGAGATGCATGAGACTACACGCGGGTCTCCCGCTACACTTATGGGCTGCCATAGTTGATGTAGTTGTTTATCTTATCAACAGAAGTTCATCTAGTGCGTTGGATGGAGAAATACCACAAGAATGGTGGTCAGGTAAAAAGATTAATTATTCGCATCTAAAAGGTGTTTGGTTGTATTGCATATATTTTGATTGATAGTGAGGATAGAAAAAACCTTGATGCTAAGTCCCAAAAGTGCGTCTTTATCGGATACGGTGGTGATGAGTATGGCTATAGACTTTGAGATTATGAGAATAACAAAGTCGTCCGCAGTCGTAATGTGGTATTGCATGAAAAAAAGATGTATAAGGATTGTCAAACAGAGCATGAGAATGTAGTACAACCAAAATATGTTGAATTAGACACAATGCCCATGAAGATGTTTCCAGTAGATCAAAGTTCACTTGAAAGAGAGGTTCAAGATGAGCCTATTATCAGTGAAGAGATAGTTCAAAAGGAACGTAATAATTTGGAGCAAATGAATGACCCTGAAGTACCTGTCTTGAGGAGGTCTATACGTGTGAGAAAATCAAAGGTAATTTTTGATACATCAGCTAATACTGTTCTGAGCCATGTCTTATATATAGATTCAGGAGAACTGAAGACTTACAATGAGGCAAAGGCAGACACGTCTCACTTGCAGTGGGAGTATGTTATGAAAGACAAGATGAGCTCGTTACTTCATAACAAAACTTGGGAGTTGACCAAGTTGCCCATAGGTAAAAAAAAATTTATTAAACAAATGGGTGTACATGATTAAGAATGAAGCAGATGGTAGTATTAGATATAAGGCGAGACTTGTAGTTAAGGGCTTTTCTAAAAAAAAATGGATCGACTACTCCAAGATATTTTCACCTGTAGTGAAAATGACGTCAATTAGAGTTCTGCTGGGTATAGTTGCAGTGGAGGATCTTCATCTTGAGCAGTTAGACATAAAAACAATATTTTTACACGGTGACTTAGATGAATAATTATACATGGCATAATCTAAGGGTTTTGAAGTCAAAGGTAAGGAGTACATGGTATGTCGCTTGAAGAAAAGCTTGTATGGCTTGAAGCAAGTTTTGCGGCAATGATACTTAAAATTTGATGGTTTTATGCAAGAAAAAGGATTTACACATTGTGAGTCTGATCACTGTGTTTATTTTTACAAATATGATGATGGTGACATTATGTATCTCTTTTTATATGTGGATGACATGCTGGTGGCTAGTTCCAATATGAAGAGAATCGTAGAAGTGAAGAAGATATTATCATCACAATTTTCTATGAAAGACTTGGGAGAGGCCAAGAATATTTTAGGCATGAAAATGATCAAGGACAATAAAAATAAGAAATTATGGTTGTCGTAGGAAAACTATGTGAACAAAGTGTTAAAGAGATTTAACATGGACAAGGCAAAACCGGTTGCAACTCCTCTAGCGAATCACTTCAAACTTTCTAAGGATATGTGTCCAAGCGCTCAAGTTTTGAAAGATGAGATGGCGGTAGTTCCATATCAAGAAGCGTTATCACTTTATCAGGTCAGCATTGAAAGATAATGAGTTAAAGCTACAGAAGATTGATGGCTCGAAGAATCCAGCTGACATGATGACCAAGGTAGATAGAGAGAAGCATATTTTCTGTACTACTACCATTGGTATTACTCCATGTTGATTGATGAGGAGTATCGCAGAGGCACAAGTTTTTTAACTACTATTTTTTTAAGATGGATGCAAAGTTACTTGGTGCTTGGGTATATTTGTCTTTAAGTGGGAGATTGTATAGATGAAGCCAAATATTTGTTTTTACGGGCTTTTTTTGTCTTTTCTATCATATTTGCTTTTAGGTTAAAAGTGATACTTTTATATTAGCGATGGCAAAAACCCTAGCTGCAAGATGCTAAAAAAGGAAATAGAAAAGCAAGAAAAAAAGAGAAGAAAAAAGTGAGTTTTTTTTCTTGATGAAGGTTCTTAATCTCTTTGTGCTCTGATCTTGAAAGAAGATTGTCGTTGTATTCCAACTTTTTCTGAAATCTAGTGGATTCGCAGAGTGCCTCTGCGCGGAGACATAGCCCAGGTTTGGGTGAATTTCGATAACAAATTTTTTGGCGTGTTCATCTAATTCTGTTTTTTTATTACTATATTATGTCTAGTGAATTGTTTGTGAGCGTTATTTTTCTGGAATCAACATGCGATTTCGTAACACCCTATCGATACAATATAACTGGTTGAAATTGAAAACTCATGTTCTGATGTGAGTATAGTTTTCATGTTAAAGTTTTTAGGATACTCACTAAATCTTGTCATAATGATCAACTAAATGCATTCTTTCATAAACTTTTCTAACATTCTTTCCTCTGTTTCCGATTAAATCAAGTTTTTTTTTCCTTCATTGTATCTTTTATTAAGTGCTCGGGTCGTGAGGATTGATCCGTCACCCGCAAATCTTGATCCTATGGAGCTTTCTAGAAAGATCACCAAACAATTAAATGAGATGAAAATTTAAAAAGAAAAGGTCAACTTTATGCTTGAAATTGTGCATGTAAGAAAACTAATGAAGAAGTAACGCATGTCATTTCCTCTAAATAACGAAAACTTGGCTAGCGGCTATAGCACAAAAGGGCATTGTTCTGGCAAATATAAATCGATTTGAAATGGACGAATGCCTATTGAAAAGAGGAAAAAAAGAATGAAAGAGACAAAGTAAAGAGCATAAGAAAATTAAACTTTTACTGTGGCTAATCCAATTCATTAGGTGCCAAGTGTCGACACCATACATTTGGAAAACCCTTCATTAGCAGGTGCATCGCACCGTTAAGAATTTATCAAATAAAAAAGGCCTTGGAAGATAAATTCTTTAATTTGTAGCAGATCCAACGAAGCATTGAGCAAAACTTCATTTGCGTAGTCTGACGTACCAGTGTTATACCTTGTAGAATAAGGCCAGCATGATTCGACTAAGTGCATATGCATTTTCCATCATTTAGAACTTAATTGACAAAATTAAAAAAATTTGAGAACTTAATTGTCTCATGTTCATCAATAATTATTGTTTCATTGACTATCAAAAAGAAGATGTAACATCTCAATATACCTTTAGGAAAAAGCTTTAGAAATGTGTTAAACTTATTGCACTTGTACCAATTTAATCATAAATTTTGTGACCTAGAGTCAATTCAGTCATTCAGGCTAATTTTGGTCAAATGTTATTAACGTGGATGTTGGTGGCCTATGTGGTACAAACGGTACTAATATAGATAACTTTTAATTGTAATATAGCTTTTAATCTGTTATTTAGCTGCAAAAATCCTAACACAATATGGGAAAAACCCATATGGCAAATCAAAATTCATATGTCTAGAGAAGAAGATGGAATTTCACAGTAAGCTTATTTTTCTACTGAGTATGGAATCTTGATGTGAGTCTCGGTTTGATCCGCAAATGGAAATGAAGCAAAAGGAAGGAGATAAGCCCCAAGCCCATAGAAGAGTGCCTGTGCTTGGTCCTTGTAACAAGCTCCAATTCCAATCACAGGTGTCTCAAAAGGTTTGTGCGGCTTCTTCTACACAAGCTATTTGCTTTGCACATATGCCTCGTGATAATCATTTTAGTTCTAGCTTCAAAATGTTTAGGAGGTTGAGTCCATTTCCATGTGCAGATGCTGCTGGAAGATTGGCCTAACTAAATTCTTTCTCAGGAAATGCAATATCTCTATATTGCACTTCAAATACATGAGGTTATATTGAATGATTCATAAATACACACGCTCCTAAAATGACCACAATCTTGTTTGGTTAGTCAAGAGTGCAACTTTCGAAAGTCTGATCCAAGTGAGGCCGATCAAGTCCTCACATGTAGTGCTTGAGCATGACCCCATTCGGTAAACTCAGGGTTCGTGAATGGATTAGGCCTAGCGAACGTTTGGGTACTAAGTGTGGTTGGTTTTGAGAGTTAGGACGTGCTTGGAGGGCAATTTAGTCACTTTATGCACAAGGTTTTATCTCTAATACATAATGGCATTTTTAGAACAAAAGGAGGGAAAGTAGCGATGAACTAAAAGGGGAGGATTATATATAGTATTTTCTCTATTAAAAACCTATAGTTCAGGCCTTGAAGTTTAAAACGATCAAAGTAAAATGTCCAAACAATTAGAAAACCAGAAAATTATGCCTTTAGATATCACATTGTGCAAAATATACAATTCTTATTTTTTGTAGCTAGAAGGTGCATATCTATGTATAAAGATATGTTTAGCGTGATTTTGTATTTCCTTTGATTAAAATTAAGAAATGAAATATAGTAGAATTATTATAGCTAGAAAATGGTACATCAATCATTGAAATATCTCTCTTAATCAATTTCTATGTGTTGCATACTATGTGTTCGGTCCATCTTTTTTTTAGAGAGTTTTGTACGTTTGGAGCCCATCTTTGTGACATCCAGATTTTCGGGTTTTAATTTTGACTGGATAAATATGGTCGTTTTCATTCACTTGAAGCCGGAGATTGTGAAATTGAGAAGCATGAGGGAATTCTTGGATGAGGAAAATAATCAATTTGATAAGTGAGACATCAATTGATTTTATGAGTCATTTGAGAGAAATTAAAGAGGGAAAATGGATGCAGAAATGCAAGTGGGAACCGAGTACTATAATCTGAAATTTCTTTTGGGAATCAACGAGCTTATTCAAAAGAAAAAAAATGAATTAAGAATTTTCTATTTGAGGGAATTATTTTCTTTTGAATTGATTCCCATTTCTTTTTACCCCATTTGACCAAACACCTAACTTTCCCACAAGTTTCTCTTTCATTCTCTCTCTCTCTCTCTCTCTCTCTCTCTCTCTCTCTCTCTCTCTCTCTCTCTCTCTCTCTCTCTGTCCTTTTCCCCCTCGTGCGAAACACCCCCTCCCCTCTCTCCTTTTCCCCCTCGTGCGAAACACCCCCTCCCCACGCCAACTCTCTCTTTCTCTCTCTCCCTTTGACCATTCAACCGTATCTCTTCTCTCTTCTTGCCTCCTCCCCCATGTTACCTTCTTCTTCTCCTTCTTCGTTCTTCTTTTTGCGAACCGAACCAAGAGCAGAAGAAGAAGCCGCGCAAGAGTAGCTTGCCGCACGCCGCCAGGCCGCCGTCCGCACCACCCGCGCACGCCGCGCGCTCCGCCACCGCCCCTTCACGTTTGCCGTCCTCGCCGTGCGCCATCTAGCTCCCGTGCCGCCCTCTGTTCAGCTCGATTCAGCCACCACAAGCCATGATCCGGCCACCTCCGGCCACCGTGGGCCAACACTCGGCCTCGCCAAGCCACCACCCGCTCTCCCGACCTCTTGCCGCCCCCAACCCTCTCTCTTTTTGCTGTTTTGCGGCCGAACCAGCAAACCCGCGAGTGGGTTTCCAGCTGGTTCGTGGGACGTTTTGGGCCGTTTTCGAGCCCTGAACCCGAGGCCCGCTTTGGAGTTTGTTGTTCCTCGCGTCGCCCCCGTCGGATTGATCCGATTTGCGCGCGATTTGGTGAGTAATCTCACTAATCCCGGATTAGTTGGCTAATTATGCTTTAGGTTGGTTTAGTTTTAATTAATTATGTTTAGGTTGTTAGATTAGAATTAATTAGCAATTATTAGTCAATTGTGATGCGATTTAGGTAAATTGATTGCGCAATTAACAAATAGACGTGGTCTACTATTTATTGGAAGTGTCTAAGGAATTTTCCGACCCCTAATCAGGCTTCAATTTGGCGATTTGGGCCTAAGTGAGATTTTTGGGCATTTAAATATTAATTTTCGGAATTAAATTAAATAATTATTTATTTTCTGAAAATTCAAGGGAGATGGTCCGGAACCGGAATATTATGCGGATGACTATAGTGAAGTCTGTTTATTTAATCGGGCTTTATTTTGATCTAAATTGAATTGATAATATTTATTATTTAATTTTCGAAATTAATTAATTATTTATTTATTTCCTGAAAATTCAACTAGGATGGCCTTTGACCGGAAAATTATGCTGATGACCGTGGTGAAGTCCGTTTATTTAATTGGGCCTTATTTTGAGCTAAACAGAATTTTTAATATTAAATAATTAATTTTCGAAATTAATTATTTATTTATTTATTTTTCGGAAATTATGTTTGAGATGGCCGACGAGCAAAATTTCGTGCTGATCGTCGTGGCGTAGTCCGTTTGTTTAATTGAGCTTTAATTTGTGCTGAATTGATTTAATTGTGGATATTTAGGATATGTTCCTAAATTGATTATTTGAGTAAATTGAGTACGAATTAAGGTTGTTGATAATTACTTTAGAAATGGGATAAATCATCATGAAAGGCACAGGCCTTGATGATTAGATATATCACCTCGGAGAATGCACATGGCTCAGTGACGAAGTATGTCGCCTTAGAGAATGCATGTGGTCCCAATGAGTACATTTGGCATCTAAAAGGACACGTGGGCTCGGTAATTTGATGCATTACCTCGGAGAATGCACGTGGTCCCAATGAGTACATTTGGCATCTAAAAAGACACGTGGGCTCGGTAATTTAATGCATTACCTCGGAGAATGCACGTGGTCCCAATGAGTACATTTGGTATCTTGAAGAGACACGTGGGCTCGGTGACTTGATGCATCGCCTTGGAGAATGCACGTGGGCTCGCTGATTCAAAATGGCATTTTAAAGGGCACGTGGGCTCGGTAAATTAATACATTACCTCGGAGAATGCACGTAGCTCGGTAATTGGTTTTATCAATAGAGGCTGTATAGCAATAGCTTGAATGACCGGGAAATGGTCAGGCTGATATGTAATCGACTAGGTCGATTGATCATTGATTTAATTTGATGTCGTGGATTGATTGACTGATTAGAAATGACCGTGAGTGGTCTTATTGGCATTTAATCGACTAGGTCGATTTGATCGATGCTTCGATCAATGATATGATTGCTTGGGTGCCTATTATGAATTATACTGACTTCCAGGTGGGATATGAGGCCAAGGTACGTCTTCTGCCCTATGCGTGTATAGGCAGCTTATAGTATAATAGTTTACTAATTGGGCTTAGTGGGGTAGAACTCGCTGAGACGTAGTCTCATCCCAGTTTGGCGAAAAACATTTCAGGACCCCGATGAGGAGCTGAGGAGGAGTCTAAGAATGAGAACTCGGAGGTGAAACTTAAAGAGAAGGATTTTTGGAAGAAGAAGATAATCCCGAGAGGGGCCTTGAGTATGGCCTAGATGGGCTGAGAGTCTATCTTCTTTTCAGAATTTCTTTTGAAGTGAATAGTTATGAATTGGTTTGTGTTTTGTATAAAAGTTTGGTTATAAATTTCAATAGGAAAAATATGGCCCTGTTTTTCTATCCCATCGTTTTATTGTCTGGGGATTTTAACTGCTTCCGCATGTGCTTAATAAACGAAAGGGTCGGCGATACTTTGTCCTGGGATATCGCATTATAAAATCGACCAAGTGAGAAGGATGTGTGCGTGCCCAAGGATCGGGCCGTGACAATCTTAGTTTCCAAAAAATGACTGGTTGGCTAGATATTCCATTGTTTTGGGTCTATGTAAATATGCCCCATCAATCACAAAAGTTGAGCAAGAGAGAAAGGTGATATCATCTAGCATATCCATCTAAATGAAGTAATATATGTTGAACATAAGAAACTTTCTTTTGGTTAATAACAATCTATAATCACTGGAAATTCTCTCATTGTTCAATATCATCCTCCATTTTTGTTTGAAACTTTAAGAAGTTGGCTTGATGTGTTCTTATATGTTAAGTGCAGCATCATGTCACATGCCTTTTTTTTTTTTTTTTTACATGGATTGCAGGATGAGTGTTGGCTGAGGAAAAAAAAATGTTATGCTGATGGTAGGGGTGAGCACCAAGTTTGGTACAAGAACTAGATCCAGCCGATCTAGACCAACCGGTTTAAGGTCGATTTTAAGAAGAAAATGTTCAATTCTTGGTTTTGTGAACCTAGAACTAGCCTAGGACCATTTAGTTCCTAGTTCCAACACAGAAATCATTTCAACTAATCCGGTTCCCAAATTGAACCGGTTCTTAAGCCTTTTCAAAAAATATATATTTTTTTGCCCTTATAGAGAATCAAAATCATGGTCTTCACCATGAACAAATGCCAACATAACCGTTCAACAAATATATTTTTTCGTAGTGAGATTATACAACTTTTATTTTTTATTATTATTTGTTGTTTTACCTAAGAATAAAATTTTCCAAACTCAACCGGTTTGATTCACTATTTCAATCTTTTCAAACCAACACACCTTAAATCAATCTTCAAAGCTAGTAGAGTTTTATTTTTATTTTTTCAAGTGAGTGAAATCAACTTTTTTCTCCGTTTTTCTTTTTTTTTTTCCTTTTTATTTCTCGTCCTTTTTCCTCATTCCTCGGCTGCTAGTGCACTCCATCGATCATCACCGTTAATACCCGCACTACAGCGATCACTTCCCTCCACTCTTCCACCCTCTCCGTTTGTAATGTACTCCATTTTTTTTCCTCCCCAAGAGAATCAAAGACAATTGAATATTGACAATGAGGGACACAAAGTTATTGCTTCAAAGCAGATAAGTATATAAATATCAATACGCACCAAAAGATGAAAAGATCTCTAAGAATCAAATACATGCATTTTTTAAAATATAAAAGTTAATAAAATAGCAGAAATCATTGGAATATTAGCAATAGCTTTCAAAAATGAATTTGTATAGAAGAGTTCGGCTAGAATGCTGATATGATCTTAAACAATATGTAAAAGATGCAATGTAATAATTAAAAATAAGTCGATAAATAAAGATGATCTAATTGGCACCTACTATACCCAACTCCATGAATTGTTGAAACTCATAATATACGCAATTAGGATTGAAGATAAATTTGGATTTGGGTGAAAATGGAAGGAGTATCACTAGTGTTTCTCTCTAGTGACTACCGCACCCATCATTTGGTGCTTGCGTTGCGAGCCAAAAAAGAAGGTAGTTAATGTCATTTTAGGAAAAGAAATATAGAATTTCGGGTAACGTGCATATGTCCTAAATCAAAGGCGATGAAGGCATCTTCCTTGGATGTTTAATCACAAGCAAAGCATATAGAGTCTACAACAAGAAGACTCAAACTGTGGAAGAATCAATGAATGTCAAATTCCAAGATTCTATTCAAAATGAATCTATATAGACTCATCTTGAAGAGACTGAATCTGCTCCAGACTCTACGAAGTCTAAATCTCAAGAAGCAGCTCAGCCTTTAAAGGACTAGCAGCAAGTGACTGTTGAAGATTCAAGTGAAGGAAGTGACCATCAATCTAACAAATTAACCAGCAACTGGAAACATAAGTCCAGTCATCCCAAAAATCTTATTATTGGTGACATCAATGAAGAAATTCGCACGAGATCCAAAAGGCAAGAAGAGTCTAGTGTTGTGGCTCTTATTTATGAAATAGAACCCAAAAGCATAGAAGAAGCCTTATCCAATGAAAGCTGGATTGAAGCTATGCAAGAAGAACTCAGACAATTCAAAATTAATGATGTGTGGGAGCTGACTCCTAAACCAAAAGGTAAATCAATTGTTGGAGCTCAATGGGTTTTCAAGAACAAGATGGATGAGAAAGGAAAAGTCATAAGAAACAAGGCAAGACTCGTGGCCAAGGGATACACACAAGAAGAAGGGATCGACTATGACGAGACTTATGCACTGGTAGCAAGGTTAGAAGCAATTCATTTATTACTTGCATTTACTTGTCATACGAATTTCAGGTTTATGTGGAAGTTTATGTGGAACAACCACCCGGGTTTGAAGACCTAAGGAAACTAGACTCAGTATTCAGACTCAAAAAGGCCTTATATGGCTTAAAGCAAGCACCTCAAGCTTGGTACGACAGATTAAGTAAGTTTTTAATTCGAAATGGATTTGTTAAAGGTAAAGTAGACACTACTCTTTTTATTAAAAGAGAAAGCAAAAGTTTTCTGCTTGTTCAAATATATGTCGATGATATTATCTTTGGATCCTCTAATGAAAGTCTGTGCAAGAAATTTTCTAAGACTATGCAGGATGAATTTGAAATGAGCATGATGGGTGAGTTAACCTTCTTTCTTGGACTTCAAATAAAACAATTGGAGGAAGGAACTTTCATTCATCAAGAAAAGTATGCAAATGATCTTGTCAAAAAGTTTGGACTGGACAATTGCAAAAAGGCTGACATACCAATGTCAAGTTCCTTGAAGATAGACAAAGATGAAGAAGGAAAGAAAGTCGACCAAAAGCTGTATAGGAGTATCATCAGATCACTTCTTTATCTTACTGCTTCTAGACCGACATTCTTTTAGTGTTTGCATTTGTGCCGGATTTCAATCGTCTCATTTGAATGCTGCGAAGCGTATTATCAAATATATTTCATCAACTTCAAGCTTTGGTCTCCGGTATCAAAAAGGGAGACTTTACTCTTCTTGGATATTCGAGCGAGACCTTGCTGGATGCAGAGTAGATAGAAAGAGCACCTCGGGTACTTGTCAACTACTTGGAGAGAGGACAGTGTCTTGGTTTTCAAGAAATCAAAGTACAGTCGCTCTCTCTACAGCAGAAGCAGAATATATAGCTTTCGGAAGTTGTTGTTCACAAATTCTCTTGATAAAACAACAGCTAAGAGACTTTGGAATTGAAGACTCATGCACGGAGATTAATTGTGACAACACCAGCGCTATCAATCTCACCAAAAATCCAATTCTTCACTCAAGAGCAAAGCATATAAAGATTTGACATCACTTCATTAGAGACCATGTTCAAAATGGAGATGTTTCAATTCAATTTGTTGATTCAAAGAACCAACTGGCGGATATATTTACAAAGCCTTTGGAGAAAAATCAATTTGAAACCATTCGCTCCAGACTCAACATTTTAAGGTATGAGGAAATCAAAGTCTAAAGACTCTCAGACTCAGACATACAAGACCGTGACTGTAAGTTAGTTTCTCTCTCTCTCTCAAATCTTATCTTAAAGAGGTACGATCGTCAAACTATGTTTAAATTGCTATATTTAATCGGCGTAATTATTGTATCGTTTCCTTTTCAAAAAGGAAGTTATTTTGAAATGACTATTTTCGCGGAAAAAGGACGGTTATTCTGAAAATGCATCTTTTTATTTTCCTTTGTGATGATTCGTTTATCTCCCTTTTTAACCAATCGTGCACTGTTGATTTCCCTTCACTTTACTCTCAAAAACCCTAGAAAGCATCAATCTTCATTCCCGTTTTTCTCCCTTGTTTAATCTTCGAAAAAGTTGTCATCTTTCTTGGAAAGTCAAGCAAGGAATCTTCCAAAAACTGAGAAAGATGTCATCTTCAAGAAAGTCTTCGAGAATAGCAAGCAGGGGACCACGGCGAATGAGTGAGGGGCCTACACACTTCGATCTCACTGAAGAAGAAGTGTCTCCAGATCAGCAGCAGAGCCCACAACATTCTCAGCAGCGTCATTCTCCTCCATCTAGTCCTCAAGGCATTGATCATCAACAAGAGGAAGAAATCATTGAGGATGTAGACCTTGTAAGAGTTCAAAAGCCCGCTTTTATTTATCAGCTGCATTGTGCTTTAAAAGGAACTCATACTCCATTGAATTATGTCGATGATTTTCTTAAACCCTTGCGAAAAATGGAAAGTTTGGGAATTGCTAGTAAAGGGGTGGCCGAAGAAACCCTTGCGAATATCCCAAGTGATCCTCGTGATTGGGGACCGAATCTTGTAGATGGGAATGATGATGACAAATTGTACAACCAATTTCAACCGAGAATGGGTGTTGCGGTTGAAAGTAGAGGAAAAAGAGGAGATTTGTTCAGATCGAAGGAACAAAAGGATTTGTACTCAAAATTACTGAAGCGTGGGGTAATAAACCCTAGGAGTGTGGATTTTGACTTTCTGGATGCTATGAATGTGAACTTAAGGGAGAAGTTCGGTTATCTTCAACTTGAAATGTTTTGCTCCGACACTACAGAGGCCTATTCTGAACTAACCGCATATTTCTATTCAAATCTTAGCTTTTTGGATGCGAATAGATTCTCTTTCAGTGTCAAAGATCAAGACTATGTTGTGGATATGGATATGCTGGCAGATGTGTTAGGAGTTGAGAGAGGAAGATATCAACCGATCAAAGTTTCTATTGCTCGTGCTACATTGGAACTTGTTAAGGACAGGAGAACAGAGGAAAAGATTTCCTACTTAAGGATAAGTGCATTCAACATCTTGCTTCACAAGATTGTGATCAATTGCCTCCGACCAAAATCAACTTCCAAGACTGATGTTTCAAGTTCAGAGGCAAAGCTGATGTATGCCATCCTCACTGGGAAAAGGTTTTCTCTTCCTCACACTGTTATGTTCCACATATATAGAACCATGATGAAGGACAGAGGTCAACTTCCTTACCCAAGTCTTGTGACGAAGTTATTCGGACATCTGAATATTCAGCCTCCGCAAATCTTTTGTATTCGATCGTGCGATCATATGATGGTAGGACTGAAAATGGTGACCAAGATGCATCTGAAGGAACTGAACAAGGTGTTGGAGAAATTTAAGGAGAAGACTCCAGTCAAAGCTCATCAACCCTCTTCTTCATCAAAACGGAAAGGAAAGGAGCCCTTGGTTGCTTCAAGAATGAAAAGAAGAGCTCTTATTGTTGAAGATGAAGATGATGATGATGAAAACCTCACCATTTCTGCAATGGCTTTGAAGAATCTGAGTCGTTCTGTTCTAGAGAAAGAATCGGAACAAGGCACGAAAGAAGCAGAGACGAAAGAAACAGAGGAGAAGGAAGCAGAGGAGAAGGAAGAAGAAGAAAGACAAGCTGAGAAGGAAAGAGTTGAGAAAGAAGGAGAAGAAAGAAGAGAAGAAAGAAGAGAAGAAGGAGAACCTGAGGAACACTCTTCTCCACCTGTAGGCATGGAAACAGGGGGAGATTAAGAGAAATGAGAGAAGTCCTCATATCCTGGTGCAAGTGAAGGAGTCAGTCGCTCACCTGCAGACCCAGAGGACGTTTATGCCTCTCAATTTCCAGAAGAAGGTCATGAAATTTCATCGCCAAACCTGCGAGATTATGCTGATCTACCGTCGTCTGCATTTACTCCATCAGATTGAGCCGAAGCAAGTACTCAGACTGATAATGCAGCATATTTTCGTAGAATCATGGATATTCTCTTGGAGATGCGAGGTCAAATTTATGCTTTGGGATGTGAGGTTCAAAACTTGCAAAATGCGGGTCAAGTTTCTTCATGTTCATTGAATGATAAAATCCAAGCCCTCATTATTCAGATTCAGGCCAATGCCAAGGGTGAGGAGATTGCACAACTGAAGGAGTACTTGAAAAGGCTGGAAGGCATCGCTCAGTCTATGGGAGATTTCCAGCTTGTCCGCGTTCCTAAGCAATCTTGACTTTACTCCATTTTCATCTCAACCTTTTTAATGCTGACAAAAAAGGAGAGAGATGCAAGATTTGAACAATTTGACTTTTAATCGTGTGGTTTGTTGGATTGTTTGTTGGATTTTGTTGGATTGTTTTGATCTGTTTGACTTTGTTTTTGTGTCTGGATGAGAACTAAACTAGACTTGGACTTGACTGCTTCTATCAACTACTATTGATATCTTATGGATGACTTTATCGCATATTAGACTAACCTATTTTTTGTGGTTGCAGATTCTAGTGTTATTCATTTAGCCATTTATCTCTATAAGATATGCATATGTGTTTGATAAATGTTTTGCAAGTCAAAGTTGTCCAAATCTGCAGGAAAGTTTTGTCACCATCAAAAAGGGGAGATTGTTGGAGAAATCTTCTTGAAGTGTTTTGAAACTGACAAAACATTTCCATCAGTCTAGTCTGAAGGCTTGCAGACTCTGCTATTTAAAGTCTGAAGACCTCTGGACAGCCAGACTCAAGACTCAAATTCTATCCTCATTGACAGTTTCTAATCCGTTGAAGAAAGGTTATCCAGAACTGGATGTTTTATTAAGGATATGACCTTATCAACCGAAGAAGATCTCTTGGCTGGAAAAGACACAACGGAATCTTTTGATTGATCGAGATTGACTCGAAGATTAAGGAACCGATGATTGCCTAAATATTCTTGGAAGCTTCTACTTATGGAAACCGAGATCCTGATTGTATGGGCGAACAGGATTGATGGGCTATCGACACATTCCTTTAATAGCTCGAATAATCTTCCTAATTGATTCCGTCCAATGGGTAGATTGGAGGAATTCATTTGGTAAGTGCCAACGGGTATGATGGTATAAAGGAGTATATAAGGAAGACGTTCTAAGTTGTTCAAGGTGTGCGCGATAGAAGAATTCCAAAGTCTGAAGCTCCTTGTTGTTTAGACAATTCCTTTGAGCGAAACCTTGTATACAAAAGAGAGTCTATATTTGTGAGAAACCTTGAGGAGGTGTGGTAGAATCTATCCACAAAAGCTGTGCTTGGAATCAAGGAAAAAGGAAAAGTCTGTGCTGTAACTTCTCTTTTGTTCATAGTGAAATCCAGCCGGTGGGCTGTCAGTGTAGAAGAGTGGACGTAGGCTTGGAATAAGCCGAACCACTATAAACCTTGTGTTCAATTTTCTCTTCCTTACTCTTTTTACTTTGATCGTACTTCATTTTGTGAACTCCTTTCTATCGGTTGCCTCTTCCATATCTCGATAAATTGTTTATGCACCTATTCACCCCCCCTCTTGGTGCTTATACTAGCTATCTCAAAAGCTACAAAAGATTAATGGCTCGAAGAATTCAAGCTGACATGATGACCAAGGTAGACAGAGAGAAGCATATTTTATGTACTACTACCATTGGTATTACTCCATGTTGATTGATGAGGAGTATCGCAGAGGCACAAGTTTTTTAACTACTATTTTTTGAAGATGGATGCAAAGTTGCTTGGTGCTTGGGTATATTTGTCTTTAAGTGGGAGATTGTATAGATGAAGCCAAATATTTGTTTTTACGGGCTTTTTTTTTTTTTTGTCTTTTCTATCATATTTGCTTTTAGGTTAAAAGTGATACATTTATATTAGCGATGGCAAAAACCCTAGCTGTCAAGATGCTAAAAAAGGAAATAGAGAAGCAAGAAAAAGAGAGAAGAAAAAAGTGAGTTTTTTTTTTTTTTTTTTTATGAGGGTTCTCAATCTCTTTGTGCTCTGATCTTGAAAGAAGATTGTCGTTGTATTCCAACTTTTTCCGAAATCTAGTGGATTCGCAGAGTGCCTTTGCGCGGAGACGTAGCCCAGGTTTGGGTGAACTTCAATAACAAATTTTTTGGCGTGTTCATCTGATTCTGTTCTTTTATTACTATATTATGTCTGGTGAATTGTTTGTGAGTGTTATTTTTCTGGAATCAACGTGCGATTTCGTAACACCCTATCGATACAATATAACTGGTTGAAATTGAAAACTCATGTTCTGATGTGAGTATGGTTTTCATGTTAAAGTTTTTAGGATACTCACTAAATCTTGTCATAATGATCAACTCAACGCATTCTTTCATAAACTTTTCTAACATTCTTTCCTCTGTTTCCGATTAAATCAAGTCTGTTTTTTTTTTTTTCCTTTATTGTATCTTTTATTAAGTGCTCTGGGTCGTGAGGATTGATCCGTCACCCGCAAATCTTGATCCTATGGAGCTTTCTAAAAGATCACCAAACAATTAAATGAGATGAAAAGTTAAAAAGAAAAGGTCAGCTTTATGCTTGAAATTGTGCATGTAAGAAAACTAATGAAGAAGTAACGCATGTCATTTCCTCTAAATAACGAAAACTTGGCTAGCGGCTATAGCACAAAAGGGCATTGTTCTAGCAAATATAAATCGATTTGAAAAGGACGAATGTCTATTAAAAAAAGGAAAAAAAGAATGAAAGATAAAAAGTAAAGAGCATAAGAAAATTAAACTTTTACTGTGGCTAATCCAATTCATTAGGTGCCAAGTGTCGACACCATACATTTGTAAAACCCTTCATTAGCAGGTGCATCGTACCGTTAAGAATTTATCAAAGAAAAAAGGCCTTGGAAGATAATTCTTTAATTTGTAGCGGATCCAACGAAGCATTGAGAAAAACTTCATTTGCGTAGTCTGACGTACGAGTGTTATACCTTGTAGAATAAGGCCAGCATGATTCGACTAAGTGCATATGCATTTTCCTTCATTTAGAACTTAATTGACAAAATTAAAAAAAAATTGAGACTAAATTGGTAAAAGTATAATAGATTTATAAATTTTTTAACTATTTTCTTGCACAAAATGGATAGTGTTTACTTCTATGCCCGCCACATCTGCATCTTGCTTCGCATCTATGCTTGGTATAGGCAACCTCATAGGGCTTTGCCATGTGTCTCATGTTCATCAATAATTATTGTTTCGTTGACTATCAAAAAGAAGATGTAACATCTCAATATACCTTTAGGAAAAAGCTTTAGAAATGTATTAAACTTATTGCATTTGTACCAATTTGGTCATAAATCTTGTGATCTAGAGTCAATTCAGTCATTCAGGCTAATTTTGGTCAAATATTATTAACGTGGATGTTGGTGGCCTATGTGGTACAAACGGTACTAATATAGATAACTTTTAATTGTAATATAGCTTTTAATCGGTTATTTAGCTGCAAAAATCCTAACACAATATGGGAAAAACCCATATGGCAAATCAAAATTCATATGTCTAGAGAAGAAGATGGAATTTCACAGTAAGCTTATTTTTCTACTGAGTATGGAATCTTGATGTGAGTTTCTGTTTGATCCGCAAATGGAAATGAAGCAAAAGGAAGGAGATAAGCCCCAAGCCCATAGAAGAGTGCCTGTGCTCGGTCCTTGTAACAAGCTCCAATTCCAGTCACAGGTGTCTCAAAATGGTTTGTGCGGCTTCTTCTACACAAGCTATTTGCTTTGCACATATGCCTCGTGATAATCATTTTAGTTCTAGCTTCAAAATGTTTAGGAGGTTGAGTCCATTTCCATGTGCAGATGCTGCTGGAAGATTGGCCTAACTAAATTCTTTCTCAGGAAATGCAATATCTCTATATTGCACTTCAAATACATGAGGTTATATTGAATGATTCATAAATACACACGCTCCTAAAATGACCACAATCTTGTTTGGTTAGTCAAGAGTGCAACTTTCGAAAGTCTGATCCAAGTGAGGCCGATCAAGTCCTCACATGTAGTGCTTGAGCATGACCCCATTCGGTAAACTCAGGGTTCGTGAATGGATTAGGCCTAGCGAACATTTGGGTACTAAGTGTGGTTGGTTTTGAGAGTTAGGACGTGCTTGGAGGGCAATTTAGTCACTTTATGCACAAGGTTTTCTCTCTAATACATAATGGCATTTTTAGAACTAAAGGAGAGAAAGTAGCGATGAACTAAAAGGGAAGGATTATATATAGTGTTTTCTCTATTAAAAACCTATAGTTCAGGCCTTGAAGTTTAAAACGATCAAAGTAAAATGTCCAAACAATTAGAAAACCAGAAAATTATGCCTTTAGATATCACATTGTGCAAAATATACAATTCTTATTTTTTGTAGCTAGAAGGTGCATATAAATGTATAAAGATATATTTAGCGTGATTTTGTATTTCCTTTGATTAAAATTAAGAAATGAAATATAGTAGAATTGTTATAACTAGAAAATGGTACATCAATCATTGAAATATCTCTCTTAATCAATTTCTATGTGTTGCATACTATGTGTTCGGTCCATCTTTTTTTTAGAGAGTTTTGTACGCTTGGAGCCCATCTTAGTTTCCAAAAAATGACTGGTTGGCTAGATATTCCATTGTTTTGGGTCTATGTAAATATGCCCCATCAATCACAGAAGTTGAGCAAGAGAGAAATGTGATATCATCTAGCATATCCATCTAAATGAAGTAATATATGTTGAACATAAGAAACTTTCTTTTGGTTAATAACAATCTATAATCACTGGAAATTCTCTCATTGTTCAATATCATCCTCCATTTTTGTTTGAAACTTTAAGAAATTGGCTTGATGTGTTCTTATATGTTAAGTGCAGCATCATGTCACATGCCTTTTTTTTTCTTCTTTTTACATGGATTGCAGGATGAGTGTTGGCTGAGGAAAAAAAAAATGTTATGCTGATGGTAGGGGTGAGCACCAAGTTTGGTACAAGAGCTGGATTCAGTCGATCTAGACCAATCGGTTTAAGGTCGATTTTAAGAAGAAAATGTTCAATTCTTGGTTTTGTGAACCTAGAACTGGCCTAGGATCATTTAGTTCCTAGTTCCAACACTGAAATCATTTCAACTAATCCGGTTCCCAAATTGAACCGGTTCTTAAGCCTTTTCAAAAAATATATTTTTTTTTGCCCTTATAGAGAATCAAAATCATGGTCTTCAACATGAATAAATGCCAACATAACCATTCGACAAACATATTTTTTCGTAGTGAGATTATACAACTTTTATTTTTTATTAGTATTTGTTGTTTTACCTAAGAATAAAATTTTCCAAACTCCACCGGTTTGATTCACTATTTCAATCTTTTGAAACCAACACACCTTAAAATCAATCTTCAAAGCTAGTAGAGTTTTATTTTTATTTTTTCAAGTTAGTGAAATCAACTTTTTTCTCCGTTTTTTTTTTCCTTTTTATTTCTCGTCCTTTTTCCTCATTCCTCGGCTGCTAGTGCACTCCATCGATCATCACCGTCAATACCCGCACTACAGCGATCACCTCCCTCCACTCTTCCACCCTCTCCGTTTGTAATGTACTCCATTTTCTTTCCTCCCCAAGAGAATCAAAGACAATTGAATATTGACAATGAGGGACACAAAGTTATTGCTTCAAAGCAGATAAGTATATAAATATCAATACGTACCAAAAGATGAAAAGATCTCTAAGAACCAAATACATGTATTTTTTAAAAGATAAAAGTTAATAAAATAGCAGAAATCATTGGAATATTAGCAATAGCTTTCAAAAATGAATTTGTATAGAAGAGTTCGGCTAGAATGCTCTAATGTAGATAAGATCTTAAACAATATGTAAAAGATGCAATGTAATAATTAAAAACAAGTTGATAAATAAAGATGATCTAATTGGCATCTACTATACCCAACTCCACGAATTGTTGAAACTCATAATATACGCAATTAAGATTGAAGATAAATTTGGATTTGGGTGAAAATGGAAGGAGCATCACTAGTGTTTCTCTCTAGTGACTGCCGCACCTATCATTTGGTGCTTGCGTTGTGAGCCAAAAAAGAAGGTGGTTAATGTCATTTTAGGAAAAGAAATATAGAATTTCGGGTAACGTGCATATGTCCTAAATCAAAGGCCAAAAAACAATATGGCTAAAAGAATTTAAAAAAAATTAAAAACCGAAGCTGAAAAATCGTGTCAGAAGAGAAGGTAAGTTATTGCCATTTTTTATGATAACGATATCGAAGGCCTTGGAAGGGAGAATACAGTTTAGCCGGCGTCTCTCCATGGAGTGGATGGGGCCCGGTGCAACGGCGGTTGTATTCTGGCTTACACGTTGGAGGCTGGAAGCCGTTGCGATCTTGAAACTCCTAGAAAAACAAGATCTGACGGTCCCCCCACTTCGTACGGAGGAACTCAACGTGCCGACGTGGAAGTTTCTTGACCCCTGACGTGGGCCCCACTAGAAGCGACGTGAACTCGTGAAAGTCGGTAGTGCCTGCATTTTCCCATATTCCATTTTTTGCCTAGTCAATTGTGTGTGGGGGATGGGCAATTTAGCGTGTCATATTTACCAACGTATTGTTTCTCACATATTTTGTTTAATAGTGAAATATGAGCTACTTGCTACTTTTGAGAATATTTATTGCTTCCAAAAGTAAAAGGAATTGCACAATTCAATTGTCCATAAGTGACCATTATATGCTAGTTCTTCTAGTTAGATTCTAGTATTGTTGATATTGTAGTGGATCAAGGAGAATACTCGTCTTGGTAGTGTGAACAAGGTCATGGCTCTTTCTGTTTATTTTCAAGAATATTGTTAGGCACTTACTAACATTTGATTCAACGGCTTTTGAGATTAAAATATAGTGATACATCCGATCAATTAACTAAGAATGATGTAGACTACTTCCTATGGCCGAAGTAATAGTCTTTACATATTCCCAAGGGGATGAGATGGGTGTCTTCCAGAACCCTAAATATTGCTATGTAAACTTATGTTCCTAAGTATCGTTTCATGAGTCATGGTCAGCTAAACTAATGAGGGATTTCCAAATTGTTAGAAATCATGTCACCCATGCATGTGCTACTAGAGCATTCACTTGAGTGTCTTAATATACCGTGGTATTGCGAGTGCTATGACTAGAAGGACAATTTAAGTTGTGCCCTGTTTTGTTTATAGATAGCTTACATTAAAAAAGAAAAGAAAGAAAGTGCACAACATGTGCTATGTGGGATTCATGATAAATGGAGCAAAATGGTTGGTAAAGAACACATACATTAAACTCTGTTGACACCTAAATTTTGGCGACCTGTTTAGTTATTCATCGCATTAAAAAAATAGGGGTTAATTTTATCCCTGAAAAAAAAAATTAATTAATTGCATAGCATATAGTTTTAGGTGCTTTATTTTTTAATTTGCATTTACATTAGGTCGGTGACAGATGGGCTCAAATTAATTGTTCAGAATTTTAATTTGATGAGTTGGGCTAAGCCCACGAAGTGAACAAATCGGCTCAAGCCCATATCCTTGGAGAGATTTTACATATTTATTTGTGCGAGATTTCAAATTTAAGAAGAATCCTCTTGCAATCCTGAATTATATCAAAAACAAATATTGCGTTCGAAGAAAGGAATTTTCATGGATATGGATTTGGAAATATTAAAACTCTAACTCGTGGCCTATAAATAGGTTAAATGCGTAGGGTTTAGGGGGCCGGACAAGAGAAATACGCGGTCACAAAGAAAGAGAACTCACGTTCTCCACGGTGGGGATCGGCAGTCATAATCTCATAGCTCACTTGAGAGACACACGGGAGAAAGAGAGAGGAGGGTTCTCTCGGCCAAGCCATCGTATGGCTCTCCACCTTGCCGTCGCTGCTGCGTCAAAGCCACCACGATGAGTCATTCCCATTGCAGCTTTTCTGAGGCCCCTTGTCGATTTGCTGTCCGGCCAAGGTACGATCTTCGACGACGATCACTCGCCAAGGAGCCTCCCGCACCAACGAAGACGACCGAGAAGACCTCGTTGGATTACTTGAAAAGAAAGCCCACGACAATCAGATTTCGTGGCTCCCATTAAGGTCCACTTGGCGATACTTGGAAATCAAAAAGGAATGATGGAGAAAAAATATATATTGCTGAACCATAGCAAAAGTTGCAATCTCCACAGTTTGTAGCAAATTCGGACAATTTTGCAATGCCGGTCCATCTCTTTCTGACGCGTACACGTTGCTCAGCCGCGCCTGAAAATTTTCTTGTAGATTTTCCAGGTTCTCCTTGAACGTGCACCACAAGAAGCTGAGTTGAACTGAGGCCACGGAGCCGCGACCATCCTGAGGTGATTCACCTCGAGACGATGTGTTGTCCTTGCCGCCGCCGATCATGTGGTGTCGCTTGCCACACTCACTGTTTGTTGTTCAAGCCGTCTTCAGGTCTCATAGAGCCCGTTCGGGATCCCATCACGACAACAACCGTGGAGATCCTTTGCCGTGGGTCCTCTTGGCGAGCGCTCCTGTCCTCACAGCTAACCGAGCGCCACCAAAATCCAGTCCCGATATCCATGTCCGAGCTATGAGTCTTGCCGAGCATTACCATATTGCATTGCGAGTAACTGTTCGAAGTCCAAATATGGAAGCCAATATTTGAAATAGGTAAAATTTTTGTCTATTTTGATTTCTGAAAATTATGTTTCCTTATTTGATATATTCGTTGATGCACATTATTGAAATTCTCGATATGCTGAGATATTTGTGAACTCGAGTAGCCTTCTAAATTGGGAAATTTTCCCAATTTCACAACGTGCATATGATTGACAGTTCGATTTCATGCTCGAAATACGACTCGCAATCGCACGAAAAAATTGCCAATCCGATATCCCGCTCGAGATTCGATTTGCGATTTATGTAAAATTGGCCAACCCGATCTCCCACCCGAGATATGGTTCGTCAATTTGGATATCTTGCTCTGATTTGCTGTCATGCCGTTTAAGTTAATTTTATTCTCTTAAAAAAATCCAAAAAAAATGTAGGCTAGAGTTAGATTTGTTTCTTTTTCTAGGGTTTGCATATTTAGAATGGGGATTTTATTTCAAATTTTAAAAATCAAAAATCAAATCAATTAATTTAGGTTGCTGGTTCTTTCTTAATTTGGATTCCATGTTTAATTATTTGGCAATTATTAATTTCGAAATTTAAACAAAAAAAGAGGAAAAAGGAAAAAAAAATCATCATGCATATGTCATGTAGAATTAGGGCATATTTTGTACGTCATTACATATTAGGGTAAAATTGCATTTAGTTTAATATAAGTTTGGGTATTTTCTTATATAGATTGCATTTTAGGATTATTTGGGTTAAGATAATATTTTAGTTTAAATCAGGATTTAGTTCAACCTAATTCCTAATACAAATTGAATAGAATCTTAATCTAATTAGATAATTTTCACATTTTATCTAATTCCGAGTTTCATGAAAAAATACAAAAAAAAAAAGTCTTAGAATAAATTAGCTCCATTCTCTAGGATAGATTGCATTTTTAGAAAAAAAAATGTCATGTAAATGTCATATAGGATTAGATTCATGAAATGCACGTCATTTAGAAATTGTTATTAGGTCCACTTAATTAGAAATTGCATGACATTAGAATTAGGTCATTTAGTTATATTGCATTGCATACTGCATGATTTTCATTAAATAAGTGAAAGCAAACAAAAAAAAAATTGCGTGTTAATTAGATATCATATCTAGGACTGTTATGTGAATTCTGATCTAACAATGCAGGTGCCTTCGTTGTAAGTTTTGCAACTTATTCATTATTTATTTGGGTGTTAAATTGGTGGTTTGTGTACTCGTATGGTCACCTCATATGTTAGGGAAATAGATTTAAAATCAATCCAAGCTACCTGCCAAACATTTTTTTTTCAAAATAAAAGAGGAAGGTACCGAAAGGGCGTTAGAGAAATGTAGCGTAACCAAGTCCCCAAACTTATAAATCTCTGGTTTGTAGGAGTAAAGTAGATCTCCCGTTACTTTACTTAGTTTCTAATCGACCCACCAAAAATAGATTAGTGGTGACTCCTAATTAAAAAGTTTGCATGTTAAGAACTTGAATCGAAAGTCATGAATTGGTATGGGCTTGGGAGAGCCCAAATTAAGTCTAGGCTTAACAATCCATTAGCCAAACCTTAAGTGGTTCACACCCGAAAAATTGGTCGTGACAAACTTGCTGGAGGGATTTGTCCCTTTTTATGTTTTGATGCAATCTTAGTGAGAATTTATTTATTTATTTTGTCTGTGGTGGTTTGCTTCATTGTCATCTTATCATCGCCTTTTATCATGACTCACTTATTCGTATTGTATTTCATGATGTTTCCTAATCGTTAATAAAAAATTATGTTAGGATATATTTCTCTATTAGGGAGCTACCTTTTCTACTACCACCAATTTTTCACTTGTAACTTCACCACAAACAATTGTTATTTTTGTTAGGCATGGTGAGAAATGCATACTTTCATATTGCTTTATTTTCTCCTTGAAAACACAAGAGTCAGGATGGAGCTATAATAACTATCGACATGAACACATGATATTCGAATGTATTAAAAAAAAAAAAAGCTCAAGCATATGTTACCATTAGGCTTTTGAGCACTATGTCGGTTCATTTTTCCATTAAACCTAACTCTTGAGAAATAGTGCAACTTGATCTTCTATTTTCTTTCTCTTTTTGCAACTTGTAGATTATTACATGTCTGAGATTGACATGCAATCTTACATGATGCAGTCTATGCCATATAATGCATTTATTGATCACATGTATATTAATGCATGCAAGGATTTGATTTTATCTCATCTTATCTTCCTCAAAAGCAAGGTAAGAAATTGATTTAAGGTATTGCAAATTTCCACACCAAAGTTAAGAATGACCATGTTTCATTGCTGAATTGCCAAGTTAGACCTGAACTGGTGTTGGTGACTTTGCCTAGATTTCACATTGTTGCATTTTTGTATGAAGCTCTAGGCTCAAGAAACCGACACTATGATAAAGCTGCAGAAAATAATTCTTGTTGAGGGGTTGAAACTCAAATAATTCTTGTCGATAAAAGCAAATGGATTCCTCTTACGTTATTCGTTTAGAATTTCAATGTTATTCTGTTTCTGGAGTTGGAAGATTGGGTTTTGTAAATTTTAAATGTTTGGCTCGTGCATAAGAAAGAATTGAAAAGGTCAGACAGGTGTTCCAAAGACAACTTCTTGTTACTTATGCTTCTGGGCATGGAATTAACATATCATGTATGACCTTAGGATATAGAATCTGCCCCATGTTTACTCAGCTCAGCTCTGGCAAAGAACGAGCAACAATTTTGCTGTATTATTTTTTGGACAAAGACAAACAAAATTCAACTAAAAGAAAATACTATGCCGTAAGCCTAGATGATTATCCAAAAGATTAACCAAAAAATGAAACGTTAATTTATTGGCAGTTGATTTGGGCTTCGTAATTGCAGTCAGAGCTATTATTTTCAGTCATTCAATTAAACAATGTCAATGTTTCAATCCTAGGATTACTTAATATATCATTTTCTTCCAGCGCGCATGTGCAAATGAGCAAGAAAGAAAACGGACTATACATACTTCTTTCCAAAAAGAAGCAAGTCTTCATCCCAATTTGTGGCGATCTTTGGCAGGGTTTAGCGTACAATAAAAAAAAAAAAAAAAAAAAAAATGAGGAGGAAGAGGAGGAAGTAGAGGCCTAATTACAAAAATTGAGATCCTTAGTAAATCTTCTTTAGATGAAATTGTCACTTTCTTTTTTCTTAATATCACTATAAGATGTATGTTGGTGTTAACCAAATTGGACCGCTCAAATTGAGTGTAAGCAAATATTATAAATAGTTGTTCGAATTGGGAGAGGCCTAATATCATAAGTTAATCAACAACAATTGAATAGTGGACTCATGTTAAGCAACACCGCCGAGTATACTTTGCATTTTTGTTTTTCTTTTTCAATGCAGCTACTGCAGATTTGGAGTTGCAGTTGTCACTATTTTCTTGTTGAAGAGTTTGTGTCATCGTTTTAGATAGTTTTAATTGCCTTTCTAACATCCTTAGTTATTGCCACCACCATTTCTCAATTTTCCAAAGCCACGCCTTCAAAGCTCTCTTCTCTCCTATTTCACAACTAAGAGATTCGTAGAGACTATGACCTGAGTGATATTGATTTGGAAATTTACTATCATTAAACTGAGCTCATAATTTAAGTTCACTTTATCATCATTGCGATAGTTTGAAAGGAATTTTTGCTTCAAAACTTGCTTGTAGACTCAACGACCGAACCACACACGAGATGTTTGATGAAATGTAAAAATCAGATTTGTATCAACTTGTCTCCAATTTTTTATTATCTTGAGAGTGTTTCTGCATGTATTATCTCTGTTGTTCCGTTTTGCTTTGTGTCCTTACATTTTCTGCGTGATTATCTCTGGCAATCTCATTAAGTACTTGAATTTTCGTTGTTAGTTCGTTGCATCCTACCAATCTTTTGCAATATTGAGGCATCTAGTGAACGAAGACAGTTGTCTTGTGGAGGTTGAAGATGGATGGTGGCTGGATAAGAGGCACTTAATCTCGTATTTTCCAAGGAAGTCTGTGGTAAGCTAAATATTAATTTTTCTAGCTTTTGCTTAGAATTTATGAATGAATTGGATATGTGAGATTCTGGGAACAATGAAACGTTGAAGAAGACAAACACAAGGCGTCCAAAGGAAAGAAATGAAAATAAGAAAGATATGTAAAATGAATAATAAAAGAGAGGGAAAGTGATAAAGATGTGTTCAGTAAAGATAATAGAAAATGGGCTTAGTGTAGGCTTGAGCGCATTTATATTTGTTTCTTGGGCTTGTTAAGTTCACATCTTATTCTACATGTAGATCAGGCCCAAAAGCCTTACCTACATCCTTGTGAGTTCCATGTTTGACCACACCCGTGGATGGGGCCCAAGGGCCCAGCCCATGTCCCTTTTTATCTTAATAAATAAAATAAAATAATAAAATAGCAAAAACATAAATAAGGAGAAATTATAATTTGATCATATCGACAGTGTCTAGGCATAGAAGGAGAAATAATAACAAATAATAAATAATAATAATAAATAATAATAAAAGGATCAAAAATAAAAAAAAAAAAAAATGGAAAATTAGTTAGAAAAATAGGTCTTGATTAGATTGTTTGATCTAGTATCAGATTAAGTTTATATTCATTTAATTCGTACACATATGATTTAGGGAAGTTCATGTTTTTTTTTTTCCCTCTAGGTTTTAGTTTAGGCTTATGAAATTCATAAAAACAAAGAGTGGGTTTAGAGATGATGACAAAGCTGGATTGACAGTTCCCACATGGATTTGGTTCTCCAAACCTTATCTCGCACAATGTTAGAGTGTACATACAAAATTCAATTAATTCTAAAAGATTTTTATGTGAAGGAGCTATTACTAGCCTATTAGGGCCAATACCCTAACTTGATTTTTTATTTATCTAATATATTTAGGCAATCTTTAACTATGTTAGTTTTCCTATGCCTCAAATAATGTCCATGCATGAGTGCATAATCAAAGAAAAACAAAAAATCACAATCACTACCATAAAAGAAAGTGTAAGAATGGCTAAAAAAAAAAGTAAATTGCAAGAAAGCAATATTTAATAAAGCAAAATTAATAAAGTGTCGGGCAAATTATAAGCTAAATTCAAAGTGAATCAAATTTCTCATCCAAAAAGATCAATTTTACTAAAACTAAATTATATCAAAAGTATTCATTAATATCTCTTATTTATACGTATACTTTGAAACTAAGCTAAATCTAGCACTAAAAGTTAACAGCTTAATCAAGGTCTCTATCTCAAGCCATCTTTCCATTTTTTTAATTTTTAAATTTTTTAATAAAAGGGGACACAACACGTGCTAGAAGTCTTCTAGCCCAAAATTCTGAGCGGAAAATTTTCATTAATCTTTTGCTGGAAGTCTTCTAGAAAATGTATTTGGAATGTAAACAGCACGTGCACGAGGCATGCATAGGGCGGGCATGGATGGCCTTGATGACGAAAACGATGGAGATGGAGCCGGCAACGAAGACGATGGAGGCGGTGGTTGGCCAAGACGCGTCATCGATGATTTGCTGGTGAAGATAGCCAAGGAAGTGCGGAGCTTGGGGCAGGGCGGTGGCTGGATGAAGGAGGAAGAGATATAGAAAAGAGGATAGGCGTGATAAGTATTAAATTTTTAATAAATTTACTAAAAAATACACACCGTGTTAGTTAGTGACATGGCCCTTATAAACAGTCGAATATTTTCTATATTATTCACCTTTAATTCTTAAAAGCTTTGTAGAGATTCATTACCTATTTTCTTGACAAATCAATCCTTTCCTCCAGCACTTATGGACAGAAACATTCATTAGGAATCCATCCATGCTTCACGGCTAAAGGGCAAAAATATTCATTACGTGCTAGTCCTTATTCCTCATACCAGTCCATGAAATCTAGAAGTAACTCTACAATAAAGCTATTTGTTAGACTAGAAAGTCTATCATAATTGTTAAGTCAGGCGTAACTCCCAATTATAGTTTCTAGACTAGAACTTTTAAAGAAATTAAACGTTTGCCATTCTTTATTAACATTTCAAATTAGTTTGCTACAAAATAAATATGGAAAATAATTGCAAGCACCAACTAACATTGCTACATAATTTCTCATTGTTGAAATACTAACGTGAAAAAAACATGATCTTGCAAAGAAGTCAATGCGAGAGAATCTGAAAATAAATGAAGAATAACAAAGGACATTAAATATTTATATGGTTTGCTATCTACATCCATGGAAGAGATAATAGCAAATAATTCATTAATAATTGGAGAATTAGAGTTATAATTGCTCACATGCTTGAATATTTTTCACTCCTAAAAATTTAAGCCCTAACAAAAAAAAAGTCCAAATTAATAACTTGGTTTAGTGTAAACTCATGGCACAAAAAATTCATAGTGGCTCACAATTTTTGCCGAAGAAACCTTGTTATGCGTGTGCCATTTCAAAGATCAACAATTTTACGTGTCTATCAATGGATAATGCCACGATAACAATTTTAAAAGAGGATTCAGTTAATAATCCCAATTTACATTATCCAATTCAAATCCAATTTGGTAAGCGAGCTCAAATTCAAAATGTAATTTAATACTCATTCTGACCGTAATTTCCCCTCTCTTTTTTTTTTTTTTTTTTCAAATGCTTGGGATGGTCCGTAGCCCTGGCATATATTTTTCAAATTTTGCAGTTAGTCATAATTATCAACCTAAAGATTTTATATTTTTTTAAGAAAAAAAATAGGAGAAGCAACACGCAGAAAAGAAAACGGTACTTGAAATGAGATTCACGTCTTCACGTCCTCAAATCTTTATCGAATCCCTTTCTCTTCGGTAACCACCTCGCAACGCCGTGGCTCACGTCCTCACGTACTTGAAATGGGCGACACCTACGTCAGGAGCCTGAGTAACGACGAAAAAGAGGAACCGCCTTTAGGAGATCGTGGCTGAGAGCGAGGAGGGAGTCTAGGGTTTCCACGTGGAGATTGGGTATATTGAATTGTGGAGTCGGGCGGGATCATCAGCTTCGAGAGGGAAGCGATCGGAGGTGGTAGTGCGCCTTTGTATGGAGCGACGCGGTGGTGAAGCTCCTTGCTTCCTTCCTTTGCCTGATGTCGCTCCAAAATCTCACGCATGCTTCGGGGACAGTCGAATAGCTTCTGCATATGGTGATGATTGGGAATATGTGGAAGAAGAAGGGCCTGCAGAGATCATCTGGCAAGGGAACAGAAGAACAGTAAAGAAAACCATCAGGTTTTCCGAAGAAGGGATCGGACGTGCAAATATTGAAAGAGGGTAACTCAGAAGATACTGCCTGTTTACGTGTTGAAAACTTGGCATACATTACTTCCTTGTTTTTCTTTCTCCTTGTGTTGGTTTTGGTTTGATTTTAAATTTGAGGTTCGTAATTCACTGCCAGGATGCTGAAAAGCCGACCTTGAATCCTCTCCCTCCACCGTCCGAAGAATATTCAGAATGATGGATAACTGGTAAGAATAATTAGTGCAATTAAATTTCTATCATAAGATGGCTTTCATTTGCAAACATCGTTCACTAGTTTCATATATAAACTACGGATGCAATTTTTTGATCACTGCCGAGACTTGGGGCTTTTTACTGGAGAAGCAAAAGAAAAACATGAAGTTACATTAATATGAAGGAAATTACATCCATATTTATACCACATTAGATATCGGTTAATATTGCAAAAAAGGAAACAGAATTGATCAGAATCAAGGCAAAACTGAATAAGTGATCCTTATGGCTCACTAGTTGCGTTGTTTGTTTCCAAAGGTTGATTAGCCTAATTGCATAATGTAACTTAAAGGAGGAGGGATGGAAGTTTGGTGGGAAACAGAAATCCATCATTACTGTTTTTTACCATCCCTTGGGAGTTTTAGTTTTAAAATTAGATACGGTTGCCTTAGCCCCATCCATGGCATTAGTTTCAAGGAAAGTCGATACATGAGTAATGCTTTTCGCAGTGGCTAAGGACCATCTCTCCCACTAGCCCGAGATAGGGTGATATAAAGGAGGCCTTTGTGCCAAAAGTTGCCGAAGGATAAAATGTGCTGGACAAAGCTGAAGCTGTTCTTTTTTGATGCATTGGTTTGGGAAGCTAGTTATATTACTGAAGATGGAATGATGCAAATTGGGAGTGCTGTCAATGGAATAATGATTGAAATTTGGTCTTTGTAGGATGGGGTTTGGAAGTCTTTGCGCTTAGAAGAGTGCATATTCTTGCCATTGACACTACTAGCTGTGGAGAAATTGAAGATCTATAACCCTTTTCTAGGGTCGTTAGTGTTGAGTCAAGTTTGTATTAGAACAAAAACAATTAGACTCATATTGATTTACTTAACCTGTTTTGACACATTTCCATATGATGTAAATTGGAAAACCTATACCTAATCCAACTAACCACACATCCAACTCATATTATTAGAACATATTAATATTTACCTAACTTAGAAAGACCCTTACTTACCCTTTTAACCCACTTTAAGCTCTTTGTGTGTATTTATTATATGAATAAAAACTTCACATCAAATTAAAAATATAAAAATTACTATATAAAACAAAGAATGTAAAAAACCTATAAATGAGGGTCTTGTCTTCTAAATCTTCCTCATGCGGAACTCCAAATAACCAATGCATAATTTCACGGGAAAGAGAACTATGATATTTATTTAAAACGTGCCCTTCAATGCTAATGGCTGACTTATGGGCAACAAAAGTGATAGAAGACAACTCAAGATACCGATGTGAATTAGCTTTCAAATAATCAAGAACATTACGATAAGATGTTTTTTTTTTATATCGAGCCTATTTTCCTTCAAATACAAATCCAATTGTGACATTGTAGATTGCAAGCCATAGTGTTTACTTTCAAACACATTATACTCATCAAGATTGTCCCCAATGTTCTAAAATATGTCCTCAATTAAAATGTTACCTTGATTGGTTGAAGATGTAAAGCGGAATCTCTCGACATAGAGGTCACATGTTCATCAAAAACATATAGAGACTTTCTTGAATAATCCGTACAAATTTCACATGATCATCTATGTCCAACTTCAAATGGCAAAGCTCTAACAAGTGTAGCAAGACAACACTATAACCCTTCTAATATTTATCAAACTTCTTTTGCATTCCCATAGACATAGAATTAATAGGTATGTCCTCACTATCTCTCTCCTTTATCAAATGAAACCGGATAAGCCATACTCAATAGAGATATAAATTCTCCATGGGATATCTAACTCCAAAGAAGAGAGTAAAAATATCATGAAAATGTTGTAACAAGAATGCAATTTCCTTAGCTATGACTCAATCTTAGGGTAACATTAAATGCATGAAGAATGGAAGTTCTATATTTTCTTTCTTAGGAGCAACTAGGATGATATACTTGTATTCAACAAATTGTCAATCATAATTCATATTCTTGCGATATGATTAGCAATTTACATAAACAACATAAAGGCAATTTAGACCACTTCTACCCTTCCTAGTTTTAGCTTTCTATAGGAGTGCTCTTTATATAATTTTAACCCTTCAATAGTAGTTGCACACAAATTGAGCATCAACATAAGCCTTTCTTTATCTATCTTTGTGGTGCTCAAGCAACTTCAGTACGAATGGCATTTCGCCAGGAACTGCTTAATAAGGTTATAAACACGCGGTTGTATATCTTTAGCTCGCATGTAGACCGGCAATTGTCTAGGAAGCTCCTTTAAAAGAGCTTGAACAACTAATACACTCCCACCTGCCATGGGTAGTTTAATTTTGTGCAAGTCATTACCAAGAAAAGACAAATGGAAGAATTATCAAGATCTTCTATACTATTTTGATAAACTTTCACCTACTTGCAAAACCTTTCCTAATATCACCAAAAAAGCTTGGGAGAGGAGGGGCAAGGAGTTTAAATGAAAAAGCAACCAAATAAAGTTTTCAGATCTGTTATTGCATCTTTAATCCCAATTTAAAAAGCAACCAAACAAAATGTTGTCTATTAATTGCCTTTAAAATTATATGGCAATATAAGATAAAGTCAAACTAGGCAAACAAATGAATAAGCTTATGCAAAAGGAAACTATAAATTCAAGATCGAGTCCAACACTAACATCCTCCAACTATACCATGACAATATTATCATGAATGCTAGGTTTACAACTTCTCTCAACTTGATTTACCAATTGTATGCCTAACATGAAAATCTATCTAAATTAATTAAAATGAATGGATTCATTCGAACAGAAAAATCATGAGAAAATCAACTTATGATGAACTTCTCACATTGAAACAAATTGTATAATGTCTCTAGTGGCTACACGGTGTGTAGAGCTTTTTAATCTAATTTTATGGTTAGCATCAACTTTCTAATAGGACAAAAAAATTGGATTGTTAAGTTCTCTACATCCTCACTATTAGAAATGATTTCGATGTTAACACGATAGAAACTCTAACTTAAATGACAAAAAACAAACCTACCTCCATTTGTGTAAATTCTTCACCTCCAACTTGAACTATCAGAATTGAGACCCTCACTAATGCATCCATGGTTTCTTGTTGATTAGTGAGAACTCCTAAATGAGGAGGGAAAATTACTATCAGCTGCATAAAGAAACATAAAAGAGCTAAGAAATATTGAATGTTTTTTTTTTTTTTTTGAACTATCAGAATTGAGATCCTCACTTTACATCATTATGAGCAAAACATAGAATTTGCTATGTTATAAGAAAGTGATTGGCCTGCAATTTGAGCAACCCTATTGATCACAAGACCAAATAAAGTGGATCCTACTAGGGGAACATTGTGTTGAGAACCATTAAGATATGTGCTAGACTCTGTAAATAGAACTATGTTATTTTGTTGACATTACTTTATGCATGAAAGAGTTTGAGGCTATTGACTTTTGTTAGCAATACAAAGATTGATTATTAGTAGTGAAACCATACGAAATTAGATTTAAATCATGTGGATCCCCCTTTACATTGGATTGTATGCCTAGAAGAGAAGCATTTGCGCTTAGATCATCGATTTTCCGCATCTAGAACAATGGACTCCAAAATAACATTAATCTTTTTACTCAATTATATGTGTTCTTACTCTAATTATGGAGATTGTGGGATTGCGCTTTCGCACCTAACAATTTTATCTAGAATGGGTGGATGGGTTGGGGTTTTGGGCAAGTGGCTTTTCATCATGGGTGGATTTGGAATGGTGGGAGAGGGTAAAATTGGGAGAATGGCCAATTCATAAATAGGACCATAGGTTAGATGCAACTTGGGGCATTAATTGTAGGTTTCTAAAACTCAATGTGCAAATTGGTATATAGTTAAAATGCAAGGATGTTGTGTAACATTTTCCCTAAGAGAAAAATCAACTTGAGATAATAAGACTTGAACATCTCACCGCTTACATTTGACATCACATGTTAGATTGATCACAAAAGAGCATGTACTTGTATTATAGAAACATGACCCTCTCTAACTTATTCCGATGTCCTCCTTCTCCAAGGCACTTTCGCCCCCATTAAGTCCTAAATTGAACTTTTCATAATTAAGTTGGCTTTTTGTGTTGATGACTCAAAATTCTTAACATGCCATAGATAAGATATTGACCGCATTTGGTTGTGGTTATTATTTGTGTATACACTTTTAACGATGACATTTATCGAGCAATCTAGATACATAAATAATTTCTTGGCAAAAAAATTAAAATCGGATACCTCAATTTCATATATTCATTTAAATATGCATTTTTTTTTTGTGCAGAATTTAAATATGCATTTCATTAGGAAAGAAAGTTGCATAAATTTCAAGAAGGGCATAATGGAATAGAGAGCTGACACAATGAATCCTTATCAGTAGACCTCGCCTAGGAGAAAAAAAAAGATTAATGCTTCTGCCTCATGGACAAAAGGGCGTTGAAATCCGAACATAGAATGAAAGAAAACTTGGTGTCAGATGTGGCTCAACAATTAGTGAACCTAACTCTAAACATTGATTAGATGAACCCAGCTTTATCACTTCTTTCCAACAAATTGTCGAACCTGTGACGTATAGTTTAGAATGTAGGCTCATGATTGGGATTTAGTGCAACTTTCAGCCTAAACACGGCATATTGATATCTTACTTGACATGATTTATCATGAAAAAAAATCTCAGCTTGCTTTGTTTTACTCACAAATCTACCGATTAAACTTGGAATTTTGATTATCAACAAAAATAGGGCAAAACAGGTTATGCAAGAGAGAAAATTACCTAGCCAGAAAAGTAGAGCTTCGATTGGCGATGGTGGGGACGGTGATGTCAGAAATGGTTGACAATTAGAATATAGCTCTAGTTTTGTGTGATTGGTTCACGATTGTTTATATCCTAGACCAATTTTTTTTTTTTCAATAGCCCTCAAAAATCGAGAGACATATATTAGAGATTGACTTGCTAAGAGATAGATTCGAGGAAGATACACACTCGACTGAAAAGAAGAGATATATACGTAGCCAAATAAATTTCTTGTTTCGGTGACCTTAAGCTTCTAGGCCGGTCAATCTCTGATATACACTCAGTTTTTGGGGGCTATTGAAAAAATAAAATATTCGATCTGGGATATAAACAGTCGTGAACCAATCACACAAAGCCAGAGCTATATTCTAATTGTCAACCATTTCTGACATCGCCATCCCCACTGTCGCCAATCGAAGCTCTACTTTCCTAGCCAAGTAATTTTCTATCTTGCATACCCTATTTTGCCTTGTTTTTGTTGATAATCTAAATTTTGAGCTTAATCGGTAGATCTGCGAGTAAAACAAAGCAAACCGAGATTTTTTTTTAATGATAAATCATGTCAAGTAAGATACCAATATGCCATGTTTAGGCTGAAAGTTGTACTAAATCCCAATCGGGAGCCTACATTATAAACTGTACGTCACATGTTCGACAATTTGCTGGAAAGAAGTGATAAGGCCAGGTTCATCCAATCGATGTTTAGAGTTAGGTTCATTGATTGTTGAGCCATGTCTGACACCGAGTTTTCTTTCATTCTATCTTTGGATTTCTAGTGTCCGTTTTGTCCATGAGGCAGAAGAATTAATCTTTTTTCTCTCTCTCCTCCCTGGCGAGGTCTACAGATAAGGATTCATTGTGTCAGCTCCCTATTCCCCTCTTTTGGTTATGTATGCGTGTAGTTTACATTTGCACTAGCTGTTGATTTAGAAATGTCATGTGATGACAAGTGGCGGTCGGCAATGATTCTTGATGGTTGGCATCAATGATCGGAATAATTGCCCAATGGTCCATAGTGATTGGTGGTCAAAGAAATGTTGATTGTTGCAAATTGTGGCCAGCAGCATGGAGAGGGAAGCAAACCAGCAAATTGAGACTCTCAAGGACTGTGATATTTTGATTTCAGATTGCAAGTTGTGATTAAAGACCATCTCATCAAGGCATTTAGACTTCTAATATAGACTCTGGAAGTAGCAACTACTAGCATAAATGCACATCTTGTTTGTCTTTTCTCACATAATATGCTTAATCCCATGTTTTATCACATATCAACAGTACAAATGTAATTATGGGCAGAGCATAAATTTATAAAGACATACTGTCAAGAAACCAACAAGTTGCGACTCTCAAGGACTCGGACACATTGTGGCCAGTGACCATTAGGACCATCCACACTACGATGTAACGAACTTCTATATTGGTTGGTTCAAGTTTGGGGTCTTGAGTGAAGGGGATGTCTGCATGTTTGAGCTCACTGATAAGGATGATGTTTAGGTTGAAATAGGATGAAACATTGGGAGTCACATTAGGCCATATACTAGTTGAAAGCAATTTGTGGGCAAAAGAACACTTCAAGTGCCATAACTTTGCACAAAGGGACACTTAAGTGCCATAACTTACAAAAGGTACACTTAAGTGCCACATTCGAAGAAAAATGGATTACTTGAGGCCACCGACCCTCGTCGGATCTAGGAGACATTTTTCCGATTAAGGTGCCAAAACGACCCTCCCCAAAATAATGCAAAAACGTCGTTTTGGGCTGACATGGCGTTAAAATATTTTAAAAAATTAAAAAAATTAAAAAGGAAAGGGTGGAGGTGGCCCTTGTCCAAGGGCCGACGACGCCAAGCCTTGGCCGACCTTTCCCCCCGACCGGCCACCGGCCAACCCTTCCCCGATCCGGGGGTGAGGGTTGCGGTGCCTAGGGTGAGGGTCGGTGGCCCTCACCAAGCCCGGCAACCGCCCGGCTAGGCGATCCCACCGACCCTTAGATCTAGGGAGGGCCACCCCCTCCCCAAATCTTGGCCCTTTCACGGCCCTTTTCCTTAAATTTTTTAATTTTCCCCCATTTTTTAATATTTTAACTACCCTTTTTTTTTTTAATTTTTTAATAATTATTTTTTAATATTTTAACTAAATTTAATTTTTAAATAATTATTTTTTAATATTTTAACTAAATTTATTTGTAAATTTAATTTAATTATTTTTTATCATGTCAGCCCAAAACAACGCTGTTTTTACATTATTTGGCCATGTTAGCGTGCAAAACAGATCGTTTTGGGCTCGATTCACCGGAAAAATGCCATGTTGGCATTTTGGCCAGATTGACACTAAAGTGATCCATTTTACTCTGATTTTGGCACTTAAGTGTCCCTTTGTACAAAGTTATGACAATTGAGGGGCCCACACGTCGCAATTTGTGCCACTATTCTGTTATGACGAAACCATATAAAAGTGCATTTATATTTGTAATCGTGCTCTTTTCTGAGCTAGTTATGATTTTACCATTTCTAGGCCTGGCCACTCCCATACAATGGATGTTTGTGAAAGAGTCATGCACACATTTTCTATTTTAGGCATCTCTTGAGCTTGTCATGCTTTTATCATTGCCTTTTTGGAAAGGATCTCTTGGTTCAACACTCGCCCCGGTTCCAAGTTACTAAACCTGGTTTTGTATTACAAAAGAGTGTCAAAAGTGACGTGCTCTAGTTCTAGAAGGGATGGGGAAATTTATGCAGCATATCATCACTCATGGTCACCTGATAGTTTTCAAATATGAGAGAGACTCACTCTATACTCATGTAAATATATCTGATAAAAGTGCTTATATAGATACATTATCCCTCAAGCAGTGATGAAATTTAAAATCCAGAGAGTAAATTCCATCTTCATCTTGCCCTATAGTCCATTGTTTTCCCAAATTGATTTGGTTATTCATTGGGATCACATGAGATGTTATTTTCCTTTAAGTGTTAACGGCTAAATGTGTAAATTTATGTTTTTAAAATTTCATTTTTTCTTAATTCGTGGATTCATAAGATTACCAATTCTACAATAAAAAAATGTCTTTTTCTTTTATACTAATTAGGTGTAAAGAAAATCACTATTATTCATAGACTAAGAGGATGTGGTGGAGAGGATCAGTGTTAGCAACTCTTGACATGTTACCATTAGAGTTCAAAAATAGTGTGCAATATCAAAGTCTATGAGCACTGTGCTGTGACATTTTGACTACAAATTGCAGGTTGGGGTTGAACGCTTCTTTTACCCAGTGAAGACTGTTGAATAAAACTCCTAAACCAGTAGATATAAGCATATATTTACATTCTGTTTGCCTTTTCTCTTTATTGTTTGTTTGTATTCATTCTTTTCCTCATCATATGTTGGTTAGCAAAAATCTACATGGGCAAGAGTGTTCCTTGTGAATTCATGAAGAGATACAATCAGAAAAACCAGCAAATTGTGACTTAGGTATCTAGACAATTCATGGCCGGTGCAGCTCTTGACATTTGTTATCCAGCAAACATCTCTGGTGGCTGCCCACGTTTATGAGAGAAGCTTGTCTGAACGAAGGTGTTGCCGCGTGTTTGAGCTCATTCATAGGGACAATTTTATGGTCAAAGTCTCCATCTAGATACTGCTAGTAAGAACCTCACTTAGGTCGATTGATATGAGCATCGGAAGCGTCATTTGAGGCCATATATTACTAAAGCAATTCATGTCTCCTTTAATCAATGCAGATGAATCAATTGAAGGTGCACTTACTTTTGGATTTGCTTCTCCTTTCTAACCTAGTTACAGTCTTATCAGAATTCTTCTTTTCTTTAGTGCAGGTTAGGAAAAATAGTCTAAATGTCCAAGAGCCCTCTTGAGCAGCTTTTTAATGGTTCCACGTGCCCGAGGCCTCTCACTGCCCTTGATAAGCTTAGAGAATTCAAATCGGAGGTATCCCTTATTCCAAACAGTGACTAACTTGGTAGTTTCTCTGGCTGCCTATGCTAGGGAAGAAGAGGCGACACAAAATGTCCAGCTTAAGTACTACAACAGGCCTAGGCTTGGGATTACTGAGCTCGCTACAACAGCACAACAACACTAGTTGGATATTGCTCCCCTGCAACAACTGGCTCACGAGAGCTATTGCAAGCAGGTTCAAACTTATGATTGGAAATGAAGAAAATGTGGTTCGACTCTAGGCCTTAAAAATTAGTCCAACAACCTCAGTGGTATGAAAAGAAGAAAATAAGATTTCCTTTTTGCCAGGAAGAGAATATTACTTGCTTGATTTGTATATGTATCCATCTAGGACCCCTAGTGCAGCTTTTCATGTTTGTTCGATGCATATTGCAGTGTAAGATTGGTGACTCGGATATTCACCAGATCCATGCATGTCTCTATATTGATTACATGTGCTTATTAGTCTAAGAGCACATGATTGTGGTATTTTGTTTTCAGATTGCAAGTTGTGATTAAAGACTTTCTCATGAAGCCATTTAGACTGCTAATATAGACTGCGAACTAGCAAATACTAGCATAAATGTACATCTTGTTTGCCTTCTCTTTAGTTTATGCTTGCATTCCTATGTCTTATCACATATCAGCAGGTCAAATGTCTTCATGGACAGAGCGTTCCTTGTGAATTCATAAAAACATACAGTCAAGAAAACCAGCATGATTCTGAAGACCTCATGGACCTTGAAGATTCAGAGGGTTCTCGCCAGAAACTAAGGGCTAAATTTGCATTTACCTTCTTATCAGCCTTCCAAGATGTTGAATTCCTTTTCAATTTGTAAGTTTCGTAGTATTTAAATAGCACGCTCACTGATGCGACTTTCAATTAAGTATGCTTGGAACCAAAAAGTGTAAGAGTTTTTCCTAATGTGGACTAAATTAATTGATATTGTAATTTACTGTTTTTACGGTTACCGTAAAACATGGTTGGTCTAAGGTGAGATAGAAGGTTTCTTAATTAGTCTAATATGGGCTAGCTAATGTGGGCCGAGTGGCCCGTAATGAGGGGGACTGGCTGGAAACTCTATAAATAGTGCTCAAGTCTCTCCTCTAACCCTAATTTCTCACATGTATCCTCACCTAAGGGGCGTTTACCTAACGCTACACGTGAGGGGGCGCCTCATTGAGCCAGTGATACGGAGGGCAATAGAGGAGAAGGACTTGCGCGTGGAACATTGTGTTTCCACTTCCGCTTCAAGAACAATGGATCCCAAAACAGGTGCGTTAATCTTTCTACTCAATTATGCATGCTCTTGTTCTAGTTATGGAGATCTTGGGATTACGCACTTTGCGTCCAACATGTGGTATCAGAGCAACCATAACCCGAGAACTTGAACGCAATTGGTTTTTCCCTAATTTGTACGGATTTACCATAATTTGTACGGATCTACCCTAATTTGTACGGATTAGCCCTAATTAGTACGGATCTTGCCCTAATTTGTAATTTTCGAGACTTTTGTGTCAATAAAAATAAAATTAAATCACAAATTCGGATTGGGCTCGACGAGACGAGCAAGACGGTTGGCGGCGCATCGCCAGAGGAGGCCTCACGCGCCCCCACGCGCGGACACGCACCGCCTGGGCGTCAAACGCGCGCCGCGCGTGAGCTCCACGCGCCGCACACTTAGGCGGCGCATGTGGGCGCGTGGAGGCTCCGATCGGAGCGTGGCTGGCAGCATTGGACTCGTATGGTGATTTCCTATCTTGTGGTATATTTATTTTATATTTTTGATGGTTTTATTGATGTGAAATTGCATATGGAATCCTAAATACGTGTATTTTTAGTGTATTTTTTGCGTATTTTCTGTGATTTTGGAAATACAGGTAATGGGTTACTAGTATGTTATCACATAATAAAAATGTGTGATTTATCAATAAAAATCAACTTTATTGTGAACTGAAGCTGGCTTAATGAGATACAATTCGTATGAGATTGTATTTGAGTTATGTATTGAACTTATGAGAAATAGTAAAGGTTATGAAACTTTTGTTGCTCAAGCATACTCCTTGACACGTTGGTAATCTTTGAATGATTGACATTTTAAGAACTCGTGACCAAACTGATTGTACCGATTAACACATCTGCTGAATGTGGGTAATGCATGTCAATTAAGTTACTGCATATTGTACATGAACTCATCTGGTCACTTGTTAATGTCTATCAAGTTGAATATATTTATGGTTAAGGAGTATGACAATATTTACGCAGAGCAATTGTATCTACTGTTGAATTTTTTAGATATTTGGTTTTCTGGTTTGACTCAATTAATAGGCCACTAGCTGATTACAATGATAATTTGTTACTTAAAAATTGGCTAATAAATTAGCTATTGGCTTTGGAGTCATGTTTTGCCTTATGAAACCCATGAACAATAGTTGATCAGCTATCAAGCTTGTCAATCTGGAGTACCCTGTAATTGCTATTGATGTTGACTTGTGAGGGATCCTTTGGATCGGCATTCTTTTAATGTTGTTTTAATAATTAGTAATCGGGGTGCACAAGATACTTGCTTCTATGAGAATTTTCTTGTGTTATTGTGATCAGTGATCTCATTGGAATCTGTCTTTCAAGTTAGCTATATATATATAAAGATTTTTATTAATAAATAAAGCAATGTAATTAGCAAGATATGTGATTTTGGTAATATGCTGCCCCTATCACTAAAGTTAAAATCACATATATATGGTGTATGTGAGGAGTAAAGCTTATATCCCTAGTATGAGATAATTTCAATGATTCAATTGAGTAGTGACCACCAAAGTGGCACGCTTGATTGGGTTTGAGAAATTTCGGTCTCGTATGATGATTGGGATGTCTCCTGGTCTAATGCGTAATCATACTCCCAAAGGAGGTGATTGTGTATTAGTTTATGGAGGGATACATGATAGTGTGGTGGAGGAGTGACTGATTCTAGTGATTCATATGCCCAAAGGTGATGAATTCACGAAGAATTGGAACATATTCTCATAACCCTTTGTCACGACCCGATCTCGCCGCCCCCTCGAAATGTATCCAAGGAAAGGAAAGGTCGGGTTTAGGGATACTTTGATCACGAGAGTTTCCTCACGGGATCACAAGCTCTCCCAAGCTCATACCCCGCGTGACAGTAGGTTTATTTATGCGATCTAATTGTTTATAATAACCTAAAAATATACAAGAGTCGCCACTAGCCTCATTTTTGGGGGTTGGCTAGAAACCCAATCGAGGGTTAGGAGTATTCCCTCGATTTCTACGCAACTAGATATCTAGGTTCGGGGACTTGGGTTACGCTAATATTACTATTAGAGCCCTTTCGGTACCTAAACAGTATGTTGTATTTTTCCTAACATGTCCATGCATTTCTTTTTATATTTTCAAGATCGTCAATTATAGACTAAGTGATCACGCGCGGTGGATTATTTCATTCTATTTTATTCCTAAAAAATGAAAGGAAAACAATCAATGAAATTGAAATTGCAAGACATGAAGTAAACAATCAAGAAAAAGCAGTAAATCTGTCATGCAAACCTAAAAGAAAATATAAAAGAGAAATATATGGGAAAAAGAAAGAAAAACCCGCAACTCGTCGGGTTTTATACAATGCATGGAACCCGAGACATATGTCGGGAAAATGGGTATTACATGAAAATGGTCGGAATGGACATCGACCTCCACTATCTTCACGCCTTTTCCATCTTTAAGGTCCTAATCTAAACCTAATCTCAAAAATTTATGACTAGGTGCATACAAATAAAAGAACCAGTCAAACACATCAAGCAACCAAAAACAATACATCATATCAAAACCAATTGTTTAAAAGAAGTACAATGCGAAGTCAAGTTTCGAGTGATATCCTAAAGTTTAGCATTAGTATGTGTCGCACCAAAATCATTCATCAAATGATCACATGCAAAGCATATAATATGACATACATCCAAGTCATATAACCTTGGTTCTCAGTTAACCAAACAAGTGAATTAGCTGACAAAAGATCATTCACCAAACAATATGCATCATCGAGCGTGTTCATGCTACATGTATGTCCATCTAATCAATGCTTAATCCACAACTTCCAGCATGCAATCAGAATTGTAACAGAGCATGTGAGACTATAAATTGTAATTGTTTGATAACAAATCGCCATGAAATTGAAGCCATATCTTACCACAAGCACGTATGAATTTTCTTGATCAAAATGGCATCAATTAATAACCAAATTAACCTCAAGTTAGAATCAAATGCACACCGAATCGTGATAACAACTTTCATGGAAAAAGTTTTTCTTTAACGTGAGCTACACAGAAGTTAAAGAAAATTCAAGAATGCACAACATCACATCGGAATTGCAGCAAAATATCAGGATGTCATGACACATTAATAGTGATTTGACCTAAAAAGAAAATTTGAAGAATGCAAAATTTTACCATAGCACAAACAAAGGAGAGACAAACAACTTTTGTTAAGGATCCCATCTTAGAAGTCCTTAACAAGAAAATCATTAAAAAAAACGAGGTCAGCTTTAACAAGGAAAAAACGGGGGTTATGAATTTCATTTTTTATGACAGATTTATATCATGCAAATCACAAAAAAAGTTGAGTTCAATTAATATGCAAATCATGTGAAATCAGCATTATAGGAACAAATTTCACGAGGAAGCTTCTCAAAATTTTTAACACGTGAATTTCTTACAAGTTCAAGAATATGAACAAGTCAATCAAGAATAGATCATAATAGCATGTCACACCGTCATTCTACAACATATTGAAAATAATTTGGACAAATCTACTATCTCATCTTAAGACTAAGAGCAACTAGCCATAGAAAGGCAGCATTTCTATAATCGAATCAACTTCAAAAATCAAAGACAGCATTTCATTATATATTGTAACTAAAAGCACGTGAATTTACAAAATCCTGGAAGAGATCAAGGTCTATCAAAAGTCGAAAAGGGCAGCAAGGCAAACATACAACCATTTTTTGCAGTTTTTATGTGAAGGACAACCTTGACCCAAAAATAGACATGAAACCAGGAAAAGGCTAAACTCACATTAACTTTTAACCTGAAGAAACAACAAGACAACAAAAAGGATAAGAAGACAGAAAAATAAAGGCTCAAGATATTCAAAGTTTATTCCCAACACGGTACAACAGAACCTAAATCAAGAAGACCTTATCCAATGGATAAGCAACCAATTATACAAAAAAAAAAAATAAAGCCATCATACAAAATAGAGAAAAGCCAACATAATCTAATATTAAACTGCAAAAACCCAAGCTACCCTTAACAGAACACCAGATGGTTCTCACTATAGATCAATCCGTGTTTAGCTATGGTGCATGGATCCAGAGGCATATCAGGTGCAGGGGCAAGGGTAATACTTGTCACACCTTCGAGCAGGTTTTTTTTTTATATGATGAAACAGATAGTGAATGAAAGCATCCCAAGTGTCTTGACTCTTAGACAGAAATCAATATTTCTAGGCCAATTTTTCTAATTACAAAGTAGCTTTCGAATATACCATTGGCGAGCGAGAAAAAGAGAGGCGCAATCGAGTCAGAGAACAATTCAAGAGAGAAAGCGCGACAATTCATGCATGAAACAGAACAATTAAGAGAGAGAGATAGAGAAAAACCTGATCAAGCTAGGGACAGAAAGCCGCTGTCGCTGATCAATTTTGGAGCTATGCCAAGACTTCCTACTCGGTGCGAACCTGAACCCCTATATCTCGAGCTCCGGAAAGGTGTGATCCGCAACGAAGGCGTTGGATTGATTAAGCGAGTGAGCGTCCGAAGGAGGGATAGAGAGGTCAAAATCCACGACCCAAACGGATGCAAATAGAGAACAGAAATCGAAAACCCTAACAGATCGAGGAGGATGGAAAAAGAGCTCACCGATCGAGCAAAAAATCCAGCGAGAAGAAATCGGTCAAGAGTCGCTGTCGTTACCGCCAGTCCGCTTCAGATCTGAACCTCTTCCCACCAACACAGTCTCCGTCAATGTCGCGGATATTACCGATCAGATCTAGCGAGTTGAATCCGGAGAGTAGAGAATCAAGAGAGGGAGGTCCGAGAGAAGAAACCCCAGCCGATCGAAGAGATTCGGCCTCCGATCTTCGATCCCTCACCAATGGAGGAAAAACCCTAGCCGATCGAACCCCCTGTCATCATCGTTGTAACCACCGATGTCTCCGCCGGCAGCTGCTTCGTCTTCGAGAACTAATCGAGCGAGAGTCCGTGATTGAGAGAGAGATTCCCCAGAAAGAACCCGTCAGAGAGAACTCGCGCACATCCGAGGAGAGAGGGGCCGGCGGGAGTCCAGAACCCCTTGGGGGAAAGAGAGCGAGCGGAAGCAGAGCCTCCAAGAGAGAATCCGCGTTCCCCCCAGAGAGCGTGAGAGAGCGAGAGAAACTAAAACACAGGGGAGAGAGAGACGTTTTTTAGAGAGAGAGAGCATGCCTCTAGAGGGAGAGAGTCGGCCCAAACCAAAAAAAGAACCCCTAGCGAACGATCGTGAATGGCCTCCCTTTTATATTTTTTTCATTTTTCATTTTTCTCTCCTTTTCTCTCTTTTTTTTTTTTGTTTTCCTTATTTCTTATCTTTTTTTTCTTTTCATTTCATTTCATTTTTTTTGTTTTTTTTTGTTTTCTTTTTCTTTTTTATGTTTTCATTCATTCATTCATCATCATTTTTTTTAATCTTTTTGGCTCTTTACTCTTTTTCTCTCTTTTCTTCCGTTTTTTTTTTCTTTATTTTCATTTCAAAATTTTTTATTTTTGCAAATTATTTATTTAAAATGTCGACGAAAATTTCGGGTGTCAACAGCTGCCCCTCTTTGGGTGGGAGCTCAAAGAGGTTCCACTCAAAGACAAAATTGATACCTAAAATTTTTAGTCAACTCGGCTTTGAAAAATAGAAAATGACAAAAGCAATGATGGTTGGTTAGGGACGTACCTGATACTTACCTTTGCTCGTCAGGGTATCTAAACTCTTGTTGGGGTTTATTCGCTCTATCTCTATTTCTCTCTCTCGTGGAATGAAATGAAGACAATGAAATCACTAAATGGAAAAGAAATGGTTTAAGGATAACCTACGAACCATATGGTTTAGACTGGGAGAAAGGTCTCACCGTGTAAAAACAGGTTTTGAATGGGTGCGATGCCTCACCGTGTAAAAACGGATATGGACTAGATGTGATGTCTCACCATGTAAAAGCGGATATTGACTGGATGTGATGTCTCACCGTGTAAAAACGGATGTTAATTGGATGTGATGTCTCACCGTGTAAAAATGGATATTGACTAGATGTGATGTCTCACCGTGTAAAAACGGGTTTCAATTGGAAGAAAAGTCTCATCGTGTAAAAACGGGTTTCGACTGGGAAGAGGGTCTTACCGTGTAATAATGGGCTTCGACCAAGAGAAAGGTCTTTCCGACCAGTTATGAGTTTCGAAATTGCTGGAGAACCAAACTTGCAATAACATTGATTACCAAATTCTTTCAGAGAATATTTTAATAAAAATGAGATTTGATTAACCATCTAAGGGTTAAATCAAATATGCCAAGTGGAAATATTCTAATCAAAAGAGGTCTTTCACACTAGCTCTCAAAAAGGGCTTTTGTTCCCAACCATTGATATGGGAAAACTGTTTAAATCTCACTTTGGAGGAGTCTCATTCAACCTATATCTAAGGTTTTCGGAAACGTTCACAGTGAATACAATCCATTGATCAAAAGGTCTTTTAAAGGGACCATAATAATGGTTTGGTCATGGGCTTATACAAAGGGTATGCACTCTGAGGCCAAGAAATGAACATTCAGTCAATATTTTCATCAGGTTTACAAGTGAAGAACCTTGAAGATAAGATAAGATAGGATTGTTTCTACTCCTTCTGGCGGTAGCTCCTATGTGATATTCTCTTTTCAACTCGAACCATCCCAATCGGAAGAGACTTCAGATAAGGGTTGTAATGTTGGTTTGAGTGAGGCTTAGAAAGGCTTGAAAAACTTTCAGATATCAAAGGGTTAAAAAGCGAGTGATTATCTTGGCATCATTACCATCACACGACTTCTCAAAAATTCAAATCTTGAAATTTAATCTATCTCAAGAGTCCTTCTGGTAATTTGTCTTGAGGCATGAGAGCTTCGCTCTTTGTTCTAATAACATTGCTTGCAATACATGTTTTCTCTTGCAAGATATTTCTCTTGTTTTTCAATGAATGATCTTTTGCATGATCATGGATTTCGCTCTTTTTTGCATTCTTGCTTTTCTTTGCATTTTTTTCATGGGCATTGGCCTTGCTTTTACCAGGCACACTGCTTTTTCATGCCCCCTAATTTTATTTTCTTTTGAGTATCTAGGACTCTCGAGTGGCATTACCATTTATCTCAATTTTGTTGGTAAATCATGTGCCTTGCCCCAGTGTGGGGAGATAATCATCACCGGGGGTTATGAAAGAATTGCATAAGGCTCAAATTGGCTAAGCAATGGATAATTGTGTTTGTGGTAGTGAACGGAATACTCTTCGTCACTTTGGGATGCTTCGAGTTTCAACAAGAAATCACCTGAAGCTAACACAAGAAGATTGATGCAAGTGAAAGCAATAAAATATTTCTTAATCTTTTGCTCCATGATTTTCAACCAAGACCCCCTATTTTGCCCCAATGTAGGGTTGTTCTTGACAATGTTATTTTGGAAATGCTCCCTATTTGGCTCAAAGTGGCTTGCAAGGGATATCAATAGTATTTGGGGATTGAGAAATGAAATGCCTTAATCATTTCAAATCATGTATTCACTGTGAATGAATCCTATGCCCTAAGACATGGTTCTTTCTACTCAATTCTCTCAAAGAATGTATGAGGACGTGTTTGGTAAAGGGGTTGCCTTTCATCATTTTAGGCACTACCACTTGGCATATTTAAACAATCCTTTTCAGGTTTTTCAAAACCCACTTTAGTTAAATTCAACTCCTTGGGGAAATGAAAATACAATGAAATTTTGTCTGAAATGATATGTTTCCTTGACCCTACTGGGGAGATTTTTGAAAGTAAGGTTTGATAAAAATTTGTAGATATAGAACAGGCTTTGCTTAGCACATGGGTTCATTTCTAGAGTTCTAACCGTACTTCTAGAGTTTTAACCGACTCTTTTGGCAGTCTAAGGGATAAGGTCACTTCTAAGTTCTAAAGAAGAATGGACACTTTTGAAAGTTTTGTATTCTTGAGATGAACCTCTTGCAGATAGGTAGAATCTTTCATCAGAGATCCTGCAAAATGAACAAACATACAGATGCAATATGTATGCATGAAAATGCATGATGCAAACATCCTAAAATGACTCAAATTCAATCAAAAAATGGCTCAAAGGCCTTTCACATTATTCATGGATAATACTTCTTGACAGCATCAGCATTTACAGGTCTTGGCAATTCATGACCATCCATTTCTACAAGGATTAGTGCCCCCCTAGGTAGCACTTTCTTTACAATATATAGACCTTCATAGTTTGGAGTAAACTTCTCACGAGGATCTGGAATGATAGATAAAACCTTCCTCAGGACGAGATTGTTGATCTCAAAATGTCTTGGTCTAACCTTGCGATTAAATGACCTAGCTACTCTCTTCTGATAGCTTTGTCCATGGCATAAGGCTTTCACCCTCTTTTCATCGATCATATTAAGTTGTTCAAATCTTTGTTGAACCCATTCAGCTTCAGAGAACTTGATTTGAGAAAGTACCCTCAGTGAAGGAATTTCCACTTCCACGGGTAATACAGCTTCCATCCCATAAACTAATGAGAACGGTGTTGCACCAGTCGAAGTACGAATTGAAGTTCGATAAGCAAACAAAGCATATGGTAATCGATCATGCCAATCACGATAATTTTCTGCCGTTTTGGCCAAAATCTTCTTGATGTTCTTATTTGCTGCTTCCACAGCTCCATTCATTTGTGGGCGATAAGGAGAAGAATTCAAATGGCGAATGTGGAATTCTCCAAGTAAATCATCCACCACTTTATTATTCAAGTTTGATCCATTATCTCGTAATGATCGCTTCAGAACTCCATATCGGCGATGATATCACGACGGATGAATTTTGCCACACTCTTTGCAGTAACATGGGCATAAGAATTGGCTTCAATCCATTTGGTGAAGTAATCAATTGCTACTAAGATAAAACGATGCCCATTCGATGCTTTAGGATTGATCGGTCCGATGATGTCAATGCCCCACATTGAAAAAGGCTAGGATTCGGACATTTGATGTAGCTCATTAGGAGGAGCATTGATTTTATCCCCATAGACTTGGCATTGATGACAACACCTCACATGCTGAATACAATCGGCTTCCATGGTCAACCAATAGTAACCAAGCCTTATAATTTTTCTAGCCAAGAGATGACCATTTATATGTGGACCACACTCTCCTTCATGTATTTCTTTCATCAGGAGTCTAGCTTCTTGTGTGTTCACACATTTCAATAAAACTGAATCAAAAGACCTTTTATAGAGGGCTCCTCCACTGAGGAAGAATTTGGATGCCAACTTCATCAAGTATTTTCGATCATTAGTTTGACTACCTTGGGGGAATTTTCCTTCTCGAAGGTAACTCATGATGTCATAATACCAGGGTTGACCATTAGGTTCTTCTTCTATCATCAGGCAATAAGCAGGCTTTTTCAAAACGTCGATTTGCAAAGGATCGACGCTCAAACCATTAGTTACTTGCAACATCGAAGATAAAGTTGCCAAGGCATCAGCAAACTATTTTGTGATCTCGGTAGATAATCAAAAGAGATCTTGTCAAATTCCTTGACCAAGTTTTCGAGATATTCATGGTAAGGGATTAACTTTACTTCCCGTGTTTGCCATTCACCTTCCGTCTGGTGGATGATGAGTGTAGAATCACCATAAACTTGAAGCTTTCTGACTTTCATATCGATGGCTAATTGCAAGCCAATGATGCACGCTTCATATTTAGAAATATTGTTGGTACAAGGGAATACCAGCTTTGCAGCTACTAGATAATGTTGACCTTCCGAGGATATTAGAACTGCCCTAGTGCCAGAACCAGAAAGGTTAACTGCACCATCAAAGTACAAGGTCCACTTATCAAGCGAGACCAAATAAATCCGTTCATCGATTTCATCCGAATCATTAGATTTCCTAGGATTTTTGGCTAACATATCAGCTATAGCTTGCCCTTTGATGGACTTTTGTGCCATGCTTTGAATATCAAACTCAGAGAGTAATATCTGCCATTTAGCTAGCCTTCCAACTAATGTTGGCTTTTCCAAAAGATATTTGATCGGGTCATTCTCAGTCACCAAAAGGATGCGGTGATGCAAAGTATACTGTCTCAGTCGGTGTAAAACCCAAATTAAGGCTACACAGGTCTTTTCCACCTTAATGTATTGAATCTCAGAAGTAGTAAACTTCTTACTGAGGTAATATATGGCACGTTCTATTCCATCCCTTGGTCCTTTTTGTGCTAACATGGCTCCTAAAGACTCCTCATGAATGGTGAGATACAAGATCAGAGGCACGCCTTGGATAGGTGGCACAAGTACAGGAGATTGCGAAAGATATCGCTTTAGTTTTTCAAATGATTTATGACATTCTTCATCCCAGTTGACCTTAGCGTTCTTCTTTAATAGCTTGAAGAATGGCTTAGCAGTTTCTAACAATTGAGAGATAAATCTTGCAACATAATTCAATCTTCCCAATAAGCTTCGAACTTCTTTAAAAGTAGAAGGAGGTTTCAAATCGCATATGGCCTTCACCTTAGAGGGATCTATCTCGATACCCTTGTTACTAACCATAAATCCAAGAAGCTTCCCAGACTTTGTCCCAAATATGCATTTTGTGGGGTTAAGCTTCAGCTTGAATTTCCTCAAACGGTCAAATAATCTTCTTAAGATTTCAACATGATCTTCACCTTGTCTTGACTTTGCAATCATGTCATCAACATAAACTTCAATCTCCTTATGCATAATGTCATGGAATAGTGTCACCATGGCTCTTTGATATGTTGCCCCTGCATTCTTTAAGCCAAAGGGCATAACTTTGTAGCAAAATGTTCCCCACGGGGTGATGAATGAAGTTTTAGTCTTATTATCCTCTTTCATTCGAATTTGGTTATAACTAGAAAATCCATCCATGAAGGAGAACAATTCGAATCCAGCAGTACTGTCAACTAAAACATCAATGTGCAGCAGAGGAAAATCATCCTTAGGGCTTGCCTTATTTAGATCACGATAATCAACACTTACTCGGACTCGCCCATCCTTCTTTATAACTGGGACTATATTAGCAATCCAATCCGCATATTGGGTGACTTCAATGAAACCAACATTTAAGAGCTTCATGACTTCTTCTTCAATCTTCTTCGACAATTCAGGTTTTGTTCTTCTAAGCTTTTGCTTCTTCGACAGAATATTAAGATCAAGTGGTAAGGCATGTTCCACGATCTGAGGATCTAAACCCGGCATATCGGCATACGACCAGGCAAAAATATCTCGATATTTTTTCAAAAGCCCAATTAGTCTACTGGCATCTGCTTGAGAGAGACCTGCCCCAATCCTAGTTTTTTTAGGGTTGTCTGAATCTCTCAAATTTACAGTGACCGGCTGCTCGGTGGTAGGAGATTTGGACTCTTCATGTCTTAGCCATTCTTTTTCGATACTTCGAGGATCATCTTCATTCTCTGAGTCGGAATAATCGGGTTCGTCAAAATCTTTTGAATGCGAATCCGAGCTATGTAAATGACTATCGTGATGTGAAATGTCATGCCTGAGATGTGATTGAAAAATGGTTAGTATATATACATATAAACAAATGCAATGAATGTAAATGTCATGAAAAATTTGTTTTCAAATTCAAATTGTTTTTTGAAAAATTTATTGGGAACTAGCCCTCATGTCAATGGACGTCTTCGTTCCACAAAAACATTTTGAAACTATAGATCGTGTGGAGGCTCAGACCTCAAAGCATCATCATAGGACTGATTTGGGCCTTACACATCTATTAACAAAACATGAATTTTATTGATATGTGAAAATTGCATTACAACGTATATCATCTTGGATCTAAAAAGTTTATGATCCAGATCATTACAAACATAGACGAATGAAATGAACGGAATTCCCTCGCAGGGGAGAAATGAATGAAATTCCCTCACAGGGGAGAAATGAATCGAATACAACTAAAAATTAAATGCAAGAACTAGAAACATCCCTTACACAGTGGGAATTGTAGGCTCTTCATCTTCACTAATAGTGCCAACTAGACCATCTTCAAACAAATCAGCAAAGTGATAGATATTGGATTCTTCTTCTTGTAAGAGCTTTGGTGGTCCGAGAAAAAAATCTTTCAAAGGTGAAGGCAATAGACATTGGTAGCTTTTACTTTGATGTTTGGGCCTTTGCGATTACCTTGACCCTTACGGTCGCCTTAATAACCCAGGCCTTCGCGCTTATTGATCTTGACCACTTTAATAGGATCTGGCATGCCTTGGGTGAACTTACCCAAACCTTTCCCTGTAGCAAAACCATTCTTGAGCAATTCTCTACTTGCCATTAGGGAGGCCTCTGAGAACCGAGGCTTTCTGATGATCGATCCAACAGGCACATGAGTGACAGATACCATCTCAAATGAGTGATAGCTCGACTCTCCCTTTGTGGCATCCGAGAATTTCGCAAACCGTGATGTGCGACGGCAGTGACTGATCAATAAAAGCATCACCGAATGGTATTATTAGTATTGTGCATGAGCATTGTTTGACTCCATTGACGGACCGATATCTCATGTTTATTAAAGGTTCAATGTGGCACCCCTCGACGGCCCCCGATCCACTAGAGTCACCACAGTTCGCTTTTCCTTTTTCTTTCCCAAATAACAAGTCACTCTGATACCATTTTTAGTTGCAGCGGGTCCATACAACTTGGGGGTTTACATTTTTTTTATCGATCGGTCCCTTGCGCAATTTATATGCGGAAGCACATCCAACAACTCCCATCCCTATATTCAGAAAACGATGCACACCTACTAAATATTTATAAGTAAAAGCCGTACATCTTTTATTTACTTAAACCAGATGGACATTGTTCATCGGTACATCAAAATGCCGTAGTCTTTTATATTCGGCTACACTCCAAAAGATGACCAACATTTCCTCCAACAGTCATACACTTAAAGTCCATCGATCAGTGTCGGTGTCCAAAAGCTCCTTCCTTTGCTATCCTCCTCCTCACGGTTATATCCAACCGGTCAAACCATCTACTAATCTGAAATGTTGGTCCCCAAAAGGGGTGAGTACAACCACTCAGCAGATAAAGGAATCCAATAACCACTCAATGCATCATACAAATCATACATGCATTGCAGGCGTAACTTACCTTGAAGCCATGCGCATACTATCATGCATCATCACATCAATTTATAACACATACATATGTATCATCATCGTATCACACATGTCATCATCATCATGACATCATTACATTACACGTGTCATCATCATCATGGCATCATCACATTACATATGTCATATCATATATCATCATCATAATCGTCATCATGGCATCATTATATCATACATGTCATTCTTATCATGACATCATCACATCACATATTATCATCATCATCATGTATATCATCATGCATATCATACCGTGGGTGATCATCATATCACATCACATATCATCACCATCATCATGCATATCATCATGCATATCATGCCATGGGTGATCATCATATCACATCACATATCATCACCATCATCATGCATATCATCATGCATATCATGCCATATCATCACCATCATGCATATCATCATGCATATCATATTATGGTTTAATTTCCACTTTTACTTTTCAATTGATCTCCACATCACCCATTTCTCAAATCATCAATTTTATCTCACATTTTACACTCGCATCTCATGCGAGAAAAACCCTCCGGGCATGTATCCAAGATACAACCGGGCATCCGGCCCCCCACATTCCGGGCATCTCGCATCCCAACTAGCATCACGAGGAACCTCCGGGCATGTATCCAAGATACAACCGGACTTCCGGCCTTTACCCTTCTAGCCGGGCATCCCGCACCCAAATCCTGGCATCGCGAGGCATTCCCTTCGGGCAAAGACCTCCGACAGGGCTTCCGAAATTATGTACCGACATACCACCAGGCCTCCCCTGGAATTACGTACCATATACCACCGAGCATCCCGAAACTCCCGGGGAATCTCTGGAATTATGCCCCTCGGCCACCAGACATCATCCTCCACCACAACCTCATTCTCATCACATTTATCTTTTATCTCAATTTAACATGGCAATTTGGCATGGCATCAAACATATCACACTTGCATTTCAATTCACATGTCATGCACATGTCATAGCTTAATCACATAAGCATTCCAATTCACGTGTCATGCACATGTCATAGCTTAATCACATAAGCATTCCAATTCACATGTCATGCACATGTCATAGCTTAATCACATAAGCATTCCAATTCACATGTCATGCACATGTCATAGCTTAATCAGATAAGCATTTCAATTCATATGTCATGCACATGTCATAGCTTAATCACATAAGCATTTCAATTTAATGCATGTACAAAGACCTCATCACACAAGTGCCACACAAATGGAATTGAATCCATGGCCAAATAAAAATCTATTTTATTTTATTATTTCATTATTTTATTTAGTTTATTATTTTATTATATATTATTATTATTTTATATTTATTTATTTTTCATAAATAAATATTTAATATCCATGATTTTCCCAAAATCATAATATTCAAAAATCATTTATAGGATCACAATTTTATATAAAATTCGTGGCCAAATCGAATTTCTTATAATTTCACAATTTCCTCCAAAAACATCCTAAAATTCTCGGAATTAAACCCACTGCACAGTTTCCGAATTAATTTAATTAAAATACCCATTCGGTCTCCAAAAATTACGAAACTTTACAGGGTGATAGCCAACACATTTTCGCACCTTTTTCATTAAGAACTTTAAGCCAAATTCCTTTTAGATTAATTTCCATAGTCCTACGAAGCTTCTGGAATCTCTACCGCGACGTCCAGAACACACTCCTCCGTATTTCTTAGATTTCACCCATCAAATCTCTTTCGTTCCTTCTGAAATTTAAGTATGTTATATAAAAATACGTCCTTTACAAGTTTTATGAAGGGATCTAGGTCAAATACCCAGATTATGGTCACCATTTAAACCCATGAAGTCTCGGGTGTCTCGGTACACCTCACCAGAATCAACCATCTCCAAGATCTAACCGATTCACCAAGTTATACTTGTTATTTTTGCTTCAAATTTGAGTATGTTGTAGCTTAAGGTGTTTCCTACCACTTTCAAGAAGACAACAAAGTGAGATCTCCAACAGAAATCAACATGCAACCAAGAAATCAACAAAAGGTCAGTTGAGATTTCGCAGATCTGAGGTCTCCGTATAACAGAGCTTTTGACCCCACATATCACCATCGTTTTCCATGAAATTCGAGTATGTCATACTACTAGATGTTAGCTATGTTAGCTTCAACTTTCATGAAGACAACAAAGCCAAAATCGCACTCCAAGTACACATGCAAGCTCGACTAAGATACTGACTACCACAAACCGAACGAAAACAGTCACATAGCTTGAACACATCCAACCCTTACCTCGGTTTTTCGCCCAAATCACACCTTAAACCGAACATGCAACCAACAAAAACAGACATGCAAGAGAAGTTAAGGACCCCACTTGCCTTAAAGATGAGCTAGCAATGACGAACGGCGACGGAACACGGCGAACGAACAGCACTCCCTCCGGCTCCGCCTTCTTCCCTCTCGGCTTCTCTCCCTTTCTCTCAAACTCTCTCTCTTTCTCACCCTCTCTTTGGACGAAATGGAGCAAGTAACCGGCCATTTCTCTCTCCTAACTCCTTTTATATCCCCTTAATCTCATGATTACTTGCCTCTCAAAGGGACCAATGCATGAGGACTTGTCTTGCCACTTGTCATCTTTATTTTTGAATTGATTTTGGGCTTGGGCTTAGGCCCATCCGGCCATTCCCCTTGGGCTGGTCGAGCTCCCTTCTTGGGCCCTAATGGGCCGACTAGCTTGGCCCACCAAGCTTTAGGCTAATGGGCCCAAGGCCCATTTAAAAAATAACCCTATTTTCTCTTCTTCTTCTTTTTTTTTTTTTTTTGAATTCCTTTTAATTAATATTTCTAAATTCAGATTTCATCTTGGCCAAAACCTTGGGATATTTCAATTATTGAAATTTAAATCATATGGCCAAGCATTAATCTATTAAATTTGAATTTCCACAATCACAAGCGTAATTCATTTAAATTAAAAGACTAATTGGCTAAGGCATAAGCCAAAAGAAATTCTATCACCTAATCAAAGAGTTTTAACACACCTTAAGGCTCGGCCTTGAATTTCTGGGATGCCACATTCAATCATTGAATAGATCATCGACATATATTTCTTTTGATGACTCGACACAATTATATCACTTGAGTGCACATGAGATAAGAAAAGAAATTGAAACACCAAGACCATGGGACCGAGAATGCTCCATATTTGTGCAAGTTTAAGGATCAGTTTTTATTTATTTATTTGGGCTTTGTTATGGAGGGACTGCACGTCCATTAACTTACTAACCCAATATAATCCGAAGACCCCATTAATAGTCGACAATTAAGTCAACTAATTAGAAGAGAAGTTGACTAAAGCATGGCTGAATGATGACACGTTGCTGGTGTATGGGTAGCCAGCGAAAATGTAAGGGAAGACATGCTGAAGACACGTCCAGCCCAGCTGTCCATTTCCCTTGCATCCACCGAAACATGCATCTCTTTCGTTTAACTGGTTTTAGCAAAACCAGTGGCCTTGTGCTCGTGAGAGTGAGTGAAACTTGAGAGAGAAAGAGAGGGTTTGAGCGAGAGAAATTGTGAGTGAACAGCAGAGGAGTGAACGGCGAGAGGAAGAGGAGACCGCCCTCTGCCGTGCGTGTGAGTTGCCGCCGTCAACGCCGCTTGTCTTCGCCGCCGACAGGCCGCATCGCCAAATTGAACTCCCTAGCTATTGAACTCTAGGACTTGAGGCAAGTGGATGAAAGTCCATGAATCTATATAATGTGGTGCTGTTATTGTCTAGTATGGTGCAATACACTTAGAAACAATTGAGTTCTGGAATTAGAATGTTAAATTGTGAGTAATCAAAGTAAAGTGGGATCATGAGATTGAGGAATTACGTTGGTTTTGTGTATATCTTGATCTTGTTGATTTATTGATGAAAGAATGACTTTTAGTAGACTTGTGGAAGCAAGATAGTTACTGTGGAAATGGAAATTTATGGGATTCGCTTAATTTAGTGCAGTTTCATGTGTAATCTTGTAAATTTGTGAAATTTTATGAAGAGTTCTAATATGAATTTGATCTCGATTTCTTCACGGATGTTGTGAGGAATTGTGTGAACTAGAGTATATAATTTTATCAGAAATTCTTGGAATCAATACAATGGCTTAAATCTTTGTTAAAATGCAGTGCTTGCTGCTGAATTTTAGTCTGTGATAAAAGAATCTTGAACTGAATTGTGTGAACTACTACTCATTATACATAACGAATCTGGCTTAGTGTCCTTAACAAAATATTTTCGTCTAATCTCAATTATAACGTGTTAAAATTTCAGAGTTTTTCATGATCATTTGCTGGTTATTTCGAAGTCTCTACTGAAGGCGTGTATTTTGGTTTTTACACTGTCTTGCTATGAACTGTTCATTTTGTTCTTAGAATCATTGTATCTTGAGTTATTATTTGTTATTCACTTGATAGATGCATTGATATTCAGCATATCACGTGACATTGGAAAATTTGATAAAGTCTTATAAATCCATGGAACCCATGACGTCATTGCATCAAAATGTATTTGGTAATGAGATGTATATTGTGATGTGAATAATACCGTCGGAGGTGTGAGCCGACGATGCCCCGGGAGTGTCGGGATGCCCAAGGGTTGAGTGTGTTGATGCCGTTGGATGCCCGGAGGTTTGTGCCAGAGGGTCCTCGGGAGTTTCGGGATGCTCGGTTGTAGGGATTGTACGTAAATTCGGAGGGAAGGGGCAACCATTTTCATGGCGAGCCCTGGATATACCTCGTGATGCCAGGTGGGGTGCGAGATGCCCAGGGGTGTGACGGAACACGCTCTGGATGCTCGGAGGTTTGTGCCGGAGGGTCTCGCGATGCCAGGTTGGGTGCGAAAGCCCGGAGGGATGCAAACACTGGTCCCCGGGGAATGAAACTTTTTCTTTGAACGTTAAAACCGGTGCATTAAAGGAGTGCATGTGTGTGCATGTGGCATGATATGAGAATTTGTTTATGAAATTGAGTGAGTTTCACCCGGTACTGAAAATGTGTTTGTTATGGCATTAAATTGTTGTTATGAACGTGGTGCAAGTAAAATAGATCATTGATGGCATGCATATATATTTAAATGATAAGTGTGTTTTGTATGCATCTGGATGATTATAGTTTCTACATAATATAGTGTAATGGATCTTTTATTGCTAAGTGGCTGTACTCACCCCTCTTGGGGACTAACATTTCAGACTAAACGAAAATGCCGCTGCTACCTGTGACTCCTGGCATATTTTACAAACTCCTGATTGACTTACAATGGGAGTGGACCGAGCACCATCATCCTGAGGTGCATGGGCTAGTATTCGAGCGCGTGAGGATCTTTCTGACTTTTGAGGTAGGCCTCTCTGCTGGGCTTATCCACCAGGAGTACACATCGGTCCTTGTCCGTATGGATGGCCGCCTTCTGAGGGTGTTACCACCACCGCCGGCCAACGGACCTAACTGGATATGATCTGGAGTCGAGGGTAGCAGGAGATGCATTTTTGGACGCCGACACATGAGTGATGGACGGATGTAGATGATATCCAAGGATAGAAGTTGGTTTTCTTTTGGGTAATCGCCAAGCGGTTTTCTTTTGGGTAATCGCCAGACATGAAAAGACCTCGGCATTTTGTTGTACCAACTATCATAGTCCATCCCTTATATAAATAAAAGTGTTCGGCCTAAATTATGAAAGTTTTAGTATGGTGTGTGTCACTTTATATTTTGTTGAAGGGTAGTCGAATTATGCTTCCGCCATATTGATTGCGCAGGGACCGGTAAAGAAAATAAATGAAAACCCCCAGGTATTATAAGTTATGTAAACATTTCTTTGGTCTCAAAGGTATGCTCCAAGAGGACGTAACTGTGGCGACCCTAACGGATCGGTGGACGTTTCAGGGGTGCCACACCCTTGACCTCAGGTTCAATAAAAGGTATGGCCGTGTTATGGAAAGTCTCCACATCTCTTTCACGTCGGATAGTCACAATCTTTCCATCGATAGGAAGTTTCATCATTTGATGAAGATGAAGACTAGAAGGAATGATTCCTGCAACATGGATCCAAGGCCACCCCAATAGCAGGCTAAAATTGCTCGGGATATCCAGTACTTGAAACTTTTGAGTCATGGTAATAGGGCCAATCGTCAGTGGTAAATCGATTTCTCCTATTGTTTCTCTCTTCATCCCATCAAAGGCTCGAACAAGAATCATTGGAGAAGAGACATTTTCCATTCCCATCCCTAATTTACGAAGGGTGGACAAAGGACAAATGTTCAAGGCAGAGCCATTATCGATCAGGACCATCGAAATCTTTGCCTCAAAATGTTGAGCGGACACGTATAACGCCTTGGTGTGTGCTTGGCCCTCAGGGGGGAGGTCTCTATCAGAGAAAGTAATTTGATCTCTTGAAAGTATAGCACCCATGAACTCCTCCAACTGTACTTCTCCAATGGCCTCGGGTACATGAACTTCATTTAAAATTTTGAGGAGAGCATTTCTATGCTTTTCAGAGGTCTTGAAAAGCTCCAATAGAGAAATCTGCGCAGGCATCTTGCGCAATTGGTTAATCACTTCAGCCTCACTTGTCTTGAGTGTTTTGAGGAGTTGTTCAACTTCCTCATCAGTTACGGCCTTTTTTTCCTCACCTTCACGTGGTGGGTAGATTCGACCTGATCGAGTGACGGCGTCGATTTCATTTGTATTATAATTCCAAGGGACCGCCTAGTGTCAAAAGTAGGAATCACTTTAGTGTTGGAACATTCACCTAATTCTAGTGGTAACTTGATCACAACAGGACCAAAATCCGTTTTTGAGATCTTCATGGCTCCAAAATTATCGACCAATGAGCCGACTTCGATGACACTCTTAGCAGTTGTATCACTCCCACATGGGATTTTTCCTTTAGTCAGATCAATCACAATAGGTTCAATCATAGCCATGAAGTCATCCTTGAATTCCTCTCCCCATCCACTAGGGACAATGTCTTTAGAGTTTTGGAAATAACTTGGAGGAGGAGTATACTTGACTATAAAGTCATATTTCCCACTTGGTTGTCCCAAGGTGTCTACCACTTCACCCTTCTCATGGGCTTTCCTCACAAATTCACGGTCTGAATGGGAATTTTTGTATTCATCCTCTTCTTCGCTAGAGAAGTAGACCTCTTTATCCTTTGGCAAAATTGAAATAAGGTCTTCTTCATCGTGAACGATGTGACCTTTCAACTGGTGATCATCGAATGGCATGCCCTGTTTCATCTCCAGGATATCCATCAGGGGTACATCTTCGTCAACATCCCCATAAATCATGTTGACATTTTCAAAATGCTTTGGAAGAGGATTTTGTTAGACATTTGGTGCTGAATCCTTCAAGGTGAGCAACTTTTTATCCAGCAAATTCTGGATCTTATAACGGAGCACAAAAAAATTATCTACATGGTGACCTTTTTCACCCATATGATACTCACATGTTTTATTAAGGTCAAATCTGGCAAACTTTGGCGGATTATTCCTTGGGATTTCTTTTGCGACAAGATGATTTTCAATCAGCATTGGAAGTAGTTGGGACATGGGCCTAGGCAATGGAGTAAATTGCCTTTGAGGGGCCTTTCCTTTATGCTCAAAGTTCCTGGAAGAACCCCCTACCTCCATGGAGGGTTTATGAATATGAGGATTATACGGCTTCTGAGAAGAGGAATTTTGTACATAGGCGATCTCCACATTCGATTCTTTATCCCTCTTTGGGGTATATCGACAATTTGTGTTCTCAGACAACCTTCCTTCTCGCATGATTCCCTCGATGCGTTCTCCCAACTCTACAAATGTAGCAAAGTTCATACAGGTATGATTGTACATCTTCTCAAAAAAATCACGGGGCATAGCCTGAAGCAACAATTTCATGTTCTCTTTCTCAGATAATGGTAGTTTTACTTGAGACGCAGTGACCCTCCATCTTTGAGCGTAGGCCCTAAATGATTCGGTTCTTCTTTTCTCAACTCGAACCAATTCTTCTTGAGTTGGAGCGATTTCAGTATTAAATTTGTATTGCTGAAGGAATTCATCAACGAGATCTTCCCAAGTACGGATTTTCTCTATGTCCAACTCTATAAACCAGGTTAACGCAGGACCAACCAGGCTATCCTGAAATGAATTGATCAAGAGTGGGGGATTATCTGAATAATAGGCCATCTTGCACATATAGTATTTCAAATGAGTCTTCGGACATCCAATGCCGTCGTATTTTCTTGTGAACTCCGGCTCCTTATAGAATTCAGGGACTGTAACTTTGGCAAAGGGTGACAGTTTATCAAGCCCCTACAATTGATAGCCTTTGCAGCATGCAAAGGCGTTCTTCGATCTTTGCTAGGCACCTTGAATTCTCCTCATCGAAGTGTGAGGTCAGAACCTCTTTAGATGAAGGCTCTGGACCGATAACTATCGGGATTACAGTGGGGATCTCTTCCATAGGCCCTTTTGCCATGGGCTCTACTACCGACACTTCAGGGGGTGCGGTAGGAATATTCATGGTAGAAAGTAGATGCCAAGTTTTTGACTTGGCTAGAGAGATCGGCTTATAACGTCACCAGCTGGGCCATTTGATTTTCCATATTAATGACACGGGCTCGGGTATCTTCGTTTTCCATCTTTGTTTGGCGGCGAGTTCGTATAACAAATCTTTCTTCAGCCGTTTTTTTTCAAAACTTCTTGTAAAAGAAAATGACTCGAATTATTACCAATCAAAAGAAACCATTAAAGTACAAATCCTAGTCAATTTTATATTTTCTTAGATAAAATAATCATGAGAAGTGTATATAACATCCTCTTATCAAAATTTCTTCAAAAGAAATTATACAATTGAAAAGGAACAACGACAAACATTTAATCAGAATGCCCCTTTTCTAAAAGTTACATGAAAATGTTCATGAATTTCATTCATTTCAGTTGAACAATTACAAGGGAAACAAAACCTTGCTTTCTTGAAGCTTACAAAGTAGTTCAATTTCACATGTGATTTTTACATGGAAGATGAAAATGAATACAAGTAAATCTTAATAGAAATGAGGGAAACACAAAGGAAATCCCTTTACAAGAAAAGCATATGAAATGGAAAGCTAAGTACTAGGTGGGATCGTGCGGAGACGCTTGTTTTCATGGGCCAAGCGTTCCTCATCGATTAGGACATTGTCTTCTTGCTCCTGAATATGAACTCGCCAAGAACCTTGAGGTTCGGGAATATTCGGCAACTGAACCTCGAGCTCAGGTTCTACTTGACGGTGTATGTAATCTATGGTAGCTCGATGAGTCTTCATCTCTCCTTCCAAATAATCTTCATCGATGGCAACGACGTAATGCGAGGAATGGGAGTACCAAATCCCAATAGCAGCTTGAATTGCGGCCTTGATGTGATCAATTTGGTTTTCCTTGATGACTTTATCGTGATAATCAATACGATATAACCCCAGCTTGAGGATTGGCGGGATCGTTTGAAGCGCGCGATATTGGCGGAGTACCCTTAAAGGGTAATATTACGTTAAACCCGTCAGTCCCACGAGGGGAAGTGGATTGTCAACTCCACTAAAAAGGCGCACCTTGGGATTCCCAAGCCACCAAACATGCCATTGAATTAAGTTATGGTTGAGATTTTAGAGGAAATGGAACCACATAGAGAAAGACCATGATGGAAAGGATTCGTTTCTTTGGGAAAATCTAAGAATTGGATGATGATGTTTTGTGACATCAATAATTTTCATGTGAGGGGCAAACTCTTTGATATGTGAAAAGAGCCAAATTTGGAGAAGTCCTAATGGGGCTCTAAGAGTGCCTCGACCATTTGCTTTAAGCCGATTAAGAGACACAAAAGTTTTGGCAAGGATCATATGTGTGAAACAATTAAATGCGCACACTTGGTTGACAATGTGTGTGACTAAAGGATCCATTGTTTTTCGGGTATATGGGAATATCACAAAACCAAAGAATATGAGTAGGAAGACACGAGGAATTTGGTTCCCAGATTTTGGCTCAAGGCTACGGAAATGTTTTTCGAGGAAATTATAAGGCATGGCATGAGAGTTTCCATTAAGAATAGCCTCAATTTTATCATAAGGGATATTGAGGAATTGACTTAAAAGAGAGATTGGATTTTGGCCAATAGAAGGAGTGACAAAACCTAAAGAAGCTTACCTAATCCAATGGCTTTTTGGAACTCATCAATTGTAGGGGTCAATTCACATTGATTAAACATGAAAGTAGAAGTCACAGGATTCCAAAAATGAGCCAATGCTTTGACCATTGCAATACGTGGTTCGACTTTTAATAAAGTCGAGAGGAAGCCTATGCGCTTTTCCATGTAGTCTTGATGTCTTGGTTCGAGATTTTCCCATAAAGTCTTGAGATTCCCAGGCATAGGGATCACGTCCACTTCAGGTCTACCCATCTAATCTAGACCTAAAAGGGGCATACATGATTAAAAAATATCGTCGTTGAAATATAAAATTGCATAATTGAAATATGGAAAGTAAAAGATAAACTCAATGAAGAAGGAACGATATCTTACCCACCATGACAAGCGCAAATCACATGTCGCATGAGACTGTGAGGTTTTGACATCTAAGGTGAGGGTGCTAAAAGCTCAAGGTGCTCATCCCAAAGGATAAAAATAGTTTACACACCGCTACTATCGTCGGTCAGTGCTATCTTTATCGGTTGGGATGAGCGGGTTTATGTAAGTAGTAGATTACCATGAGCATCCACTCGCAGATTCAACCCATAAACCCTCCTAAGGTCCTAGATTAGGCGATCGGGGTTTTAGACCGCAGTTGTGTGTGCAGTGTCATGCTAAAGCTTGTAAATATGCATTTAAATTAAAACATCCAGCACTTTAATATAAACCCACATACATTCATACAACCTTACACCACCTGCCAAACAAAGGGTTTACAAGCACACCTCCCCTTATAACTCCCACCTACAAAACCATTTAACACAAGGTTAGCGACTAACTTGATTTTCCACGCGACTTTGACATGCAGGCGATCCTACATAAGACATGTTAGTTAAAACACAACAACCATTTTTAAACGGCTTAAAGTCCTCTTAACCTAGTAACCAGTCCCCAGTGGAGTCGCCAAGCCTGTTGCAACCCGATCTCGCCGCCCCCTTGAAATGTATTCAAGGAAAGGAAAGGTCGGGTTTAGGGATACTTTGATCACGAGAGTTTCCTCACGGGATCACGAGCTCTCCCAAGCTCATACCCCGCGTGACAGTAGGTTTATTTATGCGATCTAATTGTTTATAATAACCTAAAAATATATAGGAGTCACCACTAGCCTTATTTTTGGGGGTTGGCTAGAAACCCAATCGGGGGTCGGGAGTATTCCCTCGATTTCTACGCAACCAGATATCTAGGTTCAGGGACTTGGGTTGCGCTAATATTACTATTAGAGCCCTTTCGGTACCTAAACAATATATTGTATTTTTCCTAACATGTCCATGCATTTCTTTTTATATTTTCAGGATCATCAATTATAGACTAAGTGATCATGCGCGGTGGATTATTTCATTCTATTTTATTCCTAAAAAATGAAAGGAAAACAATCAATGAAATTGAAATTGCAAGACATGAAGTAAACATTCAAGAAAAAGCAGTAAATCTATCATGCAAACCTAAAAGAAAATATAAAAGAGAAATATATGGGAAAAAGAGAGAAAAACCCGCAACTCATTGGGTTTTATACAATGCATGGAACCGGAGACATATGTCGGGAAAATGGGTATTACATGAAAATGGTCAAAATGGACATTGACCTCCACCATCTTCACGCCTTTTCCATCTTTAAGGTCTTAATCTAAACCTAATCTAAGAAATTTATGACTAAGTGCATACAAATAAAGAAAACAGTCAAACACATCAAGCAACCAAAAATAATACATCATATCAAAACCAATTGTTTAAAAGAAGTACAATGCAAAGTCAAGTTTCAAGTGATATCTTAAAGTTCAGCATTAGTATGTGTCGCACCAAAATCATTCATCAAATGATCACATGCAAAGCATATAATATGACATACATCCAAGTCATATAACCTTGGTTCTCAATTAACCAAACAAGTGAATTAGCTGACAAAAGATCATTCACCAAACAATATGCATCATCGAGCGTGTTCATGCTACATGTATGTCCATCTAATCAATGCTTCATCCACAACTTCCAGCATGCAATCAGAATTGTAACAGAGCACGTGAGACTATAAATTGTAATTGTTTGATAACAAATCGCCATGAAATTGAAGCCATATCTTACCACAAGCACGTATGAATTTTCTTGATCAAAATGGCATCAATTAATAACCAAATTAACCTCAAGTTAGAATCAAATGCACACCCAATCGTGATAACAACTTTCATGGCAAAACTTTTTCTTTAACGTGAGCTACACAGAAGTTAAAGAAAATTCAAGAATGCACAACATCACATCGGAATTGCAGCAAAATATTAGGATGTCATGACACATTAATAGTGATTTGACCTAGAAAGAAAATTTGAAGAATACAAAATTTTACCATAGCGCAAACAAAGGAGAGACAAACAACTTTTGTTAAGGATCCCATCTTAGAATTCCTTAACAAGAAAATCATAAAAAAAAAAAAACGAGGTCAGCTTTAACAAGGAAAAAACGGGGGTTATGAATTTCATTTTTTATGACAGATTTATATCATGCGAATCACAAGAAAAGTTGAGTTCAATTAATATGCAAATCATGTGAAATCAGTATTATAAGAACAAATTTCACGAGGAAGCTTCTCAAAATTTTTAACACGTGAATTTCTTAAAAGTTCAAGAATATGAACAAGTCAATCAAGAATAGATCATAATAGCATGTCACACCATCATTCTACAACATATTGAAAGCAATTTGGACAAATCTACTATCTCATCTTAAGACTAAGAGCAACTAGCCATAGAAAAGGCAGCATTTCTATAATCGAATCAACTTCAAAAATCAAAGACAGCATTTCATTATATATTGTAACTAAAAGCACGTGAATTTACAAAAACCTGGAAGAGATCAAGGTCTATCAAAAGTCGAACAGGGCAGCAAGGCAAACATACAACCATTTTTTGCAGTTTTTATGTGAAGGACAACCTTGACCCAAAAATAGACATGAAACCAGGAAAAGGCTAAACTCACATTAACTTTTAACCTGAAGAAACAACAAGACAACAAAAAGGATAAGAAGACAGAAAAATAAAGGCTCACGATATTCAAAGTTTATTCCCAGCACAGTACAGCGGAACCTAAATCAAGAAGACCTTATCCAATGGATAAGCAACCAATTATAAAAAAAATGAAGCCATCATACAAAACAGAGAAAAGCCAACATAATCTAATATTAAACTGCAAAAACCCAAGCTACCCTTAACAGAACACCAGATGGTTCTCACTATAGATCAATCCGTGTTTAGTTATGGTGCATGGATCCAGAGGCATATCAGGTGCAAGGGCAAGGGTAATACTTGCCACACCTTCGAGCAGGTTTTTTTTTATATGATGAAACAGATAGTGAATGAAAGCATCCCAAGTGTCTTGACTCTTAGACAGAAATCAATATTTCTAGGCCAATTTTTATAATTACAAAGTAGCTTTCAAATATACCATTGGCGAGCGAGAAAAAGAGAGGCGCAATCAAGTCAGAGAACAATTAAAGAGAGAAAGCGCGACAATTCGTGCATGAAACTAAACAATTAAGAGAGAGAGATAGAGAAAAACCTGATCAAGCTAGGGACAGAAAGCTGCTGTCACTGATCAATTTTGGAGCTATGCCGAGACTTCCTACTCGGCGCGAACCTGAACCCCTGTATCTCGAGCTCCGGAAGGGTGTGATCCGCAACGAAGGCGTCATATTGATTAAGCGAGTGAGCATCCGAAGGAGGGATAGAGAGGTCAGAATCCACGACCCAAACGGATGCAAATAGAGAATAGAAATTGAAAACCCTAACAGATCGAGGAGGATGGAAAAAGAGCTCACCGATCGAGCAAAAAATTCAGCGAGAAGAAATCAGTCAAGAGTCGCTGTCGTTACCGCCAGTCCGCTTCAGATCTGAACCTCTTCCTACCAACACAGTCTCCGTCGATGTCGCAAATATTACCGATCAGATCCAGCAAGTCAAATCCGGAGAGTAGAGAATCAAGAGAGGGAGGTCCGAGAGAAGAAACCCCAGCCGATCGAAGAGATTCGGCCTCCGATCTTCGATCCCTTGCCAATGGAGGAAAAACCCTAGCAGATCGAACCCCCTGTCATCATCGTTGTAACCACCGATGTCTCCGCCGGCAGCTGCTTCGTCTTCGAGAATTGATCGAGCAAGAGTCCGTGATTGAGAGAGAGATTCCCCAAAAAGAACCCGTCAGAGAGAACTCGCGCACATTCGAGGAGAGAGAGGGCCGGCGGGAGTCCAGAACCCCTTGGGGGAAATAGAGCGAGCGAAGCAGAGCCTCCAAGAGAGAATCCACGATCCCCCCAGAAAGCGTGAGAGAGCGAGAGAAACTAAAACACAGGGAGAGAGAGACGTTTTTTAGAGAGAGAGAGCGTGCCTCTAGAGGGAGAGAGCCAGCCCAAACCAAAAAAAGAACCCCTGGCGAACGATTGTGAATGGCCTCCCTTTTATATATTTATATATATATATATATATATTCATTTTTCTCTCCTTTTCTCTCTTTTTTTTTCGTTTTCCTTATTTCTTTTTTTTTTCTTTTCATTTCATTTCATTTTTTTTGTTTTCTTTTGTTTTCTTTTTCTTTTTTATGTTTTCATTCATTCATTCATCATCATTTTTTTTTATCTTTTTGGCTCTTTACTCTTTTTCTCTCTTTTCTTCCTTTTCTTCTTTTTTTTTTTTTCATTTTCATTTCAAAATTTTTTATTTTTGCAAATTATTTATTTAAATGTTGACGAAAATTTCGGGTGTCAACAGCCTTATCATGTGGGGAGTGTACAATTGCATGTCATGTATTCTGCCCAAAGGTGATTATGTGACTTTGCATGTAACTCTCTGGATGTGCACTTATACGTCAAGTTATACAATACTCACATGATGCTAATTATATACTGCTTGTTTTTCAGTCACCTTTTCTGTAAATGGTAATTCCGTCATCATTAAGATTTTTTACTACTTCAAATTTTAAGTTGTGGACATATGATTTGTTGCTTGAGAAAAGAGCAATTGAATTTGCTTACTGTCCATTAAGCGTTCCATTATGGAACACTTGAAAAGAGGTTTGCCTATGAACTACACTACTATAAGATGATGGAAGCCTTAGTTGCTTGAAATTATGTCTTGTCTGATATTGAAATTAGGGCACATCTGCAAAGATTGTGTTTAAGTCCTAATGACATGTACATCTTGTATATGATTAAAAGGTTGTTTTCAAAAGTTTTTTTTTATTTAAGGAAAATGACCGAGACAAAGGTCTTAAACGGTTGTAAAGTTTAACAGTGGCCATGAGTATTTTGGTAAGTATGACAATACGAAATAGCTTAAATGATCATTTGTCAAATACTTGGTAGATTCTGGGGTGGTAATTTAATTACTATACCTGAAAATCCTGACAAAGAGATTTGGCCGAAAGGCATAAATGCACCATATTGAACATTGTGATGAGTATGATTAGTAAGACTAATTTATCTGGTCTTTTTGTGGGCTGATATTATGAAAGCAATTTTTTCATAAAAAAGAGGTATTGATTTTATGACCCTAAAGAAGGTATAAGAATTATGGAATCACATACTATAAAATTTTTACAGTTTGACGTAATTGTAGAGGATAGCTGCTCTCAGATTATTAAAGATAATAGTATGATGGATGTTACTATGTTTTTGTCTTTACCTATACAGATAATTATGGAATCTCCTGTACCATAGACTAAACTTGTTGAGGTTCAAGGTATTATTCTTGATATAGTTTATAATGGAAGTCCTTAAACCTCTCAAGTGCAGAATGAAGTGGTTGCGGCTTTATTAAGGAGATTTGTTAAGGAAAGACGATCGTTATACCATCAGACTATATAGTCTATTTGTGAGAGCATGATTACAATATCCACTATATAGTTGATGTAATAACATATTTATAAATGTCGTTTATTATTCTCAATCAAGTATGTGATTAGATGTCATAAAATGCGATATACAATCTATGAAACATCATAGTGTTTGAAAACTAACTTACTTGCCTAAAGATTACAAGTTCATTAATTGCAAATTGGCGTACAAAATTAAAAGAATTTCAAAGAAAGATTGTGGAATTTAAAGCCAAATTGGTAATTAAAGTTTTCACTCTGAAAGAGGGGTGGATTGTTTATAGTGAAGAAATAAATATTTCTTTCTAGTATTTTTAAAGATTCTTTCAGAGTGAATGTGGCATTAATAATTATTTTGATATAGAATTACGACGAATAGATACAAAATCTATATAGTACAACTGGATGGTTTTGCAGCAAATTCAAGTAAACTTGTGTGTAGACTGAAAAGTTCTAATTTATAATCTTAAGCAAGTTTCCATACAATATTATTAAAGTTTCATAGTGTTGTTATTTTTTTGTTCAATTGAGAACAAAGTAATTCAATATACTACAAGGTTAATGGGAGGAAATTTATTTTTTCTCATACTCTATATATTTGATATTTTGTTTACAAGTAGTGACCTTGAGGCATCTTTTGCACTAAGGTCTGTAAGAATTGTTCTTGTCATATATATTGGATATTATATTAGATTTTCTCAGAGGATATTTGCTGATTGTATATTGGAAATATTCAATATACATCATTGCAAGTCAGGAATTGCTCATGTTGTTAAGGGTGATGGACTAAATCTATCATATTGTTCTTATTTAGATATTGAGAAAATCTAATTAAATGAAGTACCTTGTGTCAGTGCACTTAAAAGTATAATGTATGCTCGAATTTGCATTAGACTAAATCTTGTCTTTGTGATGGGACTTCTAGGCAGATATCGGTCAAATCCAGGACTTGATCACTGGGTTGCTGTCAAGAAGGTTTTAAGGTACTTAAAGAAGACAAGAGATTATATGCTAATTTATAGCCATGTTCAATTCTTGCAGCTAGTAGGGTATTTAGTTGTAAACTTTGTTGGCTGTTCTGATGACATGCAATCAATAATAGAATACATATTTATGTTAACAGTAAGTGTAGTAAATAAAGTTTTATGTCATCTTCTACTATGTAAGCAGTGTTAGTAACATTCTTTTAGGATGTTACTTGGGCTTTTAGGCTCCAGAACCTCGTGAAAGAAGTTAATTGTTTTAACTTTATAGATAGACCCATACGATTGTATTGAGATAACAAATTTGTAGTATTATTTATTTATTGCAAAGGTCTCAAGGGTCTAAATATATAGTGGTCAAATATTTTTTACCATAAAGAAACGGTACATAAATGTGACATAATATAATATATTTTCACAGATGATGTGGTTACAGATCCACTAACTAAAGGCCTACGCCCATGTGTATTTGAGTGACATGTCATTAGCATGGGCCTAGTGATATAGCAAGTATGAGTACCTAGAGGGAGGGTGAATAGGTATATAAAAATTTTTCTTGAAAATTGCACAATACTTAGACAGTTGAAGGATTTGCAATAATTAAAAATCAATCGTAAGATTGAGTAAGGGAAAGAGAGAATTGAACACGCGGTTTATAGTGGTTCGGCTTGATTCAAGCCTACGTCCACTCTTCTGCACTGACAGCCAATTGGCTGGATTCCACTATAATCAAAGAGATGTTACAGTGTTGATCTTCCTTGATTTCTAGGTGTAGATGATCTACCACACTCGCTCAAGGTGTCACCAAGTATGAACACTCTCTGTGTATACAATTTCGCTCGAACAGTATCGACTAACAATCAAGGTTCTTCAAACTCTGGAATTTTTCTATCGATCACACCCTTAAAACAACTAGAACGTCTTCCTTTTATACTCCTTTATGCCATCATAGCCGTTGGCACTTACCAAAGGAATTCCTCTAATCTACCTATTGGACGGAATCAATCAAGAAGATCATCCGTGCTAATTAAGGAATCTGATGATAGCCCATCAATCCTGTTCGCCCATACAATCAGGATCTTGGTTTCCAAGAATAGAACATTCCAAGAATATTTCGTCGACCATCGGATCTTCAATTGATCTTAGATAAGAATCAAAGAATCCGAAATATCTATCCAACCAAAGAATCTATTCCAGAGGATAGAATCGAATCCTCAACCATACACTTCGGCTTTGGATTTCCTTCGTCACTGGATTAGAAAGACTGTCAGTGAGAATAGACTTGAGTCTTGAGTCTCGAGTCTTGAGTCTCGAGTCTTGAGTCTTGAGTCTTGAGTCTTGAGAATACAAAATCTTCAGACTTTAAACTGTCGGTCTTCAAATATCCAGACTAGACTGAAAGAAATGTTTTGTCAGCTTCAAAATATTCTGGAAAGATTTCTCCAACAATCTCCCCCTTTTTGATGGTGACAAAACTTTCTTGTAGATTTGAACAACTTTGACCTGCAAATATTTCTCAAGCAATATGGCTAACTCAAAAAGATTAATAAAGCAACCAGACTCTGCATCCACAGAAAATTGGTTAGTCTTTCATGAGTAATACCATAACAACACTTGATATAAATGCAACCAGTCAAGCATCAAAATCCACAGCCAATTCAGTCAAATCTAAATTCACACCCAAGTTCAAGCTCTCAAGTCATACTCAAAAATAAACATAACCACAAAAGATTTAAAATGTTGAAAGTTGTTTGTTCAAATTGATTCTCCCCCTTTTTGTCATCATTAAAAAGGGTGAGAAAGGAGTCATGTCTGTTTGGGAATGCGCACGATATGGAAATCTCCCATAGACTGGACTACTCCCTCTAGCCTCTTCAAGTCTTCCCATAGTTGAGCTACCTCCTCTCCTTTGGCATTGGCTTGAAGTTGCAGAGTGAGGTCTTTCATTTTGTCCTCTAGGGTGACTGAGGATGCTTGTCCAGCATTCTTCATGGCTTGGATTTCACAGTCTAGAGCATATATCTGGCCACGCATTTCCAGAAGAATATCCATGATGCGACGAAAATCTGCAGAATTGTCCGTCTGTGTACTGGCATGAGCTTTCTCTGATGGAGTAAATGCAGACGATGGTGCTTCTGTATAGTCTGGCAGATTTGGTATCGACGTATCACCTTCTTCAGGCAATTGAGAAGCCTGAAATTCTTATGGGTCTGCTGGAGATAGTCTTGGACCTTCACTAACAGCAGCATGAGGTGATGACCTTTCTTGCTCGCCAACTCCCCCTGTCTCTAGGACATCGAAAGGGGAAGAGTGATGATCATGCTCTTGATTTCCCTTCTCTCCAGATTCAGCAGACTTTTCTTTCTCTCCTTCTCTTTCTTCTTCAGCTTCTTTTTCCTTCTCTCTCTGCTCTTCTTCTTCTCTGTTCTTCTGAAGTTCTGTCGGTTGAGGCACGGGGCGTCTGGTTCTTGTCAGTGCTTGGATAGTGGGATCTTCATCCTCTTCATCTTCATCTTCATCCTCCAGGATGAGAGTTCTTTTCTTCTTCTTCTATGGAGCACCGACGACTTCCTTTCCTTTCCTTTTTGAAGCAGACTGAACTGGAGATTTCACTCTGAATTTCTCCATTGCCTTGGACAGTTCTTGCAGACGCATCTTCGTTAACATCTTCAAACCTACCACCATCTTATCACACGGTCGAACACAAAATGTTTGTGGTGGTTCAATGTTCATGTGTCTGAAGATCTTGGTCACCAGACCAGGATAAGGCAATTGTCCTTTGTCTTTCAACATTGCTCTGTACATATGGAAGAGAATAGTGTGCGCGAGAGAGAACTTCCATCCTGAGTTGATCGCGTACATCAACTTTGCTTCAGAAAGAGACACAGAAGTCTTTGACGTAGACTTCGGTCTGAGACAGTTAATCACAATCTTATGAAGCACAATGTTGATGGCATTCATCTTGGAATAGGTAATTTTCTTCTCTACGTCCCTATCTTTGACAAGTTCCAGAGTAGTACGAGCAGGTAAGACTTTGATTGGTAGATAACGTCCTCGTTCAACTCCAACTATGTCCGCCAACATATTCACATCTACCACATAGACTTGGTCTCGTACACTGAATGAAATTCTATTCGCATCCAAAAAGCTAAGATTTGAATAGAAATAAGTGGTCAGTTGAGCATACCCGTCCGTAGAGTCAGAGCAAAAAGTCTCAAGTTGAAGCAAATTCAACTTCTCTCTTAAGTTCATGTTGATGGCATCTAGGAAGTCAAAATCGACACTTCTAGGGTTTATCACCCCTCTTTTCAATAGCCTGAAATACACATTTTCCTGATCCTTGGACTTAAACAAATCCATCCGATTTCCTTTCACCTTTGCTGCCACACCCATTTTGGGTTGAAATTCAAGGAACATTTTGTCATCATTGTTCCTTTCAATCAGATTTTGTCCTGGCAAACAAGGGTCACTTGGAATGTTCGCAAGTGCCTCCTCTCGCCCTTCCTTTCGGAGCAATTCCCAATTCCTCCATTTTCCGCAGAAAAAGATACTCATTCCCATAATTTTTGTCCTTAAGGAATTCATCTATATATTTTAATGAAGTACCGGTGCTTTTGAACGCACGATAAAGCTTATAGATAAAGGAGGGTCTTTGGACTCTTACTGGGTCGGCATCCTCGATTATCTCTTCTTCCAGATGTTGACTCGCACCTTGTGGGGCAGGAGGTGTTGAATGACGTGGAGGAGAGCGAATCGGACTTTGTCGCCGACTTGATAAGTCTTCTTCCTCGCAAGATCGAAGTGAGTCGGTCCCTTCTCCATTCTTTGTGGTCCCCCGCTTGCGATTCTTGATGATTTCCTAGAAGAAGACATCTTTCTTTGTCGATTGGAAGATTCCTTCACTTGCTTTCCCAAGAAAAAAATGACCACTTTCTCGAAGATGAACAGAAATAGAAACAGGATCGGAAGGAGAGTTCTTTTTAGGGTTTTGAAGATTTGGGCGAAGAAAAACTGAAGATTTGAAAAGGAAAGTTCAACCGGTACAAGGAAAGTGTACGAACATTTCTTTTCAAAATCAATAACTGCCAAAATTAATCCCTTTTTTTTTTAAAAGACAAGTTTTCGAATTTCACACGGATTAGAGAATAACCGAACGAAAGATCGTACCTTTTCGAGTTTAGATAACTAAACGAGAATTCGTACCTTTTCGATAAAATAGCAACTTACAGTCTATAGCTATGCACGTCTGAGTTTGAGAGTTTAAAGTCTGAGAGATTAGAGTCTTAAAGTTGGTGAGTCTCTAGACTTTAACTTCTTCAAGCTTCAAAATGTTGAGTCTTGAACGGATAGAGTTGAATCGATTTTTCTCCAAAGGCTTTGTGAATATATCCGCTAGTTGACTTTTTGAATCAACAAATTGAATCGAGATTTCTCCGTTTTGAATGTGATCTCTAATGAAGTGATGTCGAATCTCAATATGCTTTGCTTTTGAATGAAGGATTGGATTTTTGGTGAGATTGATCGCACTGGTGTTGTCACATCTGATTTCTGTGTATGAGTCTTCAATCCCAAAGTCTTATAGCTGTTGTTTTATCCATAGAATTTGCGAACAGCAGCTTCCAAGAGCTACATACTCTACTTCTGTCGTTGAAAGAGCTACAGTGCTTTGCTTCCTCGAAAACCAAGATACTGTCCTGTTTCCAAGCAGTTGACAAGTTCCCGAAGTGCTCTTTCTATCGACTCTGCAACCGGCCAGATCTGCATCTGAGTAACCTAGAAGATTAAAGTCTCCCTTCTTGGGATACCGAGACCGATGCTTGAAGATGAGGCAACGTATTTGATAACACGTTTTGCAGCACCGAGATGGGATTCTCTAGGATCTGATTGAAACCTAGCACGATGCAAACACTAAACAAAATATCAGGTCTAGAAGCGTAAGATAAAGAAGTGAACCGATCATGCTCCCGTACAGCTTTTGATCTACTTTCTTCCCTTCTTTATCCTTGTCTATCTTCCGAGAACATGACATTGGTATGTCGGTCTTTTTGCACTTTTCCAATCCAAACCTTTTGACAAGATCATTTGCATATTTTTCTTGATGAATAAAAGTTCCTTCCTTCATTTGTTTCACTTGGAGTCCAAGAAAGAATGTTAATTCTCCCATCATACTCATTTCAAACTCATCCTGCATAGACTTAGAAAATTTCTTGCATAGACTTTCATTAGGTGATCCAAAAATAATATCGTCAACATATATTTGAACAAGTAAAAAGCTTTTGTTTTCCTTTTTGATAAACAAAGTAGTATCTACTTTACCTTTGACGAAACCATTCTGTAATAAAAACTTACTTAGTCTGTCGTACCCAGCTCGAGGTGCTTGCTTTAAACCATACAAGGCCTTTTTTAGTCTGAAGACTGAGTCTGGCTTCTTTGGGTCTTCAAACCCAGGTGGTTGTTCCACATAAACTTCCTCACGGATAAATCCATTTAGGAACGCACTTTTGACGTTCATTTGGAATAACCTGAAATTTTTATAACAAGCAAACGCAAGTAATAGTCGAATAGCTTCTAACCTTGCAACTGGTGCGTAAGTCTCGTCATAGTCTATTCCTTCTTCTTGCGTATATCCTTTGGCCACGAGTCTTGCTTTATTTCGTACGACTTTTCCTTCTTCATTCATCTTGTTCCTGAATACCCATTTGGCTCCAATAACAGTTTTACCTTTTGGTTTATATGTTAATTCCCAGACATCATTGATGTTGAACTGTCTGAGTTCTTCTTGCATAGCTTCAATCCAACTTTCATAAGATAAAGCTTCTTCTATGCTTTTTGGTTCAATTTCAGAAATGAGAGCCACAGCACTAGATTCTTCACGCCTTTTTGATCTGATGCGGATTCCTTCATTGATTTTGCCAATAATAAGATCTTTGGGATGACTGGATTTATGCTTCCAGTTACTAGTTGATTTACCTGGTTGATGATCTCTTTCTTTATTTGAATCTTCATGAGCATCTTGATGTTGGACTTCCAGAGTCTGAGATGCTTCTTGAGTTGTAGACTTTGGAAGATCTAGAGAGGGTTCAGACTCTTCATACTGAGTCTAGCTGGATTCATCTAGCGTTGAGTCTTGGAATTTGACGTTCATTGATTCCTCCACAGACTGGCTTTTCTTGTTGTAGACTCTGTAGGCTTTGCTTGATGAAGAATATCCAAGGAAGATGCCTTCATCTGATCTTTCTTCAAACTTACCAACTCGATCATTTGCATTTTTCAAAATAAAGCATTTGCAACCAAACACATGAAAGTATGAAACAATAGGCTTCTTACCTTTGAATAATTCATAGGGGTTTTCTCTAAAATAGGTCTTAGAAAGACTCTATTTATAATATAGCAAGCAGTTGAAACAAATTTTCAAAAATCGTGAAGAAATTTTACTTTCAATTAAAAGTGTTCTAGCCATTTCTTGAAGAGATCTATTTTTTCTTTCCACGACTCCATTTTGCTCTGAGTATATGGAGAGGAAAACATATGATTAAAACCAGATTTATCACAAAATTTCGTAAAATCTTGATTCTCAAATTCACTTCCATGATCTGTTCTTATACTTGAGATTGCACATCCTTTTTCATTTTGAACCTTTTTAGCAAACTTCTCAAAGTACGAAAAGGTTTCTGACTTATTTGCAAGAAAATATACCCAGGTAAAGTGAGAATAGTCATCCACGATTACTAGACAATATTTCTTACCTCCAATGCTCTGGGTTCGTGTTGGTCCGAAGAGATCCATATGAAGCAACCGTAGTACATGATTAGTAGAGACATGATTTATTGGCTTAAATGAATTTCTTACCTGCTTTCCTAATGCATGGAGTGCATAAATCAGACTTTTGGTATGGCAATTTAGGTAGACCTCGAACAAGCTTCTTTGATGAGATTTTGGCTAATTGCTTCATGTTGACATGGCCAAGCTTTCGTGCCATAGGACTGCTTCATCTTGAATTGAAATTAGGCATTGATCTTCATTTGGTTTTACATCAAGGAGGTAAATATTTCCATGCCTTCGACCCATGAAAGACTCGAGTTGAGTCTTTGCTAATTCCGAACATATGCCTTCTTGAAAGGAGATCTTGTAACCAAGATCACACAACACTTGGCTAATGCTGAGAAGATTGTAGTTGAGTCCTTCCACTAGAGAGACATTGTTTATTGTGAGATTTCCAATTTTCACAGTTCCAAATCCCACAATGCTTCCTTTGCTGTTTCCTCCGAATGAAACTTTTCCACCATTTACTTGAATAAGCTTTATGAAGCAATTTGAGTCTCCTGTCATGTGTCTTGAGCATCCGCTGTCAAGATACCATTTTACCTTCTTTTGATAGAGACCGCATTCAAAAGAGAGTCTCAAGCTTTCTTTGGTACCCAAATTTTCTTGGGTCCTTTGGCGTTAGTAGAATGAGCATTATTAGGCCATACTTTCTTAACAAAGCTTCCAAACCATAGGACACTCTTTTTCAAAATGATCCTAACTGTTACATTTTGAACACCTTAAAGCATTTCGACCTACAGACTTTACAAAAACTCTCTTGAAATGATTTTTGTAAGCCTCTCTCGACGGTCTTTTCTTAATTCTTTCTTTTACTTTCGGAAAATCAATCAAGGGGATAGTTTCTGCTGTCATACCTAGACCAGACTTATTGAAGTAAGGCCTTTGGATTGAAAGAACTTTTTCAAGTTTTTCGGACCCTATTGAAAATTTCTTTGAAATATTTGATAAGTCAGTTTTTAAGAAAGCATTTTCTTTTGAAAGTTTATCTTCATTCTCTTTAAGAGTAGAAACATTCAAGTCTAAACTTTTCACTTTTTCTTCTAAAATATTTTGCTTTTGTTTTAAAACTGAGTTTTCCTTTTTAAGTTCGGAAATCTTTTTGAGAGAAGTCTTAAGACTAAAACATAGTTCATCAATGTATTTAGAGACTTTGACAGGGATTTTATAATCACTTACCTCAAATTCACTGTCTGAGTCTGATCCAGAATCTGAGTTTGATTGCGCCATCAGACACAGGTTGGCATATTCCTCATCACTTTCTTCACACTCTGTATCGCTCCAGGTTTCGGCTTTAAGAGCTTTTCGAGATTTCTCAGACTTTCCTCTTTTCTTCTTCAGAAGAGGACAGTTGGATCTGATGTGCCCCTTTTTCTTACACTCACAGCAAACTACGTCTTTGTTTGGTTCCTCATTATCAACAAATTTGGTTTGCTGTTTTTGAAAACTTTGTTTCTTTGAGTTGAACCTTCTTCCTTTTCTATTGAGCTTTCTGAACTTTCTAATCATAAGAGCAAGCTCCTCATCATCCAGATCTTCTTCAGAATATGTATCATCAGAATCATCGTTAGATTTTAATGCAATGGATTTCTTACCTCTTGGATCTTCGTCTTCATTAATTCGTTCCACTTCGTAAGAATGAAGAGTTCCAATCAGCTCGTCTACAGATAATGGCATGATTCTTTACGTCTCTCTTATTGAAGTCTTTATATGATTCCAATCCTTGGAGAGTCCACGCAGTAGCTTGTTCACCTTCATAGGATCAGAAATTTTCTGTCCTTGATTCTCAAGACCATTGACAATATCTGTAAAACGGCTAAACATGTCAGTTATAGATTCTCCTGGTTTCATTTTGAAGGATTCATATTGACCAAGAAGAATGTTAATTCTGGTCTCCTTCACTCGATCTGTCCCTTCATAAGTGATATGTAATCTGTCCCAGACTTCTTTTGCTGTAACACAAGAAGATATTCTATTATATTCAGTTGGTGACAAAGCACAATATAAAGAATAAATTGCTTTAGCATCAAGTGCTTGTCTCTTGTTTATCTCTTCTTGAGACATTCCGCTGGCTTCAACAGTTTCTTTCCCTCTTTCAGATACTGATGCAGCAGTAGGAGTGATTCCTTTTTCCACCACATCCTATTCCAAAGGATCCTTTGACCGTAGAAAAGCTTTTATCTTATTTTTCCAGATGTTGTAATCCTTTCCATCAAAGTAGGTTGGTCTGGTATTGCTTTGCCCTTCCACCAGCCCTGGTGCTAGCATACTCGCCATGGATCTTCTACTCTGAAGTAAAACACTTCAAATAAAGTAAGAACACAGGCTCTGATACCAAATGATATAGCAAGTATGAGTACCTAGAGGGGGGTGAATAGGTATATAAAATTTTTTTCTTGAAAATTGTACAATACTTAGACAGTTGAAGGATTTGCAATAATTAAAAATCAATCGTAAGATTGAGTAAGGGAAAGAGAGAATTGAACACGCGGTTTATAGTGGTTCGGCTTGATTCAAGCCTACGTCCACTCTTCTGCACTGACAGCCGATTGGCTGGATTCCACTATAATCAAAGAGATGTTACGTGTTGATCTTCCTTGATTTCTAGGTGTAGATGATCTACCACACTCGCTCAAGGTGTCACCAAGTATGAACACTCTCGTGTATACAATTTCGCTCGAACGCATCGACTAACAATCAAGGTTCTTCGACTGAATTTTTCTATCGATCACACCCTTAAAACAACTAGAACGTCTTCCTTTTATACTCCTTTATGCCATCATAGCCGTTGGCACTTACCAAAGGAATTCCTCCAATCTACCCGTTGGACGGAATCAATCAAGAAGATCATCCGTGCTAATTAAGGAATCTGATGATAGCCCATCAATCCTGTTCGCCCATACAATCAGGATCTTCGTTTCCAAGAATAGAACATTCCAAGAATATTTCGTCGACCATCGGATCTTCAATTGATCTTAGATAAGAATCAAAGAATCCGAAATATCTATCCAACTAAAGAATCTATTCCAGAGGATAGAATCGAATCCTCAACCATACACTTCGGCTTTGGATTTCCTTCGTCACTGGATTAGAAAAACTGTCAGTGAGAATAGACTTGAGTCTTGAGTCTCGAGTCTTGAGTCTTGAGTCTTGAGTCTTGAGTCTTGAGAGTACAAAGTCTTCAGACTTTAAACTGTCGGTCTTCAAATATCCACACTAGACTGAAAGAAATGTTTTGTCAGCTTCAAAATATTTTGGAAAGATTTCTCCAACACCTAGGAGTATCTTCGAATACTGTTGTTTAGTGGGAGCTATTTTGGCTTTATTCTGATAAATGTTTCATTTGTGTTCATTACACTTTGTAACGGTTTAATATGTATCAACTTTTGCATTCGATAAAATATTTTTGAATGTATTGTTATTATGTTGAATACATATTGATAAAGTCTCAAGGGATTGTATAAACCTTGAGTGAAGGCTATGGGCATCCGGGCATCCGGTTATTAGCCTTGTGCATATGTCTTGTGATACATAAAAAAATGTTAACCATAAGGACAAGACATATGTGGGTTCATTGGAACCATAAAGCATTCTCTAGTGGCACAAGTTTTTTGTGACACCTAAGGTAAGAGAATGGTGACTGACAAATGGGATATCTCTATGAGAGATGTTATCCATTTGACCCACTACCATATTGAATCCATATCAATAAAGTTGAAAACATTCGTGACCATGGAAGGCTCTGTGTGTATACATGCAGTTACCGCCATGATTCGATGTTTAAGACTTTATGGGATAGGATTGACTATTAAGAATTATCTCTGGACCAAATGTGCACACATACGGTACGATTTCAATTAATATAGTCTAAGTGGGAGAATGTAAGAGTTTTTCCTAATGTGGACTAAATTAATTGATATTGTAATTTACTATTTTTACGGTTACCGTAAAACAGGGTTGGTCTAAGGTGAGATAAAATGTTTCTTAATTAATCTAATATGGGCTGGCTAGTGTGGGCCGAGTTGAGCCTGGCCCGTAATGAGAGGGACTAGCTAGAAACTCTATAAATAGTGCTCAAGTCTCTCCTCTAACCCTAATTTCTCACATGTATCCTCACCTAAGGGGCGTTTACCTAACACTACACGTGAACGCTACACGTGAGGGAGGCCGCCTCATTGAGCCAGTGATACGTAGGGCAATAGAGGAGAAGGACTTGCGCGTGGAACATTGTGTTTCCACTTCCACTTCAAGAACAATGGATCCCAAAACAGGTGCGTTAATCTTTCTACTCAATTATGCATGTTCTTGTTCTAGTTATAGAGATCTTGGGATTACGCAATTTACGTCCAACAAAAAGGACTAAGCTTCGAACATCACAGAGTAATAGAAATTCTGAATTGCTCCTCAAGATAATTTGGAGGTGTGACTTATCCTTTTATACGTTATGTACGTGCAGATGACATGATTCTCCTAGTCACTATTCAAATTCTTAAGACTTCGATAGATGAGCTTTTGGTACGTTGGTTGATGGCATTGACATGGGTGGCTTGATATGAAGAGCGTGTGAAATTTGGTTTCCACGTTTACATATTGATTCGCAAATCATTTTGTAGTAACTCGAAAAAATTCACGTGTGCCCATGAGAATCCCCTTCTCCTTACTGCATGTGAGACCAAACAGCCTAGATGTAAAGTGAACCTTTCTGGGCCGGTTTTCGTTATTGTACTCATCAGAGGCCTCTCACTGCCCTTGAAAAAGCTAGAGAATTTGAATCAGAGTGTCCATTTTTCAAAATGGTGATTTGGCAATATCTTGTTATGAAAGGAAAAAAGATGTGCCGGCCTTATATCCATTCATCGCCGGTATATCTCAAATATGAAATGACAAGACATGTTACTTTTGTTTAAGTGTCTGTGGCTCACCGACCATCCTAATGACCGAGTAATGGAACTTGATAAAATGGCAAGAACGGCAACCGTAATATAACATATTTATCTTTGCATACCATGGCACATTACATTATGCACTAAACAATCTCCGGCAATTCGGACACTCCAATTCCATCACCACCATTGCGCCTTGGTCACAGATCAACAATGCCGAGCAATCCTTACGCGGGCAGTAAAACCTCTCTTCCTCTAAAATATCTGCCTCACATAATGGTATGCCCCGGCAATCGAACATCTCTAGAGAGAGTATCAACCGAAAATACTCCAATTCCATAGTGTCATGTTATTGTTAAGCTTTGAAACTACGTACTTAGCAACGCAATGGATACAGTACACATGACTACAACCCTTAATCCGAAATAGGATGCTACTCGTTCTCGGGTGGAAGCAAATTTCACATATAAATCAATTGGACTTAGAATTAGAAGCATGACCTACTTCACTGTAGGGCTTTTGCTTTCGCAAGGATGACCAAGCTTCAGCCGAAATTGGTTCATCGCCGTCGTCGTCCTTCTCGTTGAGGCTCTAGGGCATGGTTTGGAGAAGAGAAGCCGCTATCGTCTTATGGATGTCCTCATCCTCAAAGGCGTTGGACATAGTGCTATCCCCAGCAACATCTCGCACATCGTCTTGGTAGGACCAGTTACAATTGCAAGAAAGTTTTTTTTATTATCTATGCCCTAACAATTTTACTCCAAAATATTTCCAAACTAAGAAACGCAATATCAATGCAGAAGAGCCAAATAATTGCAATAAAATCTACATTACTCATATTTAATATTTACCTTGGATTTGGGAGAAAGTTCTTAAGGAGAACCATCTTCTCCGATTCTAAGATAAGTTTCCATTTTGCTCCACAACTTACCCATCTCTATCTCTTCACGGGATTCTAGTGCTGGTTCTAGTTCCTTATATTCTTAGAAAAACTTGAGTTGCAGAGACACTTTCATCCGTGGCTCAGTCATGCTTGGTGTCTCCCATGCAACTTCCTTCCCAACAACATCACCATCATCTTTTTTATCTTTAATTTTATGAGCAAAACGACGGCAACACTTACCTCTAAATTTATGAGCAACACAATGGCAATGCTTACATTCTTTGTTTCTCTTTCTTTTTTCTTGAATCTCATCATTCTTCTCTTCTTCTTCAAGAATCCGAAAAGTCTCATTGTTGTCCATCATAATAAGAATGGGGAGAGGGTGAAAAATGAAGAGATGAGACACGTATACAAAAATAGAGGGGTAAAATAGAGGAAACGGCTCTCACTCTGTAAATACTATCTTTTTAAGCGTTTATTGCTTTTTTATAATTAAAAATTACATTTTTATGATTAAAAAATTCAATTGGTTGATTTTTTCTTTTTGGGATAAGTGTTTCAGAAGTCCTATAACTTGTCACGAAAATGTATTTCAGTCCTAAAACTTACAAAAAGTGCATTTAAGTTCTAAAACTTGTCAAATTGCTTCAAATGAGTCCTAAGATCGACGCCATTAGCTTTTTCTGTTAAAAATGCTGACATGGCATTTTAAATAATTTTTTTATTTTTCACGTGAATTTTTAATTATTTTTTTTAAAAAAATTAGATTTAAAAACTAAAAAAATCAAAATTATTCATTTTATCTTATTTCCACCAAAAAAAATAAAAAAGTTAAAATATTTATTAAAAAAAAAAAAACAACGGATCCTCTCCCCGCCGCCGTTGCCCATCGCCGGAGGGGCCGGGCGACGATCACCGGCCCTAGGCAGGGGTGGCTGAGCCTCGCCGACCCCAGGCAAGGGCCGACGACCGTCGCCCGCCCTGGGCGAGGCCTTGTCGACCCTCACTCGGGGCCGGCAAGGATCGCCAGGTCTGGGTGAGCCTCGCCGGCCCTGAGTGAGGGCTGACAAGGCCTCGCCTAGGGCGGGCAACGATCGCAAGCCCCGTGAGGGCCGCCGACGACTCGCCCAGGGGGGTGACGGCCATTGGCCCCCGCGAGGGCCAGCGGGCCCAGATCTGGGCACCTGTGCTAGAGCTAAGCGAGGGCACCCCAATTTGCACTCGTCGGCCCTTGCGGGGGGCCGGCAACCATCGCCCCCTGGGCGAGTTGTCGCCGACCCTCACAGGGGGGTCGGCGACCGTCGCCCCCCCGGGCGAGGCCTCATCGGCCCCAGGCGAGGGCCGACGAGGCCTCGCCCAAGGCCGGCGACGGTCGCCGGCCCTCGCCTGGGGCCAGCAAGGCCCAGTCACCCCCGCCCAAGGCTGGCAACCGTCGCTTGGCCCCTCCGGTGATGGGCGGCGGCGGGGAGAGGAGCCGCCTAATTTTTTTTTTTTAACAATTTTAAAAATAAAATTTTTAACTTTTCTTTTTAGTTTTTGTTGAAAATAAGATAAGAATAAATTTAATTTTTTAGTTTTTAAATCTAATTTTTATAAAATGGATAAAAATTAATTAAAAAATACACCTGGAAAATAAAAAATTATTTAAAATGCCACGTTAGCATTTTTAACGGAAAAGTCTAACGGTGTCGATCTTAGGACTCGTTTGAAATAATTCAACAAATTTTAGGACATAAATGCACTTTTTGCAAGTTTTAGGACTGAAATACATTTTCGTGACAAGTTGTAGGACTTCTGGAACACTTATCCCTTTCTTTTTTGCTTTTTTGGATTTTTCTAAGGTGTTTAATTAAGAAAATAAAAATTTCGTCTGTGGCAGGCAACTATTATTACAAAACGGAGAGAGAAAATAAAATTTTGTCTATAGCTGTGTAATAATGGAGCCTAGCAATATTAAAAATAAAAGGACGCTACTCCGGTTCTAACAAAATTGTCTCTTTCTTTGTCATTCTAGTCATATACAACAATTTACATTCCCCTTCTAACATATTCAACATATTCAACAGTTTGCATTTCATCTTTAACATATTCAAATTATTTAACAACATATATTACATCTTTAACCTATTTGACAGCTTATATTTCATCTTTAACCTATTCAATATATTCAACAACTTACTTTTTATCTTTAACCTATTCAAACTATCAAACAACTTATATTCCATATTTAACCTATTTAACAATTTAGAATCCATTTTTAACATATTTAATATATTTAATAACTTACATTCCATCTTTAATCTATTCAAACTATTCAATAACTTATATTTCATCTTTAATTTATTAACAACTTATATTCAATATTTAACATATTCAACCTATCCAACAGCTTACATTCCATCTTTAATTTATTCAAATTGTTCAACAACTTATATTTCATCTTTAACCTATTTATCATTGCATGCCATGGCACATTACACTGTGCACAAAACAATCTCCAGCAATTCGGACACTCCAATTCCATCACCACCATTGTGCCTTGGTTGCAAATCAACAATGCCGAGTAGCAGTAAAATCTCTCTTGCTCTAAAATCCCTGCCTCATATAATGCTATGCACTAGCAATCGAATACCTCTAAAGGGAGTATCAACCGACAATACTCCAATTTCATAATGCCGCCACAGCCCGAGATAGGGCCATCTATAAGTGTCACGTAATTGTTAAGCTTTGAAACTACGTACTTAGCAACGCAATAGATGCAATACACGTGACTACAACTCTTAATCCGAAATAGGTTGCCACTTGTCCTTGGGTGAAAGTAAATTTCACATATAAATCGATTGGACTTAGAATTAGAAGCATGACTTGTTTCACAATAGGGCTTTTGCTTTCGCAATGATGATCAAGTTTCGGTCAGAATTGGTTCATCACCATTGTTGTCCTTCTCGTTGAGGCTCTAGGGCATGTTTTAGAGAAGAGAAGCCGCTATCACCTTATGGATGTCTTCGTCCTCAATGGCATTGGACTTGGTGCTATCCCCGGCAACATCTCGCACATCGTCCTAGTAGAACCGGTTATAATTGCAAGAAAGTTATTTTTTGATTTATGCTCTAGTAATGTTACTCTAAAATATTTCCAAATAAAAAAAAAAAAACTTAATATCAATGCAAAAGAGCCAAAGAATAGTAATAAAACCTATATTACTCATATTTGATATTTATATAGGGTTTGGGAGAAAGTTCTCTGGAGAACCATCTTCTCCGACTCTAAGACAACATGTCCATCTCGCTCCACAACTTGTTCATCTCTATCTTTTCACAGGATTTTGATACTAGTTCTAGTGCCTCATCTTTCCAAAAAAAAAAAAAACTTGAGTTATAGAGGCACTTCCATCCGTGGCTCTGCTTGGTGTCTCCCATGCAACTTCTTTCCCAACGCATCACCATCATCTTTGTTATTTCTATTTTTTTGAGCAAGACGACAACAATGCTTACCACTAAATTTATGGACAACACGATGGTAATGCTTATGTTGTTTGTTTCTCTTTCTCTCTTCTTGAATCTCATCATTCTTCTCTTCTTCTTCAAAAATTTGAAAAGTCTCATCATTGTCCATCATAGTAATAAGAATGGGGAGGGGGTGAAAAATGAACAGAGGAGTCACGTACACAAAAATAGAGAGGTAAAATAGAGGGAATGACTCCTACTCTATAAATACTATATTTTTAAGCGTTTATTGTTTTTTTTATAATTAAAAAAATGACATTGTTGTAATTAAAAAAATTCAGTTGATTGATTTTTTTTCTTTTTTCTTTTTCGATTTTGCTAAGGTGGTTAATTAAGAAAATAAAAATTTCGTCTATGGTTGGCAACTACTACTACAAAAGGGAGAGAGGAAATAAAAATTTTGTCTATAGCTGTGTAATGATGGAGCCTAGCAGTATTAGAAGCAAAAGGACGTTGCTCCGGTTCTCACAAAGTTGTCTCTTTCTTTGCCATTCTAGTCATATTCAACAATTTACATTCTATATTTAACATATTCAAATTATTTAACAACTTATATTCCATCTTTAATCTATTTAACAACTTATATTTCATCTTTAACCTATTCAACATATTCAACAACTTATATTCCATCTTTAACCTATTTAATAACTTATATTCCATCTTTAACCTATTTAATAACTTAGATTTTATCTTTAACCTATTCAACATATTCAACAACTTACTTTTTATCTTTAACATATTCAAACTATTCAACAACTTTATTCCATTTTTAACCTATTTAACAACTTACATTCCATCTTTAACCTATTTAACTTATTCAACAACTTACATTCCATTTTTAACATATTCAATCTATTCCACAACTTATATTTCATATTTAGCCTATTTAATTTGATTAATGAAATATAGAGAAATGAAAAATTGGAGAAGGGAAGGTTGAGGGTAGCTAATATTACGCTTGAGAATCCTACAAATTTGATTACCATAATTCATTTGCCCATACATATCAAAACTTTCAATTTAAGTAATTAGCAACAAAATTTCTTACAAAGTTGAACAATCAAATAATCAAGTTAAAATCAACAGCCCAAAATGAAATGCCTAACTATGTTAATAGAACAAGTTGAGAAAATAAAGGCGAATTCGTAGTAGAACAAGTTGCACAATCTATATTACATTTTAGAGCAAGAAATAGCACTCAAAATCTAAAGTAACCTTCATATCAATTTGATTGATTTAAAACTTTGGAATAAAAATGAAAAAAATTGCTCCAACCTAACATCCACATTGCAATGTAAGTCTTCTAACAAGCGGAGAGGAATACTTTCAAGGAAACATAAACTCAAAACAATATTTTAGTATATTCCTATCGTCTAAACTTAAATAACTATATGTGTGTGTGTGTGTGTGTGTGTGTGTTCAACGCAATGCAATGCGATGATATCCTCTTTCCCATAAAGCTAATCCACTGACACCTACAAGCTACCATTTGTCGTCCATCACTCAAACTGGAGAAATAGCAAGATGAAATAGAAAGTCGGGTAATTGGATAGTCAATCACCGCGAGACACTCAACAAAATTTTATCCTAGAGTAGAAACAACAAGATGAAATTTGTATGGTAAAAATATAAGGGAATTTTCGATTGCAGCTTGTTGGTCTTCCACGACTAAGCAGAGACTGTAGAAACATTGTTCAAAACATTGTTTGATGCTAGAAACCCAAAACCTAAATTCAACTATCCATGAAAGAAAATAGAATACATAATTTTTACACTAGACACCGAATTTCACTTTTTTGCCTTTCCTTTTTTTTAATCATTTTTTGTCATCTTTTCCTTTTTATCAAACTAACATAACCTAATTAATCGAAAAAAAAAAAAATAATCTAACCTATATTTCACTAAATAAATACCAAGTGCATCATAAATTTACTTTAATATGCAATTGTATATGAATTTTTTTGTCATAAATAGGTATGAATTTAGGTATTTACCAAAAAACAAATTAAGTATTGCTAAAAATGGTAATTAATGTATGCCACTATCTATCATTTTCATTCGGGAGGGAAAGGATGATGTGTTTAGGGGAAATGCCTAAGAGATAGGCTATTAGGTTATTGGAGTTGAATAGAAATCAAGAAATTATACCTCACTTCCCACCCACTTAGAGAGTTTAGTTAATCAATTAGTGCCCTTTTGATGCCTAATCTTATTCAATTCAAGAAGATGTCAGTTAGATAGTATTAATTTTAAACTTATTCACTAACATATGAAATGATCATGCGAGTGCGCAATCATTAAAATAACAAGTAAAGACCAAAAAAACATTAAATAACTTGCAAGTATAAACTAGAACCGAATGGGTAATCTTATTCAATTCAAGAAGATGTCTCTTACATAGTCTGGATTAATTTTAAACTTATTCATTAATATATTAGATGATCATGCAAGTGTGCAATTATTAAAATAACAATTAGAGACTGAAAAAATATTAAATAACTTGCAAGTATAAACAAGAATCTAAAGCTAAGAGATAAGAAAAAATGCCATTCTTAACTAGATCCAATGATAATTGAAATGGAAATGCACAAATAGTGACTTAGTATGTCTCTAAAAACATTCAAATCTAAGAGCTTGTTAAATTCTAAGAACAATTTTTTGGATCAAAGGTTTTAACACATTTTAAGAGAAGATTACTCAAAATAACTAATTCTTAAGCCTTTTCCTAAAACTAAAAATTTTCGAAATTTTTTAAAATCTTAATTTTTTTAAAAATAATATTAACAAAAATATTTATTACCGAAAAAAGGGATTCGGGCTGGGCCCTCCCCAACACACGGCCTGCCGCTGGTCCCACCTGGACTCCAGTGGGTTCGGGCTAAAAGGACAATTCGGGCTTACAGGAAATACTCTTTCAATTAGAACCTCTCCAGCCCAAGTCAGAGTTCAACACATGAAGCCCACGGTGGCTATTTCCTAACCCATTCTACTCCAAGTTCGAATTCTATTCTTCTGAGTGTGATTCAGCCCGCTTATGCTAAAACCACACTCGGCCCATTTCCAACCAAGACAAATACCCAGCCCAATTTATGAAGCCCAGGCCCAGGCACCCTTTGAAACCATGACTAGCCCAGGTCATTGAAAATTCTCCTTTGTGTCTTCTTCGGCCGACCGCACCAAAATCTTCCGAAAGCCATCAAATTCAACCCGCTCTATCTAATCAAATCCAGTCGAATGAGACAACACACCATGTCAAATGGCCACCTTACTCAGCCTCACCTCGTCTCCTTGCTCCTTCCTATTTGCAAAACAAAAAGAAACTGAAGATTGAACGTAAACTCCAACGCGTAACCGAGACTCCACCGTGAGCTTATGTCAGTCCATCACCACCACCGGACCATCATCCACCGTCCCTTATGACCTCGCCAACATTTATCGAACAAACCCCAACACCATGTAGGCACCGAGCAAGACTCAACAAGGAAAAAAACATCTTGAGCCATGGTCTCGCTTTTCTTTTTTGAAAAAAAGAAAATTTTCATAACTAATTATAAGATTTTTTTTTAAATTATAAATTTTAACACTAGTAATGCAAGAGCTCTCAACACCTGTGTGTTATGCAAGTTAATGAAAATTATTTTTTCAGGGATTAAAAATTAATCCATGATTTTCAAATGCAATTAAACCCTAAATGAATTGCCAAGTTTGGTATCAAAAATGTCCTTTTTCATTTATCATTTTGTATAGCACGAATAAACATTTTAGTGACTTTTTTTGGATGGAAACATTAAATGACTCTAAACATGACAATTTACTGCTAATAAGTCATAAGGCCGATTAATCTATATTAAGACTTAAACGTGCGACTTTGGCATGAACGCTTCTACTGAGGTATAAGGGACGCTCCGAGACCGCCAAGAGCTCATTACAAGGCCCGAAGCTTGGCCGAAGGCCAGTTGTGCGACCTTCAAAGAATATGAACCGTAGGGTTCAGCCCTTTTCTGAGTGCGAATTCAACTCCTAAATGGTCCGATTGACTGAGGCCGGCCTAAAGAGCCTGAATATTCGCTATCCCGAGCATTACATGGCTTGGACAGTGGGCATTCAGATATGTAAGATGCGATTACCCTGATGAGACATAAGCTAATCCATCATGGATTCGAGACGACGGACACGTGATATAATGGTGTTATGACTGAAACGATTACTCGAATTACATGAGGATAATGCTATAGACTGAAAATGAGTCCTAAATGTCCTAGTTCGAATTGATGTACATGCACTTCAGGGAGACATAAGCTCATCCAAACAATAATGCAACATAGTGTTGACATTGAGCATAAACCTTAAAAATGGATGGACCTCTCTCATTACCTTGGAAATGTTGGACTAAGGTAGGATTTGGCCACGGAGACGAGCATTGTTCAACTCGAACTCAAGTCGAGCATGTGTGCATTCATCTCTGTCTCATGTGCCCTTTTTTGGAAAAAAAAAAATCTAAAATGATTTCTTTTTAATGCAAGACAGACTTTCAAAAAAATTAGTTGTCACCATCCATAAACTATAATACTTTTAATTTCTAACTACAAAAGTGATGCTTAGTGAACCGGTTCCTAGAAGTTTAATTATTTAATCGAGCATGTTAGGTGGTTAGTATGATTTAGCTAAGGCCTAAATAAATGGTACTATTTATCTAGAAGGATTCGGGAATTTTTCCGAGTCTGTATTGGTACTAAATTTAATAAGTTTGGCCTAGGTTAGTATTTTTAGAAATTAAATTGAATTATTTAATTAATTTTCGAAATTAATTAATTAATAATTATTTTTCAAGAATTTTGGCCGGAATAGCCGTGACCGAAATTTCGCGTTGATTGCAATGGTGTGATTATTTTGCACCTATAGAAAATTGAAATCACGATCTTCAACATGAACCAACACCAACATAACCATTTGACAAATATATATATATTTATAGTGAGATTATGCTACTTTTATATTTAACAAGAATTTGTTGTTTTACCCAAAACATTTATTTTCCAAACACGACCGGTTCGATTTATTGTTCCAATCTTTTGAAATCGACTCACCTTAAAACCGATCACTAGAGCCAATGGACATTATACTTTTCTTTTTCTAGGTTAGTGAACTCAATTTTTCTCCTTTTTTTTCCCGGTTTTTTCCTTTCCAATTCTCGTCCTTCTTCCTGCTCCTACCTTAGCTGCTAGTGCACTTCGTTGATCATACCCGCAGTACGGTGACCACCTCCCTCCACCCTCCCTCCCTCTGTGATTGTAATGTACTCTATTTTTTCTCCCCAAGAGAATAAAAAACAATCGAATATTTACAATGAGGGGGACAAAGTTATTGCTTTGAAGCAGATAAGTATATAAATATCAATATATATCAAAAGATGAAAAGATGTTTAAGAAGCAAATACATGTATTTAAAAAAAATAATAATAAAACAGCGGAAAACATTGAAATATTAGCAATTGCTTTCAAAAATGAATCTTTATAGAAGAGTTTGGCTAGAAAGCTCCAATGTATATAAGAACTTAAACACTATAAATCATAAAAGATGCAATGTAATAATTAAAATCAAGCCAATAAATTCAAATGATATAATTTTCATCTAAGAGATCACTATACCCATCTCCACAAATTGTTTTTCTTGGTAAAGGTAAGAAAACCATCTCCACAAATTGTTGAAAATTATAACGTATGCAATTAGGATTGACGATAAATTTGGATTTGAACGAAAAATGGAAGGACCATTATCAGTGTTTCTCTCTAATTATTGCTATACTTATTGTTCGGCATTTGCGTTGCGAGGAAAAAGAGAATGTTGATGATGTCATTCTAGAAAAAAGAAAAATGTCGAATCTCGAGTAGAGTACATATGTATTAAATTAAAAGCCTAAAATAATTATGGATAAAAGAATTAAAAAAAAAAAAGGAGAAAAATCGTGTCAAAAAGAGAAGCTAGTTATTGACATATTGGCATTTCCATGATAACGGCATCCGAGGCTTTGGAAGGGAGAACGCAGTTTAACGCCTCTTCATGGGGTGGGGCGGGGCCCGGTGCAACGGCGGGTGCATTCCGGCTCACACGTTGGAGGCTGGAAGCCGTTGCGATCTTGCAACTCCTGTTAAAAAAAAAAAAAAAAAAAAGATCCGACGGTCCCCCCAACCTCGTACGGAGGAAGTCAACGTGCTGACGTGGAAGCTTCTTGACCCATGACGTGGGTCCCACCAGAAGAGACGTGAACTGGCAACAAGTCCCAAAATCGACTGGTCTCGTGGTAGTGCCTGCATTTTCCATACGAGTAGTGCCGACGTGAACTCAATGTGCCGACGTGGAAAACTTGAGTGCTTTGTAGCAGTGCCCGCATTTTCCATAATCCATCGTAGCTAGTCATTTATGTGTTGGGGCTTGGCAATTTGGCATGTCATATTTACCAATTTATATAGTTTTATCATCTATGGATATCACACATTTTGTTTAATGGTGAAATATGAGCTACTTGCTACTATTGTGAGTATTTACAGCTTCCAAAAGTAAAAGGAATTGCACAATTTAGTTGTCCAAGGAGTGACCGTTGCCGGCAATATGCTAGTTCTTCTCACTAGGTTATTTTGTTGCTTGTGGTTATCGATATTTCAATATTTGATTTGCTCTAGAATTAAATGTTTTCTAATTTTTTTCCTTCATATTTAAGGAATCTTACTTGGTGGGCATACTTCCCACCAAATAAAACTTTCCAATTTTAAACTTTTCAAGAAAGTTTAGGGTAAGGAATCTTACTTGGTTTTGTTCCGGGCGTTTACGATGCAAGGAAATCCCACCAAATAAAAAATGAACTTTCCAATTTTTTAAACTTTTTAAGAAAGTCAGTTAATTTCTTGAAATTAAGTGTGGTGGAGAAGCCACATTTGTTTTTAAAGACTAATGGTTTGTTAAATCATCATTTTTTTCCTTGTAAAAAGGATTAATAGATATATCTAATATTGGAAGATATTTTTTGCTAGAGTATCAACAGAAATATTGACGAAATATGACATGTCACAAGGCGATATGAACTTTTGACAAATGGATTGCGTTGAGTTCGCTTGATGGTACTTCACTTGCGTAAAAAGTTCGTCAGACGAGGTCTGAATGGAGGTGATTTTTAGAAATTTGAGTGTGGTGGAAAGTAATTGCATTAAAAAAGAAAATCTAATTTGACTAGAAATGTATAATATTGAATTACATAAAAAGGAAAAGTATAGAGAAATGTAAATGGGCATGGAATTGAAAATTGTAAGGAAAATATAAAAGTGATGGCTCTCACAAAGTGTGTTCCCACTTGTGTGTTCTACACTTCAACTCTTGGGCTTTTTTTATGCTATTGTCGCCTAATTCTCTAATTCCATGTATAATTTCAATTCTATCTTGAATTTATTATTATTTAATTTTTTGCAAACTTTCACTATAATCCCAAATATGCCCACAGATTCAATAGTCTCGATTAGTTTCTTCAAAATTATTAATATTAGGACAAGTTAGAGGGTTATTATTAGAGCGGGCATCTTCATCAATACCCCACCTTCATATAGAACAACAATAGCCTCTTGATATTGGTAATCTTGAAGAAACTAGTGAAGGTGTGAGCACATTTGTGATTAGAATAAAAATTGGGGATTTTTTTTTTTATAAAAGAAAAAAGTTCAGAGTGTAGTTGGAATTAAATCTAAAGTTGAGGGAGAAAGGACTATGCTAGCATGGATGCACTGGTGCTTCCTATGAGAAATTGTGCAGTTTGGGCCGTCCATTTCATTTTTGTATAATGGGCAACCGAATGTAACTTTGCTGTGAAATATCATTAGGACCTAACATTTGAAATTTCTTGATTGAAAATTCTCATTTATTTCTTTCCAATTTCTCTTCACTTTCTCTCTATATTAATTGTCACTCTCCATCATTAGGAGTCGTAGCTCTATCTCCAAATGAGAGTCACTGATATTCATATGGTTAGTCTATGGTAACGTCATTAAGTGCCTGAATTTGCCTTGTCAGTTCTTCGCATTCTGCCTATCTTCTGCAATACTGAGGCATCATCGTCAGAAAGGCCCGTGAACGGAGATGGTTGCCTTGTGGAGGTTGAAGATGGATGGAGGCTGAATAAGAGGCACTTAATGTCATATTTTCCGGGGGAGTTGATGGTTATTTGAATGTTAATTTTTCTGCCTTTCATATGTTAGATTCTAGGAACGACGGAACGTTGAAGGAGAGACGAAACACAAGGCGCACATTACATGTCTATCAATTGATAACGCCACAATAATACTTCCAAAAAAGGATTCAATTGAAATTACTGATTTACATTATCCACTTCAAATACCTTTTGGTACGGGGGCTCAAATTTGAAATATAATTTGTGGTTTCTCCCTTTTTCTAATTGCTCAGGTTCGTTCGGAGCCTTTAGCTTCTAACATTTATTTTTTCAAAATTTGCGGTTATCACAAATGGATTCTTAAAGTCTTCGAAAATATACGACCTAGTTTCACGCCTTTTCTTTCTCTCTAGCTCTTCCTCTCTCTTATAACCAACTCAACGGAGAGAACGTGAACGTAATTCGGTTCTCAAATCCTTCAAGGATCTAATTACGGAAAAGTTTGAGTGACCCGATCAATATTTACTTTGATTTAAGCAAGTACAAAATCCATTTTGAATTTGATACTAATAAATACTCGCTTGATTTAGCCCATCCAATCGACCAATGTCTAATTTCAAGTTTAATTGTTATATTATGAATACATATCCTAATTTGACTGGACAATTTGCGTTTGCAAATAACACTGACTAATTATTAAAACAGTTTACAGCGTTTTATGTTTGGCTCAAAATTTTCGCCCTTTAAAAATATATTTAAGAAACTACGTTGAAATTCTCTAGTTTATCCTCTATTAATTTTAAATTCAATAAGAGGATGAATATTCATGTAGTTCCTCTTCATTCATTTGCAGAAATTTAGATCCAGTAAGAATAGGAACCCAATATGCAACAGATCATTAAGCTAAAGGCGAAAGCACTGTAACTATCGTTCTCTCAATTTCGGCTTTAAACGTTATATAGATTAGAGTGCCCTTTCTCATAAAGATTTTAAATAAGAAAAATACCTTAATTTCAATTTTTCCATGGGGTGAAAATTTGTGGTTGAACTAATGTGCTTATCTCTCTTTGGATCGGCTCCCACACCTACCGCCTACCGCCCACCAAACGAAAAGGAAAAAGAAGGATTGCATCGAAAAGTCTATCGTCAAAATTCCCCCATTGCACCAACTAGCTTATGTTAGATAGCGCTAATTGACCCAAGCCAACATATTTGATTGGGTTTGATTAACTTTACTACAAAATAATTGAAAATATCCAATAATTGGGTCCCGTAACATGAATCACGACACTTCATTGCTGCAAATTCTAATCATAAACGTTGGCGTGAGAGAGTAGAGCATATTGGAAGATATCCATATTAATATACAATGCCATTGATTGCGATATCACTTTATATTTGCAAAAGATAGGACCATTGTATGATATTAGACAATGCATGACAACTCAAGTACAATTGCATAATCGTATAACAGAAATGTGTTAGGACGGTGTACAATAGGCATGACGTCCTAACCGTAACCAGTGATGGATGGGCTTTGTAGAAGCGATTATACGCAAATGGCTAAGTGTGATCTACGTAAAGGGGAGATTGGAGAGAAAGACCTAAGTAAAGAGGCTCGATTAGAATCCAAAAGTAAAGTGGCTTGATCAGAACCAAATCTGTAGATTAGGCAAGTGCTAATAATTTGAATAATCTTTCAAATGTACCGAATAAATATGTAATGTATAGGTGATCTTGGGTTTTAACGTTTTGTTTACATTGGATAAACGATTTTCTTAAGGAGCATTCGTCGTTAATACTCCTTCGATTTGAAGAAATGTAACATGCTAATAACGCTTTCGCTACATTCCAATTTTCGATAAAATCAAGTGAAATGAAATTACTGTGCATTCACCTACCCTGCATATGCAGAGCTCATATGCCGTTTTCTAACACGTTCTTTCGTGCAAAGCATGCTCTTAAACAGTCAACTTCTGATTAATAAGAAATGATTAGTGTCGATTTGCAAATCAAAAACCGCAAGGACGATGCAAAGTCGGTAATTACGCGTGATTGACTCGGTGGTCCCTCGTGAATCTTTTAATTTTTAAAAATTATTTTGGTCCCATGACCGATTACGCCCTATCCTCACGTCTGTCCATATATGTTGCACTCACATTTCATAGCATAGACAACATGATGAAGCCTGTCCCTAGTGAAAAAGCACGACCAGTTAAGTGATTGATCTCGATCACTCTTTTGTTGCATCTTTCTCTGCAGGTGTCTTCTTTAGAAGGCTCCTTTCTGGGTTCATTTCCGCCTATAAATTCCTTCCAATAGTATCCACTTTCCCAGCGATTTCAGACCGAGAGACAGAGATGGCGAAGCCAGGTTTAACGGCAATGGTGGTGGCAGCTCTTGCTCTGGTGGTGGCCACGGTGGCGGCACTCGCTCGTGCTGAGGCGGATGACCCCGTGAAGGTGGACGCCTGGTTCAATGGGCTTAGCCATGCCGATCGCAAGACCACACGCCTCCACTTCTACTTCCACGACACGCTCTCTGGCAAGAACCCCACGGCAGTGCGCGTCGCCAAGGCCACGATGACCGAGAAGTCCCCGACGCTTTTTGGGGTGGTCAACATGATCGACGACGCTTTTTGGGGTGGCTTGGTGAGGCTAAGCCTTGCTAGTGGTTAGGCGAGCTCGGCCTCGCCTGATCTGGGAGAGCTTGAGCTCACTCAACCAAGGCGAGGCCAAGCCTCACCGAGGGCCGACAACACTCCAGTGAGGTCGTTGGCCCTCGACGGCCAGTCGCCAGCCATGGCCGAGGCCAGTGACCGGCCAAAAAGAAGAAAAAAAAGAAGAAAAATGAGAAGAAAAAAGAAGTGTTTCTCGGAATTGTTCTCGGGAACAAGAAACAAGTTTTTTTTACTTCTTGTTTCTGTTCCAAATCTACTCCCGGAAATAAAATTTAAAAAATGGTTTTTTTGTTCCTAGAAATAAAAGTGTAAACAAACGCATTTCTGTTCTTTTTTTGTTCCACGGAACAAAAGAACAAAAATTTGTGTTCCAAGAAACAGAAACAGAAATAAACAAACAAGCCTTAAAAGTTATTTATTTTTTTGTTTTTAGATAATTGGATATTTTGCGTTTATAATACTAGAAAATTTGGGAGATGGTTGCGTGAGCGTTTCGCTACCTTTTTTAATTTTATATGCTTCACTGCATCTCTATAGTATTTTTGTGAGAATGATAGTTGTTGCTAAACAGAAGGACGGAAGCTCATTGTTTGATTCAACTTGTTAAGTATGTAAAATACAATTTCTTATTAGAGTAAACAGAAATCGACATCTTACAAAATATGGATTCTATATTGAAAAAATAGTGGCCATCTGGGCTCCACTTAAGCTAATATTATGCACTCCTGATTAGATAGATTACTCATATAAGATAATATTCTCTTTGCCCCGTATACCTTTCTTTTGGTTAACCATTATTTGGTTCAGTTGATTGATTTCTGTTGATATTACACCAATGAAAATGAACGCGACCAAAATAACATGTTTTTAATTTTAATGATATGAAAATCATTTACATTACTATAGATAAATTTACCAAGTACAGGTAACATTAAGACTAATGTGCGATCTTATCAATAGGTTAGAAATCGATTGCCACGGTTTGCTTTAAATATTATTCAATGGCAAAAGAGAATTTTACGTTTGCGTTGGTTGACAATAGAAGCACATCTTAAATATATATATATATAAATCCCGAGATTGCACTGATCAACCATAAACAAAAGTGTAAGAATGGCTAAAAAAAGAGAGTAAAGTGCAAGAAAGCAAAATTAATGAAGCAAAATTAATAAAGTGTCAGACAAATTATAAGCTAAATTCAAAGTGAATCAAATTTCTCAGCCAAAAGATCAATTTACTAAAAGTTAATCAAAAGTACTTAATCATTTATACGTTTGAAACTCCATTTAACAGCCATCTTTCCATCTTTCCATTTTTTATTTTTATTTTTTAAAAAAAGGGGACACAACACGTGCTAGAAGTCTTCTAGCCCAAAATTCTGAGTGGAAAATTCTCATTAATCTTTTGCTGGAAGTCTTCTAGAAAATGTATTTGGAATGTAAACAGCACGAAGACGATGGAGGCATGCATAGGGCCTTGATGATGAAGACGATGGAGGCGGTGGCTGGATGAAAGAGGAAGAGATATAGAAAAGATGATAGAAATAAGTATTAAATTTTTAATAAATTTACTAAAAAATATACACCGTGTTAGTTAATGGCATGGCCCTTATAAACAATCGAATATTTTCTATATTATTCACCTCTAATTCTTAAAAGCTTTGTAGAGATTCATTACCTATTTTCTTAACAAATCAATCCTTTCCTCTAGCACTCATGGACAGAGACATTCATTAGGAATCCATCCATGCTTCACGGCTAAAGGGCAAAAATATTCATTACGTGCTAGTCCTTATTCCTCGTACCAGTCCATGAAATCTAGAAGTAACTCTATAATAAAGCTATTTGTTAGACTTGAAAGTCTATCATAATTGTTAAGTCAGGTGTAACTCCCAATGATAGTTTCTAGACTAGAACTTTTAAAGAAATTAAACGTTTGTTGTTCTTTATTAACTTTTTAAATAGTTTACTACAAAATAAATATGGAAAATAATTGCAAGCGCCAACTAACATTGCTACGTAATTTCTCATTGTTGAAATACTAACGTGAAAATGACATGATCTTGCAAAGAAGTCCATTCGAGAGAATCTGAAAATAAATGAAGAATAATAAAGGACATTAAATATTTATGTGGTTTGCTATCTACATCCATGGAAGAGATAATAGCAAATAATCCATTAATAATTGGAGAATTAGAGTTATAATTGCTCACATGCTTGAATATTTTTCACTCCTAAAAATTTAAGCCCTAAAAAAAAAAAATCAAATTAATAACTTGGTTTAGTGTAAACTCATGGCACAAAAAATTTATAGTGGCTCACAATTTTTTCCAAAGAAACCCTGTTATATGTGTGCCATTGCAAAGATCAACAATTTTACACGCCCATGAATGGATAATGCCACGATAACAATTTTAAAAGAGGATTTAGTTAATAATCCTAACTTACAATATCCAATTCAAATCTGATTTGGTATGTGAGCTCAAATTCAAAATATAATTTGACACTCATTCTGACTGTAATTTCCCCTTCTTCTTTTTTTTTTTTTTTTCCAAATGCTTGGTTTGGTCCGTAGCCCTTTTACTTCTAGCATATATTTTTCAAATTTTGCAGTTAGTCATAATTTATAAACCTAAAACTTTTATATTTTTTTATTTTTTAAAAAAAGCAACACGGAAAAAGAAAACACCAAGGCGGCGAAGAAAACGTGGCGGTGAAGCTTGAAATGAGATTCACGTCTTCACGCCCTCAAATCTTTATCGAATCCCTTTCTCTTCGGTAACTACCTCGCAACGCCGTGGCTCACGTCCTCACGTACTTGAAATGGGCGACACGCATTTAGGAGATCGTGGCTGAGAGCGAGGAGGATCTCTCTCTCTCTCTCTCTCTCTCTCTCTCTCTCTGTGGCGGCACCAAGGCGGCGAAGAAGAGGGGGGCGACGTTCGTGATCATCAGCTTCGAAGGATTTCGACCAAGTTGGGACGGGGAGGGGAGGCGACACCCACGTCTCGGAGTTGGATCTCGAAGAAAGAGGAAGAAGGATATACCCGGTAGAGATCTGTCCTGGAGGCGGTTCCACAGAGAAGTGGTGGACATGGAGGCCTGCACGTGGAGATTGGGTATCGACTGCCATTGTCTCTCGAGCTTGGATCATCAGCTTCGAGAGGGAGAAGATCGGAGGTGGTAGTGCGCCTTTGTATGGAGCGACGCGGTGGTGAAGCTCCTTGCTTCCTTCCTTTGCCTAATGTCGCTCCAAAATCTCACGCATGCTTCGAGGGCAGTCGAATAGCTTCTGCACAGAAAATATTGGCATTCCTTTTTAAAAGGTCGATTGACAGGTTGACGACGAGGAGCATAACTGGGACGTTGGTGATGATTGGGAATATGTGGAAGAAGAAGGGCCTGCAGAGATCATCTGGCAAGGGAAAAAAAAGAACAGTAAAGAAAACCACCAGGTTTTCCGAAGAAGGGATCGGACATGCAAATGTTGAACGAGGGTAACTCAGAAGATACTACCTGTTTATGTGTTGAAAACTTGGCATACATTACTTCCTAGTTTTTCTTTCTCCTTGTGTTGGCTTTGGTTTGAATTTTAAATTTGAGGTTCGTAATTCACTGCCAGGATGCTGAAAAGCCGACCTTGAATCCTCTCCCTCCACTGTTCGAAGAATATTTAGAATATGAGAATTGATCGTCAATGTCAGCTCAACAGAAGTTAGAAAATTTCGCTCTCCAAGTGCCTAATTTTGGACTGAGCAGGTAGCTTATTATGATGGTCACACGTCTAGTTATATTTTTCTGGACTAATTTGCTGAACTTTTTTGTAAAATGTTTTATTTTTGCCTGTCGGTTTGCTTAACAGGATGAAGCTCATTGCTCTTTCATTCTGAAAAATGGAGCTTGTTGGTTTGCTCCCCGATGCCTCCATCCAGTTCATATATCCTGAGCATTTTGGAGCACCAATACTGTTTTCAGAATGATGGGCAACTGGTAAGAATAATTCGTGCAATTAAATTTCTATCATAAGATGGCTTTCGTTTGCAAACATCTTTCTCTAGTTTCATATGAACTACAGATGCAATTTTTTGATCACTGCCGAGACTTAGGGCTTTTTACTGGAGAAGCAAAAGAAAAACATGAAGTTATATTAATACGAAGGAAATTACATCCATATTTATACCACATTAGATATCGGTTAATATTGCAAAAAAGGAAACAGAATTGATCAGAATCAAGGCAAAACTGAATAAGTGATCCTTATGGCTCACTAGTTTCGTTGTTTGTTTCCAAAGGTTGATTAGCCTAATTGCATAATGTAACTTGAAGGAGGGGGGATGGAAGTTTAGTGGGAAACAGAAATCCATCATTACTGCTTTTTACCATCCCCTGGGAGTTTTAGTTATAAAATTAGATACGGTTGCCTTAGCCCCATCCATGGCATTAGTTTCAAGGAAAGTTGATACATGAGTAAGGCGTTTCGCGGTGGCTAAGGACCATCTCTCCCACTAGCCAGAGATAGGGTGGTATAAAGGAGGCCTTTGTGCCAAAAGTTGTTAAAGGATAAAATATGCTGGACAAAGCTGGAGCTGTTCTTTTTTTATGCATTGGTTTGGGAAGCTAGTTATATTACTGAAGATGGAATGATGCAAATTGGGAGTGCTGTCAGTGGAATAATGATTGAAATGTGGTCTTTTTAGGATGGGGTTTGGAAGTCTTTGCGCTTAGAAGAGTGCATATTCTTGCCTTTGACACTACTAGCTCTGGAGAAATTGAAGATCTATGTCACTTTTCTAGGGTCATTAGTGTTGGGTCAAGTTTGGATTAGAACAAAAATGATTCGATTCATATTGATCTATTTAACCGGTGTTGGCACATTTCCATACGATGTAAATTTGAAAACCAATACCTAATCCAACTCAACACACATCTGACTCATATTATTAGAACATTATTAATATTTAACCTAACTTAGAAAAACCCTTACTTACCATTTTAACCCACTTTAAGCTCTTTGCGTGTATTTATTATATGAATAAAAACTTCACATCAAATTAAAAAATATAAAATTAGTAAATAAAACAAAGAACGTAAAAAACCTATAAATGAGGGTCTTGTCTTCTAAATCTTCCTCATGTGGAACTCCAAATAACCAATCTCTACTGCACAATTTCATGGGAAAGAGAACTATGATATTTATTTAAAATGTGCCCTTCAATGCTAAAGGCTGACTTACGGGCAACATAAGTGAGAAGACAACTCAAGATACCGATGTGAATTAGCTTTCAAATAATCAAGAACATTACGATAAGGTTTTTTTTTTTTTAATAATAAATATCAAGCCTATTTTCCTTCAAATACAAATCCAATTGTGACATTCTAGATTGCAAGGCATAGTGTTTACTTTCGAACGCATTATACTCATCAAGGTTGTCCCCAATGTTCTAAAAAATGTCCTCAATTAAAATGTTACCTCGATTGGCTGAAGATGTAAAGCAATAATCTCTCCACATAGAGGTCACATGTTCATCAAAAGCATATAGAGACTTTCTTGAGTAATCCGTACAAGTTCCACATGATCATCTATGTCCAACTTCAAATAGCAAAGCTCTAACAAGCATAGCAAGACAACAGTATAACCCTTCTAATATTTATCAAACTTCTTTTGCATTGCCATAGGCATAAAATAAATAGCAATGTCCTCACTATCTCTCTCCTTTATCAAACAGAACCGGATTAGCCATACTCAATAGAGATATAAATTCTCCATGGGATATCTAACTCCAAAGAAGAGAGTAAAAATATAATAAAAATGTTGTAACAAGAATGCAATTTCCTTAGCTATAACTCAATCTTAGGGTAACAGTAAATGCATGAAGAATGAAAGTTCCATATTTTCTTTCTTAGGAGCAACTAGGATGCGATACTTGTATTCAACAAATTGTCAATCATAATTCACATTCTTGCGATATGATTAGCAATTTACATAAACAACATAAAGGCAATTTAGACCAATTCTACCCTTCCTAGTTTTAGCTTTCTATAGGAGAGCTCTTTATAGAATTTTAACCCTTCAATAGCAGTTGTACACAAATTGAGCATGAACATAAGCCTTTCTTTATCTATCTTTGTGGTGTTTAAGCAACTTCGATACAAATGGCACTTCGTCGGGAAATGCTTAAAAAGGGTATAAATGTGTGGTTGTATATCTGTAGCTCACATGTAGACCTGCAATGTCTAGGAAGCTTCTTTAAAAGAGCTTGAATGACTGATACACTTCCAATTGCCATGAGTAGTTTAATTTTGTGCAAGTTATTACCAAGAAAAGACAAATGGAAGAATTATCAAGATCTTCTATACTATTTTGATAAACTTTCACTTGATTGCAAAACCTTTCCTAAAATCACCAAAAAAAGCCTAGGAAGAGGAGGGGTAGGGGGTTAAAACAAAGAAGTAACCAAATAAATTTTTCGGATTTGATATTGCCTCTCTAATCCCAATTTAATAAGTTGAAACAAAATGTTGTCTATTAATTGGCTTTAAGATTATATGGCAATATAAGATAAAGTCAAACTGGTAAACAAATGAATAAGCTTATGCAAAAGGAAACTATAAGTTCAAGATCGAGTCCAACACTAACATCCTCCAACTACACCATGACAAAATTACCATGAATGCTAGGTTTACAACTTCTCTCAACTTGATTTACCAATTGTATGCCTAACATGAACATCTATCTCAATTAATTAAAATGAATGGATTCATTCGAACAAAAATCATGAGAAAATCAACTTATGAACTTCTCACATTGGAACATATTGTATAATGACTCTAGTGGCTACACGATGTGTAGAGCTTTTTAATCTAATTTTATGGTTAGCATCAACTTTCTAATAGGACAAAAAAATTGGATTGTTAAGTTCTCTACATCCTCACTATTAGATACTATTTCGATGTTAACACAATAGAAAGTCTAACTTAAATGACAGAAAACAAACCTACCTCCATTTGTGTAAATTTTGCACCTCCAACTCAAACTATCAGAATTGAGACCCTCACTAATGCATCTACGATTTCTTGTTGATTGGTGAGAACTCCATCCTAAACAAGGAGGGAAAATTACTATTAGCTGCATAAAGAAACATAAAAAAGCTAAGAAAGATTGAATGCTTTTTTCTACTTTACATTATTATGAGAAAAACATAGAATTTGCTATGTTATAAGAAAGTGATTGACTAGCAATTTGAGCAACCCTATTGATCACAAGACCAAATAAAGTGGATCCTACTAGGGGAACATTGTGCTAAGAACCATATCCCAACGAGATATGTGCTAGACAATATAAATAGTACTATTTTTTTTTCTTGACATTACTTTATACATGAAAGAGTTTGAGGCTATTGACTTCTATTAGCAATACAAAGATTGATTATTAGTAATGAAACCATGTGAAATTAGATTTAAATGATGAGGATCTCCCCTTCACATCAAATTGTATGCCTAGAAGTACGTTAGTTAGATTGAAGGTATCTATTTTTAAAATCGGATCAAATTGGCTGGTTCAACCGGTTGGACTAGTAATGGAGATTGCAAACCAATCCGCTTGATGAGATAGGGAAAGGTGGAAGTTCACTCTTTTCAAAAATCATTCTCCGACTAGCTATATTATGGTTGAAAATGTTTCATTTATTTCCTACCACTCAATATTAAGAAGGTGTCCCATTCATAAATTAGATTTAATTATCACACAACACGGCATAAATCATGTTGTGACCCCAAAATTGAGTCGGCTAAAATAAATGGGTATAGATCCTAAATATTATCTATCTCAACTTTTCTAAGGTCGTTGAAATGGGTATATTCCGTTTGTCTATATTTTCTTTAAACAAGAACAGAGGATTACATATTTTTCTGTGCATATTATCTTCAAGAATCCAAACTCAGGATTATCAATTTGAATTATATACAACAAGGGATTGACTTTTTGTTCCTTATTCTTAGCATAATGTTGTTCCTTGTACATCACTAGGAAGGGTAAACAATTAGACGATCACCTACAATTTTTTTACATGTACAAAAAGTTAAAATTTGACCTATTAGGTGATCGACTATATATATCATATTATCATTGAAAATCTAAACTCATATAAGTTAAATTGAAAACACATTTACATCTTACCCACTCCACCAAAGATTGTTGGTCCTCAAGTTGATCTGCATCCAATGCTTTTCTTCCCATGAGTAGCTCCGCCATGACCACGTTGAATGAGTAGACATCGACCTTTTCCATTAGCTTGCCACTCGAGTAATACCAAGGATCCATGTACCTACATTTGACAAACCATCAGTGGTACTAGATGAAAACCATTAATGGTACGACAAACCAAAAATGAACTTACCACAAAGTCTCCATTATGTGCGTGATTCATGCATATCTATACCCAAAGTGAACTTGGTGAGTCCAAAGTTTGCGACCTGAAATCAAAATGTTAACTTTGATAACAATAACTTGAATTCATTAAACAACCGATTGATATTATCATGTCATCGTATCTTAGCGTTAAAATCAGGAGTCCAAAAGAATATTGGAGGTCTTGATGTCGCGATTAATTGTCTGAAAGGTTAGATCAACAAAAATGAAACTTGAAAATTATTATAGTAATGATAATTTTTTTTTTGGAAAAAAAAATACTCACACTCTTCGTGTAAGTAGGCCAAGACTTGTGCGGAACCTAAAGCCACCTTCATCCTCTTAGGCTAAGGAATGATTGGGCAATTAGATTTTGCAATGACATCTGGGGCAATTATAATCAATCGGATTTTGAGCTTTAAAATAACTAAGTGTACAAGATAAATACTAACCGTGCAAATGAAAGTCCGGTGTGCTGTTTGAGACGAACTCTAGAATTCTAAGAGTGTCAAAAATGCAATATCCAACCAAAGAGATGGTGACAATGGTGGATACAGCTGATGATTACCTCCGCTCGAAACTCTCTCTCCCCTTGTCGACTTTCAACTTTTAGTTGCTTGATGGCAACTAATTCCCTACTCGAGAGTATTCCATTATGAACGAGGCTAAAACTGCCTTTGCCAAGTAGATTGGAATTAGAGAAACCACCCGTTGCCATTTTCAGGTCTTTGTACTCAAAGGTCTTATGCGGAACACCAAAGCTATGCTTGGAGATATAAGAGGTCAGACATTAGGACTCGATTCTACTAGCTTAATAATAATGACAAAGCATAGTTGGAAAAATTGATGTTACAAATCTTGGTATTATGAACATGTCATTATTGTGATCCAAATGCAAAGCAAATTCTGATTGAGGAATCAACATCAATTGTCCTCAAGCTTGTCCTTTTCATTGTATGTGATTTTGATCCTCAATCAGAATTTGCTCTACATTTGAATCACAATAATTACATGTTCATAATACCAAGATCTCTAACATCAATTCTTCTAGCTATGCTTTTCATTATCATTAAGCTAGTAGAATGGGGTCCCAACGTCTAATCTCTTCCATCACCTTAGGTGTTTCGCATAAGACCTTTATGTACAAGGAGATGAAAATGACAACGGATGATTTTTCCGATTCTAGTTTTCTCAATGAAGGGGATTTTGGGCTCATTCATAAGAGAGTACTCCCGAGCAAGGAATTAGTTGCTATCAAGCAACTAGAAGCTATAAGTTGGTAAGGGAAGAGGGTGTTTTGAGCGGAAGTCAATATCATCGACCATATCCACCACCCTCGCCTCATCTTTTTGTTTGGATATTGAGTTTCTAACACTCTCAGAATAATAGTTTATGAATTCATCCCAAACAACATGCTAGACTCTCATTTGCACAGTTAGTATCTATCATGTAACCTTAGTTATTTCAAAGCTCAAAATCCGATTGATTATAACTACCCCAAATGTTATTGCAAATCTTGATCGCCCTATCATGCCTTGGCCTAAGAGGATGAAGGTGGCTTTAGGTTTCGCACAAGATTTGGCTTACTTACATGAAGAGTGTGAGTATTTTTTCAACCAAAAAAAAAACTTTATCATTACTATAATAATTTTCAGGTTTCATTTTTATTGATTTGACCATTTAGGTAATCCTAGAGTTATTCATCGTGACATCAAGTCCTCTAATATTCTTTTGGACTCCGATTTTGACAATAAGGTGCGAAGGCATGATAATATCAATAAGTTGTTTATTGAATTCAAGTTATTGTTATGAAAGTTAACATTTTGATTCTAGATCACAGACTTTGGACTTGCCAAGTTCACTTTTGGTACGAATACACATGTATCCATGTGCATAATGGGGAATTTCAAGTAAGTTCATTTTTGGTTTATCATACCTCTAATAGTTTTTGTCTAATACCATTGATTGTTTGTCTAATATAGGTATATTGATCCTTAGTATTACTTGAGTGGCAAGCTAATGGGAAAAGCCAATGTCTACTCATAGTATGTTGGTCGCATGAATTATTTACTAGTATGAATATTGTAGAGAAGAGAGTTATATTTAGCCTATCATGGCCGAGTGGGAGATAATGGGTTTTATTGTTATTAGGTCACCCATGTTGGGCTAACCTAGCCCATAACTCAAAAGAGCCCATAGCCCACAATTTAAAGAAAATAACCGCCCAGGCACTATTTTGAGGGTTACTTCTTAAAAAGAGAAAAGAACATGTTTTTTTTTTTTTTCTCTTAGTGCGTGGAAGTATAGGATTGTGTATCCTAAAGGAAAAGAAGAAGAATGAAAAGGCTCTCTTCTTGCAAAGACAATTATTTCCACTCGATCTCTCTCGTGACGATGCAATAAGTGCATTTAATTCGTGGAAAATAAGATACGTTCCGTTGCATGATGTACTTTTCAATCAGTGATACAAAGTATTTATGGCCATTTTTTGAATGCAATTTGATGTTACTCGATAGTTCGAGTTTAGAATTTTGAAATTAGTTTCCTTCAAAAAACAAATAAGCCATTGTCCAACTTCTTGAAGAATAGAGTGTGGCCTTTAACTTGGCAATATATGTCGCTCGTCTCCTCATTTAAGGGTCTGAGATGAGGCTAGAATACGAGATCTCGAAATATAGTGCTCGTAGTCGTACAAAACCCATAGATTAATCTCCATAGTTCATCATTCACCCACACCACTGAAATAAAACATGCAAAACAAGGAATAGAAAGTAAGGGAAAGACCTCAATAGCAATCTTAACCGTGGAGAGCTTCAGGCGAAAAAGCCAACTTCTTTGAAAAATTAATGGCAATTATATCTGCCTATGTAGATACTAGAAATAGACTATTATGAAACTTTATATTGAAACATAGGATTCATACGAATCAACAGCTCCCTTAGAAGCTCATTACTACTTTTTCGAACCAAACAACATTTTTCAACCAAAAAAACTAAAGAACTAAACAAAATTTTTTGATAAAAAAAATTAACCCTAAATCTTTTAACCTAGAGCCAATTTAATCATTCTGGCTAATTATGATCAAATATTGATTATGTGGATGTCGGCCAGTCTATATGGCATGGCTGGCGCTGATGCGGATGACTTTTGATTGGAACTTAACTTTTATTTGGTTATTTAATTATGAAAATCTTGACACAATATGAGGGAAAAATACATATGGCAAATCAAAATTTATGTCTAGAGAAGAAGATGGAATTTTCACAGTAAGCTCTTTTCTAAACCAAGTATGGAATCTTTGATGTGAGCCTGTCTTATTTTCAAATGGAAATGAAGCAAGAAGAAGAAGACAAGCCACTAGCCCGCATTAGTGCTTGTGCTCGGTCCTTGTAATAAACTCCAATTCTAATCACAGGTGTCCCAAAATGGTTTGTGCGGCTTCGTCTACACAGGCTATTTGGCTTTACACATATGCCTCATGATCATCATTTTAGTTCTAGCTTCAAAATGCTTAGCAGGTTGAGTCCATTTCCAAATGTAGATGCTACTGGAAGATTGGCCTAACCTAAATTTGGACATGCAATATCTCTATTGAATGGTCACAATCTTGTCCGGTTACAAAAGTACTACTTTTGGAAGTTTGAATCAAAGTGGAGTCGATCAAGTCCTCACACGTAGTGCTCGAGCATGACCCCATTCGGTAAACATGGGATTCATGAATGGATTAGGCTTAGTGAAAATTTGGGTACTGAGGATGGTTGGTTTTGAGAGTTAGGATGTGCTTGATGACCCCATTTGGTAAACATGGGATTCATGAATGGATTAGGCTTAGTGAAAATTTGGGTACTGAGGGTGGTTGGTTTTGAGAGTTAGGATGTGCTTGGAGGGGAGTTTGGTCACTTCATCCACAAGGTTTTATCTCATATGCAAAAGGGCATTTTCGGAAATAAAGGAGGGAAAGTTGCAATGAAGTAAAAGGAGAGGATAATATTTTCTCTATTATATCTAGCGTTTGGACCTTGAAGTCTAACACGATCAAGGAAAAGTCTTTAAAAAAATTAGATGACCAAAACAGTTATGTCTTTAAATATTGCATCGTGCACAATATACGGTTTCCATATTTTGAAGCTAGAAGGTGCAAATATATATACGAAGATATGTTTAGCATGATTTTGCATTTCTTTTTGATTAAAAGTAAGAAAATGAAATATACCAGAATTACCTAGAGGGATTTTCTTAGAAAGATATTACCCTTACTATTAGGGCGGGAATTGTCAATGATGATTTATTAAAGGAAAAGGCCGTACATGAAAGAATTATAAGAGCTGAGATGATTGTCCCCTCCCTCTAGAATAAAGTTTTCGCAGTGACTGATATTTTTGTCCTTCGGTCAAATCCATACTATAACTAGAAAACGGTATATATCAATCATTGAAACATTTCTACCTTAATCAATTTGTATGTGTTGCATAATATGTGTTCGGTCCATCTATTTCTTTAGATGGTTTTGTTCGTTTAGAGCCCATCTTAATTTCCAAAAAATGATTGGTTGGCTGGACATTCAATTGTTTTGTTTCTATGTAAATATGCCCCCATCAATCACATCAGTCGATCAAGAGAGAGAAAGATGGTATCATTTAGCCTATCCATCCAAAATGAAGTACTATGTACCGAACTTAAGAAATCTCATTTTGGTTAATAACAATCTCTCCTCACTTAGCATTTTCTCATTGTTCAATATTATCCCTAAAAATAATCCATTTTGTTTAGTAATTCACGAAACTTTAAGAAAGAGGCTTGGTTTATTCTTATATGTTAAGTGCAGCATCATGTCACATACCCTTTTTTTTTTTTTGCATGGATTGCTAGGTGAATATTATGCTTATAGTAGGGGTGAGGATTGAGTCTAGTTCAACTCAAGAATCAAATCGAGTTGACCTAGACCAACCCGATCAAGGCCGATTCTAGTTCCGACACCGTGAAACCGTCTCAACCAATATGGTTCTCAAGTTGACATAGTTTTGAAGCCACTATTTAAAAAAAAAAAAATTGCACCAAAGAATTGAAATCACGATCTTCAATGTGAACAAACACCAAAATAACCATTTGACAAACTTTTTTTTTTCTTTTATAGTGAGAGTATGCTACTTTTATATTTAACAAGAATTTGTTGTTTTACCCAAAATATATATTTTCCAAACACGACTAGTTCGATTTTTTTTTTTTTTCAGGTTTTTTCCTTTCTAATTCTCGTCCTTCTTCCTCCTTCTACCTTAACTGCTAGTGCACTCGACGATCATACCCGCACTATGGCAACCACCTCTCTCCACCCTCCCTTCCTCTATGATTGTAATGTACTCTATTTTTTTTCCCTAGGAGAATCAAAGACAATTGAATATTGACAATGAGGGACACAAAGTTATTGCTTCGAAGCAGATAAGTGTATAAATATCAATATATATCAAAAGGTGAAAAGATCCCTAAGCAAATACATGTATTTTTTTTAAAAAATAATAAAACAGCAGAAAACATTGAAATATTAGCAATTGCTTTAAAAAATGAATCTTTATAGAAGAGTTTGGCTAGAAAGCTCCAATGTATATAAGAACTTAAACAATATAAATCATAAAAGATGCAATGTAATGATTAAAATCAAGCTGATAAATTCAAATGACATAATTTTCATCTAAGAGATCACTATACCCATTCCACAAATTGTTGAAACTTATAACATATGCAATTAGGATTGACGATAAATTTGGATTTGAGCGAAAATGGAAGGACCATCATCAATGCTTCTCTCCGATGATTGCTATACTTATCACTCGGCACTTGAGTTGTGAGCAAAAAGAGAATGTTGATAATGTCATCCTAGAAAAAAGAAAAATGATGAATCTTTATTAGAGTACATATGTCTTAAATTAAAAGCATAAAATAATTATAGATAAAAGGATTTAAAAAAAAAACAAAGGAGAAAAATCGTGTCAAAAGAGAAGGTAGTTATTGACATATTGGCATTTCCATGACAAAGGTATCGAAGGTTTTGGAAGGGAGAACCTAACTTTTGTAATTTTTTTTTTTTTTTTTGGGTCAGTAGGAAGAATGCAGTTTAGCAGGCGCCTCTTCATGGGGTGGGGTGGGGCCCGGTGTGACGGCGGTTGCATTCCGACCCACACGCTGGAGGTTGGAAGCCGTTGCGATCTTGCAACTCCCGGAAAAAAAGAAAAAAAGATCCGACGGTCCGCCAACAACCTCGTACGGAAGAAGTCAACGTGCTGACGTGGAAGCTTCTTGACCCCTGGCGTGGGCCCCACCAGAAGAGACGTGAAAGTCCCAAAATCGACCGGTCTCGTGGTAGTGCCTGCATTTTCCATAATCCATCTTAGTTACACATTTATGTGTAGGGGCTTGGCAATTTGGCATGTCATATTTACCAACTTATATTGTTTTATCATCTATGGGTATCACTTATTTTGTTTGATGGTGAAATATGAACTACTTGCTGCTATTGGGAGTATTTATACCTTCTAGAAGTGAAAGGAATTGCACAATTTAGTTGTCCAAGGAGTGACCGTTGCCAGCAATATGCTAGTTATTCTAACTAGACTATTTTGTTACTTGTGGTTATCAATATTTCAATATTTTATTTGCTCTAGAATTATATGTTTTCTAATTTTTTTTTTCCTTCACATTAAGGAATCTTACTTGGTGGGAGTATGATACAAGGAAATCCCACCAAGTAAAACTTTCCAATTTCAAACATTTCAAGAAAGTCGGTTAATTTCTTGAAATTAAGTGTGGTGGAGAAGCCACATTTGTTTTTAAAGACTAATGGTTTGTTAATTCATCATTTTCCCTATAAAAAGGATTAATATATATATATATATATTTATGTATATATATAATATTGGAGGATATCGTTTGCTGGAGTATCAACAAAACTATTGACGAAATATGACATGTCGCAAGGCGATCTGAACTTTTGACAAATGGATTGCATTGAGTTCACTTGATGGTACTTCACTTGCGTAAAAAGTGTGTCGAATGAGGTCTGAATGGCAGTGATTTTTAGAAATTTGAATGTGGTGGAAAGTAATTGCTTTAAAAAAGAAAATCTAAATTGACTAGAAATGTATAAAATTGAATTACATAAAAAGGAAAAGTATAGAGAAATGCAAATGGGCATGGGCATGGAATTGAAAATTGTTAGAAAAATATAAAATTGAAAGCTCTTACAAAGTGTGTTTCCACTTGTGTGTTCTCCACTTCAACTCTTGGGCTTTTTTTATGCTATTTTTGCCTAATTCTCTGGAAAAATCTCTAACTTTATTTATAATTTCAATTCTATCTTGAATTTATTATATCTTTTTTTTTCCAAACTTTCACTATAATCTCAAATATGCCCACAGATTCAATAGTCTCCATTAGTCTCTTCAAAATTATTAATATCGGGACAAGTTAGAGGGTAATTATTAGAGCGGGCATCTTCATCAATACCCCACCTTCATATAGAACAACAATAGCCTCTTGATAATGGTAATCTTGAAGAAACTAGTGAAGGTGTGAGCACATTTGTGGCACCGTCATCGGTGGGGTCACCTCCCACTTAAGGGGTTAGTTTTCCACCTCAGATGTGGCTGGGCAAGAACGTCGTAAGACGCCTTGTGGCGCCCCAGCACAGTGGGGAGGGAAGTTTATCGACCCTCCTCCTGGGGTCTACCCAGTGGTTTACTCCCCAAGGGGCTAAATCCCCTGGGGAGCCCTCGCATGGGCTTGAGGGAGCAGTTTAAGGACCTGCTCAGGTCCAGATTAGAATAAAAATTGGGGATCTGTTTTGATAAAAGAAAAAAGTTCAAAGGGTAGTTGGAATTAAATCTAAAGTTGAGGGAGAAAGGACTATGCTAGCGAGGATGCACTATTGCTTCCTATGAGAAATTGTGCAGTTTGGGCCGTCCAATTCATTTTTGTATAATAGGCAACCGGATGTAAATTTGTTGTGAAAAATCATTTGGACCTCACATCTGAGATTTCTTGATTGAAAATTCTCTTTGATTTCTTTCCAATTTCTCTTCACTTTCTCTCTATATTAATTGTCGCTCTCCATCATTAGGAGTGGTAGCTCTATTTCCGGATATAGCTCCTGGAGATTTAGAGTTGTTGTTGTCACCGTTTTTCTTATTAATTTGTGTTTGTGCCATCGTTTCAGAATAATCTCAATTGCCTTATCAGTATTCTTAGTTATCGCCCCCACCGTTTCTCGGCTTTCCGAAGCTTCTGAGCACGATTACTAACGCATTCCATTGTTAGTGAATAAGAACCGAATCTCTCTCTGTTGTTCCTTTTTGCTCTGTGTCCTTATCTTTTCTGTGTGACTTTCAACAATGGAAACTAAATGAGAGTCAATGATAGTCATATGGTTAATCTCTGGTAATGTCAGTTCTTCGCATTCTGCCTATCTTCTGCAATACAGAGGCATCATCGTTGGAAAGGCCTGTGAACGGAGATGGTTTTCCTGTGGAGGTTGAAGATGGATGGTGGCTGAATAAGAGGCACTTAATCTCATATTTCCGGGGGAGTTGATGGTTATTTTAATGTTAATTTTTCTGCCTTTTGACATGTTAGATTCTGGGAATGATGGAACGTTGAAGGAGAGACGAAACACAGGGCGTACATTACACGTCTATTAATTGATAACGCCACAGTAATAATTCCAAAAGAGGATTCAGTTGATATTCCTTATTTACATTATCCAATTCAAATCCCGTTTGGTATGGGGGCTCAAATTTGAAATATAATTTGTGGTTTCTTCCTTTTTCTAATTGCTTGGGTTCGTTCGGATCCTTTAGCTTCAAACAATTTTTTTTTTTTTTTAAATTTGTGGTTATCACAAATGGATTCTTAAAGTCTTCGAAAATATACGATCTAGTTTCACGCCTTCTGTTTCTCTTTAGCTCTTCCTCTCTTTATAACCGACTCAACGGAGAGAACGTGAACGTAATTCGGTTCTCAAATCCTTCAAGGATCTAATTACGGAAAAGTTTGAGTGACTCGATCAATATTCCATTTCTTTTTGTCTATGTAAATATGCCCCATCATCACAAAAGTTGAGCAAGAGAGAAAGGTGATATCATCTAGCATATCTATCTAAATGAAGTAATATATGTCGAACATAAGAATTTTTTTTTTTTTTGGTTAATAACAATCTCTAATCACTGAAAATTCTCTCATCGTTCAATATCATCCTCCATTTTGTTTGAAACTTTAAGAAATTGGCTCAATGTGCTCTTATATGTTATGTGAAGCATCATGTCACATGCCTTTTCTTTTTTCTTTTTTTTTCTTTTTACATGGATTGCAGGGTGAGTGTTGGCCGAGGAAAAAAAAATGTTATGCTGATGGTAGGGGTGAGCACCAAGTCTAGTACAAGAACTAGATTCAGCCGATCTAGACCAATCAGTTTAAGGTCGATTTTAAGAAGAACATGTTCGATTCTTGGTTTTGTGAACCTAGGATTGGCATAGGACCATTTAGTTCCTAGTTCCAACACTAAAATCATTTCAACTAATCCGGTTCCCAAACTTAAGCCTTTTTCAAATATATATATATATATTTGCCCTTATAGAGAATCAAAATCATGGTCTTCAACATGAACAAATGCCAACATAATCGTTCAGCAAACATATTTTTTCATAGTGAGATTATATAACTTTTATTTCTTATTTGAATTTGCTGTTTTACCTAAGAATAAAATTTTCCAAACTCGACCGGTTTGATTCACTATTTTTATTTTTTGAAACCGACACACCTTAAAATCAATCTTCAGAGTTGGTAGAGTTTTTATTTTTATTTTTTCAAGTTAGTGAAATCAACATTTTTCTCTCTTTTTTTTTTTTGCTTTCCTTTTTATTTCTCGTCCTTTTTCCTCATTCATCGGCTGCTGGTGCACTCCGTCGATCATCACCGTCAATACCCGCACTACACCGATGACCTCCCTCCACTCTTCCACCCTCTCCATTTGTAATGTACTCTAGTTTTTTTCCTCCCCAAGAGAATCAAAGACAATCGAATATTGACAATGAGGGACCCAAAATTATTGCTTCAAAGCAGATAAGTATATAAATATCAATACGTACCAAAAGATGAAAAGATCTCTAAGAACCAAATACATGTATTTTTTTTAAAGTTAATAGAATAGCGGAAATCATTGGAATATTAGCAATAGCTTTCAAAATGAATATGTATAGAAGAGTTTGTCGGCTAGAATGTTCTAATGTAGATAAGATCTTAAACAATATAAATCGTAAAAGATGCAATATAATAATTAAAAACAAGTCGATAAATAAAGATGATCTAATTTGCATCTACCATACCAAACTCCACGAATTGTTGAAACTCATAATATAGGCAATTAGGATTGAAGATAAATTTGGATTTGGGTGAAAATGGAAGGACCATCACTAGTGTTTCTCTCTAGTGATGGTGCTTGTCTTGCGAGCCAAAAAAGAAGGTAGTTAATGTCATTTTAGGAAAAGAAATATAGAATTTCGGGTAACGTACATATGTCCTAAATCAAAAGCCAAAAAATAATATGGCTAAAAACTTAAAAGAATTTAAAAAATTAAAAAGCCGAAGCTGAAAAATCGTGTCAGAAGAGAAGGTAAGTTATTGTCATTTTTTATGATAACAACGTCGAAGGCCTTGGAAGGGAGCATACAGTTTTTTTTTTTTTTTTTTTTTTGACAAGAGGGAGAATACAGTTTAGCCGGCGCCTTTTCAAGGAGTGGGGTGCTTGCTCAAAAAAAAAAAAAAAGGAGTGGGGTGGGGCCCGGTACAACGGTGGTTGTATTCCGGCTTACACGTTGGAGGCTGGAAGCCGTTGCGATCTTGCAACTCCTAGAAAAAGAACATCCGACGGTCCATCCACTTCGTACGGAGGAACTCAACGTGCCGACATGGAAGCTTCTTGACCCCAGACGTGGGCCCCACTAGAAGAGACGTGAACTCGTGAAAGTCTCGAAATCGAATGATAGTACAAGCCATATCATTGTCTTCATAAGAATCACAAATGATATCAATCCTATATCATAAACGAATACAACAAGTACACATATATATAGGTCAAGAGTGATTTAGCAAAGTAACACTATTACATGAGCAGTATAAACATACTAGTGACAACCTCTAATGGACGTTGCCGCAATCCTACCTACATTGGCCGCACTAGCAAATATGGTACCTGCCATTGTTGCACCAGAAGATCCCACATCGTGACCGTCGCCCAAAAAACCACTCTAGAATTATATGTTTATTAATATTGTTTTTTTCCTTTCATATTTAAGGAATCTTACTTTGTTGGAGTATGAGACGAGTATATCCCACCAAATAAAACTTTTCAATTTCAAAATTTTCAAGAAAGCCGGTTGATTTCTTGAATTCAAGTATGGTGAAGGAGCCACGTTTGTTTTTTAAAGACTAATGGTTTGTTAGCTCATCATTTTCCTAATAAAGAAGATTGATACCTATATATTATTGGAAAATACCATTTGTAGGAGTACCAAAAGAAATATTGACAAAATATGGCATGTGGTTAGGCAATATGAACTTTTGATAAATGAACTGCATTGAGATTGCTTGGTGGTACTTTACTTACATAAAAAGTGTGGAACGGGGTCTAGATGGTGGTGAATTTTAGAAAGTTGAGTGCAGTGGAAAGTAATTGCTTTAAAAAAAAATTAAATTGGCTAGAAATGTGTGGAATTGAATTACATGATAAGGAAAGTACAAAGAAATGTAAATGGGCAAGTAATTGAAAAATTTAAGGTCAATATAAAATAGAAAGCTCTTACAAAGTGGGTTCCCATTTGTGTTTTCTCTACTTCAAGTCTTGGGTTTTTTCTATGCTATTCTCACCTAATTCTCTAAAAAAAGATCTTTAACTTTTGGCATAATTTCAAATCTGTCTTGAATTGAATTTTCTTTTATCTCAAAAAAATTTAAAATTTTACTATAGTCCTAAATATGCCCACAGATTTAAAAAATTTCCACTAAATTCTTCAAAATCATCGGTATCAGGACCAATTAGAGCTTCATTATTAGAGCAGGCATCTTCATCAATACCCCCACATTCATATAGAACAACAATAGCCTCTTAATATTAGTAATCTTGAAGAAACTGGTGAAGGCATGAGGAGATTTGAGACTAGTATAAAAGTTGGGGATTTTTTTATAAGAAAACTTTGAATCTTAATTGGAATTAAATCTAAAGTTGAGGGAGAAAGGACTACACTAGCACGACCACATTGTTGCTTCCCAGGAGTAATTGTGCAATTTGGGCCATCCATTTCATTTTTGTATAATGAGCAATTGGATGTAAATTTGCTGTGGGAAACCATCAAGAGCTCACACTAAGATTTTTTGATTGAAAATTCTCTCTTATTTCTTCCCATTTTCTCTTCACTTTCTATGTAGGTTAATTGACCCTGAAAATCATCTCCATCATCAAGAGTTGTAGCTTTGTTTCCGAATATAACTATTTGAGATTTGGAGTTGCATTTGTCACTATTTTTCTTGCTGAAGAGTTTGTGTCGTTGTTTTAGATAGTTTTAATTGCCTTTCCAATGACCTTAGTTATTACGACCACCATCTCTTCTCCCCTATTACCTGATTGAGAGATTCGCAGAGACTATGATATTCTGAGTGACATTGATTTGGAAATTTGCTATCATTAAACTAACTTGATAATTTAAGTTCACTTTAACATTGTTGTGATAGTTTGAAAGGAATTTTTGCTTCAAAACTTGCTTGTAGACTCAACAACCACACCACACACAAGATGTTTGATGAAATGTAAAAATCAGATTTGCATCAACTTCTCTTCAATTTTTTATTACCTTAAGAGTGTTTCCGCATGTATTATCTCTATTTTTCCTTTTTGCTCTGTGTCCTTATATTTTCTGTGTGATTATCTCTGGTAATGTCATTAAGTACTTGAATTTGCCTTGTTAGTTCTTTGCATCCTACCAATCTTGTGCAATATTGAGGCATCATTGTCGGAAAGGCCAGTGAACGAAGATGGTTGTCTTGTGGAGGTTGAAGATGGATGGTGGCTGGATAAGAGGCACTTAATAGCATATTTTCCAAGGAAGCCAGTGGTAAGCTAAATGTTAATTTTTCTAGCTTTTGCTTAGAATTTATGAATGAATTGGATATGTTAGATTCTGGGAACAATGAAACGTTGAAGAAGACAAACACAAGGCATCCAGAGGAAAGAAATGAAAATAAGAAAGATATGTCTAGGCATAGAAGGAGAAATAATAACAAATAAAAAATAATAATAAAAGGATCAAAAATAAAAAAAATAAATAAAAAATGGAAAAAATAGTTAGAAAAATAGGTCTTGATTAGATTGTTTGATCTAGTATCAGATTTAGTTTACATTCATTTAATTCATACACATATGGTTTAGGGAAGTTCATGTTTTTTTTTTCCTCTAGGTTTTAGTTTAGGTTTATGAAATTCATAAAAACAAAGAGTGGGGTTAGAGATGATGACAAAGCATGGATTGGGTTCTCCAAACCTTATCTTGCATGAAGATAAATTGTACATATGAAATTCAATTAATCCTAAAAGATTTTTATGTGAAGGGGCTATTACTAGCCTATTAAAGCCAACTAAGAGCCAAGTGAGATAGGAGAGAATATCTCACTTCCTATGCAATCAAAGATCTAAGAACGGTACTTGATTATGCTAATTGCCTAAATAGTGCTAGTCCAATACCCTAGCTTGATTGATTTGTTTATCTAATATATTTAGGCAATCTTTAACTATGTTAGTTTTCCTATGCCTCAAACGATGTCCATGCATGCATGAGTGCGTAATCAAAGAAAAACAAATAATCACAATCAATACCATAAAAAAAGTGTAAGAATGGCTAAAAAAAAAAAGTAAAGGGTAAGAAAGCAAAATTAATGAAGCAAAATTAATAAAGTGTCAGACAAATTATAAGCTAAATTCAAAGTGAATCAAATTTCTCATCCAAAAGATCAATTTACTAAAACTAAATTATATCAAAAGTATTCATTAATATATCTTATTTATACGGATGCTTTGAAACTAAGCTAAATTTAGCACTAAAAGTTAACAGCTTAATCAAGGTCTCTATTTCAAGCCATCTTTCCATTTTTTTAATTTTTAATTTTTTCTTTTTAAAAAGGGGACACAAAACGTGCTAGAAGTCTTCTAGCCCAAAATTTTGAGCGGAAAATTCTCATTAATCTTTTGCTAGAAGTCTTCCAGAAAATGTATTTGGAATGTAAACAGCGCGTGCACGAGGCATGCATAGGGCGTGCATGGATGGCCTTGATGACGAAGACGATGGAGATGGAGCCGGCAACGAAGACGATGGAGGCCATGGTTGGCCTAGACGCGTCATCGATGATTTGCTGGTGAAGATAGCCAAGGGAAGTATTAAATTTTTAATAAATTTACTGAAAAATACACACCATGTTAGTCAGTGACATGGCCCTTATAAACAGTCGAATATTTTCTATATTATTCACCTCTAATTCTTAAAAGCTTTGTAGAGATTCATTACCTATTTTCTTGACAAATCGATCCTTTCTTCCAGCACTCATGGACAGAGACATTCAGTAGGAATCCGTCCATGCTTCACTGCTAAAGGGCAAAAATATTCATTACGTGCTAGTCCTTATTCCTTGTACCAGTCATGAAATCCAGAAGTAACACTATAATAAAGCTATTTGTTAGACTAGAAAGTCTATCATAATTGTTAAGTCGGGCGTAACTCCCAATTATAGTTTCTAGACTAGAACTTTTAAAGAAATTAAATGTTTGCCATTCTTTATTAACATTTCAAATTAGTTTACTACAAAATAAATATGGAAAATAATTGCAAGCGCCAACTAACATTGCTACATAATTTCTCATTATTGAAATACTAACGTGAAAATGACATGATCTTGCAAAGAAGTCCATGTGAGAGAATCTGAAAATAAATGAAGAATAATAAATGACATTAAATATTTATGTGGTTTGCTATCTACATCCATGGAAGAGATAATAGCAAATAATCCATTAATAATTGGAGAATTAGAGTTATAATTGCTCACATGCTATAATATTTTCACTCCTAAAAATTTAAGCCCTAACAAAAAAAAATTCCAAATTAATAACTCGGTTTAGTATAAACTCATGGCACTGAGAATTTCTAGTGGCTCACAATTTTTGCTGAAGAAATCCTATTATATGTGTGCCATTTCAGAGATCAACAATTTTACACGTCCATCAATGGATAATGCCACGATAGCAATTTTAAAAGAGGATTCAGTTAATAATCCTAATTACATTATCTAATTCAAATCCGATTTGGTACGTGAGCTCAAATTTGAAATATCATTCAACACTCATTCTGAATTCCCCCCCCCCCCCCCCCTCTTTTTTTTTTTACTTCCGGCATGTATTTTTCAAATTTTGCAGTTAGTCATAATTTATAAACCTAAAGATTTTATATTTAAAAAAAAAAAAAAAAGGAAAAGCAACAAGCAGAAAAGAAAACGGTACTTGAAATGAGATTCACGTCTTCACGTCCTCAAATCTTTATCGAATCCCTTTCTCTTCGGTAACCACCTCGCAACGCCGTGGCTCACGTCCTCACGTACTTGAAATGGGCGACACCCACGTCAGGAGCCTGAGTAACGACGGAAAAGAGGAACCGCCTTTAGGAGATCGTGGCTGAGAGCGAGGAGGAGATCTCTCTCTCTCTCTCTCTCTCTCTCTCTCTCTCTCTCTCTCTCTCTGTGGCGGCGCCAAGGCGGCAAAGAAGAAGGGGGCGACGTTCGTGATCGACTGCACCAAGCGGGTGGAGGACAAGATCATAGACATCGCCTTCCTCGAGAAGTTCCTCCAGGAGCGCATCAAGGTCGACGGCAAGGCCGGCGCCCACAGCGAATCCATCACAACCTCCCACGACAGGTCCATGATCACCGTCACCTTCACTTCCGGACTTCTCCAAGCGTTATAACCAGAATCATGCTCCCTCCCTCTCTCTCTCTCTCTCTCTCTCTCTCTCTCTCTCTCTCTCTCTCTCATCTTTCCCCCTAGGGCAGTCAAGCTTATCGAGCTAGTTCTTGTGCTTGTGGTGATGCTGCTGCTGCTTCATGTGCACAATGTTGTGGTTTTAGAGTATGCCTAGGATGCCTGTTGAATCGCAGTGCTTTTCTTCGAAATGGGAATAGCTGAAGGTTTATAATTTGCTCGATCGCGTCGCTATATATGCAGATGCTGCATGTTCTCGCTTTCGTTAGCTGCGATTTTGGCAGAAGATTGCCTTTTGAGTTGATTTGTAGATAGGACTAGCCTCCTAGGCGGCGCACTCATGCTGTCCATCTGCGAGCGGGTGCTTAATTATGTCGTGTGCTTCGCGGCGAGTCTGGTGTTGTGGTGGGATTTCTGCACCTTTGTGCAACATGGTGTAGCTTACAGGATGTGTTTAGATTCAAGATTGATTCATGTCCACCTCATTAATTGTTGGAACTAAATCTGACTCTGTGTTTTTACCCTTTGTTTTATTCCACGCTTTTGCAACTCTTCGGCGCGGGCTGTCCATGGACCCACATGTTTGGAGTCGACGTTCTCAACCTCCGTCGCCATCAATGGCCGTGGCTTGATGCCGCCAAGTCAGTTCATTCTCCATTGTTTTAGTATACCTTTGTGCGTTTTCTATGCTGCTTTGTGCAATTTTAGAGCTGGAAATTTCTTTATCGGAATAGCTCGGTCATGGCCGGAGTATATTTGGTGACGGTCAGCGACTTCAGGTGTCGACGTCAGGCTGATAAGGATTGCGGTGTGAATCTGTGTAGTGGAGTCTTCGTCGAGCTTGTCATTGATGGTTCTGTAGAGAAGGACTTCCTTCGGAGGGGAAGACGTCTTTCGGTGAAGACGCTCTCCAAAAAGTCCCGAAGAAGAAGATTCAGGGAAGAGAAAGAAATTAAAAAAAAAAAAAAACTGAAAATTGAGAAGGAAGACGAAAAAAATTAGGAAGGAAATCAAAATCCGATTATAATAAGGAGTCGGGTCTGGTTATAAGTTGAGCTGAAGTAGAGGTATCAAAATCAGTCTTAAGCCCATATATGACCCATTTATGATTTAAATTAAATAGGTATGTCTAGATCACTTACATTTTGAAAAAACTAGTTAAATGGGTTAGATTTAAAAATCTATTTTTAAACCAAGCCTCACATTTTCTCTTACCCCAAAATGTTTTTTTTTTTAAATCAAAATTAAACTTAGTTTTTATATTTCATTTTTCTTCCCCCTTCATTGGTCGATGGCTAGCATGACAATAGTAGGCGACTGGCCAAGCAAGGTTCAAGCTCACTAGATCTAGTGAGGCTCGAGCTCGCTAGACCGTGTGAGGCTGAGGCCTCAATAACAACAGGCGAGGATTGAGCCTTGCGAATTTGGCAAAACTAGAGCTCACCAGTGTCAAGCAAGCTCGAGGTAGCTCAACACCGACAAGCTCGATCTTGCCGATATGGCTAGGCCAAGGCATTGTCAATGATTGGCAAGGCTCGAGCTCGCCCGTGCCCGGTTGCTAATCATTGTTGTGATCGATGGCCAATAGAAGAAGGAAACAAAAGAAAGAAAAAATGAAAAATTATTTTAAAAAATAAAATGAAATGAAGACCATTTAAAAATATATTATTTAAATATATAAATTACATTTTTTAATAATATTTTATAAAAATTATAAAAATTGTCCATTAAATTTGTATTGATTAAAGTGTTTTAGCGATACCATTTTTCTAAAAAAAATATTATAAGAAATAAGCTTTAAAGGTTTTTCACATTTTTTAATTTATTTACTAATTTTTTATTCGTTAGTTTACTTTTTAAATTTTATTTGAAGTTTTTATTCAAGTAACATATATGTGAAGAGCTTAAAGTGAATTAAATGGGTGAAATTTGATTAACTTAAATTGAGTTAAATAGTAATGTGTTTTAATAATATGGATTGAGTAAGGTATAAGTCGAACATGGGTCATCAAATTTACACTAAATGAAAATTGATCGAAATGAGTTAAATGGGGTCAATATGGGTCGGACCATTTTCGACTCGACCCAAACACGATCCAATTCACACATTTGATGGTCCTAGACTGAACTAAGGGTGTTGTGGGCTGGAGACTGAGCCGAGTTAAAAATAAATAGATTATATGTTTGGGGCATACTCGAGTCGAGCTCTGAATTTGACTTGAGAAGGGAACTTGGTCTAAAGTCCACTTTTGGTAATTAATTTTTTTTAATAATAATGATAAGGAGGAGAAAAATATTATTAATCATATCCTAAATCTTGTCAAGACAATAACATCTTTACAAAGAAAAAATGCAGCTTTGCTCTTCACTTCTCATTTAACCCTTGTTTCAAAAGACAGTGTAATTGCCTTACTATCACATCAATAGCATGATACACACCAAGCATCGTTGAAGTCAAAGGAACCGAGCCTTCGAATGGGAACAAAATTGAGGATGTTGCAATAGAAGTTGATAGACTCTTTGACGGACCAACACCACGTCGATATGTGATTCAAGCACTTCAAATGCTGAGAGTTCTTAGGGTTCTTCTTGCTGATCCTTTCTTTAAACATCTCTCCCTCCCCCTCCCCTCTGTGATAGTGACAATGCAAATTAAAAAACTGCAAGAAATCAAAAACTTGAAATGCGAAAAAAGCTTCAATAACGTAATTTCATGATGAATTTAGGAATGCAAAGAGAGATTGTAAGCTAGAGACAACATATCAGCATTCAGGCCATGGTTGGAGGGTATAAATATGGGCATGGAGATGCAAAACAGAGGAGAGAAAAAGTTCACGTGTGCAATTCAAACACCCATGTGGAAATTAGATATCTCTATTGAGTATGGTAAACACGATTTCATTTGATAAAATAGAGGAATAGTGAGGACATAGCTATTAGTTCTATGCCTATGGCAATGTGAAAGAAGTTTGAAAAATATTAGAAGTGTTATAGTGTTGTCATGTCTATATTAGATCCTCATTATTAGCCACACCTATTAGAGATTTGTTATATGATCAGGTGGAATTTGTACAGAACATTTGAGAAATGCTCTATGTTTTTTTTTTGTCTGTTTTTCTTTCTGATGAATATATGACCTTTATGTCAAGAGATGGTTGCTTTACATCTTCAACCAATCAAGATAACATTTCCACTTAGATGGCCACAACTCCTTTGTCTTCCCTCTCCAAGAAGTTAAGCAAGTCGTATGTTCATCTCATGATCTTTAGCTGTTTGTTCCAGCTATCCGAGGCTACTAACATTCTTGTGCTTGGTCAGAACTTGAGGGACAACAGTACTTTAGTCTCATTTAGTCTCATCGAATGAAGTGTTTGAGCTAGGAATCTTCAAGACTAGTGGGTCTTACTCAAGCAACTACTGCCTGGGCATTTGGTTCAGGGATGATCCTTACAAGAAACTAGTCTGGGACACAAATCGAGATTATTCGCTTCTTGATTCTTCTTTTGTACTCTCCATCGGGTACGATGATAACTTGGTGATATCCGATAGAAGGCAGATTCCGTATTTAGTCAATGCTAAGATGTTATCTACCAGTAATAGCACAAGTACGATATTGCTTGATTTTGGCAATTTTGTTCTAATAGAAGGCAATAGCATGGTTTGGGAAAGCTTTTTCTATCCATCAAACGTGTTCTCACCTAGCATGAAACTTAGGTTTTTTCGATTTAGGCACTGGTAAGGTGATGGACCAGTTCCTTGTTTTGTGAAATACCCAAGTTTCATTTCTTACCTTAAGGATGCCTTATGGACGCTTTGGTATTCCATTGTTGTCGGCTTTATATGTCGGTGGGTTCTAAGCCCGTTTCAGAGAGGTTGCTGATTGCTGACCTTAATGGTCGCATCTTTGTCAGCGTGTGCACAAGTCAAATCACTCCAATACCCTATTTTCTTATTTACAAAGTGCTACTTGCACAAGTTTCAGGATGTAAATTGCCTGCGTAAGCGAATTCGCATTGACCATGTTGTGAAAATTAATTAGTAATTGCACTTAAGGTAGGAAAATCTCGACTCATGAAACTACTCACCAATCTCATAGAGGTGGAAAGACGCAAGCTAATGTTTTAGCGCATGATGCAATCCAACGAACATTACCCTTTTCAAGATACCCGATGTTCTACTATTTTCTGAATTCAGTGCGTAGTAGCCTTGAATTCATATAGGGCTGACAATGCTTAGGATGTGAATCTTTTCCAAAGCTTATGGTTCAATTAACAGGCATGCCTTAGGGTACAATCTTGAAGGTTACCATCTTTCTGATCTTAAAATATCAAATCACATGGCATGCCTTATGGACGTTTGCTGGTCACATATTTTTTTGCCAATTTTTTTTTAAATATTTTTTTTGTTTGAAATTCCACATGCTTGAAATGCGGTCTTCCCCTGTAAAAGATGAAGTATAGGTCAACTCGGGACCACAAATAATTCAATTTAGTTTGGCGATTTTCTTTTTTAAGTTATTGCAACTTATTTGATCAAATATCTTCTCATGTAATCTAGGACAAGCCAGATTATCGTTGAATGAACCATAAGTTCTAGAAAAGATTCACATCCTAAACATCATCAGCCTTATACGAATTCAAGATTACTACGCACTAAATCCAGAAAATAATAGAAAATCAGGTATTTTGAAAAATGCTAATGTTCGTTGGATTGCATCACGTACTAAAACATTAGCTTTGCCTTTCCATCTTCAGGAGATTGGTGAGTAGTTTCATAAGTCGAGATTTTCCTACAAGTGCAATCACTAATTAATTTTCACAAACGGTCAATTCGCTTACTTAGTCGATTTATGTCCTAAAACTTGTGCAAGTAGCACTCTGTAAATAAGAAAAGAGGGTATCTGAATGATTTGGCTAGTGCACACCCTAAAATCAGGTATTAAGGTCAGCAATCAGCAGCCTCTCTGGAATGCACTTGGCACCCATTGACACATAAAGCCGACAACAATGGAATACAAAGTTCCCATCGTACCTGATGGAGAGTACAAATGAAGAATCAAGAAGTAGGTTATCTCAATTTGCGACCCAGATTAGTTTCTTGTAAGGATCATCCCTGAACCAAATGCCCAGGTAGTAGTTGCTTGAGGAAGACCCACCAATCTTGAAGATTCCTAGCTCAAACACTTCATTCGATGAGACTAAATTATTGTTGTTCATAGCCTCGAATAGCTGGAACAAATAGCTAAAAATCATGAGAAGAACATTGCTTAACTTCTTGTAGAGGGAAGACAAAGGAGTTGTGGCCATTGTGGACATCTTTGAGAACATTTGGTCAATCTTGACGAGTATTGTCGCAACCTATCCCTAGGGAGGTGTAGAGGTACTTGCTTATAAGACGAGTCAAATCGTGTGTGCAGATGATGATCTTGAATGGGCCATCATTTGCTAACACCACAAACGACTCATTGATCACAAAAGTGAACTCTCCCAAGTCTGTACCTTAGGCGATATTGGTTTTCTTAATCTATTTGTTCAAAAGGAATCACCTCTAGCCATAATTGAGGGTTGGCTAGAGCCCTAATCAAGACATTGAGTGTTGTCTTGATGAATACATAACCAGGGATTTTAGGTTTGAGAACTTGATTATACTAGTTCTGCAACTTATGCCCTTTCGGCACCTAAGCTTGATTAAGAGCTAGCCAAAGTGTCAGGCAGCCTATCAGAGAAATCGAGGTTCATCTTAACCATTCTAAAAATGAAAGTAACAATCATTGTACAAAGGAGACGCAATCAAGCATAATACAAATGAATAGTGCAAACAAGAAACTAGCATCATCTCTAAAAAAGAAAATGGCATCTAAAAAATCCTATGATAAAACCTTAAAGGCTTATTCAATTTTGGGTACAATATTTCCAAATCTAAAAATTTTATCAAAAGACCTAAACTAAGTGAGTTCTAAATTTTTAGCTTTTTCCAAAGATTTCCGGTATTTCTTAATTTGCTCATTTTTTTTTTACCTCTTATTATTATCATTTAAAAAAATTTAATTACCAAAAGTAGACTTCAGATCGGGTTCCCCTCTCGGGTCAGACTTAGAGCTCGGCTCAAGTATGGCCCAAACATTGAAATCACATGGGCTGAAGACCATGATTCATTTTGTCAATGGCATTGCCTCACGAGTGATTCTGAAGCAACATATTTTGTGTCCGTACCACCACCATCATACTATAAAGTTTTCCCCCCCTAAGCTCGTCAATAGAAATCCGCCAATGTGTAACCTACATGTTATGGATAATATTCCCACATGGGTGTTTGAATTGCACAAGTGAATTTTTTTTCTCCGTTTTGCAGTTTCATGCTCATATTTATACCCTTCAATTTGGCCTAAATGCTAATATGTTCTCTCTAGCTTACAATCTCTCTCCAAACTCCTAAACTCATCACGAAATTAAGTTGTTGGAGCTTTTTCACATTTTGGCTTTTTGATTTGTTGCAGTTTTTAGTTTGCATTGTCACTGTTGTAGAGAGGGGGAAGGGAGAGATATTTAAGGAAAATATTAGCGAGAAGAGCCCTCTGCATTTGAAGTGCTTGATTCCAATATTGATGCAATGCTGGTCGTCAACTTCTAGTGCAACATCCTCAGTTTGCTCCCATTTTAAGTCTTGGATCCTTTGACTTCGATAGCGCTTGGTGCTTATCATGCTATTGATGCGATAAGAAGGTGGTTACATTGTCTTTTGAAACAAGGAATGAGAAGTGAAGAGCAAGCGCTGCATTTTCTTTGTAAATATGTTGTTGTTTTGACAAGATTTATGATATAATAATTGATATTTTTTGTGACATCCTAGAATTTCAGTTTTGCTTTCGATTGAATAAATCAGGCATTTCATCAACGCGCCTATAATGCTATTCTCAAAACTGATCACTCGTAAGATAACTAGACTATATAGGGAAGTTATTAAAGGATTTTAATATAATAGACTTGAGGTTTGACTAGGAATCGGTTGCTCGACTGTGCTCATTTGCTGAGATTATTACGGCACAGTTAAAACTCGCCAAGAGATCAGAGACAGGTCGGTTCAATTGAGATGTATGGCTAAATATAGGTGATTCTACTAAATTGCAAAATTCTCGTCGGTCAGCACTAGGGGGGATTGTTCAGATACACTTGTGAGTATGGTATGTTAGAACTTTCCACATCAGAAAATTGATATGATGTATAGCAGTTAGTATATCCTAATTAGCCCATAACTTATTGGCTTAAGCTTTTGAGTGAAGATCGGTTCAACCGCATACATTAACAAGCTTAGACTTAATCTCTTTTTTGGCAATCTCCTTAAACGAAGATATTGAACTTCTGCTATGTGCTCCCAACAAGGCATAGGGGATGCTTCGAGACCACCAACAGCTCATTACAAGGCCAAAGCTCAGCTGAAGGCCTACTATATGACATTCAAATGATCTAGACCATGGGGTTCAGCCTATTTTCGAGCGTGAATTCAACTCCAAAATGGCTAGACCAATCAAGGCTGGCCTAAAGAGTTTGAATGCTTACTGTCCAAACATTGCATAGCTTGGACAATGGGCATTCAAAAATCTAAAACGTGATTACCCTGATGAGGCATAGGCTAATCAACCATGGATTCGAGACGACAGGTAGGTGATATAACAGTAATATGACCAAAACTATTACTTGAATTATATGAGGACAATGCTACGAACTAAAAATGAGTCATGAACATCCTAATTCGAGCTGATGCATGTGCACTTTGGGGAGACATAGTGTCGACACTAAGCATAAATCTTAAACAAGGATGGACCGCTCTCATTACCTGGGAAATGCTGGACTCTGAGCCTCATTTAACTCAAACTCAAGCCAAGCACGTGACCATTCATCTTTGTCTCATGAGCCCATTTTTTTTTTTAATTTTTCATAATGATTTTCTTTTTAATGTGAGACAGACTTTGGAAAAGAATTAGGCTTCACTATCCGTAATCTATAATATTTCTAATTTCTATATGTGAAAGCGATACTATTTGTTTTTTGTTTTATTTATTTATTATTTTTGTTTATCAATGGTCAAATGATAATTCAATCTTTGAGGCCTTTCCTTTTTATTTTTGAAATGCATGATGGTTGGTGCTAAAATTTAGATGTTGGCATGAATATTTGGTGTGTGCCTTTTGTAATTTTTCTATAATTGTGTAATAGATTATGCGGCCAAATTTTGATATCTTAGAGAGTTAAATTATCCTCTGATTTTTTATTATTTTAATTTATCAACTAATTTCTTTGAATTCCTGCTTTCCAAGGTGATAATACCCCTTGAACTTTGTATCTCCCTCCAACTATACTAACCAAAAGGCATGTTATAAGATGCCTTGAGACCTTAGAATCACAAGACAACTTAGGGTTTTATCTGTGGAGCCGGTAGGCTTTTTGTCTGTGGAGTTTCTTTTCATGCCAAACATTCACTCTTTCTTGCTCCCTCTTTGGTTGTTGTATGAAATAGATTGGATATGAATTCAATTGTGTTCACTCAAATTTAAATAATAGATTCAGGGACTGATGAGCACTCGTCACATGGCAATTGTGGAGAAGCCTTGCCAAAATGTAGAGTAATGATCTTGTAGAATTGTGTCTCCTATCGATACAATATAACTGGTTGAAATTGAAAACTCATGTTCTGACGCGAGTATGGTTTTCATGTTAAAGTTTTTAGGATACTCACTAAATCTTGTCATAATGATCAACTCAATGCATTCTTTCATAAAATTTTCTAACATTCTTTCCTATGTTTTCAATTAAATCAAGTTTTTTTTTCCCGTTATTGTATCTTGTATTAAGTGCTCTGGGTCGTGAGGATTGATCCGTCACCCGCAAATCTTGATCTTATGGAGATTTCTAAAAAGATCACCAAACAATTAAATGAGATGAAAAGTTAAAAAGCAAAGGTCAGCTTTATGCTTGAAATTGTGCATGTAAGAAAACTACTGAAGAAGTAACGCATGTCATTTCCTCTAAATAACGAAAACTTGGCTAGCGGCTATAGCACAAAAGGGCATTGTTCTGGCAAATATAAATCGATTTGAAAAGGACGAATGTCTTTTTTTTAAAAAAAAGGAAAAAAAGAATGAAAGAAACAAAGTAACGAGCATAAGAAAATTAAACTTTTACTGTGGCTAATCCAATTCATTAGGTGCCAAGTGTCGACACCGTACATTTGTAAAACCCTTCATTAGCTGGTGCATCGTACCGTTAAGAATTAATCAAATAAAAAAGGCCGTGGAAGATAGAGAAAAACTTCATTTGCGTAGTCTGGCATACGAGTGTTATACCTTGTAAAATAAGGAGCGTGATTCGACTAAGTGCGTATGCATTTTCCATCATTTAGAACTTAATTGACAAAATTCATAATAGATTTATGAATTTTTTAACTATTTTTCTTGCACAAAATGGATAGTATGCCAGCCACGTCTGCATTTTGCTTCACATCTATGCTTGGTAGAGGCAACCTAACAGGGCTTTGCCATGTGTCTCATGTTCATCAATAATTATTGTTTCGTTGACCATCAAAAAGAAGATGTAACATCTCAATATACCTTTAGGAAAAAGCTTTAGAAAAGTGTTAAACTTATTGCACTTGTACCAATTTGGTCATAAGCCTTGTGACCTAGAGTCAATTTAGTCATTCAGGCTAATTTTAACCAAATATTATTAATGTGGATGTTGGTGGCCTATGTGGTACGAATGGTACTAACATGGATAACTTTTAATTGTAATTTAACTTTTAATCAGTTATTTAACTGCAAAAATCCTAACACAATATGGGAAAAACCCATATGGCAAATCAAAATTCATATGTCTAGAGAAGAAGATTGAATTTTCACAGTAAGCTTATTTTTCTACTGAGTATGGAATCTTGATGTGAGTCTCTGTTTGATCCGCAAATGGAAATGAAGCAAAAGGAAGAAGATAAGCCCCAAGCCCATAGAAGAGTGCCTATGCTCGGTCCTTGTAACAAGCTCCAATTCCAGTCACAAGTGTCTCAAAATTGTTTGTGCGGCTTCTTCTACACAAGCTATTTGTTTTGCACATATGCCTCATGATAATCATTTTAGTTCTAGCTTCAAAATGTTTAGGAGGTTGAGTCCATTTCCATGTGCAGGTGCTGCTGGAAGATTGGCCTAACTAAATTCTTTCTTAGGACATGCAATATCTCTATATTGCACTTCAAATACATGAGGTTATATTGAATGATTCATAAATACACACATGCTCCTAAAACGACCACATTCTTGTTTGGTTACTCAAGATTGCAACTTTCGAAAGTCTGATCCAAGTGAGGCTGATCAAGTCCTCACATGTAGTGCTTGAGCATGACCCCATTTGGTAAACACAGGGTTCGTGAATGGATTAGACCTAGTGAACATCTGGGTACTAAGTGTGGTTGGTTTTGAGAGTTAGGACGTGCTTGGAGGGCAATTTAGTCACTTTATCCACAAGGTTTTATCTCTGATACATAATGGCATTTTTAGAACTGAAGGAGGGAAAGTAGCAATGAACTAAAAGAGGAGTAACCTATAGTTCAGGCCTTGAAGTTTAAAACGATCAAACTAAAATGTCCAAAACAATTAGAAAACCAGAACAATTATGCCTTTAGATATCACATTGTGCAAAATATACAATTCTCATTTTTTGTAGCTATAAGGTGCATATTTATGTATAAAGATATATTTAGCGTGATTTTGTATTTCCTTTGATTAAAAGTAAGAAATGAAATATAGTAGAATTATTATAACTAGAAACCGGTACATCAATCATTGAAATATCTCTCTTAATCAATTTATATGTGTTGCATAATATGTGTTCGGTCCATCTATTTTTTTTTTAGAGAGTTTTGTACGTTCGGAGCCCATCTTAGTTTCCAAAAAATGATTGGTTGGCTGGATATTCTATTGTTTTGTGTCTATGTAAATATGCCCCATCAATCACAGAAGTTGAGCAAGAGAGAAAGGTGATATCATCTAGCATATCCATCTAAATGAAGTAATATATGTCGAACATAAGAAACTTTTTTTTTTGGTTAATAACAATCTCTAATCACTGGAAATTCTCTCATCATTCAATATCATCCTCCATTTTGTTAGACCCATTAAGAAATTGGCTCGGTGTGTTCTTATATGTTAAGTGCAGCATCATGTCACATGCTTTTTCTTTTTCTTTTTTTCTTTTTTTTTTCTGTTTACATGGATTGCAGGATGAGTGTTGGCTGAGGAAAAAAAGTGTTATGCTGATGGTAGGAGTGAGCACCGAGTCTGGTACAAGAATTGGATTCAGCCTATCTAGACCAATTGGTTTAAGGTTGATTTTAAGAACATGTTCGATTCTTGGTTTTGTGAACCTAGAACTGGCCTAGAACCATTTAGTTCCTAGTCCCAACAGTGAGATCATTTCAACTAATCCGGTTCCCAAATTGAACTGGTTCTGAAGCCTTTATATATATATTGCCCTTATAGAGAATCAAAATCATGGTCTTCAACATGAACAAATGCCAACATAACCGTTCAAGAAACATATTTTTTCGTAGTGAGATTATTCAACTTTTATTTTTTTATTAAAATTTGTTGTTTTACCTAAGAATAAAATTTTCCAAACTCGACCGGTTTGATTCACTATTTCAATCTTTTGAAACCAACACACCTTAAAATCAATCTTCAGAGCAGGTAGAGTTTTTATTTTTATTTTTTCAAGTTAGTGAAATCAACTTTTTTCTCCTTTTTTTTTTCTTTTTGCTTTCCTTTTTATTTCTCGTCCTTTTTCCTCATTCCTCGGCTGCCGGTGCACTCCGTCGATCATCACCATCAATACCCGCACTACAGCGATCACCTCCCTCCACTCTTCCACCCTCTCCGTTTGTAATGTACTCTATTTTTTTTTCCTCCCTAAGAGAATCTGAGACAATCGAATATTGACAATGAGGGACCCAAAGTTATTGCTTCAAAGTAGATAAGTATATAAATATCAATATGTACCAAAAGATGAAAAGATCTCTAAGAACCAAATACACGTATTTGTTAATAGGAATAGTGGAAATCATTGGAATATTAGCAATAGCTTTCAAAAATGAATATGTATAGAAGAGTTCGGCTAGAATGCTCTAATGTAGATAAGATCTTAAACAATATAAATAGTAAAACATGCAATGTAATAATTAAAAACAAGTCGATAAATAAAGATGATCTAATTTGCATCTACTAGACCCAACTCCACGAATTGTTGAAACTCATAATATATGCAATTAGGATTGAAGATAAATTTGGATTTGGGTTAAAATGAAAGGACCATCACTAGTGTTTTTCTCTAGTGATTGCCGCACCTATCATTTGGTGCTTGTGTTGCGAGCTAAAAAAGAAGACAGTTAATGTCATTTTAGGAAAAGAAATATAGAATTTTGGGTGACGTACGTACGTATGTCCTAAATCAAAAGCCAAAAAAGAATATGGCTAAAAGAATTAAAGAATTAAAAAATTAAAAAAAGATGTACGCGCAGGAGTGTATATAGTCCATTTATGCCTTTGAGATTGCTTGGTGCAAAAAAATCATCTATAAGATGAATCCTTATTGTTCTTTTTGAAGGGAATTAATTTGATAGCAATTGTTTTTTCTATGATCATCACAAGAGATTAACTTGTCCCTGATTGGTTATCAAAGAGGTGTCAATTGAAGATTCATTTGTAGTTTTTGTGACTTTGCATAGAGCACTACTTTCGGAATTTTGAACCAAGTGGAGCAGATCAAGTCATTACATATAATGCTTGAGAATGATCCCATCAAGTAAGCAGGGGGTTCATGAATGGATTAGGCTTACTGAATGTTTGGGTACAAGCACAATTTGGTCCCTTTATTCACGAGGTTTTATATTGAGTACAAAATGGCATTTTTAGAAATAAAGGAGGAAAAGTGGCGATGAAGTAAAAAGGGAGGATGGTATATAGTATTTTCTCTTTTAAAAATCTACAGTTCAGACCTCAAAGTCTAACATGATCAAGGAAAAGTCTAAACAAATTTGACAACCAAAATGATTATGTCTTAAAGATCGCATCGTGCAAAATATACAGTCATCGTATTTTGAAGCTAGGAGGTGGAAATATATGTACAAAGATATATTTAGCATGATTTTATATTTCCTTAGATTAAAAGTAAGAAAATGAAATATAGCAGAATTATCTAGAGGTATTTTCTTAGAAAGATACCAGTATTGACTTACACTTACTATCTAGATGGGAATTGTTAATCATGATTCATCGAAAAAGTACCAAAATAGTCGTAAACCTTTTGTATTAGTACCAATTCAGTCATAAACTTTTTAATAAGACCAATTTAGTCCTAAATCTTCACATTGATACCAATTTAGTCCATCGGCTAATTTAATTTGGAAAATGCTGACATGGCCGCCGGAGATATTATGTGGCACAACGTGGATAAATTTTATAATTTTTTATAATCTTTTCAGATTTTTTAAATTATTTTTTTCCTTTTTCTCTCTTTTTTTTTTCTTTTCTCCTTGCCATTGGCCAACAAGCTCGCTGGCCGGCTGGCCGACCATCGCCGGTCATAGGTTGGTCGGGGCAAGGGGCCTCACGCCCTTGCCGGCCATAGGCAAGGGCGTCGGCCCCCGCCCAGATCTAGGTGAGGGCCAAAACCCTCGCCCGTTGGCCAGCGAGGGCCTCTGCGCCCTCGTCGGCCATAGGCAAGGGTGCGACAGCCCTCGCTCGTGGCGGGGGAGGGTGCGGCGGCCCTCGCCCAGATCCAGGCAAGGGCGCGGCGGTGGGGCTTCTCGTCTCGTCCAGCTACAAAGCATCTCTCCCTTCTCTCAATCAAGCTCAATGGTACTTTCTCTCTCTCTCTCTCTCACCCACCCACCCGCACGCACGTGCGCTTCCTTCCACGAGCGGTCATGTCTTGCACGAGACATGTTTGTGAGAATGCCAACACGAGCCTTGACCACCACCGCTTCCTTCATCGATAGCTACGAAGCTTGAAACCATAGAGGGCCGTGCCCTCACCTGGATCTACGCGAGGGCCACCGCACCCTTGCCCGCCATGAGCGAGGGCTGTCGCACCCTCGCCTGTGGCTGACGAGGGCACAGAGGCCCTCGCCGGCCAACGGGCGAGGGTTTCGGCCATTGCCTAGATCTGGGCGGGGGTTGACGCCCTCGCTTGTGGCCAGCAAGGGCGCGGCGGCCCTCGCCAGTGGCTAGCGAGGGTGCGGGGTCCCTCGCCTCAACCAGCCTATGGTCGGCGATGGTCGGCCGGCCGGCGACCTCGCCGGCCAAGGGGTAAGGAGAAAAGAAAAAAGAAAAGAGAAGAAAAGGAAAAAAAGGAAAAGAATAATTTAAAAAATCTGAAAAAATATAAAAAATTATAAAACTTGTCCACGTGGCGCCACATAAGACCGTTGGCAGCCATGTTAGCAATTTTTGACTTAAATTAGCTGGATGGACTAAATTGGTACTAATGTAAAAAGGTTTAGGACTAAAATAGTTCAATTAAAAAGTTTAGAATTGAATTGGTACCAATGCAAAATGCTTATGACTATTTTAGTACTTTTCCCAATGATTCATCAAAGGAAAAAGCCACATATAAGAAAGATGATTGAATCGAGCTGACTGTCCCCTCCTTCTAGAATAAAAGTTTCCACAACAACGTATATTTTTGTCCTCCTATCAAATAGATACTATTACTAGAAAACGGGTATGGCAATCGTTGAAATATTTCTCTCTCAATCGATTTATATGTGTTGCATACTACGTGTTCGGTCCATCAACTTTTTTAGAGGGTTTCATACGTTTAGAGCCCATCTTAGTTTCCAAAAAATGATTGGTTGGTGGGTTATTCCATTGTTTTGTGTCTATGCAAATATGCCCCATCAATCGTAGGAGAAGAAAAGCTCGCTTCCATTTGCCTTGGGGCTTTATTAACATAACAATTTTTGGGCTACTGTTAAAATAACGGTTTATTGTGAGTCGCAAATACTTAAAGAAATGGATCTCATAACGATTTTTAATTATTTGTTATTTATTTTTTGTTGTCCAAAATAGGCTGTTATTATCCTAGTAGATGAAAGATTGTCCTATGATGCTGGGTCATATGCCATATTTTGGGTTGTCCCAACTACTGCACTTTGACACCCCCAAAGAAATCAATAAAAGCAAATGGATTTCTCTTACGTTATTCGTCTGGAATTTCAATGTTATTCTGTTTCTGAAGTCGGAAGATTGGGTTTTGCAAATTTTAAATTTTTTGCTCGTGCATAAGAAATAATTGAAAAGGTCAGACAGGTGTTCCAAAGACAACTTCTTGTTACTTTTGCTTCTGATCATGTAATTAACATATCATGTATGACCTTAGGATATAGAATCCCTCTCATGTTTACTCAGTTCAGCTCTGGCAAAGAACGAGCAACAATTTTGCTGTATTATTTTTTGGACAAAGACAAAACAATTCAACTAAAAGAAGATACTATACCGTAAGCCCAGATGATTATCCAAAAGATTAACCAAAAAATGAAACATTAATTTATTGGCAGTTGATTCGGGCTTCGTAATTGCAGTCAGAGCTATTAGTTTCAGTCATTCAATTAAATAACGTCCATGTTTCAATCCTAGAATTACTTAATATATCATTTTATTCCAGCGCGCATGAGCAAATGACTAGAGTAACAAGAAAGAAAACAGACTATACATACTCTTTTCCGAAGAGAAGCATTGCTTCATCTCAATTTGTGGCGATCTTTGGCAGGGTTTAGTTTACAATAAAATCAAATGAGGAGGAAGAGGAGGATGTAGAGGCATTATTACAAAAATTGAGATCCTTAGTAAATCTTCTTTAGATGAAATTGTCACTTTCTTTTTTCTAAATATCACTATAAGATGTATGTCGGTGGTAACCAAATTGGGCCGTTCAAATCGAGTGTAAGCAAATATTATAAATAGTTGTTCGAACTGTCATTTTTCTAAATTTTAGAGAGTAGATTTACACCTTAAGTTAATTAATTGTAAACGATAGACCAATCAACAATCGAATTGTGGACTCACATTAAGCAACACAACCGAGTATACTTTGCATTTTTGTTTTTCTTTTTCAATGCCTTCTGAAAGATTAACCGTCCCTCCCGACGCCCAAAATACCAATCAAGATCCTTTCTTTATCTCTCTCTCTCTCTCTCTCTCTCTCTCTCTCTCTCTCTCTCTCTCTCTCTCTCTCTCTCTAGGTTGAATATCTTATCTCTATAATGTGTCAACCTTCATCCTAGGTTTAGGGGGAACACATCATTTAATCTTAATCTCGTATCACAACCACAAATTGACGTCAAAGATATTAAATCTACAATTGTTTGATTCATTTGCCATGGTCGCTAGCCTCAACCTTGGAAGTTGGAAGGCCTCAATAAGAGATGATAACCTAACATCGATGGCGGAGGGAGAGAAGGATGCCGTATCACTGGTGGCGAGGCAGACACAGTGGCCTTGCTGCTCAATTGCATAGCAATATGAAAAGAAGAAATTGCCAAAAGAAAAAGAAAAAAGAATAATCACCTAAAATAGACCTAAAATAGATATCAACCTTTCAAAATTACCGAAACACGATCAGCATTTGCAGACGTGACAAAAACCGTTCCATCCCAATAGAAAATTTGCCCGACCTGAAAGCCCTAACAATTATTTTCGACGAAATCCAAATAAAAATCCCCAAATCATTGGAAAAAAGTGACTACTTTTCAATAAATTCATTAGTTTTATTTCGTCAAACACCTCGCTTTTCTAAAATCTTTACTAAAAGTAAAAAGCCCGATTCTTCATTTTACTCCAATTTGAATTGGTGTCAATATTTGATGAAAGAGATAACAAATGGGTACATAAATGGGTATAGTACATTTGTGTCCATCTGATTCAGCTTTCAAAATATTTAAGATAGACTTCAATGAATCCGCTTGCACATGTATAGCATAGGATAGTACAAGCCATATCATCGTCTTCATAAGAATCACAAATGACATCAATCCTATATCATAAACGAATACAACAAGTACACATATATATATAGGTCGAGTGATTTAGCAAAGTAACACTATTACATGATCAGTATAAACATACTAGCGACATCCTCTAACGGACGTTGCCACAATCTCTGCCTCCACTGGCCGCACTAGCAAATATGGTACCTGCTGTTGTTGCACCAAAAGATCCCACATCGCGACTGTCGCCCAAAAGACCACTCTAGAATTATATGTTTACTAATATTGTTTTTTTCCTTTTAGATTTAAGGAATCTTACTTTGTGGGAGTACGAGACGAGCATATCCCACCAAATAAAACTTTTCAATTTCAAAATTTTCAAGAAAGCCGGTTGATTTCTTGAATTCAAGTGTGGTGAAGGAGCCACGTTTGTTTTTTTAAAGACTAACGGTTTGTTAGCTCATCAATTTCCTAATAAAGAGGATCGATACCTATATATTATTGGAAAATACCATTTATAGGAGTACCAAAAGAAATATTGACGAAATATGGCGTGTGGTTAGGCAATCTGAACTTTTGATAAATGGACTGCATTGAGATTGCTTGGTGGTACTTTACTTCCATAAAAAGCGTGTGGAACGGGGTCTAGATGGCGGTGAACTTTAGAAAGTTGAGTGCAGTGGAAATTAATTGCTTTAAAAAAATAATAAATTTGCTAGAAATGTGTGGCATTGAATTACCTGATAGGAAGGTACAGAGAAATGTAAATGGGCAAGGAATTGAAAAATGTAAGGAAAATATAAAATAGAAAGCTCTTACAAAGTGTGTTCCCACGTGTGTTTTCTCTACTTCAAGTCTTGGGTTTTTTCTATGCTATTCTCACCTAATTCTCTAAAAAAGATCTCTAACTTTAGGCATAATTTCAATTCTATCTTAAATTGAAATATTTTTATCTCAAAAAAAAAAAAAATTTACTATAGTCCCAAATATGCCCACAGATTTAAAAAAATCTCCACTAATTTCTTCGAAATTATTAGTATTAGAACCAATTAGAGGTTTGTTTTTAGAGTAGGGATCTTCATCAATACCCCCGCATTCATATAGAACAACAATAGCCTCTTAATATTAGTAATCGTGATGAAACTAGTGAAGGCATGAGCAAATTTGAGACTAGTATAAAAGTTGGGGATTTTTTTATAAGAAAATTTCGGATCTTAATTGGAATTAAATCTAAAGTTGAGGGAGAAAGGACTGCACAAGCATGACCACATTGTTGCTCCCTATGAGTAATTGTGCAATTTGGGCCATCCATTTCGTTTTTGTATAATGGGCAACTGGCCGTAAATTTGTTGTGGGAAACCATCAAGAGCTCATACTAAGATTTCTTGATTGAAAACTCTCTCTTATTTCTTCCCAATTTCTCCACTTTCTCTCTAGATTAATTGACACTGAAAATCATCTCCATCATTAGGAGTTGTAGCTCTGTTTCCGAATATAGTTACTAGGGATTTGGAGTTGCAGTTGTCACTATTTTTCTTGCTGAAGAGTTTGTGTCGTCGTTTTAGATGGTTTTAATTGCCTTTCCAACGTCCTTAGTTATTGCCACCACCACTTCTCGATTTTCCAGAGCTGCGCCTTCAAAGCTCTCTTCTCCCCTATTTCACGACTAAGAGTTTCGCAAAGACTATGACGTTCTGAGTGATATTGATTTGGAAATTTGCTATCATTAAACTGAGCTGATAATTTAAGTTCACTTTAACATCATTGTGATAGTTTGAAAGGAATTTTTCCTTTAAAACTTGCTTGTAGACTCAACGACCAAACCACACACGAGATGTTTGATGAAATGTAAAAATCATATTTGTATCAACTTGTCTCGAATTTTTTATTACCTTGAGAGTGTTTCTGCATGTATTATCTCTTTTGTTCCCTTTTGCTTCGTATCCTTATATTTTTTGAGTGATTATCTTTGGTAATGTCATTAAGTACCTAAATTTGCCTTGTTAGTTCTTTGCATCCTACCAATCTTCTGCAATATTGAGGCTCATTGTTGGAAAGGCTAGTGAACGAAGATGGTTGTCTTGTGGAGGTTGAAGATGGATGGTGGCTGCATAAGAGGCACTTAATCTCGTATTTTCCGAGGAAGCTGGTGGTTAGCTTGATGTTAATTTTTCTAGCTTTTGCTTAGAATTTATGAATGAATTGGATATGATAGATTCTAGGAACAATGAAATGTTGAAGAAGACAAACACAAGGCATCCAGAGGAAAGAAATGAAAATAAAAGGATATGTAAAATGAATAATAAAAGAGAGGGAAACTGATAAAGATGTGTTCAGTAAAGATAATAGAAAATGGGCTTAGTGTAGGCTTGAGCACATTTATATTTGTTTCTTGGGCTTGTTAAGTTCACATCTTATTCTACATGTAGATCAGGCCCAAAAGCCTTACCTACATCCTTGTGAGTTCCATGTTTGACCACACCCGTGGACGGGGCCCAAGGGCCCAGCCCATGTCCCTTTTTATCATAATAAATAAAATAAAATAATAAAATAGCAAAAACATAAATAAGGAGAAATTATAATTTGATCATATCGATAGTGTCTAGGCATAGAAGGAGAAATAAAAACAAATAATAAATAATAATAAAAGGATAAACAATAAAAAAAATAAAAAAATGGAAAATTAGTTAGAAAAATAGGTCTTGATTAGATTGCTTGATCTAGTATCAGATTAAGTTTATATTCATTTAATTCGTACACATATGGTTTAGGGAAGTTCATATTTTTTTCCCTCTAAGTTTTAGTTTAGGCTTATGAAATTCATAAAAACAGAGGGTGGGTTTAGAGATGATGACAAAGCTGGATTGACAGTTCCCACGTGGATTTGGTTCTCCAAACCTTATCTCGCACAATGTTAGAGTGTACATACAAAATTCAATTAATCCTAAAAGATTTTTATGTGAAGGAGCTATTACTAGCCTATTAGGGCCAATACCCTAACTTGATTTATTTATTTATCTAATTTATTTAGGCAATCTTTAACTATGTTAGTTTTCCTATGCCTCAAATAATGTCCATGCATGAGTGCATAATCAAAGAAAAACAAAAAAATCACAATCACTACCATAAAAGAAAGTGTAAGAATGGCTCAAAAAAAAAACTAAATTGCAAGAAAGCAATATTTAATAAAGCAAAATTAATAAAATGTCGGGCAAATTATAAGCTAAATTCAAAGTGAATCAAATTTCTCATCCAAAAGATCATTTTTACTAAAACTAAAGTATATCAAAAGTATTCATTAATATCTCTTATTTATACGTATGCTTTGAAACTAAGCTAAATCTAGCACTAAAAGTTAACAGCTTAATCAAGGTCTCTATTTCAAGCCATCTTTCCATTTTTTTTTAATTTTTAATTTTTTTTAAGAAAAGGGGACACGACACGTGCTAGAAGTCTTCTAGCCCACAATTCTGAGCGGAAAATTTTCATTAATCTTGTGCTGGAAGTCTTTTAGAAAATGTATTTGGAATGTAAACAGCACGTGCACGAGGCATGCATAGGGCGTGCATGGATGGCCTTGATGACGAAAACGATGGAGATGGAGCCGGCAACGAAGACGATGGAGGCGGTGGTTGGCCTAGACGCGTCATCGATGATTTGCCGGTGAAGATAGCCAAGAGAAGTGCGGAGCTTGGGGCAGGGCGGTGGCTGGATGAAGGGGGAAGAGATATAGAAAAGAGGATAGGCGTGATAAGTATTAAATTTTTAATAAATTTACTAAAAAATACACACCGTGTTAGTTAGTTAGTGACATGGCCCTTATAAACAGTCGAATATTTTCTATATTATTCTCCTCTAATTCTGAAAAGCTTTGTAGAGATTCATTACCTATTTTCTTGACAAATCGATCCTTTCCTCCAGCACTCACAGACGTAGACATTCATTAACAATCCATCCATGCTTCAAGGCTAAAGGGCAAAAATATTCATTACGTGCTAGTCCTTATTCCTCGTACTAGTCCATGAAATGTAGAAGTAACTCTATAATAAAGCTATTTGTTAGACTAGAAAGTCTATCATAATTGTTAAGTCAGGCGTAACTCCCAATTACAGTTTCTAGACTAGAACTTTTAAAGAAATTAAACGTTTGCCGTTCTTTATTAACATTTCAACTTAGTTTACTAAAAAATAAATATTGAAAATAATTGCAAGCGCCAACTAACATTGCTACATAATTTCTCATTGTTGAAATACTAACGTGAAAACAACATGATCTTGCAAAGAAGTCAATGCGAGAGAATCTGAAAATAAATGAAGAATAATAAAGGACATTAAATATTTATGTGGTTTGCTATCTACATCCATGGAAGAGATAATAGCAAATAATTCATTAATAATTGGAGAATTAGAGTTATAATTGCTCACATGCTTGAATATTTTTCACTCCTAAAAATTTAAGCCCTAACAAAAAAAAATCCAAATTAATAACTTGGTTTAGTGTAAACTCGTGGCACAAAAAATTTATAGTGGCTCACAATTTTTGCCAAAGAAACCTGTTATATGTGTGCCATTTCAAAGATCAACAATTATACACATCCATCAATGGATAATGCCACGATAACAATTTTAAAAGAGGATTCAGTTAATAATCCTAACTTACAATATCCAATTCAAATCTGATTTGGGATGTGAGCTCAAATTCAAAATATAATTTAACACTCATTCTGACCGTAATTTCCCCTTCTTCTTTTTTTCCAAATGCTTGGGTTGGTCCGTAGCCCTTTTACTTCTAGCATATATTTTTCAAATTTTGCAGTTAGTCATAATTTATATATTTTATTTATTATTATTATTATTATTATTATTATTATTATTATTATTTTTAGGAAAAGCAACACGCAGAAAAGAAAACGGTACTTGAAATGAGATTCACGTCTTCACGTCCTCAAATCTTTATCGAATCCCTTTCTCTTCGGCAACCACCTCGCAACGCCGTGGCTCACGTCCTCACGTACTTGAAATGGGCGACACCCACGTCAGGAGCCTGAGTAAAGCCGAAAAAGAGGAACCGCCTTTAGGAGATCGTGGCTGAGAGCGAGGAGGGAGTCTAGGATTCCCACGTGGAGACTGGGTATATTGAATTGTGGAGTCGGGCGGGATCATCAGCTTCGACAGGGAGGCGATCGGAGGTGGTAGTGCGCCTTTGTATGGAGCGACACGGTGGTGAAGCTCCTTGCTTCCTTCCTTTGCCTGATGTCGCTCCCAAATCTCACGCATGCTTCGGGGACAGTCGGATAGCTTCTGCATAAGGTGATGATTGGGAATATGTGGAAGAAGAAGGGCCTGCAGAGATCATCTGGCAAGGGAACAGAAGAACAGTAAAGAAAACCATCAGGTTTTCCGAAGAAGGATCGGACGTGCAAATGTTGAAAGAGGGTAACTCAGAAGATACCACCTGTTTATGTGTTGAAAACTTGGCATACATTTCTTCCTACTTTTTCTTTCTCTTTGTGTTGGTTTTGGTTTGAATTTTAAATTTGAGGTTCGTAATTCACTGCCAGGATGCTGAAAAGCCGACCTTGAATCCTCTCCCTCCACTGTTCGAAGAATATTTAGAATATAAGAATTGATCGCCAATGTCAGCTCGACAGAAGTTAGAAAATTTCGCTCTCCAAGTGCCTAATTTTGGACTGAGCAGGTAGCTTATTATGATGGTCATACGTCTAGTTATATTTTTCTGGACTGATTTGTTGAACTTTTTTGTAAAATGTTTTATTTTTGCCTGTCGGTTTGCTTAACAGGATGAAGCTCATTGCTCTTTCATTCTGAAAAATGGAGCTCGTTGGTTTGCTCCACGATACCTTCATTAAGTTCATATATCCTGAGCATTTTGGAGCACCGATACTGTTTTCAGAATGATGGACAACTGGTAAGAATAATTAGTGCAATTAAATTTCTATCATAAGATGGCTTTCATTTGCAAACATCTTTCACTGGTTTCATATAAACTACGGATGCAATTTTTTGATCACTGCCGACACTTAGGGCTTTTTACTGGAGAAGCAAAAGAAAAACATGAAGTTATATTAATACGAAGGTAATTACATACATATTTATACCACATTAGATATCGGTAGATATTGCAAAAAAAGGAATCAGAATTGATCAGAATCAAGGCAAAACTGAATAAGTGATCCTTATGGCTCACTAGTTGCGTTGTTTATTTCCAAAGGTTGATTAGCCTAGTTGCATAATGTAACTTAAAGGAGGAGGGATGGAAGTTTGGTGGGAAACAGAAATCCATCATTACTGTTTTTTACCATCCCTTGGGAGTTTTAGTTATAAAATTAGATACGGTTGCCTTAGCCCCATCCATGGCATTAGTTTCAAGGAAAGTCGATACATGAGTAAGGCGTTTCGCGGTGGCTAAGACCATCTCTCCCACTAGCCAGAGATAGGATGATATAAAGGAGGCCTTTGTGCCAAAAGTTGTTGAAGGATAGAATGTGCTGGACAAAGCTGGAGCTGTTCTTTTTTGATGCATTGGTTTGGGAAGCTAGTTATATTACTGAAGATGGAATGATGCAAATTGGGAGTGCTGTCAGTGGAATAATGATTGAAATGTGGTCTTTTTAGGATGGGGTTTGGAAGTCTTTGCGCTTAGAAGAGTACATATTCTTGCCATTGACACTACTAGCTGTGGAGAAATTGAAGATCTATACCCCTTTTCTAGGGAAGTTAGTGTTGGGTCAAGTTTGGATTAGAACGAAAATGGTTCAACTCATATTGATCTATTTAATTCGTTTTGGCACATTTCCATACGATGTAAATTTCAAACCAATACCTAATCCAACTCAACACACATCCGACTCATATTATTAGAACATATTAATATTTAACCTAACTTAGAAAAACCCTTACGTACCCTTTTAACCCACTTTAACCCACTTTAAGCTCTTTGTGTGTATTTATTCTATGAATAAAACTTCACATCAAATTAAAAATATAAAATTAGGAAATTAAACAAAGAACGTAAAAAACCTATAAATGAGGGTCTTGTCTTCTAAATCTTCCTCATGCGGAACTCCAAATAACCAATCTCTAGTGCACAATTTCACGGGAAAAAGAACTATGATATTTATTTAAAATGTGCCCTTCAATGCTAAAGGCTGACTTACAGGCAATGTAAGTGAGAAGACAACTCAAGATACCGATGTGAATTAGCTTCAAATAATCAAGAACATTACAATAAGGTTTTTTCTCTTTTAAATATCAAGCCTATTTTCCTTCAAATACAAATCCAATTGTGACATTGTAGATTGCAAGACATAGTGTTTACTTTTGAATGCATTATACTCATCAAGATTGTTCCCAATGTTCTCAAAAATGTCCTCAATTAAAATGTTACCTCGATTGGTTGAAGATGTAAAGCGATAATCTCTCGACGTAGAGGTCAAATGTTCATCAAAAGCATATAGAGACTTTCTTGAATAATCCGTACAAATTTCACATGATCATCTATGTCCAACTTCAAATAGCAAAGCTCTAACAAGCATAGCAAGACAACCCTATAACCCTTCTAATATTTATCAAACTTCTTTTGCATTGCCATAGGCATAGAATTAATAGCTATGTCCTCACTATCTCTCTCCTTTATGAAACAAAACCAGATTAGCCATACTGAATAGAGATATAAATGCTCCATGGGATATCTAAGGTGAGGGAGAAAGGACTGCACTAGCATGACCACATTGTTGCTCCCTATGAGTAATTGTGCAATTTGGGCCATCCATTTCATTTTTGTATAATAGGCATAGAATTAATAGCTATGTCCTCACTATCTCTCTCCTTTATCAAACAAAACCAGATTAGCCATACTCAATAGAGATATAAATGCTCCATTGGATATCTAACTCCAAAGAAGAGAGTAAAATATCATAAAAATGTTGTAACGAGAATGCAATTTCCTTAGCTATGACTCAATCTTAGGGTAACATTAAATGCACGAAGAATGGAAGTTCCATATTTTCTTTCTTAGGAGCAACTAGGACGCGATACTTGTATTCAACGAATTGTCAATCATAATTCACATTCTTGCGATATGATTAGCAATTTACATAAACAACATAAAGGCAATTTAGACCAATTCTACCCTTCCTAGTTTTAGCTTTCTATAGGAGAGCTCTTTATAGAATTTTAACCCTTCAATAGTAGTTGTACACAAATTGAGCATGAACATAAGCCTTTCTCTATCTATCTTTGTGGTGTTCAAGCAACTTCGATACAAATGGCACTTCGCTAGGAAATGCTTGAAAAGGGTCTAAATGTGTGGTTGTATATCTGTAGCTCACATGTAGACCTGCAATGCCTAGGAAGCTCCTTTAAAAGAGCTTGAACGACTGATACACTCCCACCTGCCATGAGCAGTTTAATTTTGTAAAAGTTATTACGAAGAAAAGACAAATGGAAGAATTATCAAGATCTTCTATAATATTTTGATAAACTTTCACCTGATTGCAAAACCTTTCCTAAAATCACCAAAAAAGCCTAGGAGGAGGAGGGGCAGGGGGTTAAAACAAAGAAGCAACCAAATAAAGTTTTCGGATTTGATATTGCCTCTCTAATCCCAATTTGATTAGTTGAAACAAAATGTTGTCTATTAATTGGCTTTAAGATTATATGACGATATAAGATAAAGTCAAACTGGGTAAACGAATGAATAAAGCTTATGCAAAGGAAACTATAAATTCCAGATCGAGTCAAACACTAACATCCTCCAACTATACCATGACAATATTACCATGAATGCTAGGTTTACAACTTCTCTCAACTTGATTTACCAATTGTATGTCTAACATGAACATCTATCTCAATTAATTAAAATGAATGGATTCATTCGAATAGAAAAATCATGAGAAAATCAACTTACGATGAACTTCTTCCATTGGAACAAATTGTATGATGTCTCTAGTGGCTACACAATGTGTAGAGCTTTTTAATCCAAAATAATTAGATCGTTAGGTTCTCTACATCCTCACTATTAGATACTATTTTGATGTTAACACAATAGAAAGTCTAACTTAAATGACAGAAAACAAACCTACCTCCATTTGTGTAAATTCTACACCTCCAACTCAAACTATCAGAATTGAGACCCTCACTAATGCATCTATGGCTTCTTGTTGATTGGTGAGAACTCCATCCTAAACAAGGAGGGAAAATTACTATCAGCTGCATAAGGAAACATAAAAAAGCTAATAAAGATTGAATGTTTTTTTCTACTTTACATTACTATGAGCAAAACATAGAATTTGCTATGTTATAAGAAAGTGATCGGCCTGCAATTTGAGCAACCCCATTGATCACAAGACTGAATAAAGTGGATCCTACTAGAGAAATATTGTGCTAAGAACCATATCCTAACGAGATATGTGCTAGACTCTATAAATAGTACTGTGCTATTTTCTTGACATTACTTTATGCATGAAAGATCTTGAGGCTGTTGACTTCTGTTAGCAATACAAAGATTGATTATTAGCACTAAACCATGTGAAATTATATTTAAATCATGTGGATCTCCCCTTTACATCAGATTGTATGTGTGACATCCAAAAATATTCAGTATTAATTTCAATTGAATTAATCAGGTCATTTTAGGAGCGTCGACTCAGTCTCAGAAGATTTTTCGGAGATTCGGAGATTCTTATGGAAAATCAATTCGGACGTCGCGGAAAAATGACGGAAATTCGTACGAGCTGAATTTGAGAGAGTTTTGACGTTCAAGCCAAGCTATTGAACGTTAGGAACTTATAGGAAGTTTGTGGAACTTTTCTTTGGGAAATTTGGACATCGATTTGGAGAATTGAAGGAAGAAATTAAAGCCAAAATTCTGTAAATTCGGATCTAGGCTTAGGGCTGAAATTTTGGTATCAATTTGAAGTATTTGAAGTATTAAAATGCTGAGGAAAGTATTAGGAGACCAAGTCATTAATGAAGGAGATAAAATTTCTGACATTTTCCCCTTTTTCCAAGCCTTCCCGTGCACGCCTCTGCTGGTCCTTATCTTCGTCGAACAAGTCTCGCTTGAAGAAAAGGTTTCAGCCGTTCTGCTCTTGCGTGGCTTTCATTTCTCTTCGTTCGGAACAGCAGCTCCACCGAACAGCCGCATGAAGCCAGCGAAACCGTGCGTCGAAGCAGTCCACGATCTCTCCCCCAACTGCCAGCGTCCACCGAGCTTCCATCTTCAACGCCCGAAGTCCTCCTCCGAAGCCAGCTCTTTCGGTCAACAGCATCATCCAGCGCGTCTCTCTCTCTCTCTCTCTCTGCTCCTCACGCTGCTACTCCACCACCATTTGCTTCTCCACGCGTTCAAGCTCAGACCTCCGGTCAACACTCGGCAGCACAAAGCAACCGATGTTGACCCAAGCATCCACGTGGCCAGCGACCTTCAACCGTTGAGAGCTCCGAATATTGACTGAAACAGCCCCAAACGTCCACGAAGCAAGCCCACCGAAGTCCCTCAGCTTCCACGCTTGGTCCAAGCCCCATTTCTTTCGGTCAATCTTCACCCAACGAAGACTGAGCAGCCCCACCGAATAGAAGACTGAAGCTGCTCCTCCAGTCAATCTTCAAGGCCACTGAAGCCCCTGTTGACTTCGTTCTTTCCACGCGTCCTCAGCCGAAGCTGCTTTGGTCAACAGAAGCCAGCTACCGAAGCCTTGGTTGATCTTCAGCTCCTTCGTCCTCTCCGCGCGGCAACGAATTCAGCCGCCTCACGTGCCAGCATCGCCCGTAGCTCATCCATCGAACCCCAGCGCCTGCAGCAGCTTCGATTTGCACTGTCTTCAGCCCAAGAAAGAAATCCAGTCCAGCTTTGTATTTCAGCCCAACTTTGGCTTAAGTTTCAAGCCCAATTCAGTTTTGGTCTCGGCCCATCTTCAAGTAATTCTGGCCCAGCAAGCACCACAATTCAGCATCTTCAAGCCCAGTGGATTAAAGAAAATCAGCTCAGTCTTGAAGCCCAGCATTTCTTTGAGCTTGCGAAGTTCTTGGCCCGGCCCAAGTTCGGCCGCCGTTGCGTCGTCGTCTCGGTGTCCCGGCCTTCGTTTAGTGCAAGTGAGTTTTACTCACTAATGCCTCCTTAGTGTGCTAATTACACTTAAAGGTTGATTAGTTTTAATTAAATGTAATTAGGTTGTTAGATTAGAATTGATTAGATTATTAGTTAATTGTTTTGCATATTAGTTGTGTGATTAGTGTAATTAGATAGAGAATTGCTTGTAGTATTTATTGGATGCTTCCTGGGATTTTTCCCGTCCCTTATCGGGTGTTAATTAAGCAAATCGGGCCTAGGGGAATTTTTAGGAATTAAATATTAATTTTGGAAATTAATTATTTAATGATTTATTTCTCGGAAATTCAACTAGGATGGCTAGTGACCGGGATTTTATGCTGATGATGGTGGCGCAGACCGTTTATTTAATTGAGCTTTGTATTGTGCTAAATTGAATTTATTGTATTTATTTATTTAATTTTCGAAATTAATTATTTAATTATTTATTTTCCGAAAATTCAACTGGGATGACCAGTGACTGGAATTTCGTGCTGATTGTCGTGGAGCGGTCCGTTTATTTATTTGAGCTTTAATTTGTGTCGAATTGATTTAATGGTGCATTTTTAAGTATGTTATTAAATAAGGCAATTTTGGCCTTGTGATTGAGAATCGGTCGAGAATCGGTTGTTAGTATCGAAAGTGAAGTGGTAAATCACCTGGAGGATTCACGTGGCCCAGTGAATTGGAATGTCACGTGGTTGGGTGGTTGAATATGTCATCTTGGCGAAAATGTAGCCTTAGAGAATGCACGTGGCTCGGTGACAGAGCATGACATCGTAGAAAGGGTCGGGTGGGACCGTAAAGCCACTAAATCTTGAGAGGGTCGGGTGGGACCATAAAGCCACTAGATCTTGAAAGGGTCGGGTGGGACCATAAAACCACTAAATCTTGGAAAGGTCGGGTGGGACCGTAAAGCCACTAGATATTGATAAGGTCGGGTGGGACCATAAAGCCACTAGATATTGATAAGGTCAGGTGGGACCATAAAGCCATTAAATCTTGGAAAGGTCGGGTGGGATCGTAAAGCCACTAGATATTGATAAGGTCGGGTGGGACCGTAAAGCCACTAAATCTAAGGAATTGCTTGGTGTTGGATGAATGACCTAGAAATGGTCCGACTGACTTATAATCGACTAGATCGATTGATCGATGATTCGATCTGAGTGTGACTTGATGTGATTCATTGCCTTGGTTTGATGTTGTGAATTGAATGATTGAATAGAGATGACCGTGAGTGGTCTCCTTGGTGTGTAATCGACCAGGTCGATTAGATCGATGCTTCGATCTATAATATGATTGCTTGAATGCCTGTATGATCTGTGCTAATATGCAGGTGGAATCTAAGGCCAAGGTAAATCCTCTGACTCATGTTGTGCATAGGCAGCCCTAAGGTGTATTAGTTTACTAATCGGGTCTTAGAGGGTAGAACTTACTGAGACGTTGTCTCAGTGGTTATTGAATAACCATTTCGGGACCTGGATAAGGAGCCTAAGGAGCATGGATCTGATGAGGAGATCCCTGTTGAGGAACCTGAGGAGGAGTACGTGAAGGAGAACCCCGAGGATGATCCAGAGTAGGATCCTGATGACGATTGTTATAGAATCAATTTGAGTAGAAACCAATCGTTTTAGTATGGCTTGTATATGATCATATGGATGTGGTTTCAGGTTCAGGTTTCTAGTCCTACTTGTATATCCCATTGCTTTATTGTCTGGGGATTTTTATAACTGCTTCCGCATGTGCATATATAAATGAAAGGGTCGGCGACACATAGTCCTGGGATATCGCATAATAAAATCGACCAAAGGTAAGGGATGTGCGCGTGCCTGAGGATCGGGGCGTGACAGTATGCCTAGAAGTAGGTTAGTTAGATTGAAGGTATCTATTTTTAAAATCGGATGAAATTGGTTGGTTCAACCGGTTGGACTAGTAATGGGATTGCAAACCAATCTGCTTGTTGAGATAGGGAAATGTGGAGGTTCACTCTTTTCAAAAATCATTCTTTGCTGGCTATATTATGGTTGAAAATGTTTCATTTTTTTCCTACCACTCAATATTAAGAAGGTGTCGCATTCATAAATTAGATTTAATTCACACAACATGGCGTAAATCATGTTGTGGCCCCAAACTTGAGTCAATTGAAATAAATGGGTATAGATCCTAAATATTATCAATTTCAGCTTTTCTAGGGTCGTTGAAATGGGTATATTTCTTTTGTCTATATTTTCTTTAAACAAAAATAGAGAATTACATATTTTTCTGTGCATATTATCTTCAAGAATCCAAATTCAGGATTATCAATTTGGATTATATACAACAAGGGATTGACTTGTTGTTCCTTATTCTTAACATAATGTTGTTCCTTGTACATCACTAGGAAGGGTAAACGATTAGACGATCACGTACAATTTTTGTACATGTATAGAAAGCTAAAAATTGACCGATTAGGTGATCAACTATAACTCATTTACATCTTACCCACTCCACCAAAGACTATTTGTCCTCAGGCAGATTAGCATTTGATGCTTTTCATCCCATGAGTAGCTCTGCCAAGACCACATTGAATGAGTAGACATCGTCCTTTTCCATTAGCTTGCCACTTGAGTAATACCAAGGATCCATGTACCTACATTTGACAAACCATCAGTGGTACTAGACAAAAACCATCAGTGGTACAACAAACCGAAAATGAACTTACCAGAATGTCTCCATTATGCGCATGGATTCATGTGTATCTATACCCAAAGTGAAGTTGGCCAGTCCAAAGTCTGCGACCTGAAATCAAAATGTTAGCTTTCATAACAATAACTTGAATTCAATAAACAACCGATTGATATTATCATTGGAGGACTTTATGTTGCGATGAATAATTCTAGGATTGTCTGATAGGTCAAATCAACAAAAAAGAAACCTGAAAATTATTATGGTAATGATAAGTTTTTTTTTTTTGGAAAAAAAAAAATAATCACACTCTTCATGTAAGTAAGCCAAGCCTCGTGTAGAACCTAAAGCCGCCTTCATCCTCTTAGGCCAAGGCATGGTTGGGCAATTAATACCTACAATGACATATGGGGCAGTTATAATCAATTAGATTTTGAGCTCTGAAATAAGCATACATGATAAATATTGACCGTGCAAATGAAAGTCTAGTGTGCTGTTTGAGATAAACTCATATACTAATATTCTGAGTGTCAGATATGCAATATCCAACCAAAGAGAAGGTGACGATGGTGGATACGGCTGATGATATTGACCTCTGCTTGAAACAATGGTGCGTTTGTTTGCGTTTTTGTTTAAAAATTGTTCAAGGAAACAGAAATAGAAAAAAGTGTTTCTGTTCCGGGAACAATTTTTGAACAAAAAACCGCGTTTGGTAAACTTGTTCCGGGACTAAAAAATAAATGGAAACACGTTTGGTAAATTTGTATAATTTTTTATTTCTTTTATTTTTAATATTTTTATTTTATTTTATTATTATTTTTCCTTTTTTTCTTTTTTCTTTTTCATTTTTTCATTTTTCTTCTTTTGGCCGGCCTCACCCCGCCATGGCGAGGCTCGCCGGCCCACCACCAGCGATGCCGACTTGCCCAAATCCAGCGAGGCTGACCCTCGCTGGCCGCTGGGCGAGCTTGGCCTCGCCGGATCTGGGCGAGATGGAGCTCGCCTAGGCCGGCGCGAGGTTGGCCTAGCCCAACTATGGCGAGGCTGAGGCTCGCCGACCCCGTCGGCCGGTCGCCGGCCTTGGTCGAGGCCGGCGACCGGTGAAAGAAAAAAAGAAGAAGAAAATAAGAAGAAAAAGAAGAAGAAAATAGAAAAATGTTTCTCGCTTTTGTTTCAAAAATAAGAAATACAAATTTGTTGTTTCTTATTTTTGTTTCTTTTTTGTTTCTAGGAACAAAAGAAGAAAAAAGGAACATAAACGCACCCAAACGTGTTTCTGTTCCTTTTTTGTTCCCAGGAACAAAAAAAACAGAATTTTTTGTTCCTAGGAACAGAAACAAGTGCCAGCCAAACGCACCTTAATTCCCTGCTCGAGAGTCTATTATGAACAAGATTGAAATTGCCTTCGCCGAGTAGATTGGAATTAGAGAAATCATCCGTTGCCATTTTCAGCTCTTTGTACGTAAATGTCTTATGCAGAACACCAAAGGCTATGCCTGGAGAAAGAAGAGATCAGACGTTAGGACTTGATTCTACTAGCTTAATAATAATGACAAAGCATAATTGGAAGAATTGATGTTACAAATCTTGGTATTATGAACATATTACTATTGTGATCCAAATGCATAGCAAATTATGATTGAGGAATCAACATCAATTGTCCTCAAGCTTGTCCTTTTCATTGAAAGTGATTTTAATCCTCAATCAGAATTTGCTCTACATTTGGATCACAATAGTTACATGTTCATAATACCAAGATTTCTAACATCAATACTTCTAACTATGCTTTTCATTATCACTAAGCTAGTAGAATGGGGTCCCAACGTTTGACCTCTTCCATCGCCTTAGGTGTTTCACATAAGACCTTTATGTACGAGGAGCTGAAAATGAATGATTTTTCTGATTCTAGTCTACTCAATGAAGGTGATTTTGGGCTCATACATAAGAGAGTACTTCCGAGCAAGGAATTGGTTGCCATCAAGCAACTAAAAGCTAGAAGTTGGCAATGGGAAGAGGGTGTTGTGAGTGGAAGTCAATATCATCAACCATATCCATCACCCTCACCTCATCATTTTGGTTGCATATTGTGTTTCTAACACTCAGAATAATATTTTATGAATTCATCCCAAACAACACGCTAGACTTTCATTTGCACAGTCAGTATTTATCATGTATCCTTAGTTATTTGAAAGCTCAAAACCGATTGACTACAATTACCCCAAATGTTATTGCAAGTATTGATCACCCTATCATTCCTTGGCCTAAGAGCATGAAGGTGGCTTTAGGTTTCGCACAAGGTTTGGCTCACTTACATGAAGAGATTGAGTCTTTTTTTTAAGTCCTCTAATATTCTTTTGGAATCCGATTTTGATGCCAAGGTGCGAAGACATGGTAATATCAATAAGTTGTTTATTGAATTCAAGTTATTGTTATGAAAGATAACATTTTGATTCCGGGTCGCAGACTTTGAACTTGCCAAGTTCACTTTTGGTGCGAATACACATGTATCCGTGTGCATAATGGGGAATTTTGGGTAAGTTCATTTTTGGTTTATCGTAGCACTAATAGTTTTTGTCTAATACCACTGATTGTTTGTCTAATATAGGTATATTGATCCTAAGTATTACTTGAGTCACAAGCTAATGGAAAAAGCCGGTGTCTACTCATAGTATGCTAGTCACATGAATTATTTAGTAGTATGAATATTGCAGAGAAGAGAGGGTTATATTTAGCCTATCGTGGCCGAGTGGGAGATAATGGGTTTTATTGTGATTAGGCTGCCTGTGTTGGGCTAACCTAGCCCATAACTCAAAAGAGCCCACATCCACAATTTAAAGAAAATAACCACCTAGGTGTTATTTTGAGGGTTAATTCTTAAAAAGAGAAAAGAACATATTTTTTTCACTTAGTGTGTAGAAGTATAGGATTGTGTATCCTAAAGGAAACAAAGAAGAATGAAAAGGCTCTCTTCTTGTGAAGAAAACTATTTCCACTTGATCACTCTCATGACGATGCAATAAGTGCATTTAATTCATGGAAAATAAGATACGTTCTGTTGCATGATGTACTTTTCAATCCGTGATACAAAGTATTTATGGCCCTTTTTTGTATGCAATTTGATGTTACTCGATAGTTCGAGTTTAGAATTTTGAAATTAGTTTCCTTCAAAAACAAACAGTCCATCGTCCAACTTCTTGAAGAATAGAGTGTGGCCTTTAACTTGGCAGTAGATGTCACTTGTCTCCTCATTTGAGGGTTTGAGATGATGCTGGAATACGAGATCTTGAAATATAGTCCTCGTAGTCGTACAAAACCCATAGATTAATCTCCATGGTTCATCATTCACCCCACCACTAAAATAAAACATGCAAAACAAGGAATAGAAAGTAAGGGAAAGACCTTAATAGCAATTTTAACCGTGGGGAGCCTCAGGCGAAAAAGCCAACTTCTCAGAAAAATTAATGGCAATTATATCTGCCTACATAGATACTAGGAACAGACTATTACAAAACTTTATATTGAAACATAGGATTCATATGAATCAACAGCTCCCTTAGAAGCTCCTTACTACTTTTTCGAACCAATCAACCTTTTTCAACCAAAAAAACAAAAGAACCAAACAAATTTTTTTGATAAAAAAAAAGAAAAAGAAAAAGAAGACAAAAGTCTAGAGCACCATTAAATAGAACCACCTCATCCACTACCATCGCAACCAGATCATTTTATCCTTGTCATTCCTACTCGATAGGGGACCAATATCCCCACCATTCTTACCCAATAGGGGACCAATACTGGGGTAGCCGCCATTTGGGGGGTCGATTGGGACTCACATTTCTCCCAAACAGGGGATTGATGTGGGGATAGCATTCATTGACCTTGTTTTGCGGCCGTCTCCATATATGCAACTTTTTCCATTGAAGGATGAGAAGCCGAAGTTTTAGAGGTAACAATGTATAATTCCATGAGTGTTATGTTTAATCAGTAACTCATTTGAGTACTTCTTTAGTATTCATCTTCTCTTGAGGACTCAATTCTAGAAATCCCATGCGCATTTTATTCTTTACAACAAAGGTCAAGAATCTCATTATAATTGTTATTATATTAAAGGAGAAAATTGTTAATATAAATAGCTAGACAAATAGGTTTCAAGTTAATTAAAACCCTAAATTTGCAACTTAGATTTCTATACGTTTAATTGGACAGTGACTGATCCTTTAAAATGCTTTTGGCTTCTGAAATCCTACTCACTTGATACCTCAAAAACATTCCCAGCATAGGCATATAAATAGTTAAAGCACATTACATCTTTTTGGATTCAAATAGCTATTTTTACTGAGCAAGTAATATATTGTTGAAAAATTTAGGAGACCGTCATTTAGAACGGATGTGTAGTTCAAGCACTATTACATATTAGTGTCAGTAGTAGTCATCCTGATATAATTCTTGTAAAATATAATTTTGAGCTCATATTCTTGAAGTTTGTCGTCCTAAATTGGTATATCTTAAGATGTATATTTATAAATCAACATAAGTTGTCCTCAAGTTTATCCTTTTCATCGTATGTGAAAGGGACATGTATATTTAAAAGATAAACCACTTGTATTCATGTGGTTTGGCAATTGAATTGGCAAGAAGAGAGGAGAAAATTGTTGATATAAATAGAGCCCGATTCATCATCCAACTTCAGATCTAGATTTTCCATATCCATAATGATTTTATTAAATTCATCTAGATATTCTAGGATAGGAGTACCTTTTTGCATCTTTAGCATGTAAAGATGCTACTTCATGAATAATTTTGTCAAAAGATATTTCTTCATATAGAAGCTCTCAAGCTTATTCCACAATCCTGAAACTATTCCTTCACTTGCAACTTCGCAAAGCACCTTATTGGATAACAACAATTGGATGGTGCTATGCGCCTTTTCTTCCATCTTCTTGATCTCAATCGTAGTCATATCATCGGGATAATTTCTATCCAAAACTCTAACCGAACCTTCCTGACACATGAACACCTTCATCTTGATCTTCCATAGCCCAAAATTGTTTTGGCCATTGAAAAGTGCCTCTTCAAACTTAATAGATGCCATCTCAAACAAAAAGACCAAAATTCCTTCGCTCTACTACCAATTTATTGCAGAAAAATGTTGATCAAAGATGCACCAATCTAAGAACAAGTAGCAAAGAATGAAAGAATCAAAATTACATTAGAAGCAAGACTTACGTCAAAAATCCAAAACAGGAAGAACCACGAGAAGAGATAGCAGTTTTACTATCTTCAACAAACACCACGAGAGTACAATCCAAAAGCTCTAAATGTGACATTCTGAAATTTGATCCCGTTTCGATAAAATAAAATGTGCATATCGTCGGCACGCCTATGTTCCTTTTTCTCTGAGCTGATCACTCACGAGTTAACTAACTTATTGAGTGAAGCCGTTAAGGGATATATCCACAGTAAAATCTCTAAAAGCTACCTAATTTGTTGGATTGGATTAAAATCATATCCAGTCGATTTTAACCATGAAATTTGATTCGGTTTTGGGAATCGAAAATTCGAGCGTGTCACAATTCATTTTTAGGACCATCTCATCGTCCGTCAAGTTATCGATGAGTCCGAAATTTCAATAAAGAAATTATCGGACGGAAAATTGAAGATCGAAAGAAATTAAAAAGGGAAAGAGAAATGGAAAATAATAGTAGTAATAAGAATAAGGTAATTTCCTTATTATTGTACTATTTTCTTCTTCTTTTTTCTCTCTCTTCTTTTCCCTCTTTCTTTTCTCTCTCCTTCCCTCCCCCTCGTGCGATTCCCCTCCCCACCGACCGCCTACGCCTTCCCTTCTTCTCTCTCCCCATTTGACTAGTCAAAGGCTTATCTCTTCTCTCTCTCTCTTCTCTCTTCTCTCCTCTCCCCCACACGATCGAAAGCCCACCCTCCTTCTTGTTTCTTGCTCGTGAAAACTAGAGACGAGGAAGAAGGACAGCAGATCGTCGAAGCTAGCCATCGTCGCTGCCTGTCTCGTTGCTCGCGCTTGCGCTCGTGCGTCCACCACTCATCGCCGTGCGCCGCCAGCCACATTCCCTCGTGCCAGGCGTCCTCCCCAAGTGAATCCGCCTTTGTCCAGCCTTGTTCTGCCTTGTCTAGCCGCCTCTAGCCACCGCTTGTCGCCGTCCCGACCTCCTCGGCGTCCCTCTCGCCCTCCGCCGGCCTCCCTTCGCCGCCCTAGCTGCCGGACCAACCTCGGCCAGCCTTGAATACCAAGTGGCTGAGTGGGTTTCGGGCCCGCTTTTGGGCCGTTTCCGGGCCTTGGATTCATGAGTTGCTTTGGGAAGAAATGACCTTCATGTCGTCCCCATTGGATTGGTCCATTTTGCGCTAAAATCCGGTGAGTAATCTCACTAATCCCTTATTAGTTGGCTAATTATGCTTAAGGGTTGTTTAGTTTTAATTAGTTAGGTTTAGCTGGTTTGATTAGAATAGATTAGCGATTAGTAGTTAATTGTGATGTAAATTAGACAAATTGATTGTGCAATTAGTAAGTAGACATGGTATACTATTTATTGAAAGCATCTCGGGATTTTTCCTGACCCTAATCGGGCTTCAGTTAGGCTTTTCGGGCCCAAGTGAAATTTTTGGTATTTAAATATTAATTTTCAAAATTAATTAATTATTTATTTATTTTCCAAAAATTCAACTTGGATGGCTAGAGATTGGAATATTATGCTGATGACCATGGTGAAGTCCGTTTATTTAATCAGGCTTTATTTTGAGCTAAATCGAATTTTTAGTATTAATTATTTAATTTTCGAAATTAATTAATTATTTATTTATTTTCCGAAAATTCAATTGAGATGGCTAGTGACCGGAATATTATGCTGATAACTGTGGTGAAGTCCGTTTATTTAACCGGGCTTTAATTTGAGCTAAATTGAATTTTTAATATTTATTAATTAATTAATTATTTATTTTTTGGAAATTAAGATTGAGATGGCCGACGACCGAAATCTTGTGCTAATTGTCGTGGCACAGCCCGTTTATTTAATTGAGCTCTACGTTGTTTGGAATTAAATAAATTGTGATATTTTAGGGCTTTACCCTAAATTGATTGAAATTGAATTATTGATTGGTAGATAGCCGAGTATGGCTAGTTAGCATTTGTAATGTCTTGTTGAGCTGTAAGTGGAGAGAGTGGTGAGAGCTAATTGAGAATTCTATTGGCTGAGGCTGATCAAGTACGAAATCTAGACAAGCGTGGGACGGTGATAAAGTACATGACTGAGCGAAAACGACGCCTTAAATAATGCACGTAAACTGTCTATGACTTATGGCAGGCTTGGTTCGGTGATTAAGGATATCACCGTGCAAAAACTGCGCCTTAAAGAACGCACGTAGACTGTCGGTGATTTGTGACCTATGATGGTGTTGACACCCGAAAGTTTTGTCGACGTTTTAAAACATTCAATTTGCAAAAGTAAAAAATTGTTTTAAATGAAAAGATAAAAAAAATAATTAGAAATAAGGAAAAAAATAGAGAGAAAGAAAAAAAAGAAGTAAAGGAATCATTAAAAGAAAGAAAAAGGAGAGGAAAAAACAAAAAGAAAAAATGAAACGAAATGAAAAGCAAAAGAAAAATTAGAAATAAAAAGAAAACAAAAAGAAACAAAAAGAGAGAAAACAAAAAGAAAAGAAAGAAAGAAAAAAAAATAAAAAGGGAGGATTCTCGCGCAGAAGGCGGGCTGGCTCGCGCACTCTCTTCATCAAGATCTTTCTCTCCCGCGGAGTTGAAAGGGGGGGTTTTCTCTCTTTCGATCGGGGATTTTTCTTGGGGGTCACCACACCCCAAAAAAAAAAAAACCCTAGATTGAGGATCCTCCATCATGAAGCTTTCTCTCTTTATCTGCACTCGACTCGGATCCCAAGTATTGAAGTTCTTCCCATCGCGGCGGAGATTCGAATCGCGCGCCGCCGTTACCTTAATCCGGTCACCAATCGTCGCATCCTTCATCTCCACCATTGCTTTGGCCTGTTGCCTCCGGTACTGAGATCTGAAGTTGATCTCCACTCGCGATCGGTTTTCGTTTCTTCCGTCGAGAGTTCTGCCGCTCGGAGGTTTGTGCTTCTGGATAGATAGAGTTGAAGAAGATGGAGAATGAGAAGAAATCGCCGTTGATGTTTCTGGCTTCGAAGACGAAGAGCTTGAAGCGGTCGTTGGCCTCGCTATGCTGATCATCTTCCCCGATCGGTGACAGCCACAGCTAAATTTCCTATATCGGTCAGTGCAGTCGCGATTGTGACGGAACAGACGAACGCTCTCGGCTCAGATTCTCTCTCGGAGGAAAAACGGCCGAATGATTTCTCTCTCTGGATCAGGTTCATCTCTATTCCTCTCTTATTTGCTCTGTCTCACGCGAGTTCTGTCGCTCTGTCTTAGATCGTTCTCTCTAGCTCGATCATGATCCGTCTATGGGAAGCCGTTAGGTTCTATATCTGGTGTTGAAGTAGATCGAGATTTCTGTTGTAGAACAGAGTTAGTTGTGACTAGATTTCATGGTCAAAATACAAGAATAATGTTGTTGCGAATGATAGTCGTGTGAGGGCAAAAGCTGAGGGTTTGAATAAACAAGCATGAGTCATTAATTCAAAAGTGGAGATCAAGAACTCTAGAGTGAAAACAACATCTTATTGAAGATCTGCTATTGATTTGAGCTTGCTTGGATGATATTGTGGTTGCGTGATTTTAAGTCACTAACTTGCCCTTGTATTTTGGTTACTAAGCTGAGATGCTTGCCATATGTTTGTGAAAATGCCTAAATGAATATCTACATAGTGTCTTCATCAGTGTATATGCAAGATGTTCATGACTTACTTAAATCATGATGCTCATATTGACTTCATCTTGCTTACTGTTGATATAATCAATCTAAGCAATTTTAGCATTATGGCATGCTTAAAACATGTGTTCATTGGCCTCGTTAACTTTGAGTGATATTCATTTCCACTTCGAACTAGATGGAGTTTTAGAAAGTAATAAATCTCTGTTTTGGTTTTGTTTTATTCAAATTTGGGAAGTTTTTCTAGATCAAGCAGAGATCAATTGATGGATAAAACTGACGTTTGGAGTTGGCGGATATGAGCAGAAATTTGTAGAAATAAAAACATGGTTTGTTACTTTTGTCGACCCTTTTAAGGTTGCAAGGTTTGCTGTGATTCATTTTTAGAACTACTTTTTGAGCATTGTCTAGATGGTTTTATAGACCATTAGTTATGCATTATGTTCTAATTTATTTGTGGCTGATTTGTATGTCCTCATGATGATCATTTTTCGACTATTAATTTGACGTCAATTGGACTCAACTTCTCTTAAGAAGTGGGCTTGTTTTAATCTTTCCTATGATGCTGATCTCGTGTGATTTGCAATGAGTTGACGATTATTGTTGATGAACTTGAAATTGATTGAACTTGATTTGCCTTGATCTGCAATTTCGTATACTTGAGATGTCATTCTCTGTTTTTGCTGAAATGAGGCGATATATGAGTTTTTTTGACTTTGAGCCCTTCTAGACATATAAAATACACGTGTAGAGCTTCGATTTGACATGTCGCATGCCCTGAACGGACGTCATTTGGTCACTGAAAAAAGACCTACAAAGTCTGTCAATTCTGCAGTAGTTTTAAGGTTGATTTACTGTGCTGCGATTTTCTATTTTAACTGTTATGAGCTGTTTGTTGTGGTTTTCTGTGTTCGGAATCTTCATGAATGTTGAAGATGGTTTGATTATCTTTCCATCGACCCATAGAACGCTCTGATCCGATGTCGTTTACTACCTGAAAATAGCTCGGCATTTAGTACCAGTTTTCTGGAAAATTTTGGTGTTCTGACTTGCTCTCTGTTTTGGATGACCTTCCGTGTAAATCACTTGAAATGAGCTAGTAGATGATGTTATTAGGACTCAATATCTTCTAGATATTTGTAATAGACTTCTCAAGCTTTCCATAGACATATTATATGTAGGATTTGGCCATCATTTGCCCTGCCTGATGCTTCTTGCAAAGAGCACTAATCTGCTGATGTGTTCTGCTTGTTATGATCTGATCTGACCACTTATACAAATGGCTTTGCTTGAGCTAGACAAAGACCTAAATTGCAATTTTCACCTATAGGAATTCGTAAAGGACACCTTGAGCTTTCTAACAATGCCTAGTTTGTCCAATTTGCTCATCATTTGCCCTTTTTTTTTTTAGATCAAGTTTTGAAGTCTAAATTTGTCTTGACCTGCAGTGCTGTCTTGTCTCTATGAATCTGACTATCTACCAATTTTGTGTGATCTTATACATAATGATCTTGAGGATAAATTCTCAATGAAAGCTGTCCATAATATCCATATCCATCCCATGCTAAAATTTGAGAATTTTTAAGGTCAAGTAACCTTAGAATTCAAGTTGACATGTAGCAATTTAGATTGTTATGCATTTTGCTCCTAATGACAAGCTACATATCAATGTTAATGGATTTGTGTGGCCTTTTGCATATGGATTTAGGGCTAAATGTCTAAATCAAACCTTTTCTTCACATTTAACCCTACGTCATGTTCAAATTCCATGATTTTCATGCATTGATTAGGTAGCTTAACAAATCAGTTATCATGCATTATTCTCTGATTTGCTTATAATTGATTTGCATGCTTTAGCGATTGTTGCTTTTCGGCCATGAATTTGACTTTACTTGAACTTGATACGCCTCAAGAAATTCCATTCATGAAAGTTGCTCTTCATAAAGTGCTTGATTTCTGTGCTTTTTTCTTAGAGACAATCATACATGGTTTTTACCCCAATTGCTTTGATCTTAGTTGTGATGATTGTTTCTTTCACTTGTATGCACCTAGTCATAAATTTCTTAGAAATAGGTTTAGATTAAGACCTTGAAGATGGAGAAGGCGTGAAGATGGGAGAGGTCGATGTCCATTCCGACCATTTTCATGTAATACCCATTTTCCCAACATATGTCTCGAGTTCCATGCATTGTATAAAACCCAACAAGTTGCGGGTTTTCTTTCTTTCCTTTTTAATTGTTTTCTCTTTTATTTTTTTAGGACTGCCTGATAGGTTTAACTGCTTTTCTTGATTGTTTACTTAATGTTTTGCAATTTCAATTTCATTGGTTGTTTTCCTTTCTTTCTTTTTTTTAGAAATAGAATAGCATAAAAATGATCAACCACGCATGATCACTTAGTCTAGGAATTGATGATCTCGAAAATGTAAAAAGAAACGCATGGACATATTAGGAAAAACACATCATACTGTTTAGGTACCGAAAGGGCGCTAATAGCAATATTAGCGTAACCCAAGTCCCCGAATCTAGATATCTGGTTGCGTAGAAATCGAGGGAACACTCCCAACCCTCAATTGGGTTTCTAGCCGACCCCCAAAGTTGAGGCTAGTGGCGACTCCGGTATATTTTGTAGGTTGTTAAATACATAGATCGTATAAATAAATCCGCTGTCACGCGAGGTACGAGCTTTGGAGAGCTCGCAATCTCTTGAGGAAACTCTTGAGATCAAGTACCCCTAAACCCGACCTTTCCCATCCTTTGGATTCATTTTCGAGGGGGCGGCAAGATCAGGTCGCGACAGACGGACGTGGTTCGGTGATTGGGGAGATCACTGTGCGAAAACGGCGCCTTAAAGAATGCACGTAAACCATTTGACACTTATGTCACCTTGGCGAAAACGATACCCGAGAGCATTGATGGAGCTCTGTGACTAAGTATACTATTAGAGGTTATATAGTGTAGAACTGATGACCTAGGAATGGTCCGATTGACATGTAATCAAATAAGTCGATTAAACTGTGAATTGACTAAGAATGCATGGAGATATATGAAGTATCTGTATATAATCTTAAATTGCAGGTTAAGACTGATGCTAAGGTACGTCTTCTGCCCTATGCGTGTATAGGCAGCCTATAGTATAATGGTTTACTAATTGGGCCTTAGTGGGGGTAGAGCTCGCTGAGACGTAGTCTCATCCCGGTTTGGGGAAAACATTTTAGGACCTCGCTGAGGAGCTGAGGAGGATGAGTCTGAGAAGAAGAACTCAGAGGTGAAACCTGAGGAGAAGTAATTTTGGAAGAAGAAGATAATCCCGAGAGGAATCTTGAGTACGATCCAGATGGACTGAAATGTCATCTTTTTTTGTGAACTCCATTTTGATGTGAATAGAGTAAAGTAAAGAGTTGTGAAAAGTTGTGAAGTACTCTAGTTTATGTCATGTATAAAGGTTTGGTCGATGGATTACAATATGAAAGATATGGCCTACTTTTCTATCCCATTGTTTTATTATCTAGGGATTTATAACTGCTTCCGCATGTGCTTAATAATTGAAAGGGTTGGCGATACATAGTCCTGGGATATCGCATTTTAAAATCGACCAAGTAGAAGGATGTGTGCGTGCCCGAAGATCGGGGTGTGACACTAAAACCGCTTGATGAGCCACAAAATATAAATATCCAACAAGAAGATAAGAAAAAATAAAACAGAAAATGATATAGAGGCTAGGGTTAGAGATGTGTATTAAACACATTTCCTTTATAATCTCCCTTTAGAAATCCCTAAAATAAAGGTAAATGATCTAAAATACCCTTATCTCTTAATTTGAAAGTCAAAATTCAACAATTTCAACATTGACATTAAATCTACAAAAGAACATTAAGTCCTAAATTGAGACTTAAACGTCTCACCACTTACATTTGACATCACATGTTAGATTGATCACGAAAGAGCATGTACTTGTATTATAGGAACATGGCCCTCTCTAACTTATTCCAATGTCATCCTTCTTCAAGGCACTTTCGTCCCCATTAAGTCCTAAATTGAACTTTTCATAATTAAGTTGGCTTTTTATGTTGACTTGAAATTCTTAACTTGCCATAGACAAAATATCGTCTGCATTTGGTTGTGGTTATTATTTGTGTATACGATTTTAACAATGACATTTATCAAGCAATCTAGATACATAAATAATTTCTTGGCAAAAAAATTAGAATCAGATACCTCAATTTCATATATTCATTTAAATATGCATTTTTTTTTTGGTGTGGAATTTAAATATGCATTTCATTTAGAAAAGAAAGTTGCATAAATTTCAAGAAGGGCGTAATGGTATTTACACAGGTTATATTGTATGGAATGTTAACATGTGAGAACCTCACTTTCCGAAATACAATTGCTCTTTTAATATGCTTTGTTTTTGTTTCATCTATCATGGCATTGTTTGGAATTTAACATGAGCAAAGATTATTACTCAACCCATTCATTCAAATACTTGCTAGGTTCTTTGGCTAGCAACTCATAGGACATGAATGATATCGATAGGGAATTTTGGTAGTTGAATTTTGGGTATGAGTTGAGATAGTTTGATAAATGTCTAAAGTGACATTTGTTGGTTTAGTTGAGTTACGAGTCAATATGAACTTTTGATGGATTGTAGAAACTCTAATCCTTTAAACAACTTGCTTGTTCATCGTTATATACACACGTGTGTACATCGAATTACAATCATATCTTGATTCAATCATCACCAATATTCATTGCATTGTGGAGGCCCCAAGAGGATCTGTCGGATTGCAATTCAAACAAGAAATGGAAATCTTCCGCATTGAAATAAATCAACTTATAACTAGTTTGTTATATTGACACTATGATGCCTTCTATAATCAGTCTTTTTTCTAAGATTCATATCCATGGAATGAATGAAATGGAAGAAGGAAAGCAAGTTGTTTGTTCATGCGGTCCATACATTTGGGAATTTGTTAACCTATCATTCCCTTGAATTGCTTTCTTGTAATCCAATGATGTTTGAAGATGGAGATTAAGGAATGCAAAGAATTATTAAGGAATGCAAAGATTAAGGATGAAGAATCAAGGGAATAATCAAGGACAACCCTCCTATAATTTTCCTCATAAATGTCATTTCTTTCTCCAAAGTAATTATAAATTCTAGAGGAAGTCCATTACTTGCAGTGATTAAAATCAAATTAACCTACCAGCAATAGGTAATAGTGGGTTTCGAATTGATTCCTTTCATGGGTAAATTTTGGAGGATGTCCCGAATTTGAACCTGTAAGGAAAAGTTAGAAATGGAGAATGAATTAGTCAAAGAGCGCAAGTTGGCTGCATTATGTAGAAGAATGGGGCAAATATGGTCAGAGGATTTCGTAGCCAATGCGTTTGAAGAAATTCCAGAGGATAAATGGAAAGCATGTAATCTCATACTACTTGGGAAACTCTTTTCCAAGCCAAATGTAAACTTCCAGGCCTTTTTATCCACAATGAAGAAGGCATGGAAGACTGAAAACGTAGTGTGTGAGTTAGTGCAATCGAGCCCGTTCTCATTCACTTTCAAAGAGGAAGCTGACTTCAAAAGAGTCTTGGATGCTAGCCCTTGGTGTTTCTCGAGGAACTTGCTTATTCTATAGAAACTACAACCAAAGGTACCTATCCACCGTCATGTTTTTACTCATTGTGCATTCTGGGTGCAAGTGTTGGGAATTCCGATAATTCGAATTACTAAAAAGACGATGATGTAGGTGGTCGAGAAAATAGGAAAGGTGATGGAACTAAAAATAGACAGTAAAGATGGCAGCTTGTGTAAGGTAGGAAGAGTGTGTGTGATGTTAGACTTATCACGCCCCCTATGGCCAGGAGAATTGGTGAATTTCGATGATGATTAAATATGGGTTGACTTTAAGTATGAGAGGCTTCCTTATTATTGCTATTCATGTGGCCGAATAGGCCATTATACCACAAACTGTGAGGAAATCCCTTACGAGAAACCAAGGCCGGGGGAGGACGTAGATGGAAATTTCGGATATTGGCTAAAAGTGGAACCTAAGAAAAATAGTCCTTTCTAGATAATGTATTATGGGGGAAGAGACACCTTGTGAGGAACAAGAAACAGTTGCCAAAACTCCACCGGCTGGTACCATGTGACATCCCAGATTTTCGACCTGTTTTCTGCTGAATAAATCGGGCATTTCATTGACGCGTCTATAGGGCTGTTCTCAGAGCTGATCACTCTCGAGATAACTAGACTATATGGGAAAGCCATTAAGGATTTTAAGGCAAATAGACTTGAGAATTCGACCAGGAATCGGCTTCTCGACCATGTTCATCTGTCGAGACCATTACGGCACAGATACAAATCGATTTGAGATCGATCTGAGTTGGTTCGATTGAGATGTTGGCTAATCGTGGGTGACTCCACTAAATTGGAAAATTCTCGTCAACTGGCTCTAGACTGATTTTCTTATTGTTTTGGTACCCTGTGTCCGTATTTGAATCCTCGAGATTTTCACGACAATCAAGAGTCGCCAATGAGTCGAGTGGGTTCATAGTGGTTCGAAGAAAATCGACCACGGGTCATTTGCACTTAAAAATATCTGAAAGTTACCCAATAGTCTAGGTCACGCTAAAAACGCGTCGAATGAAAATTAACCGCCAATTCGAGTCCGATTTCAGAAATTGAAGTTTTGGCCATGTCACAATAAATTTTAGGAGCATCGACTCGGTCTCGAAAGATTTTTCGGAGATTCGGGAAATTTTACGGAAATTGGGTTCGGAGGTTGCGGAAATTTGGCGAAGTTCGATTCGCTAAATTAATGGGAAATTGGACTTTCGGACTAAGCCGTTGTGTGTCGGGGATTTATAGAAAATCATTTGGGATTTTCTACGTCGAAATTGGACCTCAATTTGAGAAATTTCATGAAGATTTGAAGCTCAAGTTGTGAAATTCGTATGATAGGATGATGGCAGCAATTTTAGACTTTAAATTGGTTTATTTGTGAGTTAATAAGCTTGAAAGTGATGGGGGGACAAAGAGGATAACATTGTGGGCTTGTGGGGCCAAGGTATTAATGTATTGGCTAAGGATTGAAGATTTTTATTTCATCTTAGCTGGCTTCCTTCCATCGCACGCCTGTCCACCGCCTCCCTCCATTTGTGCGACGGCTCCACGCTTCGCCTCACTTTTCTTTGCATCTCGTTAAAGCAAACAGCTCCGGTTCCATGATCATTTCCTCTCCATCTCTTCTACCATCTACCGAAGCCTCCATATCCTCTGCATCTCCACGTTTCTCTACCCAAACTTCGGTTGGTTGACCGAAGCTACCTGCCGCGTCTTCGTGCAGCCACACGCCCACGGAAGAAGAAGCCCCATGTGTTCAGTCAAGGCCGCAAGACCCAACTTGCCGTTTGTTGATTGAAGCTCCTCACTGCTTCGTGCGTCCAGCGAAGCCACAATCCACTGAAGCCAGCCGATTTCCTATTTTGTTGACCTTGTGGCCGCGTGTCTTCAGCTCCATTGAACTCAATTGCAGCGACGTCCAAGCCTCCGCACGTTCGCACCACTTGTCCCTGCACCGCGATTCTTTGGTCAAGAACCGCAGGTTGCTCCCATTTGGTTGACCACCGAACGAAGTCGAAGCAGCTCCGATCTTCACGGCGTCTTCTTCAGCTCGTGCGAAGCGGCCCGACCCAGCAGCTTCACGTGCGACACCTCCTGCCGTTACCTCGGGCAGCACCGTTCGAAGACCACCCGCCAGCTGCTTCCTCGTCCGTTGATCTTCGTGAAGCGGGTTCAACATCTTCGAGAATTTCAGCGCTCGCATGCCCCGATCCCAGCTGCCAGCAATTGCGCGAAGCTGCACGCGTGCAACCGAGCGGCCCATCAGCCCAGCGTCTTCAGGTTTCGGCCCAGCTCCTTTTGTCTCACGGGCCCAAAGAATTGAGTCCAACAGCCCAGTCTTTTTCAAGGCCCAGTTTCCAGCAATCAATTGAAGCCCAGCCCACAATTTGAAGCTCAAGTAAATTCAGTCCAGAAATTTCAGCAAGCCCAATTCAACTTGGGTCTAGCCCAAAAGCAGGAACAAATCTCAGTTGGGCTGAGATTTGTTGGGCCAAGTCCAAGGCCCGGTCCAAGTCCGCCGGTGTTGTCGAAAGTTCGATTTCGGCCGCCGTCGCGTCGCCGTCGCGGTGATTCGGTCTCCGCTTTTACCAAGTGAGTTTTACTCACTAAAGCTATCTTAGTTTGCTAATTATACTTAAGGTTGGTTAGATTTAATTAAATGCAATTAGGTGGTTAGATTAGTTTAGATCAATTAAATTAGAGACTTAATGATGCATGTTAGGTGGTTAGAAATAGACATTAGCAAGTAGACATGCCATGTTATTTATGGAATGAGTCTCGGTAATTTTTAGGCTCGTCTCGGCATCCAATTCGGCATTATGAGCCTAAATTGGATTTTTATAATTATTTATTTATTTTTCGAAATTAATTATTTAATTAATTATTTCTCCGAAAATTCAACCGGGATGGCCGATGACCGGAATTTTATGCTGATTGTCGTGGTGCAGTCCGTTTATTTAATTGAGCTTTATTTTGTGCGAAAATGATTTATTTGGAAATTATTTTAAGTAATCTTGGAAAATTAATTGGAAATTAACCGGGCATCGCTTAATGATACCAAAAATGTTCTAGTGGAATACAGAATATGTTGAGATTTATAAAAAGGAGATTATTATATTTTGGCTAGGGCCGATCGTGTACCCACACACGACATTTTATCGGAAATGATAAAATTTGTTATTTGATTGTTTGCTTGGAATAACATGTACACCGGCTCGATGACTCCATGGAGCATCTGGAGATAGTACGGTATGATAAATTGTGTGTATACCGGCTCGATGACTCCACGGAGCATCTTGAGACAGGACGGTATGATCTACCGGCTCGATGACTCTACGGAGCATCTGGAGACAGTACGGTATGATAAATTGTGTGTATACCGGCTCGATGACTCCACGGAGCATCTTGAGACAGGACGGTATGATCTACCGGCTCGATGACTCTACGGAGCATCTGGAGACAGTACGGTATGATAAATTGTGTGTATACCGGCTCGATGACTCCACGGAGCATCTTGAGACAGGACGGTATGATCTATCGGCTCGATGACTCTACGGAGCATCTGGAGACAGTACGGTATGATAAATTGTGTGTATACCAGCTCGGTGACTTTATATGTCATCTTGAGACAGGACAGTATGATCTACCGGCTTGATGACTCTACGGAGCATCTGGAGACAGTACGGTATGATTTGACAGCTCGATGACCCTATATGTCGTCTGGAGATAAGATAACATACTATCTATATATCACCTAGGGTGAGTAGTCTTGGATGTTGATCAGACTTATAGAAAGTATGGAAGGGGTCGATCAAGAGATAAATTGGATGACATGTAATCGACTAAGTCGATTGATCGATGATTCGATCCGATTGGGTGATGTGATGTGATGTGATGATGTATATTTGATATATATACTAACTTGCAGGAAGGAGCTGAGGCCAAGGTAAGTCCTCTGACTCGTGATGTGCTTAGGCAGCCTAAGGTGTATTGGTTTACTAATCGAGTCTTAGGGGGTAGAACTTGCTGAGACGTGGTCTCATTGGTTATTGAATAACCATTTCAGGACCCTGAGGAGAAGCTAAGGAAGAGGAACCTGAAGGGGAGAAAGACTTTTGAAGAAGATGATGATCCAGAGAGGGATCTTGAATATAACCCAGATGTGGATTGAGATCCCATCCCTTTTGTAAACCCTGTCTTGATGTAGATAGGTGTGAGACAAGTATGCTGTGAATAGTATTGTAAATATACTATGAGTTGTGCTGTTTAGAAAGTGTGGTTGTGAATTTCAATATGAAAAATATGGCATGCTTTTCTATCCCATTGTTTTATTGTCTGGGGATTTATAATCACTTCCGCATGTGCTTAATGAATGAAAGGGTCGGCGATACTTAGTCCTGGGATATTGCACTTTAAAATCGACCAAGTAGAAGGATGAGCGCGTCTCCGAGGATCGGGGCGTGACATACCATGGAGGTCTTGACCAATAATGAGAACTATGAAATGCAATTGGGATATCCTATGGAAGCTCAACCCTCATAATTACTCAAGTTAAAAGGGAAAGGTATAGCCGGTGAGTCTACGGTAGTGAAAGACAAAAGAAACAAAGGCTCTCTACTTCTTCTCTCAGATTCATCATGGGCAGAAACAATGATTGACAGCACACCTATAATACATTAAAAGAGTAAGAAGGGCCATATTCCCTCGACAAGCAAGAAAATGAAGAGGGCCAAGAGTTACAATTTACAGGGGATGTATGCAAATGCTATTGATGAGACTCTACTTCTCAAAACACCTATCCAAGTGGATGAGGGAGCACATGAATGGGCTTTGGTGGTTAGCCCTAATAAGTGACCGGGGAATAAATGAAAGTTTTGAGCTGATACTGTCAGGAATTAGGGTCTGCCTTGAAGTTCCAGCATCTCTGAGCCCTTGTGGCTCTTGATAGACTTGACTTGCTGTTCCTTATGGAGACGAAGAATAGGAAAATGGTGGTGGACAAAATTAGACAGCAAATTAAGTTTAATGAGTCATTTATCATTAATCCAATTGGCATAGCAAGAGGACTAATAGCAATGTGGAATGAGGAATTAAAGGTGGAGGTACAGGAGTACTTAAAGGAGCTGATTGATATTATTTGTAGGGACCCTGATGAGAGTATCCTTTCTACACGCATCTACTAATTTCCAAAAGAGGACGTGTTTATGGCAGAAACTTTGAGTAATCCACCATATCAATTCCCTACCATGGATTTGCATGGGGGATTTCAACGAGGTTATTAATTACTGGGAAAAGGATGGAAGACGAGAGATGGATCATTATCGAATGGTGGCTTTACGGGAGATGCTGAAAATGTGCATTAATGGATATTGAAAGCAAGGGTTGTGCCTATACATGGTTGAACAACAGAGTTTGGGAAAATCTGGTAAGAGAACGCCTAGATAGGGTGTTATGCAACATAGAATGGAGAGTGGAGTTTCCAAATGCAGAGGCTGTTGCTTTGCCAACGATAGGCTCTGACCATAGTCCTCTTATCCTCAATCTATATCCGAATATCATAAGAAGGAAAAAAAGTTTCGATTTGAGGCATATTGGTTCGAAGACCCAAAATACAGGGATATTATTAAAGGAGCATGGAATGATCACCATAACACACTTGGAGACTTAGTACAAAAATACAACAGGTGGCTGGTGCATTGGGAATGTGGAGCAAAGTGAAATTCTCTAATGCACATAAGCAAATTGAGCTTTTAAAGAGAAGACTAACTGTGTTGACTAATAGCCTTGAATGAGCTAAGTATTGGGAGGAAATCCAACAAATTAAAGAGCGGATTGAACAGTTATAGAGGCAGGAAGAAATGTACTGGAGTATGAGATCCTGCATAAACTAGCTAAGGTGGAGGGATAGAAATTCTAAATATTTTCATGCTACTATAGTCCAACGGAGGGTACGGAATAGAATCACAATGCTGAAAATGGATGATGATCATTGGTGTCGGGAACCTGAAGCACTAAAGCAACACATTGGCCAATTTTACCAATCCCTCTACACTACTGAAGGTCCTAGAAATTTTCAACTAGTCCTAGATCAATGCCCACAACTTGTCAATGCGGAAATGAATGAGTCCTTGATGAGGAGGGTAACGATGGATGAAGTGAAAGAGGCGGTTTTTCAAATGGGAGCCACTAAGGCACTTGGACCAGATGGGCTTGGTGGGCAATTTTATCATCATTATTGGACTGACATTCAGCAAGATGTATTCCAAATGGTCGATAGCTTCTTCACTATAGGTACCTTTGATTGTAAACTCTTGTTCTCATTCCAAAAGTAGCAAATCCAGAAAATATCACTCAATACAGGCCCATCATTTTATGTAATTTCAGTTATAATATTATTTATAAAGTAATGGCTAACTGTCTTAAGCCATGGCTTTTGGAGATTATTGCAATAGAATACAGTGTTTTTGTGAGTGGAAGACAAATATAGGACAACATCTTGATAGTTCAGGAGATGCTACATTAACTTCGCATTTGAAAGAGGAAAAAGAAAGTTCAGTCGGTTCTTAAATTAGACATGCCAAAGGCCTATAATCCAGTTGAATGGGATTTCTTATGTGAGTGTATGAAGAAATTGGGATTCCGCAAGGAATGGGTTTAGTGTGTGAATCAATGCATTTCCACGATATCCTTTAGTGTGAAAATTAATGGGGAGTTGATGCGACAGTTCCATCCATCCCAAGGCATAAGACAAGGAGACCCACTTTCGCCTTATTTATTATCATGGCAAATGTGCTATCTATACTAATGAGCAGGGTAATATCAAATGGAAGCTTGAGGGGAATAAAAATAAATAGGTGGTGTGCAACTATTTCTCATCTATTATTTGCCGATGACGCCATCTTCTTCTTAGATAGAATGGTTATGGAATGTCAAAAAACCTGGCAAATATCCTAAACCAATATTGTTATGTATTAGGGCAGGCCATCAACTTAAACAATTCAGGTATTTTCTTCAACCAAAATTGTCCACAAACTTTAAAAAGGAACTTGGCAAATCAATTAAGAGTCCCTATCATAGACAAGACAGGCAAATATTTGGTAATTTCGTCGGACTGGGGGCAATCAAAAAAGTATATGTTTGCATGGATCCTAGCACGGGTTAACTCGAAGCTAGAGGGCTGGAAAGAGAAATTGTTGACTAAAGCAGGGAAAGAGGTACTCATTAAAACAGTTGTACAAGCTCTACCACAATATGCAATGTCTATTTTCAAGATATCGACATCTATTTGCAAAGCAATAAAAAAAAAAGGAATTGCGTGCTTTTGGTGGAAACAAAATATTGATTGAAAAGGAATTCATTGGAAGAACTCGGAATCTTTGAGAATAAGGAAGGATATAGGAGGATTGGGGTTTCGAGACTTAGTTGCTTTCAATAAAACTATGGTTGGGAGACAAGCATGGCGACTTGTTCAGGCTCCAAATTCCCTATGGACAAAAATTGTTAAAGGTATTTATTACCCACAAGCAGAGTTTTGGCATGTTGGTAAGGGTACTTGCCCCTCATGGGGATGGCAAAGTTTGTTGACAAGAAGGGAAGTGATTGAATCGGAGATGAGATAGCTAGTGGGTGATGGTAAGCAGATCAGAATTAGGGAAGATGTTTGGCTACCCAAAGGCCATATTGGAGGAGCTGCAATTCTAAATGAGCCAAAGATTGTGGAGGAATTGATTGTACCCGAAGAAAAAGAATGGAATGTAGTAAAGCTAAAGGAAATGTTCGATGAGAATATAATCCATGAGATCCTTTTAATACCTCTTAGCTCCAATCCATCAATGGATAGGCTAGTGTGGACGGGCAATAATACGAGCTCCTTTCGGTCAAAAGTGGCTACAATGAAATATGCTCCCAGAACAAAAAACTTAAGGCTAACCAAGCGACATCGTCATATCAGCCACCCCAATCTCTATGGACCACAATTTGGCAAACCCAACACTACCCAAAGGTTCGGTTTTTCCTATGGAGCATATGCAATAATGCCTTGCTGACAAGAGAAAATCTCTACAGGAGGAAAATAGTACCTGATCCACTCTGCCCAATTTGCCACGATGCCCTAGAAACTCTTGAGCATCTCCTCCTCTTATGTTCCTGGACGAAAAGTATATGGTTAGATCCTCGCATTAAATTGAATATAGCAGTCAAGAAAGTTACAAGGATTGATAAATTGATCTCAGAGAACTTGCTTCACCAGAATGAACGGAAATTAAATGCACTCCTTGCAAGTATTTTATGGTCGATTTGGAAAGCAAGAAATGCATGGATTTTTAGATCTAGCAGACTAAAACCACATAAAATTGTGCAAGAAGCTAGTTATGATCTTGAACTCTATAGAAAACGGAGCTTCAACACTACAACATAGAACCGAAAGGAAAGGAAAGGTTTGCTAAATGAGAAGTGGTACTAATGACAACAGGCTCGCTGAAATTAACTATGGATGGGTTGTGGTGTTGCGCCTCAAAACAGGGAGCGGTTGCTGGGATTTGCAGAGACCATCACGGGAGTCTTGTGGGTGGTATTGCCAAGAAAGTCCTTGCTTCGTCTGTCCTTGTCGTGGAAACCCTAGCTCTAAAGGAAGGGATGCACTTCGTGGAGAAGACACGCACAGAAGTTCTTCAGTTCAATGTACTGGGTCAAACAAGTATAACAGTTCCTGTTTAGCTCGTGACTGACAATTCGACAGTAGGAAATGCTATCCTGGGCCGGGCTGAAGTTCCATGGGTTGTCAAGTCGGTGGTGGCAGATTGTCAACAAAAGCTAGGCTCTTTACTTGGAGTGTCCGTTGCCGTTTGTCCATGAGAAACAAATCAGGCTGCGGATTGGATGGCGAAGGCTTGTTGAGACGATTCCCTTGCAACGAACTAGATGTCTAATCCTTCTCACCGTCTTACATGTCTTTTATGTTTGGACTTGGGTAAATGTCCTCGTTTTGTTCCTATGAAGTAATGAAAGAAATCTTATTCGACCAAAAGAAGAAAAAAAGATCAATTTTACACCTAATAGTTAATTACCGCAGCAAATATAATATTTAAGTAGAGACTACACCTTGTCCATAATGAACGCTTCTGTTGAAAAAAAGAAACTAACAAATAATAAGCCCAATTTGGTTGTTCTTTACTGTGGATGCTCGCTTTTCTTTAGTAAAACAATGATCAAGCTAGCTATGATGAACGACATGGGACTGATGTGAAACCCCCCCCCCCCCAAAAAAAAAAAAAAAAAAAAAAAAAAAAAAAAAAAAAAAGTTCAAGTAGCTCTACCAGTTGACGTCAATTATCGGTAACATAATCGGTTCTTGGGGGTTGGTTATCAATGGAGAGAGAACAGAGATCAGGAGGGATCGATTGAGACAGATAGAGTCAAGGAAGATACACACTTGACTGAGAAGAAGAGATATATACGCAGCCAGAGGAATTTCTTGTTTTGGTGAGCTCAAGCTTCCGGCCGGTCAATCTCTAATATTCACTCTCGGTTTTTGGGGGCTACTGAGAAAAGAAGAAGAAGAAGAAGATTCGTTCTAGGATATGAACAGTCGCAAACCAATCACACAAAGCCAGAGTTATATTCTGATTATCAACCATTTCTGACATCACTGTACCCACCGTCGCCAATCGAAGCTCTACTTTCCTGGCCAGGTAATTTTCTCTCCTTCATACCCTGTTTTGCCCTGTTTTTATTAATAATCCGAATTCCAAGCTTAATCGGTAGACTTGTGAGTTAAACAAAGCAAACCGAGATTTTTTTTTCATGATAAATCATGTCAAGTAAGATATTAATATGCCATGTTTAGGCTGAAAGTTGCACTAAATCCCAATCAGGAGCCTACATTCTAAACTATACGTCACACGTTCGACTATTTGCTGGAAAGAAGTGATAAAGCCAGGTTCATCTAATCGATGTTTAGAGTTAGGTTCATTTATTGTTGAGCCATGTCTGACGCCGAGATTTCCTTCATTTTATGTTCAGATTTCCAGCGCCGTTTTGTCCATGAGGCAGAAGCATTAATATTTTTCCCTTCTTTTATTTCCTAGCGAGGTCTTCAGATGAGGATTCATTATGTCAGCTCCTTATTCCCCTCTTTTTGTTATGTATGTGTGTAGTTTACATTTGTGCTTGCCGTTGATTGAGAAATGTCGTGTGATGACAGGTGGTGGTCGGCAATGATTCTTGATGGCCGGAATCAATGATTGGAATAATTGCCCGGTGGTCTAGAGAAATGTTGATGGCTGGAAGTTATGGCTGGCAGCAGCGGAGAGGGAAGAAAACCAGCAAATTGCGACTCTAAAGGATTGTGATATTTTGATTTCCGATTGCAAGTTGTGATTAAAGACCATCTCATCAAGCCATTTAGACTTCTAATATAGACTCTAGAAGTAGCAAATACTAGCATAAATGCACATCTTGTTTGCCTTTTCTCACATGATATGCTTAATCCAATTTCGTATCATTTATCGACAGTACAAATGTATTCAATGGGCAGAGCATTCCTTGTGAATTTATAAAGACATACTGTCAAGAAAACCAGCAAATTGTGACTCTCAAGGACTCGGACACATTGTGACCGGTGAACATTAGGACCATCAACGCTACGATGTAGCGAACTTTTGTGTTGGTTGGTTTGAGTTTGTTGATGAAACTTGTCTTGAGTGAAGGGGATGTCTGTGTGACATCCCAGATTTTCGATCACGTTTTCTATTGAATAAATCGGGCATTTCATTGATGCGTCTATAGGGCTGTTCTCAGACCCGATCGCTCTCGAGATAACTAGACTATCTAGAGAATTTTAAGGCAAATAGACTTGAGAATTCGATCCGTGAATCGACTTCTCGACCATGCTTATCTGTCGAGACCATTACGGCACAAATATAAATCGATTTGAGATTAGATACAGGTTGCTTCGATTGAGATGTGTGGCTAATCGTGGGTGACACCACTAAATTGGAAAATTCTCGTCGACCAACACTAGACTGATTTTCTTATCATTTTGGTACCCTGTGTCCGTACTTGAATTCTCGAGATTTTCACGACAATCGAAAGTCGTCAATGAGTCGAGTGGGTTCATAGTGGCTCAAAAAAATTGACCATAGGTCATTTGCACTAAAAAGTTCTGAAAGTTACCCGGTAGTCTAGGACACGCTAAAAACGCGTCGAATGGAAGTTAACCGTGTATTCGAACCCGATTTCAGAAATTGAAAGTTCTGTGGTGTCACGAGCTATTTTAGGAACGTTGACTCAGTTTCAGAAGATTTTTCGGAGATTCTGGGATTTTTTCGGAAAATCGATTCGGACATCGCGGAAATTAACGGAAATTCATACAAGCCAAATTAAAGAAAATTGGGACTTCCAAATTGAACCTTTGAGTGTCAGGGACTTGCAGAAAATGGAATGAGAATTTACTTCATCGAAATTGGACTTCAATTTGGAGAATTTGTGAATAGATTGAGGCCAAGAAAGTGAAATTCGGAGCTAGGCATGGGGGGTGCAACATTGGTCATCAAATTGGAATTGTTGTGGATTAACTTACAAGATTCAATTATAGGAGACAAGGAGATAATTATGTGGACTTGTGGGCCAAGCTATGATGATTTGATTTTAGATAAATATCTTGATCTTTCTTCCCCCTCACCCACGGCTTCTCGAGCAAGCCTCACGCGTCCCTCTCCCTTATCCGTTCGTTCTCTCTCCAAGTCGGTCTCTCTCTCTTTTCTTTCCTTCGAAGACCGTCTGCAGCTTTTCGTTTTCATTTTCCTTTCTCTCTGGACGCCACAGCTCCTCTCTCTTTCTCTCTTGCTGCCCTTCTTCTCCACCGTTCGAACTCCAGCGCTCATCTCACGCCAGCTGCTCCACCATTTTTTGGCTTTCCCTCGGTCAACTCCAGCAGAATTCTCCAAGTGAAGCAAATTTGTTGACCTCCGGAGCTCCACCGAAGTTCCTCTCCTTTGCCACTCGTCCAACATCAAACGCCCATCAGTCAACGTTGCAAATTTCCCAGGCGGTTTGTTGACCCAGCAATCCACCCAGCGAAGCTCCTCCATGCATGTGTCTTCAACCAAGCAAAGCCCGAAACAGCTCCATCTCTCTGTCGTGTGCGAGTCTTCTCTCGCCGCCATCCCCACGAATCCAGTCAACCGAATCCATCTTCACGCAAGTCCACTTCCATCGTCGGCTGCGCAAAGAAGGCCAAAGCCCAACACCACCGAAGTCACGTCCCCTGCCATTCGTCCATAGCCACGCTGGTCAGCTTCTCTCTCCCTCGTGCAGACGCCAGCTCAGCCATTTTAACTTCACGAGCAGCAGTTCGGCCAGCGAAGTCTCCCCGCGTGAAGACGCCCACCTGTTTCCTCACTTGCGGTCAATCCTCAGCCTTTGGGCCCAGCATAGCCCTCGGATCCAGCAAATTTTTGTGGCCCAGCAGGGGCCTTTGCTGCTTAATCGTTTGGCCCAAGTCTTCAGCAAGCAGCCCACACCATCAGCTCACAGTTGAAGCCCATCCTTGGTCCAGCCCAACATTGGCCCAAGAAATCAGCAGTCCAAGCCCGCGATTTTGAGGCCCAAGCCCGTGCAGTCAAGTCCAATTCAGCAACAAGTCTCAGCTTGAGCTGAGATTTGTTGGGCCAAGTTTAAGGCCCGGTTCAAGCTCGCCGGTGTCATCGAAAGTCCGATTTCGGCCGCCGTTGCATCGCCGTCGTCGTGATTCGGTCTCCGCTTTTACCAAGTGAGTTTTACTCACTAATTCTTTATTAGTTTGCTAATTATGCTTAGGGTTGGTTAGATTTAATTAATTGCAATTAGGTGGTTAGATTACATTAAAACAATTAAATTAGTGATTTGAGGATGCATGTTAGGTGGTTAGCTATAGCCATTAGGGAGTAGAAATGCTCTATTATTTATTGAATGTATCTCGGGATTTTTCCCGACCCGTTTCGGGCTCCAATTAGGCAATATGGGCATAAATTGGATTTTTATTATTTGTTTATTTATTTTTCGAAATTAATTATTTAGTTAATTATTTTTCCGGAAATTCAACCGGGATGGCCAATGACCGGAATTTTATGCTGATTGTCGTGGCGCATTCTGTTTATTTAATTAAGCTTTATCTTGTGCGGAAATGATTTATTTGGGGATTTAGGATTTATTCCCTAGTTGAAATAATCTTGGAAAATTAATTGGAAATTAACCGAACATCAGTTAACAATGCCAAAAAGATTTAAGTAGACTATAGAAAATGTGGAAGTTATGAAAAGGAAAATATTATAGTTTGGCTAGGGCCGATCGTGTACCCACACACGTCATTTTATCGGAAATGATAAAATTGGTTATTTGATTGTTTGCTTGGAATGACATGTATACCGGCTCGATGACTCTACGGAGTATCTGGAGACAGTACGGTATGATAAATTGTGTGTATACCGGCTCGATGACTCCACGGAGCATCTTGAGACAAGACGGTATGATCTACCGACTCGATGACTCTACGGAGCATCTGGAGACAGTACGGTATGATAATTGTGTGTATACCGGCTCGGTGACTTTATATGTCATCTTGAGACAGGACGGTATGATCTACCGGCTCGATGACTCTAAGGAGCATCTGGAGACAGTACAGTATGATATGATAGCTCGATGACTCTATATGTCGTCTGGAGATAAGATAACATACTATCTATATATCACCTAGGGTGAGTCATCTTGGATGTTGATCAGACTTATAGAAAGTATGGAAAGAGTCGATCAAGAGGTAATTTGGATGACATGTAATCGACTAGGTCGATTGATCAATGATTCGATCAAATTGGGGGACGTGATGTGATGATGTATATTTGATGTATTTACTAACTTGCAGGAAGGAGCTGAGGCTAAGGTAAGTCCTTTGACTTGTGATGTGCTTAGGCAACCTAAGGTGTATTGGCTTACTAATCGGGTATTAGGGGGTAGAATTCGCTGAGACGTGGTCTCACTGGTTATTGAATAACCATTTCAGGACCCTGAGGAGAAGCTGAGGAGGAGGAACCTGAAGGGGAGAAAGACTTTTGAAGAAGCAGATGATCTAGAAAGGGATCTTGACTATAACCCGGATGTGGATTGAGATCCCATCCCTTTTGTAAACCCTGTCTTAGTATAGATAGGTGTGAGACAAGTAAGCTATGAATAGTATTGTAAATGTACTATGAGTTGTGTTGTTAATGAAAGTGTGGTTGTAAATTTCAATATGAAAAATAAAGCCTGCTTTCCTATCCCATTGTTTTATTGTCTGGGGATTTATAATTGCTTCCGTATGTGCTTAACAAAAGGAAAGGGTCGGCGATACATAGTCCTGGGATATCGCATTCATAAATCGACCAAGTAGAAGGATGAGCGCGCGTCCAAAGATCGGGGCGTGATAGTCTGCATGTTTGAGCTCACTGATAGGGATGATGTTTAGCTTGAACTAGGATGAAACATTGGAAGTCACTTTAGGCCATATACTAGTTGAAAGCAATTTGTGCCACCATTATGTTGTGATGAAACCGGATAAAAGTGCATTTATATTTGTAATCGTGCTCTTTTCTGAGCTAGTTATGATCGTAGCATTTCTAGGCCTAGCCACTCCCATACAATGGATGTTTGTGAAAGAGTCCTGCACGCATTTTCTATTTTAGGCATCTCTTGAGCTTGTCACGCTTTTATCATTGCCTTTTTTTTTTTTTTTGGAAAGGATCTCTAGTTCAGCACTCGCCTTGGTTCCGGGTTACTAAACTTGGTTTTGTATTACAAAAGTATGTCAAAAGTGACGTGTTCCAGTCTAGAAGGGATGGGGAAATTTATGCAGCATACCATCACTCATGGTCACCTGATAGTTTTCAAATATGGGAGAGACTCACTCTATACTCATGTAAATATATTTGATGAAAGTGCTTATATAGATACATTATCCCTCAAGCAGTGATGAAATTTAAAATCCAGAGAGTAAATTCCATCTTCATCTTGCCCTAAAGTCCATTGTTTTCCCAAATTGATTTGGTTATTCATTGGGATTGCATGAGATGTGATTTTCCTTTAAGTGTTAATGGCTAAATGTGTAAATTTATGTTCTTAAAATTTCATTTTTTTAATTCATGGATTCATAAGATTACCAATTCTAAAATAAAAGATTGTATTTTTCTCTTATACTAATTAGATGTAAAGAAAATCACTATTATTCATAGACTAAGAGGATGTGGTGGAGAGGATCAGTGTTAGCAACTCTTGAAGTGTTATCATGAGAGTTCAAAAATAGTGTGCAATATCATAGAGTCTATGAGCACTGTGCTGTGATATTTTGACTACAAATTGCAAGTTGGGGTTGAACGCTTCTTTTACCCAGTGAAGACTGTTGAATGAAACTCCTGAAACCAGTAGATATAGGCATGTATTTACATTTTGTTTGCCTTTTCTCTTTATTTTTTGTTTGTATTCATTCTTTTCCTCATCATATGTTGGTTAGCAAAAATCAACATGGGCAAGAGTGTTCCTTTTGAATTCATAAAGAGATACAATCAGAAAAACCAGCAAATTGTGACTTAGGTATCTAGACAATTCATGGCCGGTATCCAGCAAACATCTCTGGCGGTTGGCCCACGTTTATGAGAGAAGCTTGTCTGAACGAAGGTGTTGCCGCGTGTTTGAGCTCATTGATAGGGACAATTTTATGAACAAAGTCTCCATCTAGATACTGCTAGTAAGAACCTCACTTAGGTTGATTCATATGAGCATCAGAAGCGTCATTTGAGGCCATATATTACTAAAGCAATTCATGTCTCCTTTAATCAATGCAGATGAATCAATTGAAGGTGCACTTACTTTTGGATTTGCTTCTCCTTTCTAACCTAGTTACAGTCTTATCAGAATTCTTCTTTTCTTTAGTGCAGGTTAGGAAAAATAGTCTAAATGTCCAAGAGCCCTCTTGAGCAGCTTTTTAATGGTTCCACGTGCCCGAGGCCTCTCACTGCCCTTGATAAGCTAGAGAATTCAAATCAGAGGTATCCCTTATTCCAAACGGTGACTAACTTGGTACTTTCTCTGGCTGCCTAGGCTAGGGAAGAAGAGGCGACACAAAATGTCCAGCTTAAGTACTACAACAGGCCTAGGCTTGGGATTACTGAGCTCGCTACAACAGCACAGCAACACGAGTTGGATATTGCTCCCCTGCAACAACTGGCTCACGAGAGCTATTGCAAGCAGGTTCAAACTTATGATTGGAAATGAAGAAAATGTGGCTCGACTCTAGGCCTTAAAATTTAGTCCAACAACCTCAGTGGTATCAAAAGAAGAAAATAAGATTTCCCTTTTGTCAGGGAAGAGAATATTACTTGCTTGATTTGTATATGTATCCATCTAGGACCCCTAGTGCAGCTTTTCATGTTTGTTCGATGCATATTGCAGTGTAAGATCAGTGACTCGGATATTCACCAGAGTCATGCGTGGCTCTATATTGATTGCATGTGCTTATTTAGTCTAAGAGCACAAGATCGTGGTATTTTGTTTTCAGATTGCAAGTTGTGATTAAAGACTTTCTCATGAAGCCATTTAGACTGCTAATATAGACTGGGAACTTGCAAATACTAGCATAAATGTACATCTCGTTTGCCTTCTCTTTAGTTTGTGCTTGCATTCCTATGTCTTATCACATATCAGCAGGTCAAATGTCTTCATGGACAGAGCGTTCCTTGTGAATTCATAAAAACATACAGTCAAGAAAACCAGCAAGATTCTGAAGACCTCATGGACCTTGAAGATTCAGAGGGTTCTCGTCAGAAACTAAGGGCTAAATTTGCATTTACCTTCTTATCAGCCTTCCAAGATGTTGAATTCCTTTTCAATCTGTGAGTTTCGTAGTACTTAAATAGCACGCTCACTGATGCGACTTTTCAATTAAGTATGCTTGGAACCAAAAAGGACTCAGCTTCGAACATCATAGAGTAATAGAAATTCTGAATTGCTCCCCAAGATAATTTGGAGGTGTGACTTATCCTTTTATACGTTATGTACGTGCAGATGACATGATTCTCCTAGTCACTTTTCAAATTCTTAAGACTTCGATAGATGAGCTTTTGGTGCGTTAATTGATGGCATTGACATGGGTGGCTTGATATGAAGAGCGTGTAAAATTCGGTTTCCACGTTTACACATTGATTCGCAAATCATTCATTTTGTAGTAACAAGAAAAAATTCACGTGTGCCCATGAGAATCCCCTTCTCCTTACCGCATGTGAGTCCAAACAGCCTAGATGTAAAGTGAGCCCTTCTGGGCCGGTTTTCGTTATTGTACTCACAGAGGCCTCTCACTACCCTTGAAAAAGCTAGAGAATTTGAATTGGGGTGTCCATTTTTCAAATTGGTGATTTGGCAATATCTTTTTATGAAAGGAAAAAAAGATGTAATGGCCTTATCTCCATTCGTCGCCGGTATATCTCAAATATGAAATGACAAGACATCTTACTTTTCTTTAAGTGTCTGTGGCTAACCGACCATCCTAATGACCGAGTAATGGAACTTGATAAAATGGCAAGAACGGCAACCGTAATATAACCTTTATGTCTACAGATATCGATTTAAATTATTGATGAGTGCATCTACGTCAAAAAAATCTACTTATCTAGTGGGGTCGTCAATTTGTCCTTTGACTACCTTTTTAAAGTGGAAATCATGATGGCGCTTCTTGAAAACGTTCGGCCTGGAACGCAAAAGACTAAAATGTCATTTGAAGTATCCACCGTTTAAATTGTCCTCCACACATATGCATGCACTGAAACACTAATAGAACTGCCTGTTCAAAAAAAAAAAAAAAAAACACTAATAGAACTGACTTTTTTTTTGGTAAAAAAATATAACTGACTTTTATTACCAAAAAAAAAAAATCCGCCTTTTCCATTTTCTCTCTCTTTTTCTTGTCTACTCGCCTTGATCTTTTCTTATTTAATGTAAACACTTCGATATTTGATAAGAGATTCTGATTTGAAGCTTCTCACCTACTCTTCCCATTTAGAAAATCTGTCCGTGTGAAATTTTTTTTTTTTTATCTAAAAAGCATCTTCGCCTTATGAAACACACCAAAAAGAAAACTGATATGTTTAAAAGATCGGAGCATAAGTATGTTCTAGAATATCAAATTATATTTATGCTTTCATTCTGTAATTTTTCCAAAATATCATATCCGAATCTCCAGTTCTCAAATCTTTTTATTTGAACTCTCATTACTCCGTAGAAGAGACTATTTCCCCAAGTTAATTTGGTATGAGATTTAATGTAGATGAGTTCATGTGTCAGCGAACTTAAAATTTTCTTTATTCAAACAGTGATAGACTATGATTTTGAGACATCAAAAGTTATTTTTTTTATTATATATAATTGGATATTCTGTGTTTATAATGCTAGAAAATTTGGGAGATGGTTGCATGAGCGTTTCGCTATAGTTTTTAATTTTATACGTTTCACTACAACACTCGGACCCCTGGAGTGCCAAAAGTTGGTACAAAAGAACATTTAAGTGTCAAAAGTTACGAAAATGACATTTAAGTGTCAAAATTGGAGCAAAATAGACCACTTAAGTGCCAATTTGGCCAAATTCTGACCAAAATATTGACGTGGCAATTTTCCGCGAAGTAAGTGTAAAACGGCATCATTTTGCATGCTCGATGTGGCTAAACAATACAAAAACGACGTCATTTTAGTATTGAAGTGGTGAAAAATTAATATAAACTTAATTAAATTAAATTTAAAACTAAACTTATTTAAAACATTTAAAAATACAAATACAAATATTAAAACAAAATTAAAACAAAAAAATGGAGGTGGCTAAGGGTTGAGTCATCCTTGCCGCCGCCGGAAGGGCCGATGATGCAAGGGGAAGGTCCACCGGGGACGCTAGGGCCCGCGACCCCGATTGACCAGCGACGTGGGCCCACGAGCTCTAGCCCTAATTTGGGGCAAGGGTTGTGGCCCTCGCCCAAATTTGGTGAGAGTTGGTGACCCTCGCCCAACCAAGGGCTGCCGCCTGTTGGGGGACCTCCCAATGGGCGGCGACCCTTGGCTGAATTGGGCGAGGACTGCCAACCCTTACCAAGATCCGGCGAGGGTCGCGACCCCTACTAAATCTTGACAAGGGCCACCGATCCTCACCCAAATTTAGGATGAGGGCTTGTGAGCCTTGCTCAGATTCAACGAGGGTTGGCGATCGTCGCTCGACCGGGCCAAGGGCTGCCACTCGCAAAGGGGGTTGCCTTAATAGGCTGTAGCCCTTAGCCTGGCTAGGCGAGGAATATAGCCCTCACCGCCGATTGGCTGGGGTCGTTGACCCTCGACCAAGGCTTGGCGACCCCGGCCGACCCTCCCCCACCTTCCGACAATGGCAGAGAGGCGGCAGCGGCGGCAAGGGCTAAGCCCTCAATCGTCGGTTGCCTTCCTCCTCCACTTTTTAATAATAATAATAATAATAATAATAATAATAATAATAATAATAATAATAATAATAATGATAATAATAATAATAATAATGATAATAATAATAATATTATTATTGTTATCATTATTATTATGTTTTAAATTTAATTTAATTAATTTTTATATTAAAATTCAAATGATACCAAAACGGCATCGTTTTTGTGTATGTTTTTTGCTAAATTAGCTTGCCGAAGAGCCACGTAAGTGAGAAAATTATTTAAAAAAAATGTCACGTAGGATTTCCGGAGGAGTTCGTTAGATGTGGCACTCAAGTGTCTCATTTTTCTTTAAAAGTGGCACTTAAGTGCCACTTTCGTAAGTTTTGGCACTTAAGTGTCCCTTTATCCCAACTTTTGGTACTTAAAGCGTTATTTTGTCACTGCATCTCTATAGTCTTTTTATGAGAACAATAGTTGTTGCTAAATAGAAGGACAGAAGCTCATTGTTTGATTCAACTTGTTAACTATGTAAAATACAATTTCTTGTTAGAGTAAAGAGAAATCAACATCTTACAAAATATGGTTTCTATATTGAAAAAATAGTGGCCATCTAGGCTCCATCTAAGCTAATATTATGCATTCCTGATTAGATAGATTACTCATATAAGATAATATTCTGTTTGCCCCGTATACCTTTCTTTTGGTTGACCATTATTTGGTTCGGTTGATTGATTTTTGTTGATATTACACCAGTGAAAAAGAACACGACCAAAATAACATGTTTTTAATTTTAATGATATGAAAATCATTTACATCACTATAGATAAATTTACCAAGTACATGTAACACTGTTATGACGAATGCCCGATCTTATCAATAGGTTAGAAATCGATTGCCACGGTTTGCTTTAAATATTATTCAATGGCAAAAGATTGAATTTTACGTTTGCGTCGGTTGACAACAGAAGCACATCTTAAATATTAAAAAATAAAATCCCGAGAGTGCACTGATCAATCATAAAGGGGTCTTGCCTTTTCGAATGCTATAAGAAAATTAAATTCATATGTGCTACTTTGGTAGGGTGGTTCCCAAATGTATCCTATATAACATTTCCTTAAGTGACCAAAAAGATAAAATGCTGAAATTCCCTTTCTAATTTAGTTATCTTCCCACATTCCACATTTTTAGCTTGCGGTTACTTTTCTTTTGTATGCTTTATTTTTCCGGTTCCTCCTAAGGTCTGTGTGTAGAAAGGGCTCTGAATTTGATTTTGCTCATCACTGTGGTTGTGGGTGTAAATTTTATTTTTGAGAAATTGTACCCTATGATGCAAAATTATGCACTAACTCGCAAACAAAATCAATGCGAGAATCTATCTCTATATAATTATATAGTAGTCCCTTTCCATTTTTAAATTTTTTTTTTTTAAAAAAGGGGACAGAACGCGTGCTAGAAGTCTTCTAGCCCAAAATTCTGAGTGGAAAATTCTCATTAATCTTTCGCTGGAAGTCTTCTAGAAAATGTATTTGGAATATAAACGATGGAGCTGGAGCCGGCAATGACGAAGACGATGGAGGTGGTGGTTGGCCTAGACGCGTCATCGATGATTCGCTGGTGAAGATAGCCAAGAGAAGTGCGGAGCTTGGGGCAGGGCGGTGGCTGGACGAAGGAGGAAGAGATATAGAAAAGAGGATAGGCGTGATAAGTATTAAATTTTTAATAAATTTACTAAAAAATACACACCGTGTTAGTTAGTGACATGGCCCTTATAAATTGTCCAATATTTTCTATATTATTCACCTCTAATTCTCAAAGGCTTTGTAGAGATTCATTACCTATTTTTTTTGACAAATCCATCCTTTCCTCCAACACTCATGGACAGAGACATTCATTGGGAATCCATCCATGCTTCACGGCTAAAGGGAAAAAATATTCATTACGTGCTAGTCCTTATTCCTCATACCAGTCCATGAAATCAAGAAGTAACTCTATAATAAAGCTATTTGTTAGACTAGTTTGCCTATCATAATTGCTAAGTCAGGCGTAACTCCCAATTATAGTTTCTAGACTAGAACTTTTAAAGAAATTAAACGTTTGCCATTCTTTATTAACATTTTAAATTAGTTTACTACAAAATTAATATGGAAAATAATTGCAAGCACCAACCAACATTGTTACAGAATTTCTTGTTGTTGAAATACTAATGTGAAAACAACATGATCTTGCAAAGAAGTCAATGCGAGAGAATCTGAAAATAATTGAAGAATAATAAAGGACATCAAATATTTATGTGGTTTGCTATCTACATCCATGGAAGAGATAATAGCAAATAATCCATTAATAATTGGAGAATTAGAGTTATAATTGCTCACATGCTTGAATATTTTTCACTGCTAAAAATTTAAGCCCTAACAAAAAAAATTCCAAATTAATAACTCGGTGGCACAAAAAATTTATAGTGGCTCACAATTTTTGCTGAAGAAACCCTGTTATATGTGTGCCATTTCAAAGATCAACAATTTTACACGTCCATCAATGGATAATGACACGATAACAATTTTAAAAGAGGATTCAGTTAATAATCCTAACTTACAATATCCAATTCAAATCTGATTTCGTATGTGAGCTCAAATTCAAAATATAATTTAACACTCATTCTGACCGTAACCTAAAGATTTTATATTTAAAAAAAAAAAAAAATAGGAAAAGCAACACGCAGAAGAGAAAACGGTACTTGAAATGAGATTCACGTCTTCACGTCCTCAAATCTTTATCGAATCCCTTTCTCTTCGGTAACCACCTCGCAACGCCGTGGCTCACGTCCTCACTTACTTGAAATGGGCGACACCCACGTCAGGAGCCTGAGTAACCCTGCGAGGAGCCTGAGTAACGACGAAAAAGAGGAACCGCCTTTAGGAGATCGTGGCTGAGAGCGAGGAGGAGATCTCTCTCTCTCTCTCTCTCTCTCTCTCTCTCTCTCTGTCTCTGTGGTGGCGCCAAGGCGGCGAAGAAGAAGGGGGCGACGTTCGTGATCGACTGCACCAAGCGGGTGGAGGACAAGATCATAGACATGGCCTCCCTCGAGAAGTTCCTCCAGGAGTGCATCAAGGTCGACGGCAAGGCCGGCGCCCACAGCAACCCCGTCACCACCTCTCGCGACAGGTCCAAGATCACCGTCACCTCCACCTCCGGCTAGTTCTTGTGCTTGTGGTGATGCTGCTGCTGCTGCTGCTTCATGTGCACAATGTTGCGGTTTTAGAGTATGCCCAGGATGCCTGTTGAATCGCAGTGCTTTTCTTCGAAATGGGAATAGCTGAAGGTTTATAATATGCTCGATCGCGTTGCTATTTGTGCAGATGCTGCATGTTCTCGCTTTCGTTAGCTGCGATTTTAGCAGAAGATTGCCTTTTGAGTTGATTTGTAGATAGGACTAGCCTCCTAGGCGGCGCACTCATGCCGTCCATCTGCGAGCGGGTGGTTAATTATGTCGTGTGCTTTGCGGTGAGTCTGGTGTTGTGGTGGGATTTCTGCACCTCACGTTGATAAACTTTTGCATATTTGCACTGCTGTGAATCTTTGTGCAAAATGGTCTAGCTTACGGCATGTGTTTAGATTCAAGATTGATTCAAGTCCACTTCATTAATTGTTGGAACTAAATCTGACTCCGTGTTTTTACTCTTGTTTTATGCCACGCTTTTGCAAATCTTCGGCGCGGGCTGTCCATGGACCCACATGCTTGGAGTCGATGTTCTCAACCTCCGTCGCCGGCAATGGCCGTGGCTTGATGCTGCCAAGTCAGTTCATTCTCCACTGTTTTAGTATACCTTTGTGCGTTTTCTATGCTGCTTTGTGAAATTTTCGAGCTGGAAATTTCTTTATCGGAATGGCTCGGTCATGGCCAGAGTATTGGCTGAGGGAGAATATTTAGTGACGGTCAGCGACTTCAGGTATCGATGTCAGACTGATAAGGATTGCGGTGTGAATCTGTGTAGTGAAGTCTTCGTCGAGCTCGTCATTGATGGTTCTGTAGAGAAGGACTTCGTTCGGAGGGGAAGACGTCTTTCGGTGAAGCACCGAAAGACGCTCTCCAAAAAGTCTCGAAGAAGAAGATGCAGGGAAGAGAAAGAAATAAAAAAACTGAAAATTGAAAGGGAAAATGAAAAAAATTAGGAAAGAAATCAAAATCCGATTATAATAAGGAGTTGGGTCTAGTTATAAGTCGGGCTGAAGTAGAGGTGTCAAAATTGGTCTTAAGTCCATATATGACCCATTTATGATTTAATCATAAATGGGTCATGTATAGACGACTTACATTTTGAAAAAACTAGTTAAATGGGTCGTAAATGGGTTGGATTTAAAAATCTATTTTTAACCCAAGCCTCACATTCTCTCATACCCCAAATTTTTTTTTTTTTTTGTGTAAAAATCGAAATTACAGTTAGTTTTTATAATTTATTTTTCCCTTTCTTTCATTTTTTCTTCCTCATTCCTTAGTTGATGGCTGGCACAACAATGGCAGGTGATCGGCCAAGCAAGGCTCAAGCTCGCTAGATTTGGTGAGGTTGAGGCCTCAATAAGAGGCCTCAATAACAACCGGTGAGGATTGAGCCTTGCCTATTTGGCAAGACTAGAGCTCACCGGTGTCAAGCAAGCTCGAGATAGCTCGACGCCGGCAAGCTTGATCTCGCTGATTTGGTGAGGCCAAGGCATCGTCGATGATTGGCGAGGCTCGAGCTTGCTGCAGATCGATTGCTAATCATTGTTGTGGCTGGAGGCCAGTTGAAGAAGGAAACATAAAAAGAAGAAAAAATTAAAAATATATATATTTTAAAAATAAAATAAAGACAATTTAAAAATAGATTATTTAAAAATAAAAATAAAAAATATATTTTTAAAAATAATTTTTTATAAAAATTATAAAAATTGTCCATTAAATTTGTATTGCATTAAAGTGTTTTAGCAATACCATTTTTCTAAAAAAAAGTATTATAAGAAATAAGCTTTAAAGGCTTTTCACATTTTTTTTGTTTTATTTACTATTTTTTCTTTAGTTTACATTTTAAATTTGATTTGAAGTTTTTATTCAAGTAACATATATGTGAAGAGCTTAAAGTGAATTAAATGGGTGAAAGTTGATTAACTTAAATTGAGTTAAATAGTAATGTGTTTCAATAATATGGGTTGAGTTAGGTATAAGTCGAACATGGGTCATCAAATTCACACTACATGAAAATTGATCAAAATGAGTTAAATTGGTCAATATGGGTCGGACCATTTTTTACTCGACTCAAACCCGATCCGATCCACCCATTTGATGGTCCTAGACTGAAGTAAGGGTGTTGTGGGCCAAACACTGAGCTGAGTTAAAAATCAATAGATTTAAATGTTTGGGCCATACTCGAGTCAAGCTTTGAGTTTGACTTGAGAAGGGAACCCAATCTAAAGTCCACTTTTGGTAATTAATTTTTTTAAAAATAATAATGATAAGGAGGAGAAAAATATCAGTAATCATATCCTAAATCTTGTCAAGAGAATAACATTTTTACAAAGAAATAATGAGACGGTAAGTGCCGGCTAAAGGAAAAGCACTTGTCCCTACCAATCTGAGCATCGCAATACCCAAAGGAAACATAATGCTCGGATACGTGATGTGTGACTTCTTTACCTCGAAACATTCTCTCAATACCCAATGGCGCTTGGGGGAATAACATTCGATTCAGCCCTCGTCAATTTTCCAAAACAAGGTACCGAGAGAATGTTTCAAGGTAAAGAAGTCACACATCACGTATCCGAGCATTATGTTTCCTTTGGGTATTGCGATGCTCAGATCGGTAGGGACAAGTGCCTTTCCTCTAGCCAGCACTTATCGTCTCAGCTGCAACGTTTTTTAATCCACGAACGAGGAAATCACGCCACATTCAGAAACCTCGAGCTGAAGAAGATGGTGATGGGGTATGAGTTGACAACAACACTTGAGTCCATGAAATGGTGCAAAAACCTCGAGCTTTAATGGAAAGCTGGAACGACCGGATATAGAACAAGAATCCTCCTTCACGAGCATAAGAAATGGAACAATTGGCTTAAAGCCAAGAAACAAGAATGATAACTTTTCAATTATTATTATTTTTTTTTTCAAAATTTATCTCTTCTTCTTTAAAGCTTACCACATTGTCGTTATCGAAACGCCCATGATTAAAATGATTACAGGTAGGATGGCAGATAAAAAAGGAAAAAAAAATTGAAAATGAAAAAATTGTACAAAAGAGAAAGAAGATGGGATTCAAGGTTCTATTAAGAAAATAGCAAGAAGAGGAAAACCTATTAGCATTTTCAAAACTGGTACAACTCTCCTGCAACTATCATTAAACAATCAAATAAACATAGTTCTTAATTTCATACCAATTGGAAACATATATTTTGAGCAAAAGTAAGACATACCAGTGGCATAGAGAGGAGTCCAGGTATCCTTAAGGCCTAGAAACACGCCTTGGATTACAAAGGAAAGAATAATAGCAGGAACTATGTTTATTTGATTGTTTAATGATAGTTGCAGGAGAGCTCGCGAATATTGCATTAGATCTGGTACTTACCTTCATTGCCACTTGGGTGTCGATTGGGTTGCAATTGCGCACGCTCTTTCTCAGTGAGTTGTGCAATCCATCCGTAATTTTCTTTGGTTCTATATTTAAACTATTGATAACCGACCTTTAACTATGGTCCAAATTAAAGGCGTTGAACCCAGCCGTGTAGCTAGCATTACACTAACTTTGAAAGCCCTGAAATTTAAATTATGGACGTGCCCTAATGACGTAATAGGTAACGTATAACATTAATGAAATTCATGGAGCTCCAAGGGATCTTAGCTTCAAATTTCTTGTAGCAGAGGTTAGCATGAGAGAACCCTATCTAGACAGGTAACAATTGCAATTAGTTAATGCAGTGTAAAGTTCTTAAAGAATGGTAAGTGAATTAATCCTACGGGAGGAAATGCCCATTGTCACCGGTATCAACTAAAGAATTTTTATCGCTTTGTCTTCCTCTTTCCTTAGACAAAGGGACTTGAGCTTCCCTTCAGGTTCTCTGTTCAAAAATTGTTCCACGGAATAGAAATAGATTAGCTCCTGCTATTCTTCTTTCCTTTGTAATCCAAGGCGTGTTTCTAGGCTTTAAGGATACCTGGACTCCTGACAGGATGCCTCATGGGCATAATCCAAAGGCGGCGGGAAGCAAATATCGATGTTATTGAATATATGCATGATGAATTCTGAGGTACATATTGCAGAATTAATTCTAAATATTACCTATATGAGATATTGATTAAAATAAATGCTAAAAGACGTGGACCTACTAAGGGACGTGGTATTCCATTTATTAATATTCCTAACTAATGCAATCTTCATCAGACGGCCTTAAGTATATTTTTTTTTCCTTATCCTTGTTAATGAACTCTACGCATGAGATTCGATTATTAATTAAGATTATCTATGTAATGTAATTTTAAAAGTGATATGTATTGCATGATATGAAACTAATTACCTTTAAATGTACATGCAATCTGGATTATTGTATTGACATTTTTTGTTTTGGTTTTGCTTAATGAAAACTATGATTTATCCTAACTTTATATGAGCTTCAAAAATCAATAGCATTACACTAACTTTGAAAGCCCTGAAATTTAAATTATGGACGTGCCCTAATGACGTAATAGGTAACATATAACATTAATGAAATTCATGGAGCTTCTAAACATATGTCGTCCACGTTATTGGATATTACTAATTCAAGATATGAGTAATATTAAGGTCCAAATAATAATAAATGGAATACCACGTCCCTTAATAGGTCCACGTCTTTTAGCATTTATTTTAATCAATATCTCATATAGGTAATATTTAGAATTAATTCTGCAATATGTACCTCAGAATTCATCATGCATATATTCAATAACATCATATTTGCTTCCTGCCGCCTTTGGATTATGCCCATGAGGCATCCCGTCAGGAGTCCATGTATCCTTAAAGCCTAGAAACACACCTTGGATTACAAAGGAAAGAAGAATAGCAGGAGCTAATCTATTTATGTTCCGTGGAACAATTTTTGAACAGAGAACCTAAAGGGAAGCTCAAGTCCCTTTGTCTAAGGAAAGAGGAAGACAAAGCGATAAAAATTGTTTAGTTGATACCTGTGACAATGGGCATTTCCTCACGTAGGATTAATTCACTTACCATTCTTTAAGAACTTTACACTGCATTAACTAATTGCAATTGTTACCTGTCTAGATAGGGTTCTCTCATGCTAACCTCTGCTACAAGAAATTTGAAGCTAAGATCCCTTGGAGCTCCATGATGTGAATCGTTGCGGAAGGATCGTTCTACGAAGGCCCAGATGGTGCGAATTGCAAACCTCGACCTCCAATCAAACCTGTGATTGGCAACCTCGGTATGAACGTGACCTGTTGACGAACACGTGTCAACCAACCAACGTTATAGACGCCACGAGCGAAAGAATTCGCTATCTCGCTCGATAAGTCGAAGAGAATCTTGATTTGAGGTCAAGTCCTCAAAAGAACAGTAAAAAGAGAACCTCTCAATTCTTTTCCTCCAAAAATAAAATATCCCCCTCAAAGAAATTTGGCAAATCCTTTATATAGGCTGCCACACAAACCCTAAAAACCAACCCTAAAAATCTAATGCGTTATATTCTAAAATATTCCTATTTTAGAATATTCTTAAACAAGAATATATATATATATATATATATATATATATAAATTGACTTGGTCAATTATTTGGTGACAAGATAATTAAATTGCACCAAGATTTCCAAGATTCTTCAAGATTTGATCCAAGGTCATCTTCACGCCAAAGATCACGAACCATGACGCCAACAGCTTGCTTGAATTGTTTGGCCCGCGCTCGAGTAATCGAACCAGTAGGAATAGACAATGGGTCCCTAGCACCTCCTCCTCAATATGACTCGATGTCCACATCATTCCCTCCCCCGTGAAAAGGATTTGTCCTCAAATCATCACTGGCATCAAACAGAGTCAAGTCAGAAACATTAAATGTGGCACTAACGTCATACTTACCTGGAAGATCAAGCTTGTAAGCGTTATTGTTAACTCTTTCCAAAACAATGAATGGTCCATCCCCTCGCGGTAATAACTTAGAATGTCGCTGCTCAGGAAATCTCTCTTTGCGCATATGAACCCAAACCCAATCGCCAGGTTCAAACACCACTTCCTTGCGCCCTTTGTTAGCTTGCCTTGCATATTGCTCAATCTTGCGCTCAATATTTGTGCGCGTCTTCTCATGCAACGACTTGACAAATTCAGCTTTCTTTGCTCCATCTAAATCCACACGCTTATCAACAGGTAAAGGGGTTAAATCTAACGGAGTTAATGGATTAAAACCATAGACAACCTCAAATGGTGTAAATTTAGTAGCAGAATGCATGCTCCTATTATATGCAAATTCAACATGTGGCAGACGATCTTCCCAAGATTTTATGTTCTTTTTAATAATAGCACGCAACAATGCCCATAAAGTTCTATTAACTACCTCGATTTGACCATCGGTCTGTGGATGACAAGTAGTAGAAAATAACAACCGTGTTCCTAGTTTTTTCCACAATGTTTTCCAAAAGTAGCTAAGAAATTTAGAATCTCGATCTGAAACAATCGATCTAGGCATGCCATGCAAACGTACAACCTCCTTAAAGAACAAATTAGCAATATGGGATGCATCATCAGTTTTATGACAAGGTATAAAATGAGCCATCTTTGAAAACCGATCAACAACCACATAAATAGAATCTCTACCATACTTAGACCTAGGCAATCCTAACACAAAATCCATAGAAATATCAATCCAAGGATGCGTTGGAATAGGTAATGGTGTATACAAGCCATGCGGTTTAGTTGTAGACTTCGATTGCTTACAAGCAATGCATCTCTCACAAACACGTGTGACATCTCTCTTCATATGTGGCCAATAAAAATGTTCATACAACACTTCATAAGTCTTATTAATGCCAAAATGCCCCATTAAACCACCACTATGAGCTTCTCGCACCAACAATTCACGCAAAGAACACTTAGGCAAACATAGTTTGTTTTCACGAAAAAGATAACCTTCATGCCTATAAAATTTATCAAATGCAGAGTGTTCACATGCTTTATAAACTCTCCCAAAGTCATCATCATCAATATATAAGCCCTTGATATGCTCAAAACCTAGACACTTTGCTTCTAAAATAGTTAGAATCGCATACCTTCGAGAAAGAGCATCGGCTACCACATTTTCCTTACCTTTCTTGTACTTGATCACATATGGAAAAGTCTCAATGAACTCCATCCATTTGGCATGTCTTTTATTCAACTTTTGCTGTCCTTTCAAGTACTTCAAGGTCTCATGGTCGGTGTGGATCACAAACTCCTTTGGCCATAAATAATGTTGCCAAGTCTCCAAAGCTCGCACTAAAGCATACATCTCCTTATCATAGGTAGGATAATTCAATGTTGCTCCACTCAATTTTTCGCTGAAATAAGCTATGGGACGCCCTCCTTGCATCAACACGGCTCCAATTCCTGTACCAGAAGCATCGCACTCTATCTCAAAAGTAGCACTGAAATTTGGTAAAGATAATAAAGGAGCATTAGTTAACTTATCTTTTAGCAGATTAAAGGCTTTCCCTTGCTCTTCTCCCCACGTGAAACCCACGTGCTTCTTGATAACCTCAGTTAAAGGTGCGGCAATGGTGCTGAAATTTCTCACAAATCGTCGATAAAAACTCGCCAATCCATGAAAGCTACGCACCTCTCCTATGGTCTTAGGCGTTGGCCATTCACGGATTGCTTTAACCTTTTCTTCATCAACCTGTATACCATTAGCACTAACAACAAATCCTAGAAATACTAATTTGTTGGTAACAAAAGAGCACTTCTTTAGATTAGCGTATAATTGCTCGGCCCTTAAAACCTGCAAGACAGCTCGCACATGCTCAATATGGTCATCAGGACTTCGGCTATAAATCAAGATGTCATCGAAATAAACAACCACAAATCGACCAATAAAAGCACGCAAAACATGATTCATAAGTCGCATAAATGTGCTCGGTGCATTAGTTAATCCAAATGGCATTACTAACCACTCATATAATCCATACTTGGTCTTAAATGCAGTTTTCCATTCATCACCTTCTTTCATCCTAATTTGATGATAACCACTTTTCAAATCGATCTTAGTGAAAATACAAGAACCATGCAACTCATCCAACATGTCATCTAATCTAGGAATAGGATGTCGATACTTTACCGTAATATTATTGATTGCTCGGCAATCGACACACATTCGCCAAGTTCCATCCTTCTTTGGCACTAACAAAACAGGGACGGCGCATGGGCTAAGACTCTCTCTCACATGCCCTCGTTCCAATAATTCACTTACTTGCCGCTGAAGTTCCTTTGTCTCCTCGGGATTGCTTCGATATGCGGGTCGATTAGGTAATGGCGCACCAGGAATCAAGTCAATTTGATGTTCTATGCCTCGAATAGGTGGTATCCCTCCGGGAAGTTCATCGGAAAGACATCTTCAAATTCCTGCAATAAAGACACAATAGGACTAGGCAAACTTGAGTCAAGATCGTTAGTAGAAAACAAAACCTCCTTGTACACAAGTACAAGTATTGGTCGATCTAGAACTAAGGCTCTCCTCACTTCACTTGATTTTGCATAAAAATTATTTTGCCTCTTTTCTTTCCTCTCTTCTTTTCCCTCAGTTTTTACCACAATCTTTCTCTCGGCCTCTCCTTTTCCTTGTGTCTCAGACACACCACGCAAGCCCTGGGATTTCTCACCTTTTCTTTCTCTCTCGGCTTCTCGTTGTATCTTTAATTGATCTTGATACACCTCACTAGGTGTCATGGGTACCAAGGTATAAGTCTTTTGATTCATCACCAATGAATAACGATTAGTATATCCATCATGATGTACCTTTCGATCATATTGCCATGGTCTTCCAAGCAAGATATGACCCGCTTGCATAGGTACAACATCACACTCTACCTCGTCCTTATATCTCCCTATCTCAAATGGAATTCGAACTTGCTTCGATACTTTCACCTCACCACTATCATTTAACCATTGAAGTCTATAAGGCCTAGGGTGCTTTGTTGTCTTCAAGCTCAACTTATCCACCATAATACAACTTGCCACATTCGCACAACTACCTCCATCAATTATCATACTATAGATCTTACCATTCACCACACACCTTGTATGAAACAAATTATCTCTTTGTTGGTGATGCTCCTCCTCCTTTACTTGCACACTCAGAGAACGCCTAACCACCAATAAGTCTCCTTTTATAGCCACTTCTCCATCACTACAATCCTCTAATGGTGGCATCTCATCATCATCTTCTTCCCTTTCACTTTCGGACTCAATAACACCATGTCCAGTCATGATCATCACCCTCCTATTAGGGCATTGATTCGCCATATGACCCCTGCCCAAACACTTAAAACATTTAATTTCACGAGTTCTAGTGTTAGGATTTTCGGTTTTACCTGAAACCGGATTCGTTCCAACTTTACCGTCCCTCTCCTTCTCCTTTGAGGTTTCGGTTTTGGTGTTGTTTCCTCTCCAATTTGGCTTCTCATCTCTCTTCCAATTGGATCTCCAATTCTGACTTGAACCTCCTCCACTCTTGTGATTTCGATCCAACTTCAATTGCCGCTCAACTTTGATGGCTTTGTCCACCAATTCCTCTAATTCAACATAGTGTTGCAGCTCTACCACCCTTGCTATGTCTCGACTCAAACCACTCAAAAATCTTGACATTGTGGCCTCACGATCCTCCATCACATTAGCACGGATCATGGCAATCTCCATCTCCTTGTGATACTCTTCCATGCTCTTATTGCCTTGTGTGAGATTTTGTAACTTTTGAAACAAATCTCGGTGGTAGTGACTAGGTACAAAACGCCTTCTCATCACCGCTTTCATCTCATCCCACGTCTCTATCGGTCTTTCACCATTGCGCCTCCTACTAGTCACAAGTTGATCCCACCAAATTATAGCATAATCAGTAAATTCAACAGCTGCAATTTTTACCTTTTTGAGCTCGGAGTATCGTTGGCAATCAAATACCATCTCCATGCGTTTCTCCCACTCTAGATACACATCGGGATCATTCTTCCCTTGGAAGGAAGGAATCTTCATCTTGATGTTGCCAAGTTCATCATCTCCTCGGTGTCTAAACCTTCGGCCTCCATTCCACCTTTCAAATCGAGCATCTCGATCATCCTCCATGTCGGCCTCATCATCATCATATTGTCGTTGCCTTCTATGTTGTGTTCTAGAGACATCTCGCTGATGTTGCGGTCTTCCTCGGGGTATCTCTCGATCACCATCAATCCTCATGCCATTCCCCATCATTCGGCCACTAAGCTCCTCTACTACGACCCTCAATTGCTGGATGCTTTCCACGAGCGCTTCATCCCTTCGTATGGAGTCAACCTCCCGTTGATTCACGCTTTCTTCACGGGACATATTTTAGACCTGCAAATAAACGTTAGTCTAAAAAAAATCCTCACCAATCGCTCCCTCACGTGTTTCTCTTGAGATGTTTGTCACTCCTCTCGTGTTTAACTCAAGTCTAGGCTTTTTCCACCCTCAATTAAGCTTACACACTCTTGCCTTTTTCCTCTCGTATTCTCTTTTCACAAGCTCTTAATCAGACTCAAAACCTGTCTCTCAACCCCCTCACGACAATTAATCAAACTAATCAAACAAAATTAGATCACTACTGATTTTGTTTTAGCAAGTAGCAATTTCAAACCAGTAAGTACAACTTTCGAAATTCCAATTGAAATGCAAATCACTACTGATTTTATTTCAATTCGGTCTACAAACAAACGAGTCGCCTTCTTTTTTTTTTTTTTGTTCGGCTAATTTTTTTTTTGCCGAATCTGTTTTTTTTTTTCTCTTGCACACTTTTTTTTGTGCGTTTTCTTTCTCTTTTTTTTTTTTTTTTTTTTTTCTGCTTTTTTTTTTTTTGACGAACTCGAGATACAATTTAAGATGCTAGAAAAGAAAAAATTTAAAACTAACAGCAAACAACTACGTATGGAAGCACAAAAGCAATTGGATCCCTAAATTAGCTAGAACCGAAACCCTAACTCAATAAATCTCAAATTACTAAATATCAATAGAAAATTAAAGATACATAGACCTTGTAGAAGCAAGCGCTGATACCAAACTGATGTGAATCGTTGCGGAAGGATCGTTCTACGAAGGCCCAGATGGTGCGAATTGCAAACCTCGACCTCCAATCAAACCTGTGATTGGCAACCTCGGTATGAACGTGACCTGTTGACGAACACGTGTCAACCAACCAACGTTATAGACGCCACGAGCGAAAGAATTCGCTATCTCGCTCGATAAGTCGAAGAGAATCTTGATTAGGTCAAGTCCTCAAAAGAACAGTAAAAAGAGAACCTCTCAATTCTTTTCCTCCAAAAATAAAATATCCCCCCTCAAAGAAATTTGGCAAATCCTTTATATAGGCTGCCACACAAACCCTAAAAACCAACCCTAAAAATCTAATGCGTTATATTCTAAAATATTCCTATTTTAGAATATTCTCAAACAAGAATATATATATATATAAATTGACTTGGTCAATTATTTGGTGACAAGATAATTAAATTGCACCAAGATTTCCAAGATTCTTCAAGATTTGATCCAAGGTCATCTTCACGCCAAAGATCACGAACCATGACGCCAACAGCTTGCTTGAATTGTTTGGCCCGCGCTCGAGTAATCGAACCAGTAGGAATAGACAATGGGTCCCTAGCACCTCCTCCTCGATATGACTCGATGTCCACATCACTCCATGAATTTCATTAATCTTATATGTTACCTATTACGTCATTAGGGCACCTCCATAATTTAAATTTCAGGTCTTTCAAAGTTAGTGTAATGCTAGCTGCATGGCTGGGTTCAACGCCTTTAATTTGGACCTTAGTTAAAGGTCAGTTATCAATAGTTTAAATATAGAACCAAAGAAAATTACGGATGGATTGCACAACTCACTGAGAAAGAGCGTGCGCAATTGCAACCCAATCGACACCCAAGTGGCAATGAAGGTAAGTACCAGATCTAATGCAATATTCGCGAGCTCTCCCGCAACTATCATTAAACAATCAAATAAACATAGTTCCTGCTATTATTCTTTCCTTTGTAATCCAAGGCGTGTTTCTAGGCCTTAAGGATACCTGGACTCCTCTCTATGCCACTGGTATGTCTTACTTTTGCTCAAAATATATGTTTCCAATTGGTATGAAATTAAGAACTATGTTTATTTGATTGTTTAATGATAGTTGCAGGAGAGTTGTACCAGTTTTGAAAATGCTAATAGGTTTTCCTCTTCTTGCTATTTTCTTAACAGAACCTTGAATCCCATCTTCTTTTTCTTTTGTACAATTCTTTCGTTTTCAATTTTTCTTTTCCTTTTTTTATCTGCCATGTGACCTGTAATCATTTTAATCATGGGCGTTTCGATAACGACAATGTGGTAAGCTTTAAAAAGAAGTGATAAATTTTGAAAAAAATAAATAATAATAATTGAAAAGTTATCATTCTTGTTTCTCAGCTTTAAGCCAATTATTCCCCTTTCTTATGCTCGTGAAGGAGGATTCTTGTTCTATATCCGGTCGTTCCAGCTTTCCGTTAAAGCTCGAGGTTTTTGCGCCATTTCATGGACTCAAGTGTTGTCGTCAACTCATACCCCCATCACCATTTACTTCAGCTCGAGGTTTCTGAATGTGGTGTGATTTCTTCGTTCGTGGATTAAAAAACGTTGCAGCTGAGACGATAAGTGCCGGCTAGAGCAAAGGCGCTTGTCCCTACCGATCTGAGCATTGCAATACCCAAAGGAAACATAATGCTCGGATACGTGATGTGTGACTTCCTTACCTCAAAACATTCTCTCAATACCCAATGGCGCTTGGGGGAATAACATTCGATTCAGCCCTCGTCAATTTTCCAAAACAAGGTACCGAGAGAATGTTTCAAGGTAAAGAAGTCACACATCACGTATTCGAGCATTATGTTTCCTTTGGGTATTGCGATGCTCAGATTGGTAGGGACAAGTGCTTTTCCTTTAGCTGGCACTTACCGTCTCAACTACAATGTTTTTTAATCCACAAACGAGGAAATCACTCCACATTCAGAAACCTCAAATTGAAGAAGATGGTGATGGGGGTATGAGTTGATGACAACAGTCTAGTCCATGAAATGGCGCAAAAACCTCGAGCTTTAATGAAAAGCTACAATGACTGGGGATAGAACAAGAGTCCTCCTTCACAAGCATAAGAAAGGGGAACAATTGGCTCAAAGCCGAGAAACAAGAATTATAGCTTTTCAATTATTATTATTTATTTTTTTTCAAAATTTATCTCTTCTTCTTTAAAGCTTACCATGTTGCCGTTGTTGAAATGTCGACGATTAAAATGATTACAGGTAGGATGGCAGATAAAAAAAAGGAAAAACAAAAATTGAAAATGGAAGAATTTTACAAAATAAAAAGAATATGGGATTCAAGGTGCTGTTAAGAAAATAGCAAAAAGAGGAAAACCATTAGCGTTTTCAAAATTGGTACAAATCCAATTTGCTGAAAATTGTCAACTATAATTGACGAGGTCCCTCACCTCACTAGGTTTCTCTAGGACTTGCGTGGCGCGAGTCCAATGCAGGATTTCTCATAAAAAGTGACGACCGCCACTGGGGACCACATTTTTTTTTCTGCTAGACGTGAGTCCAACGTAGGATTTCTCAAGTTTCCAATTTAGAATAGCTCCAGAGCTGAAAAAATGGTGAATGCAAAAATGGTAGAGAGCGAGAGAGAGAGAGAGCAACGCATGTTGGTAGAGAGATAGTCTCTCGGAAATTCATGGCTCCATCCTGACTTGGTTTCAAGAAGAGCGCATCTCCAGGTTGACCTAGAGAGTCGGAAATTTATGGCTCAGCTTCAACAGTCTTATCCTCTCCTCTTCTCAAGAGCGCATCTCCAGGTTAACCTTTCTTTTTGTAATTTAAATCTCTCTCTCTCTCTCTCTCTCTCTCTCTCTCTCTCTCTCTCTCTCTCTCTCTCTCTCTCTCTCTCTGTAACGCACGCACGCATCTAGATAAAAGAAAGGACATTCATTGTGTCTGCATAGGCAATTGGGCTCTTTCTATCATATTCACTCCTTATAATTGTAAAAGAAAAAACACTGTAATTTGCTTGAATTAATAGGGAAAAAAAGTTTGCCCAAAATCTAGCAATTTGAGTTGTGTAAAAAAAAAATCATAGTACCAAAAATAAATAAATTAATACTAACAATAGCATGTCAATGAATGGTCTCAATGGACCTATTGAATCTTGACCCTATTACTCTCAACCTCATATTATGCCCTAAAATATGGCAAAAGACCAGCAATTGCTCTTTAATTAACACATTTACTGTTTTGTGTAAAAAATTATTTGACCTAAGGACTCTACACAATTCAAAGAAAACTTGTTGTCTCATATGTATTTGATTGACACAATTAGTATCTCCTTAATGTAAAATGCAATTAATGAATAACTCTCTCGCGAAATCTCTTTCCCCCGTGGCGCTCTAGGTATCTGACTACGAAAAGCTTCATCCTCCATTACTAACATACTAGCTGCCATTATTGACGCAGCTACACCCATTATTGCTCCATTAACATTATTATTTTCCATCTACAAGCAAAAATAAGAATTTTCTTAGCCTATTATGACAGATGTTTTATCTTAAGGGTAAACCCAATAACAAACATTAAAAAAAAAATTGTTAAAATGATTAAAAGGCTAGTGCAGCAACATTAGCAATAACATAATAAACTCTCGAAGGAACATGTAAACCAGCCACTGACTTGCTTAGCAATAGAGGCACATTGATGGATTTTGCAAAACATGCTGCTCCACTTCTTGAGATATGTCAAGACATATCCATTGTAGGAAGATGAGATTAAAACACCAATCTTATGTCACACAACTACAAATTTTAGCGCTATCAACAATGGACAAGCGACCACATTCACATTATCTTAAGCAAAGAAACAATTTAATCAAGGATAAGCAATCTCAACAGGCGTCACCTACAAGAAAAAAATAATCGTAGGTTACATAAATCTCAAGAACTAGAAGAAGAATTCTTCATACTACAAGTTTTGAAACATGTGTGCATGATGCACAAGATACTACTAGTTTTGATTTCACAAGAAATATGTGAAGATATTCATAATATATTAAACGGATTGAAAAATCAACAAGTGAAAAATCCCTGAAAGATAAACCTCAAGGGTATTGCCTCTAAGGGAAATTCATAATAAAATTAGGCATGCCAAATGCAGATATTCCAGAAACAAGAGCATCCTAGCCATTGCAATCCTCACTTACTAGTATTTAGAACACAGGTGAATAAGATGTTAATAAAACTAACGAGTGACACATGCTGTGAAGAAAGAATCTTTGTACTTTGCAAAACTTGCTTTGTCAATGTCCAAGTGTCACGTAAGCATTTGTAGCATGAGTTGTATGCTGATATTCTTTTTTCTACACAATCAAAACAAGACTTAGAACTCATCAAGAGAGTTTGAACATTTGACTAGCAGATGTATATATCAAGGAATCTCTTCACAGGAAAAGGAAAGGAACTTTAGAATGAGGAAATCACACAGGTGTAACATCTTATTTACATTTCTAAAAAGATTTAGGAAAAAATTAAAACTCAGTTATGTCTTCACCCATGTGAAAATTAACCACATCAAAAGACCGTTATTTGGCAAGAGTGATTAAGAATTTCTCTTGCATCCACCACATATGAAGATCCAAGTACTCATCCTCACCCCAGACAAACTAACAATAATACGGCAGAAAAAATCACAAAAATAGTTAAAAAGGTCAGGAGAATCTAAGTTCTTACCAACACTTGATCCAATATCAACTGTATCACTAGTTGCTTTAATTGCTCCTTCTTAAGATCAGAACCTGGAGAAGATACACAATAGAAAAGATAACATGAAAGAAAAATTAAAGCCGGAAGAAAGGACAATCACCAAAGGAAGCTACAGACTCCTAGAGTGGCATTATCAAGCATGAAAACGGATCATTCAAAATAAATGGATAGCATCTCATAAGAGGAGATTTATGAGCATTAGAACAAAAGGAAAACCCATTTACCGAAACCTATTCATTTGTAAATGATTGTCGAATCTGTTTGATTGATACCAAATAACATTGTCTCTAGAAAAGACCCAGGAAGAACTTAATTGCTTTGTCCCATGCAGATGTATTTTTATCTAGAATAGCTAAGATTTAACCCGATCCTTCAAGTATCTTTACAAATATCTTATGTCATCTATCAATTTGACATGAGTCTCCCCATTGCAATCTATATAAGACCGCCACAAATTTGGAGACAATAGGGTACAAATAACATAGCTGGACTAATCTACTTAGGCATTTCACCAAACATTTGATGTGCATTTGATTAAATGGCACAAGGAAACAACAAGATAGTGAGAACCGCAACCCAATCAGTATGAGATCATCAAGATTGAATCAAAAGTTACTAATATAATCTCAAGCATGACCGATGTTCATGCTAACAACAACAAAGCTCTCAGTTTCTCTTCCACATGTGTAATGGAAGAATGTACTGAACTTCCACGCTCAATGAAAAATGAAAGCTCCAAGGCTTCAAGTTGTAGAAGGTTTGAAGGAATCTATTGGTTCAATAAACTCGAGTCCATTGATGGAGCACACGGATTTGAAGCTCAATCGCGTGAGAACATGACGATCCGAAGAGCACTGGATGTGGCAAGGTAAGCGGCGGATTCCGGCGCCGATTAGCGGGGCAGAAGATTCTGGAATACACAAAGGATCGAGAGAGAGGGGCTTTGAGGGCGTTTCACTTTAATTGCTTGAAGAAGATGAATGGAAATGTGAATCAAACAACTAAAATGCAGAGAATCAACATTAGCTCAGTAAAGCATAGATCAAAATAATTATGAGATTATTCTCAAATTGGAGAGGAGAGAGAACTTGGATCTATGTTAAGCGTTGTTGAAGAAGCGCCAGACCTTCAATGATGAAGAAGAAGATCTGGACCTTCAATGGCGAAGAAGATGCGCGTCGTTGAAGAAGAGTAGAAGAAGAAAGACGAGCAAAAGAGCGAAGGGAGAGACGGTGTTCTAAGCAAAAGAGTCTGGAGAGGAAAAGTGAAAGGTCAGAGGGAAAAAGATGAAAAGGGAAAGTGTTTTCAGCTTTTGAGGCGGAGGAATTTGTTTTCCTAAAATAATACATAATATTTCTATTGACCAGAAAGTCTTTTCCGTTGACCAAATTTTTTTAGAGAACCAAACGGCTGAAAATCCGGAAAACACTTTCTAGTAAAATACTTTCAATGAAAAAAACACACCCTTAAACTTTTAAATGAATGTGGGTCTAATTGAATATGTTGACGGGCTCATATTTTGGCTCCCTCTTAGCAGTCTTAGACTTTTGCTGTGCATTCCTAACAAATGGTATCAGAGCCTATAGTTGAGATTTTCGGGCAAGTGGATATTGTGGTGTAACAATGCAAACCTATGGAAAAATTGATATAGAAGGATACATAAATTCAGGGGGAGTAGCACTAACATTAAGCTCACATGTGTAGGGGGGATTGTTTAGATACATGTGTGAGTGTGTTATGTTAGAGAAATCCCACATTAGAGAATTGATATTATGTATAGCATTTATTATATCCTAATTAGCCCATAACTCATTCCCTTAAGTTTTTGAGTGAAGATGGGTCCAACCGCATATATTAACGAGCTCGGACTTAGGCTCTTTTTAAGCAATCTCCTTAAATGAAGATATTGGACTTCTGCTATGTGCTCCCAACAAGGCATAAGGGATGCTCCGAGACCACCAAGAGCTCATTACAAGGCCTAAATCTCGGCTGGAGGCCTGCTATATGACATTCAAATGATCTAGACTATGGGGTTCAACCTGTTTTCGAGCACGAATTCAACTCCTAAATGGCCAGACCAACCGAGGCTAGCCTAAAGAGTTTGAATGCTCACTGTCCGAGCATTGCATAGCTTGGACAATGGGCATTCAGACATCTAAGACACAATTACCCTGATGAGGCATAGGCTAACCCATCATGGATTCGAGACGACGGGTAGGTGATATAACAGTATTATGACCAAAACTGTTACTTGAATTATATGAGGACAATGCTACGGACTAAAAATGAGCCATAAACATCCCAATTCAAGCTAATGTATGTGCATTTTGGGGAGACATAAGCTCATCCAAACGGTAATGCAACATAGTGTCGACACTAAGCATAAATCTTAAACAAGGATGGACCACTCTCATTTCCTTGGAAATGTTGGACTCTGAGCGTCATTTAACTCAAACTCAAGCCAAGCACGTGCCCATTCATCTTTGTCTCATGCGCCCATTTTTTTTTTTTAATTTTCATAATGATTTTCTTTTTAATGTGAGACAAACTTTGGGAAAATAAAAATTAGGTTTCACTATCCGTAAGCTATAATATTTCTAATTTATATATGTGAAAGAGATACCATTTGTTTTTTTTTTTTTTTTATCAATGGTTGAATGATAATTTAATCTTTGAGGCCTTTCCTTTTTATTTTTTGAATGCATGATGGTTGGTGCTAAAATTTAGATGTTGGCATGAACATTTGGTGTGTGCCTTTTGTAATTTTTCTATAATTGTGTAATAGATTATGCGGCCGAATTTTGATAATTTAGAGAGTTAAATTACCCTTTGATTTTTTTTTTTTAATGTGGCAACTAATATCTTTGAATTCCCTCTTTCCAAGGTGATAATACCTCTTAAGCTTTGTATCTCTCTCCAGCTATACTAACCAAAACGCACGTTATAAGATGCCTTGAGACCTTAGAATCACAAGACAACTTAGGGTTTTATCTGTGGAGCAGGTAGGCTTTTTGTCTGCGGAGTTTCTTTTCATGCCAAACATTCACTCTTTCTTGCTCCCTCTTTGGTTGTTGTACGAAATAGATTGGACATGAATTCATTTGCGTTCACTCAAAATTTAAAAAATAGATTCAGGGACCGATGAGCACTCGTCACATGGCAATCGCAGAGAAGCCTCACCATAATGTAGAGTAATAATCTTGTAGAATTGTGTCCCCTATGTTATAGATGAAGTGAAATATTTGTTTTTATGGGTTTTTTTTGTCTTTTCTATCAAATTTGCTTTTAAGTTAAAAGTGATACCTTTGTATTAGCGATGGCAAAAACCCTAGCCGTCAAAACGCTGAAAAAGGAGATAGAGAAGCGAGAAAAAGAGAGGAGAAAAAAGTGAGTTTTTTCTTGATGAGGGTTCTCAATCTCTTTATACCCTGATTTTGAGGGGAAATCGTCGTTATATTCCAACTTTTTCCGAAGTCTAGTGGATTCACAGAGTGCTTCTGCGTGGAGACGTAGCCCAAGTTTGGGTGAACTTCGATAACAAATTTTCTGGCATGTTCATCTGATTATGTTCTTTTATTACTATAGTTTGTTTGGTGAATTGTTTGCAAGCGTTATTTTTCTGGAATTGACGTGCGATTTCGTAACAACTGGTATCAAAGCCTGGGTTAGCTAATTGAGAATATCGAGGGTTTTTCTGTGACGTTTGATTGAAAGCAAACATAATGGCAAAAGATAAAATCAAAATCGATAATTTCAATGGAGAGGATTTCAGATGGTGGAAACTACAAATAGAGGAATATCTTTATCAAAAAGATCTCTATGCACCACTTGAGGGTTGGAAACTCGAGATGGCGGAAGTGGATCCGATAGTAGAATCTAGATGGAAAATTATTGATCGAAAGGCATTAGGTGCGATTCGTCTAGGGTTGACGAAAAAGATAGGGTACCACATCGCGAAAGAAAAAACTACAAAAGAAGTCATGGATATTCTAACGAATATTTTTGAGAAGCCGTCCACATCAAATTAGGTATTTTTGTTGAAGAAACTAGTTAATATGAAGTTATCTGATAAAGGTTTTGTGGCAGAGCATATTAATAGTTTCACGCAGGTCACGGGTCAATTGGAATCTGCAGGCATAAATTTAGACATGAAGCTTCAAGCTTTATTATTTTTAGGTTCTCTTCCAAAAAGCTACAATACTGCAGTGCAACGAATTTCGAGCACCATGAAGGATGATTTAACTCTTGATGATACTGTGAGTAGTATCATGGATGAAGAGATGCGAAGGAAAGTCTCAGGTGGAGATAATTATTCTGCATCTACATCTTCAACGGCACTCGCAGTGGAGAACCATGGAAGAAGTAAAAGTAGAGGAAATTTTAGCGGGCGTGGCAGATCACAATCAAGGGGTAAGAGACAAGTTGCAAAAGATGAGTGTTGGTTTTGTCACAAAGCCGGACACCGGAGGTTTTAGTTTGAAGCCTACAAAAAGAAGCAGAAAGATGAGAATCAAGGAGCTAATGTAGTTAGCAATGAATCTTTGCTAGATAACTTGTGTTTGTCTGCAGGGTTTGACTTGACAACAGATAAATGGTTTATTGATTCCGGTGCTTCTTTTCATTGTACCTCGCAAAGAGACATATTTGATGATTATGCCGGTGGAGATTTTGGACAAGTGGTTGTGGGAAACGGCCACATGTATCCCATTGTTGGGAAAGGAACCGTGATTGTAAACATCTCAGGTGGAGGACGTCTAGTTTCGCGTGAAACTAGGCATATTCCGAAATTTAGGAAAAATCTTAATTCAACCAGTAAACTTGATCAAGAATGTTTGGTTATAACCTTTGGATGCGGAGAGTGGAAGATAACCTCATGAGCAAGAGTAGTAGCAAAGGGAAAGCATACGGATACACTTTACCTTCTCTAAGGAGACAATATCGTGATATGATTGCAAATACAATGGCTACGGGTAATTTATCTATTATTTGGCATTATCATTTGGGACATCTTGGTGAAAAATGTGTAAAACAGTTACACTCGAGGAAATTACTTTTGGGTTTACAAAAAAGTTGAGTTAGATTTTTGTGAGAGTTGTATTTATGGAAAACAGAAAGCTATTAGTTTTCAATTGAATGGATGACAAAATAAAGGCCAGAAGCTAGAGTTGGTTCATACTGATGTTTGGGGACTTGCTCAGGAACTCTCTTATGGTGGTAAGAGATATTTTGTCACATTCATTGATGATGCAACAAGGAAGACTTGGGTCTATGCTCTTAGAGAAAAGTCAGAAATATTTGGGATGTTCAGGATGTGGAAGACCATGGTAGAAAAAGAAACAGGTTATCAGATTAAAGTTCTGAAATCTGATAATGGTGGTGAATACACAAGTAAAGAATTTGCAGATTATTTGAGTCAAGAAGGCATACACGGGTTAAAGATTGTTTCTAGAACTCCTCAAGAGAACGGTGTAGCTGAAAGGATGAACAAGACTATTCTAGAACGTGTGAGATGCATGAGACTACACGCAGGTCTCCCACTACACTTATGGGCTGCCACAATTGATGTAGTTGTTTATCTTATCAATAGAAGTTCATCTAGTGCGTTGGATGGAGAAATACCACAAGAACGGTGGTCAGGTAAAAAGATTAATTATTCACATCTAAAGGTGTTTGATTGTATTGCATATACTTTGATTGACAGTGAGGATAGAAAAAAGCTTGATGCTAAGTCCCAGAAGTGCGTCTTTCTCGGATACGATGGTGACGAGTATGGCTATAGACTTTGAGATTATGAGAATAACAAAGTCGTCCGCAATCGTAATGTGGTATTGCATGAAAAAAACGATGTATAAGGATTGTCAAACAGAGCATGAGAATGTAGTACAACAAGAATATGTTGAATTACAAACAATGCCCATGAAGATGTTTCCAGTAGATCGAAGTTCACTTGAAAGAGAGGTTCAATATGAGCCTATTATCAGTGAAGAGATAGTTCAAGAGGAACGTAGTGAGTAGAGCAAATGAATGACCCTGAAGTACCTGTCTTGAGAAGGTCTACACGTGTGAGAAAACCAAAGGTAATTTTTGATCCATCAGCTAATATTGTTCTGAGCCATGTCTTATATATAGATTCAGGAGAATCGAAGACTTACAATGAGGCAAAGGCAGACATGTCTCACTTGCAGTGGGAGTATGCTATGAAAAACAAGATGAGCTCGTTACCTCATAACAAAACTTGGGAGTTGACCAAGTTGCCCATAGGTAAAAAAGTTTTATTAAACAAATGGGTGTACAGGATTAAGAATGAAGTAAATGGTAGTATTAGATATAAGGCGAGACTTGTAGTTAAGGGCTTTTCTCAAAAATAAGGAATCGACTACTCTGAGATATTTTCACCTGTAGTGAAAATGACATCAATTAGAGTTCTGTTGAGTATAGTTGCAGTGGAGGATCTTCATCTTAAGCAGTTAGATGTAAAAACAATATTTTTAGACGATGACTTAGATGAAGAATTATACATGGCACAATCTAAGGGTTTTGAAGTCAAAGGTAAGGAGCACATGGTATGTCGCTTGAAGAAAAGCTTGTATGGCTTGAAACAAGTTTCGCGGCAATGGTACTTAAAATTTGATGGTTTTATGCAAGAAAAAGGATTTGCACATTGTGAGTCGATCACTGTGTTTATTTTTACAAATATGATGATGGTAACATTGTGTATCTCTTTTTATATGTGGATGATATGCCGGTGGCTAGTTCCAATATGAAGAGAATCGTAGAAGCGAAGAAGATATTATCATCATAATTTGCTATGAAAGACTTAGGAGATGCTAATAATATTTTAGGCATGAAAATTATCAAGGACAATAAAAATATGAAATTATGGTTGTCACAGGAAAACTATGTGAACAAAGTGTTAAAGAGATTTAACATGGACAAGGCAAGACCGGTTGCAACTCCTCTAGTGAATCACTTCAAGCTTTCTAAGGATATGTGTCCAAGCACTCAAGCTTTGAAAGATGAGATGGCGGTAGTTCTATATGCATTAGCAATGAGAAGTTTGATGTATGCCATGGTGAGCATGAGACCAGACATTGCACAAGCAGTGGGAGTTGTGAGTCGATATATGTAGAACCCAAGTAGAGAGCATTGGAATGCCATTAAATGGATATTGAGATATCTAGTAGATACTTCCAATTACTCACTTTGTTATGGTGGTACATCTCTAGAGTTGCAAAATTATGTAGATGCAGATCATTCGGGTGATCGAGATAGTGGTAAGAGTACCATTAGATATGTCTTTACAGTTGTAGGTACGGCAGTGAGTTGGGTATCTCAACTACAAAAAGTGGTGTCTTTATTAACAATAGAGGCAGAATACATGGCAATCACAAAAGCCTCCAAGGAAATCATGTGGTTACAAGATTATATGGATGAGGTACATCGAAAACAGCCAGTTAGTACATTGTGGAGTGATAGTCAAAGTGCAGTGCACTTAGCAAAGAATACAGCTTATCACTCAAGGACTAGACATATCAAGAAGCGTTATCACTTTATTAGGTAAGCATTGAAAGATAATGAGTTAAAGCTGTTGGAGAAATCTTCTTGAAGTGTTTTGAAGCTGACAAAACGTTTCCATCAGTCTAGTCTAAAGGCTTGCAAACTTTGCTATTTAAAGTCTGAAGACCTCTGGACAGCCAGACTCAAGACTCAAAGTCTATCCTCATTGACAGTCTCTAATCCGTTGAAGAAAGGTTATCCAGAACTGGATGTTTCATTAAGGATATGACCTTATCAACGGGAGAAGATCTCTTGGTTGGAAAAGACACAACGGAATCCTTTGATTGATCGAGATTGACTCGAAGATTAAGGAACCGATGATTGCCTAAATATTCTTGGAAGGTTCTACTTATGGAAACCGAGATCCTGATTGTATGGGCGAACAGGATTGATGGGCTATCGACACGTTCCTTTAATAGCTCGAATAATCTTCCTAATTGATTCCATCCAATGGGTAGATTGGAGGAATTTCTTTGGTAAGTGCCAACGGGTATGATGGCATAAAGGAGTATATAAGGAAGACGTTCTAAGTTGTTCAAGGTGTGCGCGATAGAAGAATTCCAAAGTCTGAAGCTCTTTGTTGTTTAGACAATTCCTTTAAGTGAAACCTTGTATACAAAAGAGAGTCTATATTTGTGAGAAACCTTGAGGAGGTGTGGTAGAACATCTATATTGTGGAATCAAGGAAAAGCTGTGCTGTAACTTCTCTTCTGTTCATAGTGAAATCCAGCCGGTGGGCTGTTAGTGCGGAAGAGTGGACGTAGGCTTGGAATAAGCCGAACCACTATAAACCTTGTGTTCAATTTTCTCTTCCTTACTCTCTTTACTTTGATCGTACTTCATTTTGTGAACTCCTTTCTATCGGTTGCCTAGAATCGCTTCCATATCTCAATAGGTTGTTTGTGCACCTATTCACCCCGCCTCTTGGTGCTTATACTAACTATCTCAATTGGTATCAGAGCTCGTGTACTCACTTTGTTTGAAGTGTTTTACTTCAGAGTTAAAGATCCATGGCTAGTATGTTGGCTCTAGGGCTGATAGAAGGGTAAAGCAACACCAGACCGCCTTACTTTGATGGAAAGGACTATAACATATAGAAAAAAAAGATGAAGGCGTTCTTAATATCAAAGGATCCTCTGGAATGAGACGTTGTAGAAAAATGAATCGTTCCTAAAGCTGCATCTGTCTCAAAAAGAGGAAAAGACACTGTTGAGTCTAGCAAAATGACTCAAGAAGAGATAATCAAGAGACAAGCTCTTGATGCAAAAGCTATTTATTCCTTATATTGTGCTTTATCACCTACTGAATATAATAGAATATCTTCTTGTGATACAGCCAAAGAAGTCTGGGATAGATTACACATTACCTATGAAGGAACCGATTGAGTGAAAGAGACTAGAATCAACATTCTTCTCGTTCAATACGAAGCCTTCAGAATGAAACCAAGAGAATCTATAACTGACATGTTTAGTCGTTTTATTGAAATCGTGAATGGTCTTCAAAATCAAGGTCAACTAATTTCTGATCCCATGAAAGTAAACAAGCTACTGCGTGGACTCTCCAAGGATTGGAATCATATAAAGACCTCAATCAGAGAGACCCAAAGAATCATGCCACTGTCTATCGATGAGTTGGTTGGGATCCTTCAGTCTTATGAAGTAGAACGAATCAATGAAAACGAAGATCCTAAAGGTAAGCAATCTATTGCATTAAAATCTAATGATGATTCTGATGTAACAGATTCTGAAGACGACATGGATGATGAATAATTTGCTCTCATGATAAGAAGATTCCAAAAGCTGAATAGAAAAGATAGAAGATTCAATGCAAAAAAACAAAGTTTTCAAAAGCAACAGACCAAGTCTGCCGAAGATGATGAATCAAACAAAGATGTAGTCTGCTTTGAATGTAAGAAAAAGTGACACATCAAACCCAACTGTCCTCTTCTAAGGAAGAAGAAAGGAAAAACTGAAAAAATATTGAAAAGCTCTCAAAGCTGAAACCTGGAGTGACGTGGAGTGCAAAGATAGTGATGATGATTATGCCAACATATGTCTAGTGGCACAATCGGACTCGAATCAAACTCCGAGATTGATTCGATTCGAAAAGTGAATTCGAGGTAAGGAACTTCAAAATCCCTATTAAAGTTTCAAAATACATTGATGAATTATGTTTTAGTCTTAAGATTTCTCTTAAAAGAATTTCCGAACTCAAAAAGAAAATTCTACTTTAAAACAACAAGAGAATGTTTTGGAAGAAAAAGTGAAATGCTTAGACCGAATGTTTCTTCTCTCGGAGAAAGTAAAGATAATCTTTTAAAAGAAAATGCATTCTTGAAAAATGATATATCAAATATTTCCAAAAGATTTTCTCTAGGATCTGAAAAACTAGAGAAGATACTTTCTGTTCAAAAACCTTATTTCAATAAATCTGGTTTAGGAATGACTCTGAAACCATTCCTTTAATCAATTTTCCTAAAGTAAAAGAAAGAATTAAACAAAGACCCACAAGAAATGCTTATGAAAATCATTTTGAAATTACCTTTGTAAAACCAGTAGGTCGCAATGCTCTTAGATGTTCAAAATGCAATAGTGCAGATCATTTTGAGAAAGAATGTCCTATGGTTTGGAAACCTGTCAATGAAGTCTAGGCAAAAACCGTACATCAAACTAACTCAAAAGGACCCAAGAAAATATGGGTACCAAAGAAAGCTTGAGTTTCTTTTTAAATGCAAGTCACTATCAAAAAAAAAGTGAAATGGTATCTGGATAGTGGATGCTCGAGACACATGACGGGAGATTCAAATTGTTTCATAAAGCTTGTTCAAGTGAATGGTGGAAAAGTCTCATTTAGAGGAAACAACAAATGAAAAATAGTGGGATTTGGAACTATAAAGATTGTGAACCTCATAATAAGCAATGTTTCTTTAGTTGAAGGGCTCAATTACAATCTGCTCGGTGTCGATCGCTTTGTGATGCCGGTTTTAAAATCAACTTTCAAGAGGGTATTTGTTCAAGAACCAAGAAAGAATCTACTTAGTCATTCATGGGTCGAAGACATGGGCATATCTACCTCTTAGACATGAAACAAGATGAATCGCAATGTCTAATCTCAATCCAAGACGAAGCGAACTTATGGCACAAAAAACTTGGGCATATCAACATGAAACAGATAGCCAAAATTTCAGCAAAGAAGCTTGTTCGTGGTCTACTCAATTTATCATACCAAAAGTCTGATCTATGTACGCCATGTATATTGGGAAAACAGGTAAGAAATTCTTTTAAGCCAATAAATCAAGTTTCCACTAACCGTGTACTGCAGCTCTTGCATATGGATCTCTTCAGACCAATAAGAACGCAGAGCATTGGAGGTAAGAAATATTGCCTAATAATTGTGGATGACTACTCACGATTTACTTGGGTATATTTCTTGGTAAGTAAATCTGAAACTTTCTCTTACTTTGAAGAATTTTCTAAGAAGGTTCAAAATGAAAAGGGGTATCTTATTTCAAGTATAAAAACAAACCATGGAGGTGAATTTGAAAATCAAGATTTTGCTAAATTTTGTGAAGAATTTAGTTTTCAGCATTTGTTCACTTCTCCATATACTCCAGAGCAAAATGGAGTTGTGGAAAGGAAGAATAGATATATTCAAGAAATGGCTAGAACTCTCTTAATTAAAAGCAATATCTCTTTACGGTTTTGGGCTGAAGCAGTTTCAACATCATGCTATATTATCAATAGAGTTTTTCTAAGGCCTATTCTAGAAAATACCCCCTATGAACTATTCAAAGAAAAGAAGCCAATTGTTTCATATTTTCATGTATTCGGATGCAAATGTTTCATATTGAAAAATCCAAATGATCGAGTTGGTAAGTTTGAAGAAAAGTCAGATGAAGGCATCTTCCTTGGATATTCAACCACAAGCAAAGCGTATAGAGTCTACAACAAGAAGACTCAAACTGTGGAAGAATCAATGAATGTCAAATTCCAATATTCTATTCAAAATGAATCTATTCAGACTCATCTTGAAGAGACTGAATTGCTCCAGACTCTACAAAGTCTAAATCTCAAGAAGCAGCTCAACCTTTGAAGGACCAGCAGCAAGTGACTGTTGAAGATTCAAGTGAAGGAAGTGACCATCAATCTGATAAATTAACCAGCAACTGGAAACATAAGTCCAGTCATCCCAAAGATCTTATTATTGGCGACATCAATGAAGGAATTCGCACGAGATCCAAAACGTAAGAAGAGTCTAGTGCTGTGGCTCTTATTTATGAAATAGAACCCAAAAGCATAGAAGAAGCCTTATCCAATGAAAGCCGGATTGAAGCTATGCAAGAAGAACTTAGACAATTCAGAATTAATGATGTTTGAGAGCTGACTCCTAAACCAAAAGGTAAATCAATTGTTGGAGCTAAATGGGTTTTCAAGAACAAGATGGATTGGAAAGGAAAAGTCATAAGAAACAAGGCAAGACTCGTGGCCAAGGGATACACACAAGAAGAAGGGATCGACTATGACAAGACTTATGCACCGGTAGCAAGGTTAGAAGCAATTCATTTATTACTTGCATTTGCTTATCATAAGAATTTTAGGTTATTCCAAATGGATGTCAAAAGTGCCTTCCTAAATGGATTCATTCATGAGGAAGTTTATGTGGAACAACCACCCGAGTTTGAAGACCTAAGGAAACCAGAGTCAGTATTCAGACTTAAAAGGCCTTATATGGCTTAAAGCAAGCACCTCAAGCTTAGTATGACAAATTAAGTAAGTTTTTAATTCAAAATGGATTTGTTAAAGGTAAAGTAAACACTACTCTTTTTATTAAAAGAGAAAGCAAAAGTTTTCTGCTTGTTCAAATATATGTTGATGATATTATCTTTGGATCCTTTAATGAAAGTCTGTGCAAGAAATTTTCTAAGACTATGCAGGATGAATTTGAAATGAGCATGATGGGTGAGTTAACCTTCTTTCTTGGACTTCAAATAAAACAATTGGAGTAAGGAACTTTCATTCATAAAGAAAAGTATGCAAATGATCTTGTGAAAAAGTTTGGACTGGACACTTGCAAAAAGGCTGACATACCATTGTCAAGTTCCTTGAAGATAGACAAAGATGAAGAAGGAAAGAAAGTCGACCAAAAGCTGTATAGGAGTATCATCAGATCACTTCTTTATCTTACTGCTTCTAGACCTAACATTCTGTTTAGTGTTTGCATTTGTGCCAGATTTCAATCAGACCCAAAAGAATCTCATTTGAATGCTGCGAAGCGTATTATCAAATATATTTCATCAACTTCGAGCTTTGGTCTCTGGTATCCAAAAAGGGGAGACTTTACTCTTCTTGGATATTCAGACGCAGACCTTGCTGGATGCAGAGTAGATAGAAAGAGCACATCGGGTACTTGTCAACTACTTAAAGGCAGGACAGTGTCTTGGTTTTCAAGAAATCAAAGTACAGTCGCTCTCTCTACTGCAGAAGCAGAATATATAGCTCTTGGAAGTTGTTGTTCACAAATTCTTTGGATAAAACAACAGCTAAGAGACTTTGGAATTGAAGACTCATGCACGGAGATTAATTGTGACAACACCAGCGCTATCAATCTCACCAAAAATCCAATTCTTCACTCAAGAGCAAAGCATATAAAGATTCGACATCACTTCATTAGAGGCCATGTTCAAAATGGAGATGTTTCAATTCAATTTGTTGATTCAAAGAACCAACTGGCGGATATATTTACAAAACCTTTGGAGAAAAATCAATTTGAAACCATCCGCTCCAAACTCAACATTTTAAGGAATGAGGAAATCAAAGTGTAAAGACTCTCAGACTCAGACATACAAGACCGTGACTGTAAGTTAGTTTCTCTCTCTCTCTCTCTCTCTCTCAAATCTTATCTTAAAGAGGTACGATCGTCAGACTATGTTTAAATTGATATATTTAATCGACGTAATTATTGTATCGTTTCCTTTTCAAAAAGGAAGTTATTTTGAAATGACTATTTTCGCAGAAAATGGACGGTTATTCTGAAAAGGCATCTTTTTATTTTCCTTTGTGACGGTTCGTTTATCTCCCTTTTTAACCAATCGTGCACTGTTGATTTCCCTTCACTTTACTCTCAAAAACCCTAGAAAGCATCGATCTTCCATTCCCGTTTTTCTCCCTTGTTTAATCTTCGAAAAAGTTGTCATCTTTCTTGGGAAAGTCAAACAAGGAATCTTCCAAAAACTGATAAAGATGTCATCTTCAAGAAAGTCTTCGAGAATCGCAAGCAGGGGACCGCGGTGAATGAGTGAGGGGCCTACGCACTTCGATCTCACTGAAGAAGAAGTGTCTCCAGATCAGCAGTAGATCCCACAACATTCTCAGCAGCGTCATTCTCCTCCATCTAGTCCTCAAGGCATTAATCATCAACAAGAGGAAGAAATCATTGAGGATGTAGACCCTGTAAGAGTTCAAAAGCCCGTTTTTATTTATCAGCTGCATTGTGCTTTAAAACGAACTCGTACTCCATTGAATTATGTCGATGATTTTCTTAAAGACAAATGATATGGAAATGAATATATCTTTTTGAGAAAAATGGAAAGTTTGGGAATTGCTAGTAAAGGGGTGGCCGAAGAAACCCTTGCGAATATCCCAAGTGATCCTCGTGATTGGGGGCCGAATCCTGTAGATGGGAATGATGATGACAAATTGTACAGCCAATTTCAACCGAGAATGGGTGTTACGGTTGAAAGTAGAGGAAAAAGAGGAGATTTGTTCAGATTGAAGGAACAAAAGGATCTGTACTCAAAATTGTTGAAGCGTGGGGTAATAAACCCTAGGAGTGTGGATTTTGATTTTCTAGATGCTATGAATGTGAACTTGAGGGAAAGGTTTGGTTATCTTCAACTTGAAAAGTTCTACTCCGACACTACAGAGGCCTATGTTGAACTAACCGCATACTTCTATTCAAATCTTAGCTTTTTGGATACGAATAGATTCTCTTTCAGTGTCAAAGATCAAGACTATGTTATGGATATGGATATGCTGGCAGATATGTTAGGAGTTGAGAGAGGAAGATATCAACCGATCAAAGTTTCTATTGCTCGTGCTATATTGGAACTTGTTAAGGATAGGAGAACAGAGGAAAATATTTCCTACTTAAGGATAAGTGCATTCAACATCTTGCTTCACAAGATTTTTAACTACTATTTTTTGAAGATTGATGCAAAGTTGCTTGGTGCTTGGGTATATTTGTCTTTAAGTGGGAGATTGTATAGATGAAGCCAAATATTTGTTTTTACGGGTTTTTTTTTTTGTCTTTTCTATCATATTTGCTTTTAGGTTAAAAGTGATACATTTATATTAGCGATGGCAAAAACCCTAGCTGTCAAGATGCTAAAAAAGGAAATAGAGAAGCAAGAAAAAGAGAGAAGAAAAAAGTGAGTTTTTTTTTTTTTTTTTTATGAGGGTTCTCAATCTCTTTGTGCTCTGATCTTGAAAGAAGATTGTTGTTGTATTCCAACTTTTTCTGAAATCTAGTGGATTCGCAGAGTGCCTTTGCGCGGAAACGTAGCCCAGGTTTAGGTGAACTTCGATAACAAATTTTTTGGCGTGTTCATCTGATTCTGTTCTTTTATTACTCTATTATGTCTGGTGAACTGTTTGTGAGCGTTATTTTTCTGGAATCAACGTGCGATTTCGTAACACCCTATCGATACAATATAACTGGTTGAAATTGAAAACTCATGTTCTGATGTGAGTATGGTTTTCATGTTAAAGTTTTTAGGATACTCACTAAATCTTGTCATAATGATCGACTCAACGCATTCTTTCATAAACTTTTCTAACATTCTTTCCTTTGTTTCTGATTAAATCAAGTCTGTTTTTTTTTTTTTCCTTTATTGTATCTTTTATTAAGTGCTCTGGGTCGTGAGGATTGATCCATCACCCGCAAATCTTGATCCTATGGAGCTTTCTAAAAAGATCACCAAACAATTAATTGAGATGAAAAGTTAAAAAGAAGAGGTCAGCTTTATGCTTGAAATTGTGCATGTAAGAAAACTAATGAAGAAGTAACGCATGTCATTTCCTCTAGATAACGAAAACTTGGCTAGTGGCTATAGCACAAAAGGGCATTGTTCTAGCAAATATAAATCCATTTGAAAAGGACGAATGTCTATTAAAAAAAGGAAAAAAAGAATGAAAGAGACAAAGTAAAGAGCATAAGAAAATTAAACTTTTACTGTGGCTAATCCAATTCATTAGGTGCCAAATGTCGACACCATACATTTGTAAAACCCTTCATTAGCAGGTGCATCGTACCGTTAAGAATTTATCAAATAAAAAAGGCCTTGGAAGATAATTCTTTAATTTGTAGCGGATCCAACGAAGCATTGAGAAAAACTTCATTTGCGTAGTCTGACGTACGAGTGTTACACCTTGTAGAATAAGGCCAGCATGATTCGACTAAGTGCATATGCATTTTCCTTCATTTAGAACTTAATTGAAAAAATTAAAATAAAAATTGAGACTAAATTGGTAAAAGTATAATAGATTTATAAATTTTTTAACTATTTTCTTGCACAAAATGGATAGTGTTTACTTCTATGCCCGCCACGTCTGCATCTTGCTTCACATCTATGCTTGGTATAGGCAACCTCATAGGGCTTTGCCATGTGTCTCATGTTTATCAATAATTATTGTTTCGTTGACTATCAAAAAGAAGATGTAACATCTCAATATACCTTTAGGAAAAAGCTTTAGAATTGTGTTAAACTTATTGCACTTGTACCAATTTTGTCATAAATCTTGTGACCTAGAGTCAATTAAGTCATTCAGGCTAATTTTGGTCAAATATTATTAACGTGGATGTTGGTGGCCTATGTGGCATGAATGGTACTAATATGGATAAATTTTAATTGTAATATAACTTTTAATCAGTTATTTAACTGCAAAAATCCTAACACAATATGGGAAAAACCCATATGGCAAATCAAAATTCATATGTCTAGAGAAGAAGATGGAATTTCACAGTAAGCTTATTTTTCTACTGAGTATGGAATCTTGATGTGAGTCTCTGTTTGATCCGCAAATGGAAATGAAGCAAAAGGAAGGAGATAAGCCCCAAGCCCATAGAAGAGTGCCTGTGCTCGGTCCTTGTAACAAGCTCCAATTCCAGTCACAGGTGTCTCAAAAGGTTTGTGCGGCTTCTTCTGCACAAGCTATTTGCTTTGCACATATGCCTCGTGATAATCATTTTAGTTCTAGCTTCAAAATGTTTAGGAGGTTGAGTCCATTTCCATGTGCAGATGCTGCTGGAAGATTGGCCTAACTAAATTCTTTCTCAGGAAATGCAATATCTCTATATTGCACTTCAAATACATGAGGTTATATTGAATGATTCATAAATACACACGCTCCTAAAATGACCACAATCTTGTTTGGTTAGTCAAGAGTACAACTTTCGAAAGTCTGATCCAAGTGAGGCCGATCAAGTGTAGTGCTTGAGCATGACCCCATTCGGTAAACTCAAGGTTCGTGAATGGATTAGGCCTAGCGAACATTTGGGTACTAAGTGTGGTTGGTTTTGAGAGTTAGGACGTGCTTGGAGGGCAATTTAGTCACTTTATGCACAAGGTTTTATCTCTAATACATAATGGCATTTTTAGAACTAAAGGAGAGAAAGTAGCGATGAACTAAAAGGGGAGGATTAAATATAGTGTTTTCTCTATTAAAAACCTATAGTCAGGCCTTGAAGTTTAAAACGATCAAAGTAAAATGTCCAAACAATTAGAAAACCAGAAAATTATGCCTTTAGATATCACATTGTGCAAAATATACAATTCTTATTTTTTGTAGCTAGAAGGTGCATATATATGTATAAAGATATATTTAGCGTGATTTTGTATTTCCTTTGATTAAAATTAAGAAATGAAATATAGTAGAATTATTATAACTAGAAAATGGTACACCAATCATTGAAATATCTCTCTTAATCAATTTCTATGTGTTGCATACTATGTGTTCGGTCCATCTTTTTTTTGGAGAGTTTTGTACGCTTGGAGCCCATCTTAGTTTCCAAAAAATGACTGGTTGGCTAGATATTCCATTGTTTTGGGTCTATGTAAATATGCCCCATCAATCACAGAAGTTGAGCAAGAGAGAAAGGTGATATCATCTAGCATATCCATCTAAATGAAGTAATATATGTTGAACATAAGAAACTTTCTTTTGGTTAATAACAATCTATAATCACTGCAAATTCTCTCATTGTTCAATATCATCCTCCATTTTTGTTTGAAACTTTAAGAAATTGGCTTGATGTGTTCTTATATGTTAAGTGCAGCATCATGTCACATGCCTTTTTTTTTCTTTTTACATGGAATGCAGGATGAGTGTTGGCTGAGGAAAAGAAAAATGTTATGCTGATGGTAGGGGTGAGCACCAAGTTTGGTACAAGAACTGGATTCAGCCGATCTAGACCAATCGGTTTAAGGTCGATTTTAAGAAGAAAATGTTCAATTCTTGGTTTTGTGAACCTAGAGTTGGCCTAGGATCATTTAGTTCCTAGTTCCAACACTGAAATCATTTCACTAATCTGGTTCCCAAATTGAACCGGTTCTCGAGCCTTTTCAAAAAAATATATATATTTTTTGCCCTTATAGAGAATCAAAATCATGGTCTTCAACATGAATAAATGCCAACATAACCGTTCGACAAACATATTTTTTCGTAGAGAGATTATACAACTTTTATTTTTTATTAGTATTTGTTGTTTTACCTAAGAATAAAATTTTCCAAACTCGACCGGTTTGATTCACTATTTCAATCTTTTGAAACCAACACAGCTTAAAATCAATCTTCAAAGCTAGTAGAGTTTCATTTTTATTTTTTTCAAGTTAGTGAAATCAACTTTTTTCTCCGTTTTTTTTTCTTTTTATTTCTCGTCCTTTTTCCTCATTCCTCGGCTGCTAGTGCACTCCATCGATCATCACCGTCAACACCCGCACTACAGCGATCACCTCCCTCCACTCTTCCACCCTCTCCGTTTGTAATGTACTCCATTTTCTTTCCTCCCCAAGAGAATAAAAAACAATTGAATATTGACAATGAGGGACACAAAGTTATTGCTTCAAAGCAGATAAGTATATAAATATCAATACGTACCAAAAGATGAAAAGATCTCTAAGAACCAAATACATGTATTTTTTAAAAGATAAAAGTTAATAAAATAGCAGAAATCATTGGGATATTAGCAATAGCTTTCAAAAATGAATTTGTATAGAAGAGTTCGGCTAGAATGCTCTAATGTAGATAAGATCTTAAACAATATGTAAAAGATGCAATGTAATAATTAAAAACAAGTCGATAAATAAAGATGATCTAATTGGCATCTACTATACCCAACTCCACGAATTGTTGAAACTCATAATATACACAATTAAGATTGAAGATAAATTTGGATTTGGGTGAAAATGGAAGGAGCATCACTAGTGTTTCTTTCTAGTGACTGCCGCACCTATCATTTGGTGCTTGCGTTGTGAGCCAAAAAAGAAGGTGGTTAATGTCATTTTAGGAAAAGAAATATAGAATTTCGGGTAACGTGCATATGTCCTAAATCAAAGGCCAAAAAAGAATATGGCTAAAAGAATTAAAAGAATTAAAAAAATTTAAAAACCGAAGCTGAATAATCGTGTCAGAAGAGAAGGTAAGTTAGTGCCGTTTTTTATGATAACGATATTGAAGGCCTTGGAAGGGGGAATACAGTTTAGCCGGCGCCTCTCCATGGAGTGGGTGGGGCCCGGTGCAACGGCGGTTGCATTCTGGCTTACACGTTGGAGGCTGGAAGCCGTTGCGATCTTGAAACTCCTAGAAAAACAAGATCCGACGGTCCCCCCACTTCGTACGGAGGAACTCAACGTGCCGACGTGGAAGTTTCTTGACCCCTGACGTGGGCCCCACTAGAAGAGACGTGAACTCGTGAAAGTCTCAAAATCGAATCGTAGTGCTTGCATTTTCCCATATTCCATTTTTTACCTAGTCAATTGTGTGTGGGGGATGGGCAATTTAGCGTGTCATATTTACCAACGTATTGTTTCTCACATATTTGTTTAATAGTGAAATATGAGCTACTTGCTACTATTGAGAATATTTATTGCTTCAAAAAGTAAAAGGAATTGCACAATTCAATTGTCCATAAGTGACCATTATATGCTAGTTCTTCTAGTTAGATTCTAGTATTGTTGATATTGTAGTGGATCAAGGAGAATACTCGTCTTGGTAGTGTGAACAAGGTCATGGCTCTTTCTATTTATTTTCAAGAATATTGTTAGGCACTTACTAACATTTGATTCAACGGCTTTTGAGATTAAAATATAGTGATACATCCGATCAATTAACTAAGAATGATGTAGACTACTTCCTATGGCCGAAGTAATAGTCTTTACATATTCCAAAGGGGATGAGATGGGTGTCTTCCAGAACCCTAAATATTGCTATGTAAACTTATGTTCCTAAGTATCGTTTCATGAGTCATGGTCAGCTAAACTAATGAGGGATTTCCAAATTGTTAGAAATCATGTCACCCATGCATGTGCTACTAGAGCATTCACTTGAGTGTCTTAATATACCGTGGTATTGAGAGTGCTATGACTAGAAGGACAATTTAAGTTGTGCCCTGTTTTGTTTATAGATAGCTTATATTAAAAAAGAAAAGAAAGAAAGTGCACAACATGTGCTATGTGGGGTTCATGATAAATGGAGCAAAATGGTTGATAAAGAACACATACATTAAACTCTGTTGACACCTAAATTTTGGCGACCTATTTAGTTATTCATCGCGTTAAAAAAATAGGGGTTAATTTTATCCCTGAAAAAAATTTAATTAATTGCATAGCATATAGTTTTAGGTGCTTTATTTTTTAATTTGCATTTACATTATGTCGGTGACAGATGGGCTCAAATTAATTGTTCGGAATTTTAATTTGATGAGTTGGGCTAAGCCCACGAAGTGAACAAATTGGCTCAAGCCCGTATCCTTGGAGAGATTTTACATATTTATTTGTGCGAGATTTCAAATTTAAGAAGAATCCTCTTGCAATCCTGAATTATATCAAAAACAAATATTGCGTTCGAAGAAAGGAATTTTCGTGGATATGGATTTGGAAAAATTAAAACTCTAACTAGTGGCCTATAAATAGGTTAAATGTGTAGGGTTTAGGGGGCCGGACAAGAGAAATACGTGGTCACAAAGAAAGAGAACTCACGTTCTCCACGGTGGGGATCGGCAGTCATAATCTCAGAGCTCACTTGAGAGACACACGGGAGAAAGAGAGAGGAGGGTTCTCTCGGCCAAGCCATCGTATGGCTCTCCACCTTGCCGTCGCTGCTGCGTCAAAGCCACCACGATGAGTCATTCCCATCCCAGCTGTTCTGAGGCCCCTTGTCGATTTGCTGTCCGGCCAAGGTACGATCTTCGACGACGACCGAGAAGACCTCGTTGGATTACTTGAAAAGAAAGCCCACGACAATCAGATTTCGTGGCTCCCATTAAGGTCCACTTGGCGATACTTGGAAATCAAAAAGGAATGATGGAGAAAAAATATATATTGCTGAACCATAGCAAAAGTTGCAATCTCCACGGTTTGTAGCAAATTCGGACAATTTTGCGATGCTGGTGCATCTCTTTCGACGCGTACACGTTGCTCGGCCGCGCCGACAATTTTCTTGTAGATTTTCCAGGTTCTCCTTGAACGTGCACCACAAGAAGCTGAGTTGAACGAGGCCACGGAGCCCGCGACCATCCTGAGGTGATTCACCTCGAGACGATGTGTCATCCTTGCCGCCGCCGATCATGTGGTGTCGCTTGCCACTCTCACTTTTTGTTGTTCAAGCCGTCTTCAGGTCTCTCGGGATCCCATCACGACAACAACCGCGGAGATCCTTTGCCGTGGGTCCTCTTGGCGAGCGCTCCCGTCCTCACAACTAACCGAGCGCCACCAAAATCCGGTCCCGATATCCAAGTCTGAGCTATGAGTCTTGCCGAGCATTACCATATTGCGTTGCAAGTAACTGTTCGAAGTCCAAATATGGAAGCCAATATTCGGAATAGGTAAAATTTTTGTCTATTTTGATTTCTGAAAATTATGTTTCCTTATTTGATATATTCGTTGATGCACATTATTGAAATTCTCGATATTCTGAGATATTTGTGAACTTGAGTAGCCTTCTAAATTGGGAAATTTTCCCAATTTCACAACTTGCATATGATTGACAGTCGGATTTCACGCTCAAAATACGACTCGCAATCGCACGAAAAAAATCACCAATCTGATCTCTCGCTCGAGATTCAAAATCGCCAATCCGATCTCTCGCTCGAGATTCGATTCGCGATTTATGTAAAATTGGCCAACCCAATCTCCCGCCAGAGATACGGTTTGTCAATTTGGATATCTTGCTCTGATTTGCTGTTGTGCCATTTAAGTTAATTTTATTCTCTTAAAAAATCCAAAAAATGTGGGCTAGAGTTAGATTTGTTTCTTATTCTAGGGTTTGCATATTTAGAATGTGGATTTTATTTCAAATTTTAAAAATCAAAAATCAAATCAATTAATTTAGGTTGCTGGTTCTTTCTTAATTTGGATTCCATGTTTAATTATTTGGCAATTATTAATTTCGAAATTTAAAAAAAAAAAGGAAAAAGGAAAAAAATCATCATGCATATGTCATGTAGAATTAGGGCATATTTTGTACGTCATTACATATTAGGGTAAAATTGCATTTAGTTTAATATAATTTTGGGTATTTTCTTATATAGATTGCATTTTAGGATTATTTGGGTTAAGATAATATTTTAGTTTAAATCAGGATTTGGTTCAACCTAATTCCTAATACAAATTGAATAAAATCTTAATCTAATTAGATAATTTTCACATCTTATCTAATTCCGAGTTTCATGAAAAAATACAAAAAAAAATGTCTTAGAATAAATTATTTTTAGAAAAAAAATATCATGTAAATGTCATATCGGATTAGATTCATGAAATGCACGTCATTTAGAAATTGTTATTAGGTCCACTTAATTAGAAATTGCATGACATTAGAATTAGGTCATTTAGTTATATTGCATTGCATACTGCATGATTTTCATTAAATAAGTGAAAGCAAACAAAAAAAATTGCGTGTTAATTAGATATTATATCTAGGGCTGTTATGTGAATTCTGATCTAATAATGCAGGTGCTTTCGTTGTAAGTTTTGCAATTTATTCATTGTTTATTTGAGTGTTAAATTGGTGGTTTGTGTACTCGCATGGTCACCTCACATGTTAGGAAAATGGATTTAAAATCAATCCAAGCTACCTGCCAAACATTTTTCTTTTTTTCAAAATAAAAGAGAAAGGTACCGAAAGGGCGTTAGAGAAATCTAGCGTAATCAAGTCCCCGAACTGATAAATCTCTGGTTCATAGGACTAAAGTAGATCTTCCGTTACTTTACTTGGTTTCTAATCGACCCACCAAAAATAGATTAGTGGCGACTCCTAATTAAAAAGTTTGCATGTTAAGAACTTGAATCGAAAGTTGTGAATTAGTATGGGCTTGGGAGAGCCCGACTTAAGTCTAGGCTTAACAATCCATTAGCCAAACCTTAGGTGGTTCACACCCGAAAAATTGGTTGTGACAAACTCGCTGGAGGGATTTGTCCCTCTTTATGGTTTGATGCAATCTTAGTGAGAATTTATTTATTTATTTTTCCTATGGTGGTTTGCTTCATTGTCATCTTATCATCGCCTTTTGTCATGACTCACTTATTCGTATTGTATTTCATGATGTTTCCTAATCGTTAATAAAAAATTATGTTAGGATATATTTCTCTATTAAGGAGCTACCTTTTCTACTACCACCAATTTTTCACTTGTAACTTCACCACAAACAATTGTTATTTTTGTTAGGCATGGTGAGAAATGCATAATTTCATATTGCTTTATTTTCTCCTTGAAAACACAAGAGTCATAGGATGGAGCTATAATAACTGTCGACATGAACACATGATATTCGAATGATCTCTAAAGATATGCATGTATATAAAAAAAAAAAAAAAAAAAAAAAGCTCAAGCATATGTTACCATTAGGCTTTTGAGCACTATGTCGGTTCATTTTTCCATTAAACCTAACTCTTGAGAAATAGTGCAACTTGATCATCTATTTTCTTTCTCTTTTTGCAACTTGTAGATTATTACGTGTCTGAGATTGACATGCAATCTTACATGATGCAGTCTATGCCATATAATGCATTTATTGATCACATGTATATTAATGCATGCAAGGATTTGATTCCATCTCATCTTATCTTCCTCAAAAGCAAGGTAAGAAATTGATTTAAGGTATTGCAAATTTCCACACCAAAGTTAAGAATGACCATGTTTCATTGCTGAATTGCCATCTTAGACCTGAACTGGTGTTGGTGACTTTGCCTAGATTTCACATTGTTGCATTTTTGTATGAAGCTCTAGGCTCAAGAAACCGACACTATGATAAAGCTGCAGAAAATAATTCTTGTTGAGGGCTTGAAACTCAAATAATTCTTGTCGATAAAAGCAAATGGATTCCTCTTACGTTATTCGTTTAGAATTTCAATGTTATTCTGTTTCTGGAGTTGGAAGATTGGGTTTTGTAAATTTTAAATGTTTGCCTCGTGCATAAGAAAGAATTGAAAAGGTCAGACAGGTGTTCCAAAGACAACTTCTTGTTACTTATGCTTCTGGGCATGTAATTAGCATATCATGTATGACCGTAGGATATAGAATCTGCCCCATGTTTACTCAGCTCAGCTCTGGCAAAGAACGAGCAACAATTTTGCTGTATTATTTTTTGGACAAAGACAAACAAAATTCAACTAAAAGAAAATACTATGCCGTAAGCCTAGATGATTATCCAAAAGATTAACCAAAAAATGAAACGTTAATTTGTTGGCAGTTGATTTGGGCTTCGTAATTGCAGTCAGAGCTATTATTTTCAGTCATTCAATTAAACAATGTCAATGTTTCAATCCTAGGATTACTTAATATATTATTTTCTTCCAGCGCGCATGTGCAAATGAGCAAGAAAGAAAACGGACTATACATACTTCTTTCCAAAAAGAAGCAATTCTTCATCCCAATTTGTGGCGATCTTTGGCAGGGTTTAGCGTACAATAAATAAATAAATAAAATGAGGAGGAAGAGGAGGAAGTAGAGGCCTTATTACAAAAATTGAGATCTTTAGTAAATCTTCTTTAGATGAAATTGTCACTTTCTTTTTTCTTAATATCACTATAAGATGTATGTTGGTGCTAACCAAATTGGACCGCTCAAATCGAGTGTAAGCAAATATTATAAATAATTGTTCGAATTGGGATTTTTCTAAATTTTAGAGAGTAGATTTGCATCATAAGTTAATTAATTGTAAACGATAGACTAATCAACAATTGAATAGTGGACTCACGTTAAGCAACACAGCCGAGTATACTTTGCATTTTTGTTTTTCTTTTTCAATTTATTCTGAAAGATTAACCATCCCGCCCAAAATACCAATCGAGATCCTTTCTTTATCTCTCTCTTATCCCCCCCCCCACTCTCTCTCTCTCTCTCTCTCTCTCTCTCTCTCTCTCTCTCTGTGTTTCCGAATATAGCTACTGCAGATTTGGAGTTGCAGTTGTCACTATTTTCTTGTTGAAGAGTTTGTGTCATCGTTTTAGATAGTTTTAATTGCCTTTCTAACGTCCTTAGTTATTGCCACCACCATTTCTCGATTTTTCAAAGCTGCACCTTCAAAGCTCTCTTCTCTCCTATTTCACAACTAAGAGATTCATAGAGACTATGACCTGAGTGATATTGATTTGGAAATTTACTATCATTAAACTGAGCTGATAATTTAAGTTCACTTTATCATCGTTGCGATAGTTTGAAAGGAATTTTTGCTTCAAAACTTGCTTGTAGACTCAACGACCAAACCATACACGAGATGTTTGATGAAATGTAAAAATCAGATTTGTGTCAACTTGTCTCCAATTTTTTATTACCTTGAGAGTGTTTCTGCATGTATTATCTCTGCTGTTCCGTTTTGCTTTGTGTCCTTAAATTTTCTGCGTGATTATCTCTGGTAATGTCATTAAGTACTTGAATTTTCATTGTTAGTTCTTTGCATCCTACCGATCTTCTGCAATATTGAGGCATCATTGTCGGAAAGGCTAGTGAACGAAGACAGTTGTCTTGTGGAGGTTGAAGATGGATGGTGGCTGGATAAGAGGCACTTAATCTCGTATTTTTCAAGGAAGTCGATGGTAAGCTGAATATTAATTTTTCTAGCTTTTGCTTAGAATTTATGAATGAATTGGATATGTGAGACTCTGGGAACAATGAAACGTTGAAGAAGACAAACACAAGGCATCTAGAGGAAAGAAATGAAAATAAGAAAGATATGTAAAATGAATAATGAAAGAGAAGGAAACTGATAAAGATGTGTTCAATAAAGATAATAGAATATGGGCTTAGTGTAGGTTTGAGAGCATTTATATTTATTTCTTGGCCTTGTTAAGTTCACATCTTATTCTACGCGCAGATCAAGCCCAAAAGCCTTACTTATGTCCTTGTGAGTTTTTATGTTTGACCACATCCGTGGACGGGGGCCCAAGGGCCCAGCCCATGCTCCTTTTTTCAGAATAAATAAAATAAAATAATAAAATTGCAAAAATAGAGATAAGGAGAAATTATAATTTGATCATATCGACAACGTCTAGGCATAGAAGGAGAAATAATAACAAATAAAAAATAATAATAAAAGGATCAAAAATAAAAAATGGAAAAATAGTTAGAAAAATAGGTCTTGATTAGATTGTTTGATCTAGTATCAGATTTAGTCTACATTCATTTAATTCGTACACATATGGTTTAGGGAAGTTCGTATTTTTTTTTTTATCCTCTAGGTTTTAGTTTAGGTTTATGAAATTCATAAAAATAGAGAGTGGGTTTAGAGATAATGACAAAGCTGACTAACGGGTCCAACATGGATTGGGCTCTCCAAACCTTATCTCGCACAATGTTAGAGTGTACATATGAAATTCAATTAATCCTAAAATATTTTTATGTGAAGGAGCTATTACTAGCCTATTAGGGCCAACTAAGAGCCAAATGAGATACAAGAGAGTATCCAACTCCCTATGCAATCAAAGATCTAAAAACAGGACTTGATTATGCTAATTGCCTAAATAGTGCTAGTCCAATGCCCTAACTTGATTTATTTATTTATCTAATATATTTAGGCAATCTTTGACTATGTTAGTTTTCCTATGCCTCAAATGATGTCCATGCATTAGTGCGTAATCAAAGAAAAACAAAAAAATCACAGTCACTACCATAAAAGAAAGTGTAAGAATGGCTTAAAAAAAAAAAAAACGATAGTGCAAGAAAGCAAAATTTAATAAAGCAAAATTAATAAAGTGTCAGACAAATTATAAGCTAAATTCAAAGTGAATCAAATTTCTTATCCAAAAGATCAATTTACTAAAACTAAATTATATCAAAAGTACTCACTAATATCTCTTATTTATACATATGCTTTGAAACTAAGCTAAATCTAGCACTAAAAGTTAACAGCTTAATCAAGGTCTCTATTTCAAGCCATCTTTCCATTTTTTTTTTAATTTTTTTAATAAAAGGGGACACAACACGTGCAAGAAGTCTTCTAGCCCAAAATTCTGAGTGGAAAATTCTCATTAATCTTTTGCTGGAAGTCTTCTAGAAAATGTATTTGGAATGTATACGATGGAGATGGAGCCGGCAACGAAGACGATGGAGGCGGTGGTTGGCCTAGACGCGTCACCTATGATTTGCTGGTGAAGATAGCCAAGAGAAGTCTATCATAATTGTTAAGTAAGGCGTAACTCCCAATTATAGTTTCTAGACTAGAACTTTTAAAGAAATTAAACGTTCGCCATTCTTTATTAACATTTCAAATTAGTTTACTACAAAATAAATATGGAAAATAATTGCAAGCGCCAACTAACATTGCTACATAATTTCTCATTGTTGAAGTACTAACGTGAAAACAACATGATCTTGCAAAGAAGTCAATGCGAGAGAATCTGAAAATAAATGAAGAATAATAAACGACATTAAATATTTATGTGGTTTGCTATCTACATCCATGGAAGAGATAATAGCAAATAATTCATTAATAATTGGAGAATTAGAGTTATAATTGCTCACATGCTTGAATATTTTTCACTCTTAAAAATTTAAGCCCTAACAAAAAAAATTCCAAATTAATAACTTGATTTAGTGTAAACTCGTGGCACAAAAAATTTTTAGTGGCTCATAATTTTTGCCAAAGAAACCCTGTTATATGTGTGCCATTTCAAAGATCAACAATTTTACATGTCCATCAATGGATAATGCCACGATAACAATTTTAAAAGAGGATTTAGTTAATAATCCTAACTTACAATATCCAATTCAAATCTGATTTGGTACGTGAGCTAAAATTCAAAATATAATTTAACACTCATTCTGACCGTAATTTCCCCTTCTGTTTTTTCAAATGCTTGGGTTGGTCCGTAGCCCTTTTACTTCTAGCATTTATTTTCAAATTTTGCAGTTAGTCATAATCTATAAACCTAAAGATTATATATATAGGGTTGGTCCATAGCCCTTTTACTTTTTTTTTTAAAAAAAAAAAGGAAAAGCAACACGCAGAAAAGAAAACGGTACTTGAAATGAGATTCACGTCTTCACGTCCTCAAATCTTTATCGAATCCCTTTCTCTTCGGTAACCACCTCGCAACGCCGTGGCTCACGTCCTCACGTACTTGAAATGACGAAAAAGAGGAACCGCCTTTAGGAGATCGCGGCTGAGAGCGAGGAGGAGATCTCTCTCTCTCTCTCTCTCTCTCTCTCTCTCTCTCTCTCTCTCTGTGGTGGCACCAAGGCGGCGAAGAAGAAGGGGGCGACGTTCGTGATCATCAGCTTCGAAGGATTTCAATCTGCGTGAAAATGGGCGACACCCGCGTCAGGAGCCTGAGTAAAGACGAAAAAGAGGAACCGCCTTTAGGAGATCGTCGCTGAGAGCGAGGAGGGAGTCTAGGGTTTCCACGTGGACATTGGGTATATTGAATTGTGGAGTCGGGCGGGATCATCAGCTTCGAGAGGGAGGCGATCGGGGGTGTAGAGCGCCTTTGTATGGAGCGACGCGGTGGTGAAGCTCCTTGCTTCCTTCCTTTGCCTGATGTCGCTCCCAAATCTCGCGCATGCTTTCGGGATCAGTCGAATAGCTTCTGCATATGGTGATGATTGGGAATATGTGGAAGAAGAAGGGCCTGCAGAGATCATCTGGCAAGGGAACAGAAGAATAGTAAAGAAAACGATCAGGTTTTCCGAAGAAGGGATCGGACGTGCAAATGTTGAAAGAGGGTAACTCATAAGATACTACCTGTTTATGTGTTGAAAACTTGGCATACATTACTTCCTACTTTTTCTTTCTCTTTGTGTTGGTTTTGGTTTCAATATTTAGAATATAAGAATTGATCACCAATGTCAGCTCAACAGAAGTTAGAAAATTTCGCTCTCCAAGTGCCTAATTTTGGACTGAGCAGGTAGCTTATTATGATGGTCATAAGTCTAGTTATATTTTTCTGGACTGATTTGTTGAACTTTTTTGTAAAATGTTTTATTTTTGCCTGTCGGTTTGCTTAACAGGATGAAGCTCATTGCTCTTTCATTCTGAAAAATGGAGCTTGTTGGTTTGCTCCACGATGCCTTCATCCAGTTCATATATCCTGAGCATTTTGGAACACCAATACTGTTTTCAGAATGATGGACAACTGGTAAGAATAATTAGTGCAATTAAATTTCTATCGTAAGATGGCTTTCATTTGCAAACATCTTTCACTGGTTTCATATAAACTACGGATGCAATTTTTTGATCACAGCCGAGACTTAGGGCTTTTTACTGGAGAAGCAAAAGAAAAACATGAAGTTATATTAATACGAAGGAAATTACATCCATATTTATACCATATTAGATATCGGTAAATACTGCAAAAAAGGAAACAGAATTGATCAGAATCAAGGCAAAACTGACAAAGTGATCCTTATGGCTCACTAGTTGCTATGTTTGTTTCCAAAGGTTGATTAGCCTAATTGCATAATGTAACTTAAAGGAGGAGTGATGGAAGTTTGCTGGGAAATGGGAAACTGAAATCCATAATTACTGTTTTTTACCATCCCTTGGGAATTTTAGTTATAAAATTAGATACGGTTGCCTTAGTCCCATCCATGGCATTAGTTTCAAGGAAAGTCGATACATGAGTAAGGCATTTCGCGGTGGCTAAGGACCATCTCTCCCACTAGCCAGAGATAGGATGATATAAAGGAGGCCTTTGTGCCAAAAGTTGTTGAAGGATAAAATGTGCTGGACAAAGCTGGAGCTGTTCTTTTTTGATGCATTGGTTTGGGAAGCTAGTTATATTACTGAAGATGGAATGATGCAAATTGGGAGTGCTGTCAGTGGAATAATGATTGAAATTTGGTCTTTTTAGGATGGGGTTTGGAAGTCTTTGCGCTTAGAAGAGTGCATATTCTTGCCATTGACACTACTAGCTGTGGAGAAATTGAAGATCTATACCCCTTTTCTAGGGAAGTTAGTGTTGGGTCAAGTTTGGATTAGAACGAAAATGATTCGACTCATATTGATCTATTTAATCCGATTTGGCACATTTCCATATGATGTAAATTTGAAAACCAATACCTAATCCAACTCAACACACATCCGACTCATATTATTAGAACATATTAATATTTAACCTAACTTAGAAAAACCCTTACGTACCCTTTTAACCCACTTTAATATCTTTGCGTGTATTTATTCTATGAATAAAAACTTCACATCAAATTAAAAATATAAAATTAGTAAATAAAACAATGAATGTAAAAAACCTATAAATGAGGGTCTTGTCTTCTAAATCTTCCTCATGCGAAACTCCAAATAACCAATCTCTAGTGCACAATTTCACGGGAAAGAGAACTATGATATTTATTTAAAAATGTGCCCTTCAATGCTAAAGGCTGACTTACAGGCAACGTAAGTGAGAAGACAACTCAAGATACCGATGTGAATTAGCTTCAAATAATTAAGAACATTACAATAAGTTTTTTTTTTTTTTTTTTTTTTTTTTAAATATCAAGCCTATTTTCCTTCAAATACAAATCCAATTGTGACATTGTAGATTGCAAGGCATAGTGTTTACTTTTGAACGCATTATACTCATCAAGATTGTTCCCAATGTTCTCAAAAATGTCCTCAATTGAAATGTTACCTCGATTTGTTGAAGATGTAAAGTGATAATCTCTCGACATAGAGGTCACATGTTCATCAAAAGCATATAGAGACTTTCTTGAATAATTCATACAAATTTCACATGATCATCTATGTCCAACTTCAAATAGCAAAGCTCTAACAAGCGTAGCAAGACAACACTATAACCCTTCTAATATTTATCAAACTTCTTTTGCATTGTCATAGGCATAGAATTAACAGCTATGTCCTCACTATCTCTTTCCTTTATCAAACAAAACCAGATTAGCCATACTCAATAGAGATATAATGCTCCATGGGATATCTAACTCCAAAGAAGAGAGTAAAAAAATCATAAAAATGTTGTAACAAGAATGCGATTTCCTTCGCTATGACTCAATCTTAGGGTAACATTAAATGCACGAAGAATGGAAGTTCCATATTTTCTTTCTTAGGAGCAACTAGGACGCGATACTTGTATTCAACGAATGGTCAATCATAATTCACATTCTTGCAATATGATTAGCAATTTACATAAACAACATAAAGGCAATTTAGACTAATTCTACCCTTTCTAGTTTTAGCTTTCTATAGGAGAGCTCTTTATAGAATTTTAACCCTTCAATAGTAGTTGTACACAAATTGAGCACGAACATAAGCCTTTCTTTATCTATCTTTGTGGTGTTCAAGCAACTTTGATACAAATGGCACTTCGCAAGGAAATGCTTAAAAATGATATAAAGGCGTGGTTGTATATCTGTAGCTCACATGTAGACCTGCAATGCCTAGGAAGCTCCTTTAAAAGAGCTTGAAGGACTGATACACTCCCACCTGCCATGAGCAGTTTAATTTTGTAAAAGTTATTACCAAGAAAAGACAAATGGAATAATTATCAAGATCTTCTATACTATTTTGATAAACTTTCACCTGATTGCAAAACCTTTCCTAAAATCACCAAAAAAAGCCTAGGAGGGGGAGGGGCAGGGGGTTAAAACAAAGAAGCAACCAAATATAGTTTTCGGATTTGATATTGCCTCTCTAATCCCAATTTAATCAGTTGAAACAAAATGTTGTCTATTAATTGGCTTTAAGATTATATGACGATATAAGATAAAGTCAAACTAGGTAAACAAATGAATAAAGCTTATGCAAAAGGAAACTATAAATTCAAGATCGAGTCCAACACTAACATCCTCCAACTATACCATGACAATATTACCATGAAGCTAGCTTTACAACTTCTCTCAACTTGATTTACCAATTGTATGCCTAACATGAACATCTATCTCAATTAATTAAAATGAATGGATTCATTCGAACAGAAAAATCATGAGAAAATCAACTTACGATGAACTTCTTACATTGGAACAGATTTTATGATGTCTCTAGTGGCTACACGATGTGTAGAGCTTTTTAATCCAAAATAATTGGATTGTTAAGTTCTCTACATCCTCGCTATTAGATACTATTTCGATGTTAACACAATAGAAAGTCTAACTTAAATGACTGAACACAAAGCTACCTCTATTTGTGTAAATTCTGCACCTCCAACTCAAACTATCATAATTGAGACCCTCACTAATGCATCTATGGTTTCTTGTTGATTGGTGAGACCTCCATCCTAAACAAGCAGGGAAAAATACTATCAGCTGCATAAAGAAACATAAAAAAGCTAATAAATATTGAAATGTTTTTTTCTACTTTACATTATTATGAGCAAAATATAGAATTTGCTATGTTATAAGAAAGTGATTGGCCTGCAATTTGAGCAACCCCATTGATCACAAGACCAAATAAAGTGGATCCTACTAGAGAAACATTGTGCTAAGAACCATATCCCAACGAGATATGTGCTCGACTCTATAAATAGTACTATGTTAATTTCTTGACATTACTTTATGCATGAAAGATCTTGAGGTTGTTAACTTCTGTTAGCAATACAAAGATTGATTATTAGTAATAAACCATGTGAAATTAGATTCAAATCACGTGGATCTCCCCTTTACATCGGATTGTATGCCTAGAAGTACGTTAGTTAGATTGAAGGTATCTATTTTTAAAATCTGATCAAATTGGTTGGTTCAACCGGTTGGACTAGTAATGGGATTGCAAACCAATCCACTTGTTGAGATAGGGAAATGTGGAAGTTCACTCTTTTCAAAAATCATTCTGTGCTGCCTATATTATGGTTGAAAATGTTTCATTTGTTTCCTACCACTCAATATTAAGAAGGTGTTGCATTCATAAATTAGAATTAATTATCACACAACATGGCGTAAATCATGTTGTGGCCCCAAACTTGAGTCAACTAAAATAAATGGGTATAGATCCTAAATGTTATCTATCTCAGCTTTTCTTGGGTTGTTGAAATGGGTATATTCCTTTTGTCTATATTTTCTTTAAACCAGAACAGAGAATTACATATTTTTCTGTGCATATTATCTTCAAGAATCCAAATTCAGGATTATCAATTTGGATTATATACAACAAGGGATTGACTTGTTGTTCCTTATTCTTAACATAATGTTGTTCCTTGTACATAACTAGGAAGGGTAAACATGATTAGACGATCACCTACATTTTTTATACATGTATAGAAAACTAAAAATCGACCTATTAGGTGATCGACTATAACTCATTTACATCTTACCCACTCCACCAAAGACTATTGGTCCTCAGGCTGATTAGCATCTGATGCTTCTCATCCCATGAGTAGCTCTGCCAAGACCACATTGAGTGAGTAGACATCATCCTTTTCCATTAGCTTGCCACTCGAGTAATACCAAGGATCCATGTACTTACATTTGACAAACCATCAGTGGTACTAGACAAAAACCATCAGTGGTACGACAAACCGAAAATGAACTTACCAGAATGTCTCCATTATGTGCGTGGATTCATGTGTATCTATACCCAAAGTGAAGTTGGCGAGTCCAAAGTCTGTGACCTGAAATCAAAATGTTAGCTTTCATAACAATAACTTGAATTCAATAAACAACCGATTGATATTATTATGTCATCATATCTTAGCGTCAAAATCAAAGTCCAAAAGAATATTGGAGACTTTATGTCGCAATGAAAAACTCTAGGATTGTCCAAAAGGTCAAATCAACAAAAACGAAACCCTAAAATTATTATGGTAATGATAAGTTTTTTTTTTTTTTTGAAAAAAAAATACTCACACTCTTCATGTAAGTAAGCCAAGCCTCGTGTGGAACCTAAAGCCACCTTCATCCTCTTAGGCCAAGGCATGATTGGGCGATTAGTACCTACAATGACATCTGGGGCAGTTATAATCAATCAGATTTTGAGTTCTGAAATAACTAAGCATGCAGGATAAATATTGACCGTGCAAATGAAAGTCCAGTGTGCTATTTGAGACAAACTCATATACTAGGATTCTGAGTGTCGGAAATGCAATATCCAACCAAAGAAAAGGTGACGATGGTGGATACGAATGATGATATTGACCTCCACTCGAAACTCCCTCTCCCCCTGTCGACTTTCAGCTTTTAGTTGCTTGATGGCAACTAATTCCCTACTCGAGAGTACTCTGTTATGAATGAGATTGAAACTGCCTTCACCAAGTAGATTGGAATTAGAGAAATCATCCATTGCCACTTTCAACTCTTTGTACGTAAATGTCTTATGCGGAACACCAAAGGCTATGCCTAGAGAAAGAAGAGGTCAGACATTAGGACTCGATTCTACTAGCTTAATAATAATGACAAAGCATATTTGGAAGAATTGATGTTACAAATCTTGGTATTATGAACATATTACTATTGTGATCCAAATGCAGAGCAAATTCTGATTGATGAATCAACATCGATTGTCCTCAAGCTTGTCCTTTTCATTGAAAGTTATTTTAATCCTCAATCAGAATTTGCTCTACATTTGGATCACAAGAGTTACATGTTCATAATACCAAGATTTCTAACATCAATTCTTCTAACTATGCTTTTCATTATCATTAAGCTAGTAGAATGGGGTCTTAACGTCTGACCTCACATCACCTCAGGTGTTCCACATAAAACCTTTATGTACGAGGAGCTGAAAATGACAATAGATGATTTTTCTGATTCTGGTCTACTCAATGAAGGTGATTTTGGGCTCATTCATAAGAGAGTACTTCCGAGCAAGGAATCGGTTGCCATCAAGCAACTAAAAGCTAGAAGTTGGCAAGGGAAGAGGGTGTTGTGAGTGGAAGTCAATATCATCAACCATATCCATCACTCTCGCATCATCTTTTTGGTTGGATATTGTGTTTCTAACACTCAAAATAATAGTTTATGAATTTGTCCCAAACAACACGCTAGACTCTCATTTGCACAGTCAGTATCTATCATGTATCCTTAGTTATTTCAAAGCTCAGAATCGATCAATTATAACTACCCCAAATGTTAATGCAAGTATTGATCACCCTATCAATTCTTGGCCTAAGAGGATGAAGGTGGCTTTAGGTTTAGCACGAGGTTTGGCTTACTTACATGAAGAGAGTGAGTATTTTTTTCAAAAAAAAAACCTTATCATTACTATTATAATTTTTGGGTTTCATTTTTATTGATTTGACCTTTTTGGTAATCCCAAAGTTATTCATTGCGACATCAAGTCCCCTAATATTCTTTTGGACTCCGATTTTGATGCTTAGGTGCGAAGACATGGTAATATCAATAAGTTGTTTATTGAATTCAAGTTATTGTTATGAAAGCTAACATTTTGATTCCGGGTCGTGGACTTTGAACTTGCCAAGTTCACTTTTGGTATGAATACGCATGTATCCGTGTGCATAATGGGGAATTTCGGGTAAGTTCATTTTTGGTTTATCGTAGCACTAATAGTTTTTGTGTAATTCCACTGATTGTTTGTCTAATATAGGTATATTAATCCTTAGTATTACTTGAGTCACAAGCTAATGAAAAAAGCCAGTGTCTACTCATAGTATGCTAGTCGTACGAATTATTTACTAGTATGAATATTGTAGAGAAGAGAGGGTTATATTTAGCCCATCGTGGCCAAGTGGGAGATAATGGGTTTTATTGTTATTAGGCCACCCATGTTGGGCTAACCTAGCCTATAATTCAAAAGAGCCCACACCCACAATTTAAAGAAAATAACCACCTAGGTGTTATTTTGAGGGTTCTTAAAAAGAGAAAAGAACATATTTTTTTTCTCTTAGTGTGTAGAAGTATAGGATTGTGTATCCTAAAGGAAAAAAAGGATGAAAAGGTTCTCTTCTTGTGAAGAAAATTATTTCCACTCAATCTCTTTCATGACGATGCAATAAGTGCATTTAATTTGTGGAAAATAAGATGCATCATGTTGCATTATGTACTTTTCAATAAGTGATACAAAGTATTTATGGCCCTTTTTTGTATGCAATTTGATGTTACTCGATAGTTTGAGTTTAGAATTTTAAAATTAGTTTCCTTCAAAAACAAATAGCCCATCGTCCAACTTCTTGAAGAATAGAGTGTGGCTTTTAACTTGGCAGTAGATATCACTCGTCTCCTCATTTGAGCGTCTCCTCATTTGAGCATCTGAGATGATGCTGGAATACGAGATCTCAAAATATAGTCCTCATAGTCATACAAAACCCATAGATTAATCTCCATAGTTCATCATTCGCCCCCACCACTAAAATAAAACATGCAAAACAAGGAATCGAAAGTAAGGGATAGACCTCAATAGCAATTTTAACCGTGGGGAGCTTCAGGCGAAAAAGCCAACTTCTCAGAAAAACTAATGGCAATTATATCTGCCTACATAGATACTAGGAACAGACTATTACAAAACTTTATATTGAAACATAGGATTCATACGAATCAATAGCTCCCTCAGAGGCTCATTACTACTTTTTTGAACCAAATGACCTTTTTCTACCAAAAAAACAAAAGAACCAAACGAATTTTTTTGATAAAAAAAGAAAAAAAAAAGACAAAAGTTTGGAGCACCATTAAACGGAACCACCTCATCCACTACCACCGCCATCAGATCGTTTTATCCTTGACAATCCTACTTGACTGGGGACTAATATCCCCACCATTCCTACTTAATAGGGCACCAATACTAGGGTAGCCACCATTTGGGGGGTCAATAGGGACTCACATTTCCCCCGAACAAGGGATTGCTGTGGGGATAGTGTTCATTGACCTAGTTTTGCGGCCGTCTCCATATGTGCAACTTTTGCCACTGAAGGATGAGAAGCCGAAGTTTTAGAGGTAACAATGTAGAATTCCATGAGTGTTATGTTTAGTCAGTAACTCATTTGAGTACTTATTTGGAATCTAATAATCACAATAAAAATTTTACTAGATAAATCTTCCTATGTCTAGAATTGTTCTTTAGTATTCATCTTCTCCTGAGGACTCAATTCTAGAAATCCCATGCGCATTTTATTCTTTACAACAAAGGTCAAGAATCTCATTAGAATTGTTATTATATTAAAGGAGAAAACTGCTAATATAAATAGTGAGACAAATAGGTTTCAAGTTAATTAAAACCCTAAATTTGCAACTTAGATTTCTATAAGTCTAATTGGACAATGACTGATCCTTTAAAATGCTTTCGGCTTTTCAAATCCTACTCACTTGATACCTCAAAAACATTCCCAGCATAGGCATATAAATAGTTAAAACACATTACATCTTTTTGGATCCGAACAATACTTTTTATTGAGCAAGTAATATATTGTTGAAAAATTTAGGAGATTATCATTTAGAACGGATGTGTAGTTCAAGCACTATTACATATTAGTGTCAGTAGTAGTCATCTTGATATAGTTCTTGTAAAATATAATTTTGAGCTCATTTTCTTGAAATTTGTCATCCTAAATTGGCATATCTTAAGATGTATATTTAGAAATCAACATAAGTTGTCCTCAAGTTTTTCCTTTTCATCGTATGTGAAAAGGACATGTATATTTAAAAGATAAACCACTTGTATTCATGTGGTTTGGCAATTGAATTGGCAAGAAGAGAGGAGAAAATTGTTGATATAAATAGAGCCCGATTCATCATCTAACTTCAGATCTAGATTTTCCATATCCATAATAAATTTATTCAATTCATCTAGATATTCTAGGATAGGAGTACCTTTTTGCATTTTTAGCATGTAAAGATGCTACTAAATTCATTATTTGTGTATATGTTTTTAACGATGACATTTATCAAGCAATCTAGATACATAAATAATTTCTTGGCAAAAAAATTAAAATCAAATACCTCAATTTCATATATTCATTTAAATATGCATTTTTTGGTGCGGAATTTAAATATGCATTTCATTTAGGAAAGAAAGTTGCATAAATTTCAAGAAGGGTGTAATGGTATTTACACGGGTTATACTATTTGGAATGTTAACATGTGAAAACCTCACTTTCCTAAGAGGATGTGTCGGACTGCAATTCCAACGAGAAATGGAAATCTTCCGCATTGAAATAAATCAACTTATAACTAGTTTGTTATATTGACATTATGATGCCTTCTATAATTAGTCTTTTTTCTTAGATTCATATCCATGGAATGAATGAAATGGAAGAAGGAAAGCAAGTTGTATGTTCATGCGGTCCATACATTTGGGAATTTGTTAAACTATCATTCCCTTGAATTGCTTTCTTGTAATCCAATGATGTTTGAGGATGAAGATTAAGGAATGCAAAGATTAAGGATGAAGAATCAAGAGAATAATCAAGGACAGCCCTCCTATAATTTTCCTCAGAAATGTCATTTCTTTCTCCAGAGTAATTATGAATTCTAGAGGAAGTCCATTACTCACACTGATTAAAATCAAATTAACCTACTGCTAATTCTTTGAAAGAGAAATAGAGGAGTCCCCTCACACACATTTGTGTGCCTTAATTCAAATTATCCCACTAATCATCGATAAAAGTTTGTCCTGCATTAACCACCATCATCAGGTATAATGAATGGATGAAGTCAGATTTTAGTTGCAATAAATAGTGCTTCTTGTGTGGGCATAATTTAATGTTCAACTGGAGACGGTAGTCATCAATGCCTTTTTGCAAATGCAAGCAATGCTCGAGATTGGCATAAGAGATGAAGTTAACTTCCATGCGCAAGAGTATCGTCATATCTTGTCAGATTTTTTAGTTTGTTAATCAATTTTACACCGATTCAGCATATGCCTAGAATACTCTCTTCTTGTAAGAGTCCTTCTCTTCCTTAGAAGAGTTTCATCTCTATCCATGGCGATAGTGTATTCCAAGCCCTAAATCTCCCAGCCTAAATGGATTCTATCCACCTTCCAATCAAAATCCCTTAACATGAACACATACCACTACACCCTATGAATCCATCTTTACAATGAAATCTTTCCTTTTGTAGCAATGGTCCTACCATCATCTTTCTACCTCCCAATACATAAAGCTTCTTGCGAGAATGGATTTATTCCGGTTTCTAGGCAAAGAAATGCTAGTGAAATAGAGATGGCATTTGTTTAGAGCTCCCTTCATCCATGCTTCTTCCGCTCAAGCAATAGGTATTAGTGGGTTTCGAATTGATTCCTTTCCTAGGTAAATTTTGGAGGATGTCCCGAATTTGAACCTGTAAGGAAAATTTAGAAATGGAGAATAAATTAGTTAAAGAGCGCAAGTTGGCTGCATTATGTAGAAGAATGGGGCAAATGTGGTCAAAGGATTTCGTAGCCAATGTGTTTGAAGAAATTCCAGAGGATAAATGGAAAGCATGTAATCTCATACTACTTGGGAAACTCTTTTCTAGGCCAAATGTAAACTTTCAGGCCTTTTTATCCACAATGAAGAAGGCTTGGAAGACTGCAAACGTAGTGTGTGAATTAGTGCAATCGGGCCTGTTCTCATTCACTTTTAGAGAAGAAGCTGACTTGAAAAGAGTCTTGGATGCTAGCCCTTGGTGTTTCTCAAGGAACTTGCTCATTCTATAGAAACTACAACCAAAGGTACTTATCCACCATCATGTTTTTATTCATTGTGCATTCTAGGTGCAAGTGTTGGGAATTTCGATAATTTGAATTACTAAAAAGAAGATGATGGAGGTGGTCGGGAAGATAGGAAAGGTGGTGGAACTAAAAATAGACGGTAAAGATGACAGCCTGTGTAAGGTAGAAAGAGCGCGTGTGATGTTAGACTTATCACGCCTCCTATGGCTAGGAGCATTGGTGAATTTCGATGATGATTAAATATGGGTTAACTTTAAGTATGAGAGGCTTCCTTGTTATTGCTATTCATGTGGCCGAATGGGCCATTATACCACAAACTGTGAGGAAATCCCTTACGAGGAACCAAGGCGGGGGGAGGAAGTAGCTAGAAATTTCGGATATTGGCTGAAAGCGGAAGCTAAGGAAAATAGTCCTTTCTGGAAAATGTATTATGGGGAAGAGATACCTTGTGAGGAACAAGAAACAGTTGCGAAAACTCCACCGGCTGGTACCATGGAGGTCCCGACCAATAATGAGAATTATGAGATGCAATTGGGGTATCCTATGGAAGCTTAACCCTCATAATTACTCAAGTTAAAAGGGAAAGGTATAGCCAGTGAGTCTACAATAGTGAAAGGTAAAAGAGACAAAGGCTCTCTACTTCTTCTCTCGAATTCATCATGGGCAGAAATAATGTGTGACAGCACAGCTACAATACACAAAAAGAGTAAGAAGGGCCATATTCCCCTTGCTAGCAAAAAAATGAAGAGGGCCAAGAGTTACAATTTACAAGAGATGGAAGCAAACACGATTGATGAGACTACTTCTCGAAACACCTGTCCAAGTGGATGAGGGAGCGCATGAATGGGCTTTGGTGGCTAGCCCTCATAAGCCACCGGGGGATAAATGAAAGTTTTGAGCTGATACCGTTAAGGATTAGGGTCTACCCTGAAGTTCCAGCATCTCTGAGCCCTTGTGACTCTTGATAGACCCAACTTGGTGTTCCTTATGGAGACGAAGAATAGGAAAACAGTGGTGGACAAAGTTAGACAGCAACTTAAGTTCAATGAGTCGTTTATTATTGATCCAATTGGTACAGTAGGGGGACTAATAGCAATGTGGAATGAGGAATTAAAGGTAGAGGTACAGGAGTACTCAAAGGAGCTAATTGATATTATTTTCAGGGACCCTACTTATGGAACCCTGATGAGAGTATCATTTCTACACGCATCTACTGATTTCCAAAAGAGGACGTGTTTATGGTAGAAACTTCGAGCAATCCACCATATCAATCCCCTACCATGGATTTGCATGCGGGATTTCAACGAGGTTCTTAATTACTGGGAAAAGGATGGAAGACGAGGGATGGATCATTATCAAATGGTGGCTTTTCGGGAGATGCTGAATGAATGTGCATTTATGGATATTGAAAGCAAGGGTTATGCCTATACATGGTCGAACAACAAAGTTGGGGAAAATCTGGTAAGAGAGCACTTAGATAGGATGTTATGCAACGTAGAATGGAGAGTGGAGTTTCCAAATGCAGAGGCTGTTCCTTTGCCAGCGATAGGCTCTGACCATAGTCCTCTTATCCTCAATCTATATCTAAATATCATAAGAAGGAAAAAAGAGTTTCGATTTGAGGCATATTGGTTACAAGACCCAGAATGCATGGATATTGTTAAAGGAGCATGGAATGATCACCATAACACACTTGGAGACTTAGTACAAAAATCACAACAGGTGGCTAGTACATTGGAAATATGGAGCAAAGCGAAATTCTCTAACACACATAAGCAAATTGAGCTTTTAAAGAGAAGACTAAGATGTTGACTAATAGCCCTGAAGGAGCTAAGTACAGGGAGGAAATCCAACAAATTAAAGAGTGGATTGAACAGTTATGGAGGCAAGAAGAAATGTACTGGAGTATGAGATCCTGCATAAACTAGCTAAGGTGGGGGGATAGAAATTCTAAATATTTTCATGCTACCACGATCTAGCGGAGGGTACGGAATAGAATCACAATGCTGAAAATGGATGATGATCATTGGTGTCGGGAACCTGAAGCACTAAAGCAACGCATTGGCCAATTTTACCATTCCCTTCGACAATACTAAAGGTCCTAGAAATTTTCAACCAGTCCTAGATCAATGCCCACAACTTGTCAATGCAGAAATGACTGAGTCCTTGATGAGGAGAGTAACAATGGATGAAGTGAAAGAGGTGGTTTTTCAAATGGGAGCCACTAAGGCACCTAGACCATATGGGCTTGGCGGGCAATTTTATCATCGTTATTGGATTGACATTCAGCATGATGCATTCCAGATGGTCGATAGCTTCTTCACTATAGGTACCTTCGATCCTAAACCAAATATGACACATATTGTTCTCATTCCAAAAGTAGCAAATCCAGAAAATATCACTCAATACAGGCCCATCAGTTTATGTAATTTTAGTTGTAAGATTATTTCTAAAGTAATAGCTAACCGTCTTAAGCCATGGCTTCTGGAGATTATTGCGATAGAATAGAGTGCTTTTGTGAGTGGAAGACAAATATAGGACAACATCTTGATAGTTCAGGAGATGCTACATCAACTTCGCATTTGAAAGAGGAAAAAGAAATTTAAGGCAATTCTTAAATTAGACATGCAAAAGGCCTATGATCGGGTTGAACGGGATTTCTTATGTGAGTGTATGAAGAAAATGGGATTGCGCAAGGAATGGGTTCAATGTGTGAAACAGTGCATTTCCACGATATCCTTCAGTGTGAAAATTGATGGGAAGTCGATGCGACAATTCCATCCATCCCAAGGCATAAGACAGGGAGACCCAATTTCACCTTACTTAGTTATTATCATGGCAAATGTGCTATCCATACTAATGAGCAGGGCAATATCAAATGGAAGCTTGAGGGGAATCAAAATAAATAGGTGGTGTCCAACTATTTCTCATCTATTATTTGCCAATGACGCCATCTTCTTCTTAGACAAAACGGTTATGGAATGTCAAAACCTGGCAAATATCCTAAACCAGTATTGTTATGCATTAGGGCAGGCCATCAACTTAAACAATTCAAGTATTTTCTTCAACCAAAATTGTCCACAAACCTTAAAGAGGAACTTGGCAAATCAATTAAGAGTCCCTATCATAGACAAGAAAGACAAATATTTGGGAATTCCGTCTGACTAGGGGCAATCAAAAAAGTATATGTTTGCATGGATCCTAGCAAGGGTTAACTCGAAGCTAAAGGGCTAGAAAGATAAATTGTTGACTAAAGCAAGGAAAGACGTACTCATTAAAATAGTTGTATAAGCTCTACCACAGTATGCAATGTCTATTTTCAAGATACTGACATCTATTTGCAAAGCAATAGAAAAAAGAATTGCGTGCTTTTAGTGGGAACAAAATGTTGACTGAAAATGAATTCATTGGAAGAACTAGGAATCTTTGAGAACAAGGAAGGATATAGGAGGATTGGGGTTTCGAGACTTAGTTGCTTTCAATAAGGCTATGCTTGGGAGACAAGCATGGCGACTTGTTCAGGCTCCAAATTTCCTATGGACAAAAATTGTTAAAGGTATTTATTACCCATAATGAGAGTTTTGGCATGCTGGTAAGGGTACTTGCCCCTCATGGGGATGGCAAAGTTTGCTGACAAGAAGGGAAGTGATTGAATCGGAGATGAGATAGCTCGTGGGTGATGGTAAGCAGATCAAAATCAGGGAAGATGTTTGGCTACCCGGAGGCCGTATTGGAGGAGCTGCAACTCTAAATGAGCCAAAGATTGTCGAGGAATTGATGGTACCCGAAGAAAAAGAATGGAATGTAGTAAAGCTAAAGGAAATGTTCAACGAGAATGTTATCATTAGATCCTTTCAATACCGCTCAGCTCCAATCCATCAATGGACATTCTAGTGTGGATGGGCAACAATATGAGCACCTATTCGGTCAAAAGTGGCTACAACAAAATATGCTCCTAGAAAAAAAAAAAAAAACTTAAGGCTAACCAAGCATCATCGTCATACCAGCCACCCCAATCTCTATGGACCACAATTTGGCAAACCCCAACACTACCCAAAGGTTCGGTTTTTCCTATGGAGCGTATGCAATAATGCGCTACTAACAAGATAAAACCTCTACAGGAGGAAAATAATACCTAATCCACTCTGCCCAATTTGCCATGATGCCCCAGAAACTCTTGAGCATCTCCACCTCTTATGTTCCTGGACGAAAAGTATATGGTTAGATCCTCACATTAAATTGAATACAGCTGTTGAGAAAGTTACAAGGATGGATAAATGGATCTCAGAGAACTTGCTTCACTAGAATGAGTGGAAATCAAACGCACTCCTTGCAAGTATTTTATGGTCGATATGGAAAGCAAGAAATGCATGGGTTTTTAGATCTAGCAAGACTAGAACCACACAAAATTGTGGAGGAAGCTAGTTATGATCTTCAATTCTATAGAAAATGGAGCTTCAACACTACAACGTAGAACCAAAAGGAAAGGAAAGGTCTGCTAAAGGAGGAGTGCTACCACTGACAATAGGCTCACTAAAATTAACTGTGGATTGGTCTTGGTGTTGCTCCTCAAAACAAGGAGCGGTTCCTAGGATTTGCAGAGACCATCACGGGCGTCTTGTGGGTGGATTCGCCAAGAAATTCCTTGCTTCGTCTGCCCTTGTCATAGAAACCCTAGCTCTAAAGGAAGGGCTGCACTCCGTGGAGAAGACACGCACAAAAGTTCTTCAGTTCAATGTACTGGTTCAAACAAGTACAGCAATTCCTGTTCAGTTCGTGATTGACAATTCGACAGTAGGAAATGCTATCTTGGGCGGGGCTAAAGTTCCATGGGTTGTCCAGTCGGTGGCGGTAGATTGTCAACAAAAGCTAGGCTCTTTACTTGGACTGTCCGTTGCTGTTTGTCCACGAGAAACAAATCAGGCTGCGGATTGGATCGTGAAGGCTTGTCGAGATGATTAGCTGTCTAATCATTCTCATTATCTTACATGTCTTTTATGTTTGGACTTGGGTAAATGTCCTCGTTTTGTTCCTACAAAGTAATGAAAGAAATCTTATTCGACCGAAAAAAAAAATCAATTTTACACCTAATAGTTAATTACCGCAGCAAATATAATATTTAAGTAGAGACTACACTTTGTCCATAATGAACGCTTCTGTTGAAAAAAAGAAACAAACAAATAATAAGCCCAATTTGGCTATTCTTTACTGTGGATGCTCGCTTTTCTTTAGCAAAACAATGATCGAGCTAGTTGTGATGAACGACATGGGACTGATGTGAAACCCAAAAAAAAAGTTCAAGTAGCTCTACCTGTTGGCGTCAATTATCAGTAACAGAATCAGTTCTTGGGGGTTGGTTATCAATGGAGAGAGAACAGAGATCGAGAGGGATCGATTGAGATAGATAGAGTCGAAGAACATACACACTTGACTGAGAAGAAGAGATATATACACAGCCGGAGGAATTTCTTTTTTTGGTGAGCTCAAGCTTCCAGCCGGTCAATCTCTAATATACACTCTTGGTTTTTGGGGGCTACTGAGAAAAGAAGAAGAAGAAGAAGAAGAAGAAGAAGAAGAAGAAGATTTGTTCTGGGATATGAATAGTCGCGAACCAACCACACAAAGCCAGAGCTATATTCTGATTGTCAACCATTTCTGACATCGCCGTCCCCACCGTTGCCAATCGAAGCTCTACTTTCTTGGCTAGGTAACTTTCTCTCCTTCATACCCTGTTTTGCCCTGTTTTTGTTAATAATCCGAATTCCGAGCTTAATCGGTAGACTTGTGAGTAAAACAAAGCAAACCGAGATTTTTTTTCATGATAAATCATGTCAGGTAAGATATCAATATGCCATGTTTAGGCTGAAAGTTGCACTAAATCCCAATCAGGAGCCTACATTCTAAACTATATGTCAAATGTTCGACTATTTGCTGGAAAGAAGTGATAAAGCCGGGTTCATCTAATCGATGTTTAGAGTTAGGTTCACTTATTGTTGAGCCACGTCTGACACCGAGATTTCCTTTATTTTTTGTTCGGATTTCCAGCGCGGTTTTGTGCATGAGGCAGAAGCATTAATCTTTTTCTTTTCTTTTATTTCCTGGCGAGGTCATCAGATGAGGATTCATTATGTCATCTCCTTATTCCCCTCTTTTTGTTATGTATGTGTGTAGTTTACATTTGCGCTGGCTGTTGATTGAGAAATGTCGTGTGATGACAAGTGGCAATCGGCAATGATTCTTGATGGCCAGAATCAATGATCGGAATAATTGCCCGGTGGTCCAAAGAAATGTTGATGGCTGGAAGTTGCGGCTGGAGAGGGAAGAAAACCAGCAAATTGCAACTCTAAAGGATTGTGATATTTTGATTTCCGATTGCAAGTTGTGATTAAAGACCATCTCATCAAGCCATTTAGACTTCTAATATAGACTCTAGAAGTAGCAAATACTAGCATAAATGCACATCTTGTTTGCCTTTTCTCACATGATATGCTTAATCCCATTTCGTATCATTTATCGACAGTACAAATGTATTCATGCGCAGAGCATTCCTTGTGAATTTATAAAGACATACTGTCAAGAAAACCAGCAAATTCTGACTCTCAAGGACTCGGACACTTTGTGGCAGGTGACCATTAGGACCATCAACGCTATGATGTAGCGAACTTTTGTGTTGGTTGGTTTGAGTTTGTTGATGAAACTTGTCTTGAGTGAAGGGGATGTCTGCATGTTTGAGCTCACTGATAGGCATGATGTTTAGGTTGTACTAGGATGAAACATTGGAAGTCACTTTAGGCCATATACTAGTTGAAAGCAATTTGTGCCACCATTATGTTGTGATGAAACCGGATAAAAGTGCATGTATATTTGTAATCGTGCTCTTTTCTGAGCTAGTAACGATCTTAGCATTTCTAGGCCTGGCCACTCCCATACAATGGATGTTTGTGAAAGAGTCCTCCACACATTTTCTATTTTAGGCATCTCTTGAGCTTGTCACGCTTTTATCATTGTCTTTTTTTTTTTTTTTTTTTTTTTTTTTTTTTTGGAAAGGATCTCTGGTTCAGCACTCGCCCTGGTTCCAGGTTACTAAACTTGGTTTTGTATTACAAAAGTATGTCAAAAGTGACGTGTTCTAGTTCTAGAAGGGATGGGGAAATTTATGCAGCATACCATCACCCAGGGTCACCTGATAGTTTTCAAATATGGGAGAGACTCACTCTATACTCATGTAAATATATTTGATAAAAGTGCTTATATAGATACATTATCCCTCAAGAAGTGATGAAATTTAAAATCCAGAGAGTAAATTCCATCTTCATCTTGCCCTATAGTCCATTGTTTTCCCAAATTGATTTGGTTATTCATTGGAATCACATGAGATGTTATTTTCCTTGAAGTGTTAACGGCTAAATGTGTAAATTTATGTTTTTAAAATTTCATTTTTTTTTTAATTCATGGATTCATAAGACCTACAATACATAGAATGCAATATATTGATAAAGGCTTATCTTACCAACGGGGATCTTTAAACCATTGGGTTTAACTATAGCATCTCGAAGCACTCTAGAATCCGCTGCTGAGCCTTCCCATCTAGGTAAAACATAAACGAATCTCATGTCACGTGAGCAAACTCCTAATACATTGGACGCAATCTCACCCTTTCTATTTCGGTACCTCGGTTTATCAACCTCTGGAACACGTACCCTTATAAATGTGCCATCTAATGCTCCTAAGCAACCCTAGAAACATAAAATTAATAAAATAACATTCTCTTTAAAGTATTAAATTAGTCCATGAAAGAGCATAACAAACATACCTTAAACCACTTCCATCTCTCGTCGGCACATTCCTCTGAACTGGTTCAGGTGAGACAAGAAGCACACTATGCATTCTTATCACTGCATTTAAAACTAAGTTAAAATACCTACTTATTGTCTCTCCAGACCTCATAAATCTGAACTTGATGACTCGATTTTTCACGTGATGGGCAAGTATATGTAGAAACATGGTCATTTGTTCTTCTATACTTACAAGTCCATCTTCTTTTAACCCACCAACTGTACGTGCCAACTCGCATAGTAGAGTAAATGTACGCCTATCCATCCTAAGTTGTTCCACACAATTCAAGTCATTGCTCTTAATGAGGCGGTCAAGGTGATCTAAACGAGCTTGGATTCTAATAAATGTCCGATCCTTCAATATATGCTTGCGATAGTGCCTTTCAGCAGTAGTGGACACTACTAGCATATACATCATACACAAAAGCAACATTTGGAGGCTCATTTCCTCTAATATAAGAATGGTGAAAATTTCCTCTCTATCATTGTGATCCATTTCTAATGAGAAGAAAAAGAAGAACATTAGACAAGTACAACTTAATAGATTAGATAATAGAAAAAATATAGAAAATAATATCCTTTTTCAAATTAGCAAATTTCAAGGAGGTTCTCTTTCCTCCTTACAGTAAGGAGAAATATTCTAAGCTGCTTCTGTTTTGGGTATTTGCCCCTTTCCTGACTAGATTTCCAATTAGGATTATATCGAATCAACTAAGTAAATCCCATCTGCCTATGAAATTGGCTCAGATCCAGATATCTCTTTGGTAATAAACAAAATCCTAGCCACTCTCCATATCCCCTTATATATCGATTCCTAAATAAATTTATAATGGAACTCCAGCACATGCTACATCAAAAGGTCCCAACATTGAATCTATCACAAGCTAAGAGTAAGGAGCAAACTTTTCGATCAATGCTAGAATGAAGACAAATAAGCCAACTTTTAGAATAATTTGCAGCACATGCCCATTCAAAATTCCAATCTAGATTCATGAAAAAAACCACCCATAAATTGTACATACTTTTAGAATAATTTGCATTACATGCACATTCAAACTATCAAATCCAAATACATTAAAAAAAAAAAAAAAAAAAACTACCCATAGCTTGTAAACTCTTCCCCTCTGTCCCACAACACCCATCCATCCAATTTGGTCCAATTACATGAGAAGGAATGCCACAAAATACAATATTTCAGTCATTCTGATCATGGATTTCATCAAACCGAACGCTCAAGAGAAAATCCAGAATAAGTCAAAAAAGAATCATACCGTGTTGGTGGTCATTGCTGCCGGGAAAGGGCTTCGTGAAGATGAAAATCGATGGCTCTTGGTCTTGGCTAGCGGATTCGTTGGAGGGGTTGATTGTCGGAGTTGCTCGGGACGACCGGGGGACGTTGATCCTTGGGTTTGCCAAGAAGGTCGTGGCCTCCTCTGCTCTACACACAGAAAAACTAGCCCTCAAAGAAGCGTCTGTCACTGGTTGGGTGAGGAAAGGGAGAGAGAATGATTATTTACCTTTGAAAATTCACCGCTTTCGTAAAATTTCGATGAGAATCGGAAAGCTATTAAGGAGAAGGCTTCAACGTCGATGCTTTGGAAATAGAGAGTCGTATGTGGGTGAACGATGGAGAAAGAAAAAAAAGCGTAGGGTTTTATGTTTCGGATAAAAGAAATCCTATCCGACCTTATCCCACCCCCTCTCGGATTTTTTTATCCGGTCTATATCCCTTCTATATCTGACCTTATCCTATCCTAGACAGCTACCAAACACGGGATAGGATAAAACATATCCTATCCTGGTTTTTATCCGGTCGACCAAACGCAGCCTTAGAGTTCAAAAATAGTGTGCAATATCATAGTCTATGAGCACTGTGCTTTGACATTTTGACTACAAATTGCAAGTTGGGGTTGAACGCTTCTTTTACCCAATAAAGACTGTTGAATGAAACTCCGGAAACCAGTAGATATAAGCATGTATTTACATTTTGTTTGCCTTTTCTCTTTATTGTTTGTTTGTATTCATTCTTTTCCTCATCATATGTTGGTTAGCAAAAATCAACATGGGCAAGAGTGTTCCTTTTGAATTCATAAAGAGATGCAATCAGAAAAACCAGCAAATTGTGACTTAGGTATCTAGACAATTCATGGCCGGTATCCAGCAAGCATCTCTGGTGGTTGGCCCACGTTTATGAGAGAAGCTTGTCTGAACGAAGGTGTCGCCACGTGTTTGAGCTCATTGATAGGGACAATTTTATGGTCAAAGTCTCCATCTAGATACTGCTAGTAAGAACCTCACTTAGGTCGATTGATATGAGTATCAGAAGCGTCATTGGAGGCCATATATTACTAAAGCAATTCATGTCTCCTTTAGTCAATGCAGATGAATCAATTGAAGGTGCACTTACTTTTGGATTTGCTTCTCCTTTCTAACCTAGTTACAGTCTTATCAGAATTCTTCTTTTCTTTAGTGCAGGTTAGGAAAAATAGTCTAAATGTCCAAGAGCGCTCTTGAGCAGCTTTCTAATGGTTCCACGTGCCCGAGGCCTCTCACTGCCCTTGATAAGCTAGAGAATTCAAATCGAAGGTATCCCTTATTCCAAACGGTGACTAACTTGGTACTTTCTCTGGCTGCCTAGGCTAGGGAAGAAGAGGCGACACAAAATGTCCAGCTTAAGTACTACAACAGGCCTAGGCTTGGGATTATTGAGCTCGCTACAACAGCACAGCAACACGAGTTGGATATTGCTCCCCTGCAACAACTGGCTCACGAGAGCTATTGCAAGCAGGTTCAAACTTATGATTGGAAATGAAGAAAATGTGGTTCGACTCTAGGCCTTAAAAATTAGTCCAACAACCTCAGTGGTATGAAAAGAAGAAAAGAAGATTTCCTTTTTGTCCGGGAAGAGAATTTTACTTGCTTGATTTTGTATGTGTATCCATCTAGGACCCCTAGTGCAGCTTTTCATGTTTGTTCGATGCATATTGCAGTATAAGATTGGTGACTCGGATATTCACCAAATTCATGCATGTCTCTATATTGATTGCATGTGCTTATTTAGTCTAAGAGCACATGATTGTGGTATTTTGTTTTCAGATTGCAAGTTGTGATTAAAGACTTTCTCATGAAGCCATTTAGACTGCTAATATAGACTGGGAACTAGCAAATACTAGCATAAATGTACATCTCGTTTGCCTTCTCTTTAGTTTGTGCTTGCATTCCTATGTCTTATCACATATCAGCAGGTCAAATGTCTTCATGGACAGAGCGTTCCTTGTGAATTCACAAAAACATACAGTCAAGAAACTAAGGGCTAAATTTGCATTTACCTTCTTATCAGCCTTCCAAGATGTTGAATTCCTTTTCAATTTGTGAGTTTCGTAGTACTTAAATAGCACGCTCACTGATGCGACTTTTCAATTAAGTATGCTTGGAACCAAAAAGGACTTAGCTTCGAACATCATAGAGTAATAGAAATTCTGAATTGCTCCCCAAGATAATTTGGAGGTGTGACTTATCCTTTTATACGTTATGTACGTGCAGATGACATGATTCTCCTAGTCACTTTTCAAATTCTTAAGACTTCGATAGATGAGCTTTTGGTGCGTTGGCTGATGGCATTGACATGGGTGGCTTGACATGAAGAGCGTGTAAAATTCGGTTTCCACGTTTACACATTGATTCGCAAATCATTCATTTTGTAGTAACAAGAAAAAATTCACGTGTGCCCATGAGAATCCCCTTCTCCTTACCACATGTGAATCCAAACAGCCTAGATGTAAAGTGAGCCCTTCTGGGCCGGTTTTCGTTATTGTACTCATCAGAGGCCTCTCACTGCCCTTGATAAAGCTAGAGAATTTGAATTGGGGTGTCCATTTGTCAAATTGGTGATTTGGCAATATCTTGTTATGAAAGGAAAAAAAGATGTAATGGCCTTATCTCCATTCATCGCCGGTACATCTCAAATATGAAATGACAAGACATGTTACTTTTGTTTAAGTGTCTGTGGCTAACCGACCATCCTAATGACCGAGTAATGGAACTTGATAAAATGGCAAGAACGGCAATTGTAATATAACCTTTATGTCTATAGATATCGATTTAAATTAGTGATGAGTGCATCTACGTCAAAAAAATCTACTTCTCTAGTGGGGTCGTCAATTTGTCTTTTGACTACCTTTTTAAAGTGGAAATCATGATGGCGCTTCTTGAAAACGTTCGGCCTGGAACGCAAAAGACTAAAATGTCATTTGAAGTATCCACCGTTTAAATTGTCCTCCACACATATGCATGCACTGAAACACTAATAGAACTGACTTTTATTACCAAAAAAAAAAAAAAATCCGCCATTTCCATTTTCTCTCTCTTTTTATTGTCTATCGTCTTCGATCTTTTCTTATTTAATGTAAACACTTCGATATTTGATAAGAGATTCTGATTTGAAGCTTCTCACCTACTCTTCCCATTTAGAAAATCTGTCCGTGTGAAATTTTTTATCTAAAAAGCATCTTCGCCTTATGAAACACACCAAAAAGAAAACTGATATGTTTAAAAGATTGGAGCATAAGTATGTTCTAAAATATCATATTACATTTATGCTTTCATCAAACTTTAGCTGTACTTTTTCCAGGATATCATGTCCGAATCTCCAGTTCTCAAATTCTTCATCTTTGAATTATCATTATTCCGTATAAGAGATGTTTCCACAACTTAATTTGGTATGAGATTTGATGTAGATGAATTCATATGTTGGTGAACTTAAAATTTCTCTATTCAAATGGTTATAGACAATGGTTTTGAGACATTAAAAGTTATTTTTGTTGTTGTAGCTAATTGGATATTCTGCGTTTATAATGCTATAAAATTTGGGAGATGGTTGCATGAGCGTTTCGCTATAGTTTTTAATTTTATATGATTCACTAGAACACTCGGACCCCGGAGTGCCAAAAGTTGGTACAAAAGAACACTTAAGTGTCAAAAGTTACGAAAGTGACATTTAAGTGCCGAAATTGGAGCAAAATAGATCACTTAAGTACCAATTTGGCCAAATTCTGACCAAAATATTGATGTGGCAATTTTCCAGCGAAGTAAGTGTAAAACGGCATCATTTTGCACGCCGATGTGGCTAAACAATACAAAAACGGCGTCATTTTAGTATTGAAGTGGTAAAAAATTAATATAAAAATTAATTAAATTTAATTTAAAACTAAACTAATTTAAAACATTTAAAAATACAAATACAAATATTAAAAAAAATTTAAAACAAGAAAATGGAGGTGGTTGAGGGTTGAGTCATCCTTGCTGCCGCCAGGAAGGGTTGGTGATGCAAGGGGGAGGGTCCACTGGGGACGCTAGGGCCTAGTGACCCCAATTGACCAGCGACGAGGGCCCACGAGCTCTAGCCCTAATTTGGGGCAAGGGTTGTGGCCCTTGCTCAAATTCGGCGACAGTTGGCGACCCTCGCCTAGTCTGACCAAGGGCTGCTGCCTGTTGGGGGACCTCCCAATGGGCGGCGACCCATAGCTGGATTGGGCGAGGACCGCCAACCCTCACCAAGATCAGGCGAGGATTCAGTTAATAATCCTAACTTACAATAGCCAATTCAAATCTGATTTGGTATGTGTGCTCAAATTCAAAATATAATTTAACACTCATTCTGACCGTAATTTCCCTTTTTTTTTTTTTTTTCAAATGCTTGGGTTGATCCGTAACCTAAAGATTTTATTTAAAAAAAAAAACAAATCGGAAAAGCAACACGCAGAAAAGAAAACGGTACTTTTGAAATGAGATTCACGTCTTCACGTCCTCAAATCTTTATCGAATCCCTTTCTCTTCGGTAACCACCTCGCAACGCCGTGGCTCACGTCCTCACGTACTTGAAATGGGCGACACCCACGTCAGGAGCCTGAGTAACGACGAAAAAGAGGGACCGCCTTTAGGAGATCGTGGCTGAGAGCGAGGAGGAGATCTCTCTCTCTCTCTCTGTGGTGGCGCCAAGGCGGCGAAGAAGAAGGGGGCGACGTTCGTGATCGACTTGCACCAAGCGGGTGGAGGACAAGATCATAGACTTGGCCTCCCTCGAGAAGTTCCTCCAGGAGCGCATCAAGGTCGACGGCAAGGCCGGCGCCCACAGTACCTCCGTCACCACCTCTCGCGACAGGTCCAAGATCACCGTCACCTCCACCTCCGGCTAGTTCTTGTGCTTGTGGTGATGCTGCTGCTGTTGCTGCTTCATGTGCACAATGTTGCGGTTTTAGAGTATGCCCAGGATGCCTGTTGAATCGCAGTGCTTTTCTTCGAAATGGGAATAGCTGAAGGTTTATAATATGCTCGATCGCGTCGCTATATGTGCAGATGCTGCATGTTCTCGCTTTCGTTAGCTGCGATTTTAGCAGAAGATTGCCTTTTGAGTTGATTTGCAGATAGGACTAGCCTCCTAGGCGGCGCACTCATGCCGTCCATCTGCGAGCGGGTGGTTAATTATGTCGTGTGCTTTGCGGCGAGTCTGGTGTTGTGGTGGGATTTCTGCACCTCACGTTGATAAACTTTTGCATATTTACACTGCTGCGAATCTTTGTGCAAAATGGTCTAGCTTACGGCATGTGTTTAGATTCAAGATTGATTCATGTCCACTTCATTAATTGTTGGAACTAAATCTGACTCCGTGTTCTTACTCTTTGTTTTCTGCCACGCTTTTGCAAATCTTCGGCACGGGCTGTCCATGGACCCACATGTTTGGAGTCGATGTTCTCAACCTCCGTCGCCGGCAATGGCCGTGGCTTGATGCTGCCAAGTCAGTTCATTCTCCACTGTTTTAGTATACCTTTGTGAGTTTTCTATGCTGCTTTGTGAAATTTTCGAGCTGAAAATTTCTTTATTGGAATAGCTCGGTCATGGCCAGAGTATTGGCTGAGGGAGAATATTTAGTGACGGTCAGCGACTTCAGGTATCGATGTCAGACTGATAAGGATTGCGGTGTGAATCTGTGTAGTGAAGTCTTCGTCGAGCTCGTCATTGATGGTTCTGTAGAGAAGGACTTCGTTCGGAGGGGAAGACATCTTTCGGTGAAGCACCGAAAGACGCTCTCCAAAAAGTCTCGAAGAAGAAGATGCAGGGAAGAGAAAGAAATAAAAAAACTGAAAATTGAAAGGGAAAATGAAAAAAATTAGGAAAGAAATCAAAATCCGATTATAATAAGGAGTCGGGTCTAGTTATAAGTTGGGCTGAAGTAGAGGTGTCAAAATTAGTCTTAAGTCCATATATGACCCACTTATGATTTAATCATAAATGGGTCATGTATAGACGACTTACATTTTGAAAAAACTAGTTAAATGGGTCGTAAATGGGTGAATTTAAAAATCTATTTTTAACCCAAGCCTCACATTCTCTCGTACCCCAAAATGTTTTTTTTTTGTGTAAAAATAGAAATTAAATTTAGTTTTTATAATTTATTTTTCCTTTTCTTTCATTTTTTCTTCCACATTCCTTAGTTGATGGCAGGCACAACAACGGCAGGTGATTGGCCAAGCAAGGCTCAAGCTCACTAGATTTGGTGAGGCTGAGGCCTTAATAAGAGGCCTCAATAACAACCGGTGAGGATTGAGCCTTGCCGATTTGGCAAGACTAGAGCTCACCGGTGTCAAGCAAGCTCGAGATAGCTTGACGCCGGCAAGCTTGATCTCGCCGATTTGGTGAGGCCAAGGCATCGTCGATGATTGGCGAGGCTCAAGCTTGCCTACAGCCGATTGCTAATCATTGTTATGGCTAGTGGCCAGTTGAAGAAGGAAACATAAAAAGAAGAAAAAAATTAAAAAATATTTTTAAAAATAAAATAAAGAATTTAAAAATAGATTATTTAAAAATAAAAAATAAAAAATATATTTTTAAAAATAATTTTTTATAAAAACTATAGAAATTGTCCATTAAATTTGTATTGCATTAAAGTGTTTTAGCAATACCATTTTTCTAAAAAAAGTATTATAAGAAATAAGCTTTAAAGGTTTTTAACATTTTTTTATTTTATTTACTATTTTTTCTTTAGTTTACATTTTAAATTTGATTTGAAGTTTTTATTCAAGAAACATATATGTGAAGAGCTTAAAGTGAATTAAATGGGTGGAAGTTGATTAACTTAAATTGAGTTAAATAGTAATGTGTTTCAATAATATGGGTTGACTTAGGTATAAGTCGAACATGGGTCATCAAATTTACACTACATGAAAATTGATCAAAATGAGTTAAATGGGTCAATATGGGTCGGACCATTTTTTACTCGACTCAAACCCGATCCGATCCACCCATTTGATGGTCCTAGACTGAACTAAGGGTGTTGTGGGCCGGACACTGAGTTGAGTTAAAAATCAATAGATTTAAATGTTTGGGCCATACTCGAGTCAAGCTTTGAGTTTGACCTGAGAAGGGAACCCAATCTAAAGTCCACTTTTGGTAATTAATTTTTTCAAAAATAATAATGATAAGGAGGAGAAAAAATGCATAATGCTCTGATACGTGATGTGTGACTTCTTTACCTCGAAACATTCTCTCAATACCCAATGGCGCTTGGGGGAATAACATTCGATTCAGGCCTCATCAATTATCCAAAACAAGGTACCGAGAGAATGTTTCGAGGTAAAGAAGTCACACATCACGTATCCGAGCATTATGTTTCCTTTGGGTATTGCGATGCTCAAATTGGTAGGGACAAGCGCTTTTCCTCTAGCCGGCCCTTATCGTCTCAGCTGCAACATTTTCTAATCCACAAACGAGTAAATCACACCACATTCAGAAACCTCAAGCTAAAGAAGATGGTGATGGGGGTATGAGTTGACGACAACACTTGAGTCCATGAAATGGCGCAAAAACCTTGAGCTTTAACGGAAAGCTGGAACGACCGGATATAGAACAAGAATCCTCCTTCACGAGCATAAGAAAGGGGAAAATTTGGCTTAAAGCCCAGAAACGAGAATGATAACTTTTCAATTATTATTATTTATTATTTTCAAAATTTATCTCTTCTTCGTTAAAGCTTACCACGTTGTCGTTATTGAAACGCCCATGATTAAAATGATTACAGGTAGGATGGCTGATAAAAAAAGGACAAAAAAAATTGAAAACGAAAGAATTGTACAAAAGAAAAAGAAGATGGGATTCAAGGTTCTGTTAAGAAAATAGCAAGAAAAGGAAAACCTATTAGCATTTTCAAAATTGGTACAACTCTCCTGCAACTATCATTAAACAATCAAATAAACACGGTTCTTAATTTCATACCAATTGGAAACATATATTTTGAGTAAAAGTAAGACATACCGGTGGCATAGAGAGGAGTCCATGTATCCTTAAAGCCTAGAAACACGCCTTGGATTACAAAGGAAAGAATAATAGCAGGAACTATGTTTATTTGATTGTTTAATGATAGTTGCAGGAGAGCTCGCAAATATTGCATTAGATCTGGTACTTACCTTCATTGCCACTTGGGTGTCGATTGGGTTGCAATTGCGCACGCTCTTTCTCAGTGAGTTGTGCAATCCATCCGTGATTTTCTTTGGTTCTATATTTAAACTATTGATAACCAACCTTTAACTAAGGTCCAAATTAAAGGCGTTGAACCCAGCCGTGCAACTAGCATTACACTAACTTTGAAAGCCCTGAAATTTAAATTATGGACGTGCCCTAATGACGTAATAGGTAACATATAACATTAATGAAATTCATGGAGCTCCAAGGGATCTTAGCTTCAAATTTCTTGTAGCAGAGGTTAGCATGAGAGAACCCTATCCAGACAGGTAATAATTGCAATTAGTTAATGCAGTGTAAAGTTCTTAAAGAATAGTAAGTGAATTAATCCTACGTGAGGAAATGCCCATTGTCACAGGTATCAACTAAACAATTTTTATCGCTTTGTCTTCCTCTTTCCTTAGACAAAGGGACTTGAGCTTCTCTTCAGGTTCTCTGTTCAAAAAAATATTTGTATGCTAAAGGGTGTTTGGTAGATATGATGGCTTTACCCTCGACGTAACCCCTGGAGGGTTGATTGAAGATTGAATGCGTTCGTCCCTTTAAGAGTGCAAACCAGAATAAGAACTTCTTCTTTAAATTGTGTCATCTAGGGAGGGAGGGTGAGAGGTAGAGAGAGATTGAGAGAGGGAGGGAGGGCCGGGGTGGGGTGGGGGGGGAGGAGAGCAGTTCGCTTATGAGGGGGGAGAGAGCGACAGAGAGAGATGGAGAGGTTGTACTATTCGGGTCTAAACATCAATTTTTGGGGTAGTTACTGTTGGGGGAGATGGATAGAGAGGTCCTATTATTCGGGTGTGACCATCAATTTGGGGGAGAGAGAAGGATAGAGAGGCCTTCTTTTCGAGTCTAAACATCAGCTCGATGTTAAACGCGTGTTCGTTGTGGGTTGTGCTTAGGTGCAAGTTGGAGAGAGAGAGAGAGAGAGAGAGAGAGAGAGAGAGAGAGAGAACCCCGTGCAATGAAGCCAACGAGTCTCCTCGGCCTTGCTTCCTCCTTCATGCGCCGACCGCGATCTCCAAAAAGAATCATCCCATTCCATATTCCATCTCTCGTCTCCTCGTTTTCGTCGGTTTTCCTCGACCCCTATAAACCTGATGAAGATAGTGAAAAATGTTTATTTATTAGCCTCAAAGCAATAATCCCTTTGTATAGGCCCATGGCCAAATCTATATTACGATCCTTTGAAAAGACCTTTTCGATTGATCAAATTGTGCTCATTGCGAATGTTTCTGAAAGCCTTTGATATGGGTTATGTGAGACGCCCTTAGCAATCAGTTACTTCCCACATGAATAAATGAGATCAAGCAGCCATTTTATCAAGAGTGTGTGAGAAATCCTTTCTAACTAAGAAGTTCTAGTTTGGCACACTTAATGAGCTTTTTTCATGATTTATAGCCGTTCTGATAAGAACTTGACTCCCGAAGAATTCGATGATTAATGATATATCCTCGAGCAAGATGATAGTTTTGTGCCACATGATACTAATTGACATCGAATATTTTTTTAAAGTTGTTGGACTTAACTTAATTAACTTGTTCAATTAATGTTGCATTTTACCAATACATCTCTTGATGACCCCCCCTAATGACATTTGCTCAAGTCTAGTTGACAGGATTCCTCAGTGAAGCCATGCAGTTTTCAAGGGGTTAGCAGGTGCTTCCCTGAAAAACCAAAGGTTCATGGTCAGTCTTAAACCATGCCGTCTCTAAGGGTTCATGGTCAGCCCTAAATCATGCCGTCTCCAAAGGTTCATGATCAACATTAAATCATGCTATCTCCAAAGGTTTATGATTAACCTTAAACCATGTCATCCACAAAGGTTCATGGGTTTTCCTCAAACCATGTATTTTCAATCCGGTCGAAACCCGTTGTTACAGGGTGAGACTTTCACTCTTCTTATGACACGAAGAGCTTTTGTAGCCCGGAGTCTTCCTTTCTTCTTATGACACGGAGAGCTTCGTAGCCCAGAGTCTCCCTCTCTTCCTATGACACAGTGAGCTTCTGTAGCCCGGAGTCTTTCTCTCTTCTTTTGATACGGAGAGCTTCTGTAACCCCAGAGTCTTTATTTCGTCGTATGACACAGAGAGCTTTTGTAGCTCGGAGTCATTCTTCTTATGACATGGAGAACTTCTATAACTCGGAGTCCTTCCCCTTTTCCTATGACATGGAGAGCTTTTGTAACCCGGAGTCATTCTTCCTATGACACTGAGAGCTTTTGTAACTTGGAGTCGTTCTTCCTATGACACGAGGAGTTTTCGTAGTTCGGAGTCCTTCCCCTTCTTCCTATTACACGGAGAGCTTCTATAGCCTAGAGTCCCTCTTTCTTCCTATGACACAAAGTGCTTCTATAGCCCGGAGTCATTTTCTTCCTCTTATTGACAACACACGCTTCCATAATTATGAGTCATGTCCGTCGACCTAACATGTGCCTATGCACCTAGGTCTCTCTACCACCGATATAATTTAAGTGTCTTATGTTTTTTAATAAAACCTCTTTGAGGTTACATTCAAAGAGGGGCAGCTGTTAATATCTAACTTTGCCTCAAATGCATAATTTAAAAAAAGCATAAAAAATTAATTTAAATTATTAATTTAAAAAATTTGAAATTGCAATTGAGAGAGGCTGGGTTGGGCTGCATCAAGCCTTGGCCCGACCCGCCTCTTTTCTTTTTGTCCCTACATAGCCCAAGCCGTTTCCTCTTGGGCCCGGCCCATGCTAGCCTCTTCCTCCTCTACTCATCTTCATGCAAGAAACCCTAGAGAAAAGAAGAGAAACACGGAGAAAACTGGGGGAATTGAGGAGAGCAGAAGAGAATGCACAGAGAGAGAGAGAGAGAGAGAGAGAGAGAGAGAGCTCGAGACATGGAGAGAGGAGCGGACAGAGCATGAAGTAGGGTGAAAAAGGAGAGCAAAGAGGGGAGGGGAGAAAGAAAAAGCTTCGCCACTGGTGGCCGAGCCCCTGCGCTTGCCGCCTCAGTCCAAGATAGACTACCGCCGTCATCGCTCGTTATGTCGTGCCGGAATGCTGACCCCGAGCCACTGCTACTCACGATCCTGTCCATGTCGTCACTGCTGCCCAGGAGCCGCAACGCTGCCACAACCATTGCCTCCACCCTTGCTTGCCTTTTCACTTAAGCCACAAAGTTGCTACAGCCCGTGCTGTCACTTCCCTATCTACGACCCGCCTGCTACTTACCCTACACTGTCCAAGCCACTACCCTCCCACCCAGACCGCTACAACGGCTGCAACATCATCGCCGTTGCAACCCTCAGCCTCTGCCCGACGCCTGCAACTCGTGACATCGCACCTCCACCCGTCTCTACAGCTGCTACTCACCGCATCACTCTTTTATATATATATACCATAAAGGGGTTAGGATCGGAGTACTATATGAGAGAACAAGGATGTATAGAGATTAACAGATCTATATGAAAGCAGGGAAGGATGTATCTAAAAGGAAATGATATATAAGAACAAGAAAGTAAATGACTTAAATAAAATCGCGAGAATTAAAAATAATGTAAAGACCGAAAGCAATATATAAAATATAAAGTAAGAGAATGCATAAACAAAAACCAACGATGAAGGTGCTATGAACTTGTATTATATAAAGCTGAAAAGCTGAAATTACATGTATTGAAGGATGCAGAAACTAAAGCATCAAGTCATTCACTAGGGCGGTAATCCGCACTCCAGGGAGTATTGATGTTTGTATTACAAGAAATGGTTAACCAACTATCATGTAAGTTGGTAACCCTGTATAAAACGATGTATATGAAAACTAACTTACTTTGAAACCAGGGGATACAAGGTAAGAGAGCTTGGAGATGGAAGAGATGAGGAAGGAGATGGAAGAGAGGATGGTTTTCAAGTGAGAGGGAGAGAGAAGAAGAGAGAAATCTGGAAAATTTCGAGGTCCTTTCTTCTATGTCGAGTGGGTGTATTTATAGAGGGTGCTACAGTGCTGAACAGTGTAAAGTGAACAGTACTAAACAGTGTATGAATAGTGAACAATGTATGAATAGTGAACAGTGAACAGTGTATGAACAGTGTATGTCTACTACGCTCCGGTGTGTAGCCTTTTGCGCCGTTTGTAATAGTATCTGCATGTGATGTCTTTTAATCTCTGTCCAGATTGATCCCGTAGCAGTCGTCTTCATTAGTGTTTCCACTGTGATGTGACTGGGAGGATCCGTCTTGACTGTATTGAGATTTGGAAGATCCACATTGTGATTCTTCCGCTTCTGAGAGCATTGTCCTAAGGATGTTGCAGTATTCCTCTCTGTTTTGGACTGCTGCAAGTGCTGCACTTGCCATGGATTTTTCCTGTAAGAACGATGTATTTGATGGGGATGCGATTATTTGGGTTTTTTGGCTATTTAGCCATGTTTTAACTGCAGTTTCGGATCCTTGATCAAGAAATCTGAATCCATCCCACCATTTTGTTTTGTATTTTCGAACAAGTACTTTTGTACACACTTGGTTTATTGGATGTATTGTATTCAAATTCCCATCTTTGTTACCCAAGAGATTTTGAATATTATAAAGAAATGCATAAGGCATGGGAACCTTATATCATGAGGTGTTGGTATGAATTGTTCACTTAAAACCTTGTATCCTTGTTTGACTGTGGGGTGTAATATTATGTCCAAAGGACCAAAGAGATCCCACCAGGAGTCAAACCAATTTGGTAAGCTTTGTCTTGGGAAGTTGTCTTTGAAGAATAATAACCAGGAGTGTTGGAAATTTGTATTCTGTCTGAGAAAGACGTTCCACCAAGCTTGTTGGTAGTCCCAGTATGTATAAGAGGAGGAGTATGGCAGGCTTTGGGTAAGTTTGGTTTGGAATTTTCTGGGTGTATGGGGTGAGGCTCCCCGGTGAGGGGTGTATGACTTTACTGATGGATATAGTGGAATAAAGGATATTTTCTGTATTGGTTTTATCAGCAAAGTGAGTGAACCTTGCCGATTCTGTTTCCACTAAAATTTGCTCATAATAAGCAAGGGTTTTGTTTGTATTGTGAGGTTTGGAAAGCCAATTTTTTGCAAATATGTTTTCTGCAAATTTGATTGGATCTTTATCGAAGAATCCATCTTCCACAGTCAATATTTTTTGAAAAGATGTTTTGGGGAAAAATTTTGATATTTGAGAAAGAGGGGTTGCCTGAGGCTTAATAACCACCTCATTCGAAATTCTTTTGTATTCCGCTTGTTTGTGTGTAGCAAGCGGGGAAGGATTGTTACTTACCTCGATGGCACTGGATGGCTCTTTCTTTACATTTTGTAAAGACTGGGCAAGTAACAATAGTGTTTCTTTTGGTAATATGTTGGCTAACTGATTAAAGGCTAGCATGGGTTCAGATGATATGGGTTCCGATGTCAAAGGTGGTTGCTGTAAGAATGTTTGGTTGTTTTCTGCCATTTGGAGCCATGTCTTGACGGATGTTAAGCCTTTTGGCTTTGGTGGTGTATTGGAGGGTTCGGCAGTGGCTTTGCCTTTGCCTTTATCTTTGTCTTTTTTGGGTCTTGGCATATTGGTATCCCCTGTAAAAATTCTCTTGTGAGAAAATCAGGTAATGAATTTGAAGAACCATTTATAAATTCAATGTCAAAATCAAATACTGAAAGTATGGCTTGCCACCTGGCAAAAATCTATTTTGATGCAATATTTAAAACGTCTTTTTGTAAAATGTCTTTGGCTGATTTGCAATCAATTCGTAAGAGAAATTTTTGGTTTAATAAATCTCCTTGGAATTTTGATATAGATAAAACTATAGCAAGTATTTCTTTTAATTGTCGAATAATTTTGTTGAGTGGAATTCCAATGTTTGGATATAAACTGAACAACTTGTTCTTTGTTGTTTTTGACCTGTTTGAGAATGCCACCATATCCTAATTCTAAAGCATCTGTTTCAACTATTTTGAAAGCAGAAGGGTCAGCAAGGTGTAAGCATGGTATATCTTTTACATGTATTTTTATTTGTTTGACAATGTCGGTATGGACCGAAGTCCAGGGTGGAGGATCCTTACGAAGCCTTTGATGTAAAGGTTTGCAAAGGATATTTATATTGGGGAAGAAATCTAAAATATAATTAAGGCTACCCAAAAACCTTTGTAATTGAGTTTTGTCTTTAATCTCATCATGAAATTTATCGGTAAAAGAAATTGATCTTTCTATTGGGGTTATAGTACCTAAATGGATGTAATGACCAAGAAATCTAATTCTAGTCTCGAATAGTGCAATCTTAGTAGGAGAGACTACTAGACCATTTTGTATAATTATTTTTATGAAAGTAGAAAGATGTTTGAAATGTTGTTCTATATTAGAGGAAAAAACTAGGACATCATCTATATAAACTATGATGTAATCGGAATAAGGATTGAAGATATCATTCATGATTCTTTGGAATTCGAAGGGCATTTTTGAGACCGAATGGCATAACATTCCATTCGTATTGACCAAAAGGGACAGTAAAAGTTGTTTTGTATTTATCCTTTTCACAGATTTGTATTTGCCAAAATCCTGACTTCATGTCAAATTTTGAAAATAATTTTGATCTACAAAGTCTGTTTAGTAAGTCTTTTTTATTGGGTATAGGATATCTTATCCATCTAAGGGCTGTATTAAGAGGTTTATAATTAATAACTAACCTGGGAACTCCTCTTTCTAGTTTAGCATTTTTATTGACATAAAAAGCAGAACAACTCCATGGTGATTGGCTTTTCCTTATGAGTTTTTTATTCAAGAGGTCTTGTATTTCCGCTTGACAGAATTTCAAAACTTCTTGATTCATCTGTGTCGGGCGAGCTTTGGTAGGTATTTTAATTTCAGAAAAATCTTGTTCATAAGGTAAATCAACGATATGCTTCTTTCTTTCCCAAAAGGCATTGGGTAGAGTAGAGCATATAGTTTCCTCTATGTGTTTTTGTAGGGAGGCTATTTTTTCTACGATGTTGGATTTTATAAGATTTTCTTCTATTCTTTTGAATTCTAAATCTTCTTTTAGGAATTCAAGCTGGTTCTCTTTGTCTTTTATGAGGCAATTTATTTTAGAAATAGAATGTTCTTGTAAAATGTTTAGGAGCCAAGTAGGAAAGTATAGATAGTCTTTGTAAGAACATACACTTAGATCGAGAGCCATTCGTTGGCATCCTTCTTGTTTCTACGAGTGGTCCAGCCGTAAGACCTTTAATGGCCGTTAGACCGTTGGTTTAGCTCAGAACGGTTCAAGAAGGAATAGTTCCGATCTTAAGTATGAGCTTACTTAGAAGATCTACATCTTCCTCTAGTTTTCTATCACAAATGGACTCGATCCAAGTCCTATACATAGAGAAGAAGTACGAGATAGAAGATTTCAACAAATCTATAGAAAATTGGGAAATTCCTAAAATACAACTTAAGGAAATATACAAGCAATCAAAGTTGAAGTTTTTCAAAAATCAGACTATGTCATATCCACCAAGAAAGAGATGTTCCTCTTTCTAATTCCTATGAAAAAATACATCTTTTGAATAAAGAGTTTTGAATAAAGAGTCCATCCAAAAGCATAAACAAAAATACAATTACATTCATATAGGACTAGTCCAAGTAGGAGTCAAACCTCTTACAAAAGAAGGCCTTAATACTTCCATTCTCTTAGGTTTACGAGATTCACGTCTTTTAAACTACGATGAATCCATTCTCGGTACTGTAGAGACAAGTCTCTGCAAAGGACCCATACATTTTGACTGTTACCCTAATTTTTCTGTATCTCTCAAAGATAAGAACATTCTTAGACCCCTAACACTCCAAATCAAAACCCATAATTACAAAGTAACAGATGGTTCTATTCCTTTAGCCCTTGTTTATAGAATTCATTATAAAGCCATGTCCTCCGCCTTTGGAGAAAATGCTTTCAAACATAGTCCTCGAGGAGAAACACTTCTCCTCCAAACTGACATTTCTAGAGCTAATACAACAATTCCTAGGTCTATTAATTGGAACCAAGTTACTTTACTTAACAATGGGAATTAGAAAACCAAATTCCCCAACAAGTTGTTCAAAATACAGATCCTACTAATGTCATTCAACATCCGAAGGAAGAGTGACTATTAGATTTCCTAGAAGATCTTTCGATTCAAGATCTAGTCCTTCTTTTCATAATTCTTATACAAGGTCCATAGATCTTAATCCTAATCTTCCTCCTATAATCACCATTCCTCCTAGTATGCACAGAAACACTCCTCCTCCTAGTATACATAGAGATACTCCCACACACGATACAACACCCTTACCTCCTTCCACCAGTAGAAGTAATCAAGAGACACCTCCTTAACCAGAAATCGTGGTTTAGATAATAGATCGTGGATTTCCAGTGCCGGTTTATCAACAAAACCAGCCCAACCAATCCTAGAAAATACAGATTCCCCTCATCATTCTCCTACTTATTCTCAAATGATAGATGCTGAGCTTAATGTTTTAGAAAACATTTTGAACCAAACAAAACTTTTCTTAACAAAGAATTTAATTCTCAAGACAACAAACAAATCGAGAGAATGGTTCTTCAAAACCTTTGCTGACAAAGCAAAAGACGTCAAACAAAAATATTACGACTACATATACGAATATGAAGTCCATATATTCTTCTTTGATTGGTTAGAAGAACAATTCCTTGAACCAAAAGAAATACTTGTTTTAGATCATCATTATAAGTGGAAACTTGATAATGGTGAAACCATAGAATCCAATCATCCACCCCTTAGAAGAATAAAAATACAACATGGAGAAAGTGAGGTTACAACTTACTCCTTTTAGGCTTCCAGATCAAGAAGACTCTCTTTATACTCACAAAGTCATTGAACAAAACAATTACACTAATCAACATTTGGCGACCATAGGAAAACAGTTGAATAGGATAGAATCCACCATTCAGAATCCTACTCAGCTCATCACACCACAAGTTGACACTTTCAAAAAACCCATTTTTAAAGCCTTTGAATTCCCAAAAAACCTTAGCCCGGAGTTTGCCAAAGCCATAGAACAAAAGAAAAAACTCCTAGGAAAAACAAAGCTAGAACCTACTCCTATTATAGACACCCCTAAATTACAGAATCTTATCATCAAAGACACCCCTAACCAACCCACTATCAGTACATTGACCAAACAATCTGGTGACTCTAATAATGAATCGGTCTCTGAGATTAACGACTCAATTGGAGACAACCTCGAAGCTTTATTATAGTAGGGCTACTCCACCTGATATTGCACAAGAAGAATCATCACAGAAAATACAGAATAAATACTCTCCTGATGCCATTTATGAATGGAATATAGATGGTGTTGCCGAAAGCAATATCATGAATATTCTTAATAACATGGTCATGCTTGCCAAGGCCTACAAAACCCAGCAAGATTTTCTGATCATGCTGTTGCTAATCTTTTAGTAGCCGGATTTACTGGACAACTAAAAGGTCGGTGGGATAATTATTTGACTGATGAACAAAAAATACAAATTTTAACTGCCTATAAAATAGATGATTTTGGCCAACGCATGGATGATGATCAAGGACATCTCATCCAAGATGCGGTGAATACTCTTATCTATTCCATTTCACAACACTTCGTAGGAGACCCTTCACATATTAGAGATAGGAATCAAGACCTCTTATCCAATATGCGTTGCAAATCCTTAGGAAGGTTTAGGGAATACAAAGAACTTTTCCTTCAAAGGGTTCTCATCAGACCTGATTGCAATCAACCCTTTTGGAAAGAAAAATTCTTAGCAGGCTTACCCCAAATTATAGGTGATCAAGTTAGGGATAAAATTAGAGAAGAATACAACGGCCAAATACCTTATGATCTTCTTTCCTATGGTGAAATAATCTCTTATGTTTACCGTCAAGGAACACAAATGTGTAATAATATCAAATTACAAAGACAGCTCAAGGAAGAACAATCTCTCACCAATAGAAGTTTAGGAGATTTCTGTGCTCAATACGACCCTTCTTATAATGAAAAAACAAAACCAAAATGTAAGGGAACTTGTCCCTCTCGAGAAAGAAATAAAGAAACATCACAACAAATCTCAACCTCGTAGGAATAAACAAAGACACCGAATAACCAAAATAGACCTCATAATGATAGGAAAAATTTTAAAGACATCAAATGTTATTCTTGTGGTAAAAAATGTCATATTTCAAAATACTTGTAGGATCAATAAAAAATTAAATGAACTCTCTCTTGATGACAATACTCTTAACCAGCTAAATAACATATTCATAGAAAATGGTGATACTTCTTCGATGAACTTCTTGAGGAAGAAGGTCTTCGATTAATGAAATAGATTCATCTTCTCGATTCGATTATGAAGACGCCTCTCCTGAAAAACCCATTCCTGAAATAAACATGCTAACAAAAGAAGAAGAATTTCTCCTTAGCACTGCTGATAAGATAACTGACCCCGAAGCCAAGAAAGAATACTTAGATAGACTTCATTCTTCCCTAAATATTACTTCCAAACCCAATACTTCTTACAATTTAAAAGACATCTTGAATAGAAACAAAAAACCTCAGTCTAGGCCCGTTAATATAAATGACCTCCAAAATGAAATAAAACAACAAAAATTAGAAATCCAAGCCTTGAAAGCAACACAGTTAGATATGAAAAAAGAGATTTCTGATATAAAATCTCTCGTCATAAAAGGAAAGACAAAATTAGAAGACCAAAATGAAATCACCAATACATCTGACATTCCAGATCCAGCCTTCCTTATGTTATTAACAGAAATAACATCTAGAAAATGGATAATAAATATTTTGATAAAAATCAACAATGAGTTTATTATTGAAACAACAGCACTCTTTGATACAAGAGCTGATCTCAATTGTATCAAAGAAGGACTTGTTCCAACAATATACTTTGATAAAACTTTCGAATCCCTAACATCAAAGATCGGTGATAAACTTAATATCCAATACAAATTATGAGAAGCCTTAATAATAAAAGATCAAATGTCTTACAAAACATCTTTTCTCTTAGTAAAAAATATGAGGCAACAGGTAATTCTAGGAACACCTTTTATTCAATTAATACAACCTTTTACAGTTACTAATGAAGGCATTGAAACTCATGCTTTAAACAGAAAAATCACTTTTAATTTCGTAACAAAACCACAAAAAAAGAAGCCTAAACATTTTACAAGAACATTCTATTTCTGAAATAAATTGCCTCATAAAAGACAAAGAGAACCAGCTTGAATTCCTAAAAGAAGATTTAGAATTCAAAAGAATAGAAGAAAATCTTATAAAATCCAACATCATAGAAAAAATAGCCTCCCTACAAAAACACATAGAGAAAACTATATGCTCTACTCTACCCAATGCCTTTTGGGAAAGAAAGAAGCATATCGTTGATTTACCTTATGAACAAGATTTTTCTGAAATTAAAATACCTACCAAAGCTCGCCCGACACAGATGAATCAAGAAGTTTTGAAATTCTATCAAGCGGAAATACAAGACCTCTTGAATAAAAAACTCATAAGGAAAAGCCAATCACCATGGAGTTGTTCTGCTTTTTATGTCAATAAAAATGCTGAACTAGAAAGAGGAGTTCCCAGGTTAGTTATTAATTATAAACCTCTTAATACAGCCCTTAGATGGATAAGACATCCTATACCCAATAAAAAAGACTTACTAAACAGACTTTGTAGATCAAAATTATTTTCAAAATTTGACATGAAGTCAGGATTTTGGCAAATACAAATCTGTGAAAAGGATAAATACAAAACAGCTTTTACTTGTCCCTTTTGGTCAATACGAATGGAATGTTATGCCATTCGGTCTCAAAAATGCCCCTTCGAATTCCAAAGAATCATGAATGATATCTTCAATCCTTATTCCGATTACATCATAGTTTATATAGATGATGTCCTAGTTTTTTCCTCTAATATAGAACAACATTTCAAACATCTTTCTACTTTCATAAAAAATAATTATACAAAATGGTCTAGTAGTCTCTCCTACTAAGATTGCACTATTCCGGACTTGCACTTAGATTTCTTGGTCATTACATCCATTTAGGTACTATAACTCCAATAGAAAGATCAATTTCTTTTACCGATGAATTTCCAGATGAGATTAAAGACAAAACTCAATTACAAAGGTTTTTGGGTAGCCTTAATTATATTTTAGATTTCTTCCCCAATATAAATATCCTTTGCAAACCTTTACATCAAAGGCTTCGTAAGGATCCTCCACCCTGGACTTCGGTCCATACCGACATTGTCAAACAAATAAAAATACATGTAAAAGATATACCATGCTTATACCTTGCTGACCCTTCTGCTTTCAAAATAGTTGAAACAGATGCTTCAGAATTAGGATATGGTGGTATTCTCAAACAGGTCAAAAACAACAAAGAACAAGTTGTTCAGTTTATATCCAAACATTGGAATTCCACTCAACAAAATTATTCGACAATTAAAAAACAAATACTTGCTATAGTTTTATCTATATCAAAATTCCAAGGAGATTTATTAAACCAAAAATTTCTCTTACGAATTGATTGCAAATCAGCCAAAGACATTTTACAAAAAGACATTTTAAATATTGCATCAAAACAGATTTTTGCCAGGTGGCAAGCCATACTTTCAGTATTTGATTTTGACATTGAATTTATAAATGGTTCTTCAAATTCATTACCTGATTTTCTCACAAGAGAATTTTTACAGGGATACCAATATGCCAAGACCCAAAAAAGACAAAGATAAAGGCAAAGGCAAAGCCACCGCCGAACCCTCCAATACACCACCAAAGCCAAAAGGCTTAACATCCGTCAAGACATGGCTCCAAATGGCGTAAAAACAACCAAACATTCTTACAAAGAACCACCTTTGACATCGGAACCCATATCATCTGAACCCATGCTAGCCTTTAATCGTTAGCCAACATATTACCAAAAGAAACACTATTGTTACTTGCCCAAATCTTTACAAAACGTAAAGAAAGAGCCATCCAAAGTGCCATCGAGGTAAGTAACAATCCTTCCCCGCTTGCTACACACAAACAAGCGGAATACAAAAGAATTTCGAATGAGGTGGTTATTAAGCCTCAGGCAACCCCTCTTTCTCAAAGATCAAAATTTTTCCCCAAAACATCTTTTCAAAAAATATTGACTGTGGGAAGATGGATTCTTCGATAAAGATCCAATCAAATTTGCAGAAAACATATTTCCAAAAATTGGCTTTTCAAACCTCACAATACAAACAAAACCCTTGCTTATTATGAGCAAATTTTAGTGGAAACAGAATCGGCAAGGTTCACTCACTTTGCTGATAAAACCAATACGAGAAAATATCCTTTATTCTACTATATCCATCGGTAAAAAGTCATACACCCCTCACACTTTTGGGGAGCCTCACCCCATACACCCAGAAAATTCCAAACCAGACTTACCCAAAGCCCGCCATACTCCTCCTCTTATACATACGGGACTACCAACAAGCTTGGTGGAACGTCTTTTTCGAGACGAGAATACAAATTTCCAACACTCCTGGTTATTATTCTTCAAAGACAACTTCCCAAGACAAAGCTTACCAAATTGGTTTGACTCCTGGTGGGATCTCTTTGGTCCTTTGGACATAATATTACACCCCACAGTCAAACAAGGATATAAGGTTTTCAGTGAACAATTCATACCAACACCTCATGATATAAGGTTCCCATGCCTTATGCATTTCTTTATAATATTCAGAATCTCTTGGGTAACAGCATGGGAATTTGAATACAATACATCCAATAAACCAGGTGTGCCAGTACTTGTCCGAAAATACAAAACATGGATTCAGATTTCTTGATCAAGGATCCGAAGCTGCAGTTAAAACATGGCTAAATAGCCAAAAAAACCCAAATAATCGCATCCCCATCAAATACATCGTTCTTACAGAAAAATCCATGGCAAGTGCGGAACTTGCAGCAGTCCAAAACAGAGAGGAATACTTTTTGCAACATCCTCGGACAATGCTCTCAGAAGCGGAAGAATCACAATGTGGATCTTCCAAATCTCAATACATCAAGACGGATCCTCCCGGTCCACATCACAAAGTGGAAACACTAATGAAGACGATCAAGTACGGGATCAATCGGACAGAGATTAAAAGACATCACATGCGAGATACTATTACAAACGGCACAAAAGGCTACACACCGGAGCGTAGTAGACATACACTGTTCACTGTTCACTATTCATACACTGTTCACTATTCATACACTGTTCAATACTGTTCACTTTACACTGTTCAGCACTGTAGCACCCTCTATAAATACACCCACTTGACATAGAAGAAAGGACCTCGAAATTTTCCAGATTTCTCTCTTCTTCTCTCTCCCTCTCACTTGAAAACCATCCTCTCTTCCATCTCCATCCTCATCTCTTCCATCTCCAAGCTCTCTTGCCTTGTATCCCCTGGTTTCAAAGTAAGTTAGTTTTCATATACATCGTTGTATACAGGGTTACCAACTTACATGATAGTTGGTTAACCATTTCTTGTAATACAACCATCAATACTCCATGGAGTGCGGATTACCGCCCTAGTGGATGCCTTGATGCTTTAGTTTCTGCATCCTTCAATACATGTAATTTCAGCTTTTCAGCTTTACATAACACAAGTTCATACCACCTTCATGGTTGGTTTTTGTTTATGCATTCTCTTACTTTATATTTTATATATTGCTTTCGGTCTTTACATTATTTTTAATTCTCGCGATTTTATTTAAGTCATTTACTTTCTTGTTCTTATATATCATTTCCTTTTAGATACATCCTTCCCCGCTTTCATATAGATCTGTTAATCTCTATACATCCTTGTTCTCTCATATAGTACTCCGATCCTAACCCCTTTATGGTATATATATATATATATATATATATATATATATATATATAAAAGAGTAATGCGGTGAGTAGCAGGTGTAGAGACGGGTGGAGGTGCGATGTCACGAGTTACGGGTGTCGGGCAGAGGCTGAGGGCTGCAACGGCGATGATGTTGCAGCCGTTGTAGCGGTCTGGGTGGGAGGGTAGTGGCTTGGACAGTGTAGGGTAAGTAGCAGGCGGGTCGTGGATAGGGAAGTGACAGCACGGGCTGTAGCAACTTTGTGGCTTAAGTGAAGAGGCAAGCAAGGGTGGAGGCAATGGTTGCGGCAGCGTTGCGGCTCCTGGGCAGCAGTGACGACACGGACAGGATCGTGAGTAGCAGTGGCTCGGGATCAGCATTCCGGCACGACATAACGAGCGATGACGGCAGTAGTCTATCTTGGACTGAGGCGGCAAGCGCAGGGGCTCGGCCACCAGTGGCGAAGCTTTTTCTTTCTCCCCTCCCCTCTTTGCTCTCCTTTTTCACCCTGCTTGATGCTCTGTCCGCTCCTCTCTCCGTGTCTCGAGCTCTCTCTCTCTCTCTCTCTCTCTCTCTCTCTCTCTGTGCATTCTCTTCTGTTCTCCTCAATTCCCCCAGTTTTCTCCGTGTTTCTCTTCTTTTCTCTAGGGTTTCTTGCATGAAGATGAGTAGAGGAGGAAGAGGCTAGCATGGGCCGAGCCCAAGAGGAAACGGCTTGGGCTATGTAGGGACAAAAAGAAAAGAGGTGGGTCGGGCCAAGGTTTGATGCAGCCTAACCCAGCCTCTCTCAATTTCAATTTCAATTTTTTAAATTAATAATTTAAATTAATTTTTTATGCTTTTTTTTAATTATGCATTTGAGGCAAAGTTAGATATTAACAGCTGCCCCTCTTTGAATGTAACCTCAAAGAGGTTTTATTAAAAAATATAAGACACTTAAATTATATCGGTGGTAGAGAGACCTAGGTGCATAGGCACATGTTAGGTCGACAGACATGACTCATAATTATGGAAGCGTGTGTTGTCAATAAGAGGAAGAAAATGACTCCGGGCTATAGAAGCACTCCGTGTCATAGGAAGAAAGAGGGACTCCAGGCTATAGAAGCTCTCCGTGTAATAGGAAGAAGGGGAAGGACTCCGAACTACGAAAACTCCTCGTGTCATAGGAAGAACGACTCCAAGCTACAAAAGCTCTCAGTGTCATAGGAAGAATGACTCCGGGTTACAAAAGCTCTCCATGTCATAGGAAAAGGGGAAGGACTCCGAGTTATAGAAGTTCTCCATGTCATAAGAAGAATGACTCCGAGCTACAAAAGCTCTCTGTGTCATACGACGAAATAAAGACTCTAGGGTTACAAAAGCTCTCCGTGTCAAAAGAAGACAGAAAGACTCCGGGCTACAGAAGCTCACCGTGTCATAGGAAGAGAGGGAGACTCTGGGCTACGAAGCTCTCCGTGTCATAAGAAGAAAGGAAGACTCCGGGCTACAAAAGCTCTTCGTGTCATAAGAAGAGTGAAAGTCTCACCGTAAACAACGGGTTTCGACCGGATTGAAAATACATGGTTTGAGGAAAACCCATGAACCTTTGTGGATGACATGGTTTGAGGTTAATCATAAACCTTTGGAGATAGCATGATTTAATGTTGATCATGAACCTTTGGAGACGGCATGATTTAGGGCTGACCATGAACCCTTAGAGACGGCATGGTTTAAGACTGACCATGAACCTTTGGTTTTTCAGGGAAGCACCTGCTAACGCCTTGAAAACTGCATGGCTTCACTGAGGAATCCTGTCAACTAGACTTGAGCAAATGTCATTAGGGGGCGTCATCAAGAGATGTATTGGTAATAATGCAACATTAATTGAACAAGTTAATTAAGTTAAGTCCAACAACTTTAAAAAAATATTCGATGTCAATTAGTATCATGTGGCACAAAACTATCATCTTGCTCGAGGATATATCATTAATCATCGAATCCTTCGGGAGTCAAGTTCTTATCAGAACGGCTATAAATCGTGAAAAAAGCTCATTAAGTGTGTCAAACTAGAACTTCTTAGTTAGAAAGGATTTCTCACACACTCTTGATAAAATGGCTGCTTGATCTCATTTATTCGTGTGGGAAGTAACTGATTGCTAAGGGCGTCTCACATAACCCATATCAAAGGCTTTCAGAAACATTCGCAATGAGCACAATTTGATCAATCGAAAAGGTCTTTTCAAAGGATCGTAATATAGATTTGGCCATGGGCCTACACAAAGGGATTATTGCTTTGAGGCCAATAAATAAACATTTTTCACTATCTTCATCAGGTTTATAGGGGTCGAGGAAAACCGACGAAAACGAGGAGAAGAGAGATGGAATATGGAATGGGATGATTGCTGGCTGGAGATCGCAGTCGGCGCATGAAGGAGGAAGCAAGGCCGAGGAGACTCGTTGGCTTCATTGCGCTGGGGTCTCTCTCTCTCTCTCTCTCTCTCTCTCTCTCTCTCTCTCTCTCTCTCTCCAACTTGCACCTAAGCACAACCCACAACTGAACACGCGTTTAACATCGAGCTGATGTTTAGACTCGAAAAGAAGGCCTCTCTGTCCTTCTCTCTCCCCCAAATTGATGGTCACACCCGAATAATAGGACCTCTCTGTCCATCTCCCCCAACAGTAACTACCCCAAAAATTGATGTTTAGACCCGAATAGTACAACCTCTCCATCTCTCTCTCGTCGCTCTCTCCCCCCTCATAACCGAACCGCTCTCCTCCCCCCCCACCCCACCCCGGCCCTCCCTCCCTCTCTCAATCTCTCTCTACCTCTCACCCTCCCTCCCTAGATGACACAATTTAAAGAAGAAGTTCTTATTCTGGTTTGCACTCTTCTGGGGACGAATGCATTCCAATCTTTAATCAACCCTCCAGGGGTTACGTCGAGGGTAAAGCCATCATATCTACCAAACACCCTTTAGCATGCAAATATTTCTTAATTTGCAACAGCTCGTGTTATATTCTCTCCTTTAGGGTGATTCTGATCACGGCAGGAAATACGATTTTTTTAGGCAAGAAATTATTACAAAATTCTCCTTTATCCATACGGTGTAGCTAAAAAGTTACGGGGTAGAATATGAAATTCATTTTATTTAGAAATAGATCTTGGAACCGATGGTTTGTGAATTTTCGATTAATACGCAATTAAGCTCATCAACTATTACATGACCAGAATAAGAAGTTCTGGAATGTATTAGTCGCCAGAAGAGTGCATACTAGAATAAGAAGTCGAGGGAGGGAGGTAGAAATAGAGAGAGGTGCAGGGGGGTAGATTAGTTCGATTTCGGGGGAAGAGAGAGCGACAGAGACAGAGAGAGACAGAGAGGTCGTATTATTAGAGAGCGACAGAGAGGTCGTACTATTCAGGTATAAACATCAATAATGTGATCCCTCTCTAATAATACAACCTATCCATCTCTCTCTGTCACTCTCTTTCCCCCTGAAATTGAACTCCCCCCCCTCTCTCTATTTCTACCTCCCTCCCTCTCTCAATCTCTCAACCTCCCTCCTCGATGAAACAATTTAAAGAACCTCTTATTCTAGTATGCACTCTTCTGGCAACTAACACATTCTAGAACTTCTTATTCTGGTCATATAATAATTGATGAGCTTAATTGCGTATTAATCGAAAATTCACAAACCATCGGTTCCATGATCTATTTCCAAATAAATTGAATTTCATATTCTATCCTATAACTTTTCAGCTATTACCGTATGGATAAAAGAAAATTTTGTGATAATTTCTTGCCTAAAAAAATCATCTTACCTGCCGCGATCAGAATCACGCTAAAGGAGAGAATAAAACACGAGGTGTTGCAAATTAAGAAATATTCGTATGCTAAAGAGTGTTTGGCAGATATGATGGCTTCACCCCCAACGTAATCCCACAAAGGGTTGATTGAAGATTGGAATGTGTTCGTCCCAAGAAGAGTGTAGACCAAAATAAGAACTTCTTCTTTAAATTATGTCATTGAGGGAGGGAGAGAGGTAGAGAGAGATTGAGAGAGGGAAGGAGGGGCGGGGGGGTGCAAAGTAGTTCGGTTACGGGGGAGAGAGAGCGACGAGAAAGACAGAGAGGTCATACTATTCGGGTCTAAACATCAATTTTTGGGGTGTTACTATGAGGGGGATGGACAAAGAGGTCATATTATTCGGGTTTGAACATCAATTTTTGAGGTGTTACCATTGAGGGATGGACCAAGAGGTCCTATTATTCAGGTGTGACCATCAATTTGGGGGGGAGAGAAGGACAGAGAGGCCTATTATTCGGGTCTAAACATCAGCTCAATGTTAAACGCATGTTCGGCTATGGGTTGTGTTAGGGTGCGGGTCGGTGTACGCTATCACGCGCCTTGCGAGAGACGGGCCTACTCCGCGAGAGAGAGAGAAGGAGACCCTAGAGCAATGAAGCCGACGAGTCTCCTCCGCCCTGCTTCTTCCATCTTCCTCCTTCATGCGCTGACTGCGATCTCCAGCCAGCCATCATCCCATTCCATCCTCCATCTCTTGTCTCGTTGTCGTCGTCGGTTTTCCTAGACCCCTAACCTTAATTTTGTGGCCGCTCCTCAAATATCTGCACGCATCATCAGACATGCAGGCTGCAGGAATTCTTTGATCAAAGAGGGCCGCCACAAAGGCATGACTTTTAATTGGCTACAGAAATATTCCTCGGATACAGTGGCATTCCGTATGATAACATAGAAGAAAACCTCTCGTGAAAAGGAATTGACAAAGAAAAAAAATTCTAAATTGCTCCACAAGCTAACTTGACCTGTTTTCGGGGGTGTTTTATGCTGTCGGCACTCAAATGCGAAAAGGCCTAGTGTGGTCGAGCCTAAAAGTAAGAAGATCTCAAGCATATAGTTTAAAGGAACACGCAAATTACTAAAGGATTAGCTTTAGTGTGGCCCGCGCAAGGAAAGAACTTTAACTGATCATACTCTACTTTCTTCAAAAACCAATATAGAAGTTAGCTCCCATTTGCTACAAGACGAGTGACATTAATTTACTAAAAAGGATAAAGGTAAAGTTCTGTTGACAATTAATATTTTCACTTACAGAGATAGCTGGAGGCACAGCCACAAGTGGATCTTGAAAGAATCTATTTCCTAGAGCGAGCGCAAGAAGGCTGCTCTGCATTCCTGCAAACGATACTTGCTATTAAGCCGGAGAAAAAAGAAAACCCTCTTCTTATGCGGATGGATAAAGGAGGCACCTGTCTCAAAGGATAGTGCTCTTCGCAATGCTTTTACAGCGGGAGCCTTCCGGAAGAAGAAACCGGGAAGGAAGTATCCAAAGTGACGAATGCAATCGAGATGAAATGCAATTACGAGTGAGAAGATCGTCAAACCAAATGAAGAAATGATGGAATCGACGTTCATCACAAGAGGTGCTCCAACGCATAGAGCCGTCACAAAGACAGAGTGGCGGCAAAAGTGGTCGTATGGCATTAGAAATCCAAGGGAAGAACCGAAAAGCAAACTATGAGATATTAAACTACTGAAACTCCCTAGCAAATGTACGTAGCAAAGGCGAGTGTTTAACCTATTCAGAAGCAAGACAGCAGCATAATCCCAGCACCTGAGGTTCAGGTTCAGAGAAAGTCAATTACCAGTTCACTGGCTTGAGAGAGGGAAGGGAGACTAGTACTCACCAATGGACGTTGGGAGCGAAACCATTGCTACGGACATCATGCCAAAGAAATAACCAAGAAGAGGCTTCTCGATGAACTGGTTGATAGAGTGAGCAAAAATAGCAGCCGGTCTCCTAAACGCTTCGAGAAAGTCCCTCTCGCTGGAATTAACCCTCACAAAGAAACATCCGAAACCCGAGTGCAGGTGCATAGTACCTGAAAGCAGATTCGATAGAACCCATTAAGAATCGAGATACAAATTTATAGCCCAGAAACGTATTTGGAGAAGATCTAGCAACCTGATGGTGAACCAAGTGAAGGACGGCGGATATATAAGAGCCAGCAACGTACCCGCGAGAACGACATGAGGCACAAAACAATTTGATTTTTTTAAGACCTCCACGATAGAAAACTGCTCTCTAGGCACAGATGGCTGGGGAAAAAAAAAAAAGACACCGAGCATCTGCTGTTAACAGTGGTTTTCCACATCTGCCTCGAAAGAACTACATAACAGAAGATCCAGGATGGAACGGGCAGTGCACATTGCTGCAATATGAGACACATTTAGAGAACTGAATGAACCTGGATCGATTCAGCCGGCGACTCCCGGCCTGGCTGTGGCTGTGGCTCGAGAGGCTCCGAGAAATCCCCTGACCTGCACTTGCTGGAGCTGTGGATTGGATCCGCAAGCGCGTCGAGATCAAACTCATGGCTTCGCCCCTTGAGAGGATTTCAGGAAACCGCCGATGGCGAGCGTGAGCGAGAAGAAGAAACCTTAAAACTTCCGGAGAGGTCGTGGGTTTGGCTTTTGGGGTCCACTTCGTTCGGCGGTTGGTACCGTCGCCGGCTTACTTAAAGGAGTAACGTCCTCTTTTTTAACCGTTTTTTTTTAAAATTATTTGACCAACCTGCAGTTTCTTCTTCGGATTTTTTTTTTTTTTTTGAAAGTATACAGACTCCTTTCCTTTCGAAATTATAATTACCATTTTTCATTTGTTTTGATGCATCTCAAGTTGCATCTTCCGCACGTACTTCATTTCCCAAATTGTCTCATTTTATCTTTCAAACTATTCTCACCAAAAAAAAAAAAAAAAAAAAAAGAAAAACTTCCAACATCCACCCGCACTCTCTCGGGCCCAAGAGGCTTGCTCAATCCAACACATCCACTACCAATAGGGGCATGCAAAGTAATCGGAAACCATTGGAAACCAGACGAGATTGGTTTGGAACTAGCAGTTCTCATGGAGATTAATTTGGTTCCAATTCTAATTTACTAGAATTGGCGAGTATCGATCCAATTTCACTTCCAGCCACCGATATACATACATACATACATACATACATACATACATACATACATACATATATATATATATATATATGGCAATATTGACTAATTTTGTCTCCTGGGTACATAATAGAATTTATCTCCTTACTTTTTGTTCATTCTAACAATTTATTTACTTGCTTTCTTAGTCAAAACAAAATAAACAAACAAAGAGGATGGATGAGACCAAATGGTGATGTCCACAAATGTTGCGGCGCTTTGTCATCATGATACGAAATTAAGAGCCAATGGCTCTTTTTAAGAGCATAATTAGGTCTCTCATTAACCATCATTGTGCTTAAATTAAGTTGACATTGAAAAAAAGACGGATCAAACTATTAATGATTTTACTTGTGTAGAGAGGCGCGAGCGGTAGGTTAGGGCGAGGGCATCCTTGTTGGCTTCGCGATTGAGCTGTGTCATCAAGCAGTGGGAGGGGTGGATTTCTTTTGTGAGCATGAGAGTATGAATGTTTTTAGACTGGAGAGATCCAAAACGGTCAAATCTAAGCTTCCTATCGGAAATTTGGATAGTTTAACGAGCGCAAATTTGGAAGAGAGAAAAATTTAACCCTTGAATTATTATTTTGAAAATGCTCAAAGCCTTGGGTAGGACTTGCATGTTGTGTTCGAGAAAATTCATTTGGGAAACAATTTTAAATTAATTAGTGTTTAGAAAATTCACACTTTATAAAGCATTTTTGCTTTTTTTCTTTTTAAAAACCTCAAAGCTGGCGAAAGGCTCAACGAATTGGTTGGTGCTCTCAAATGAGGCTGGCTAGCACCAGACTAGATTACTAGTAACCAAATTTGACCTCGTCGATTGACCTCACACAACTCTTAATGAAGCTTCACCAGAGAAGATGAATAGTCCCTACCAGGGCCAAACAAAAAAAAACGAAAAAATTGGTAAAAATATTTTTGGAAGAATTTTTTTTTTAATTAACATTAGGAAATGGCCTTTCGAAAATTTGTCAAGGCTAGCATTTGACTAGAGGGGGCCCAAAACAATTGGCCAAACAACCCAAGTTTTTATCAAGGGGCTTTAGGCCGGCGACCGTCGCCGAATCCGGGCGAGGGCTGCGACCCTCACCCGATCCGGGCGAGGGCACATAGGCCCTCGCCGCCGCTTGGCCGAGGCCGCCGGCCCTTGGCCGGGCTTGGCGGCCTTGGTCGACACTCCCCACCTCGTAGGTGACGGAGGGGAGCCGGCGGTGAGGGTTGAGCCTTTAGCCGCCGCCTGCCTCCCTCCTCCTCCCCCCCTTTTAATTTATTTTTTAAAATTAAATAATTAAATAATTTTTTAAAATTTTAATTTAATTAATTATTATATTAAAATTCGAATGATATCAAACGATGTCATTTTTGTGTTTGGTTTGCTGAGTCAACCTTCTAGCGAGCCACGTAAGCGAAAAAATTAATAAAAAAAATGCCACGTAGGATTTCTGGTGAGGTTCATCGGATGTGGCACTCAAGTCCAATTTTTCATACTTTCCGTAAGTTTTGGCACTTAAGTATCCTTTTGTGCCAACTTTTGGCACTTAAAGGGTTCTTTTGCCTTTGGAATTGGGTGTCTTAACAACTTTTTAATGTTGTACTTAAAATTGATTGTAAGATATTTACTTGCTGAAATGACAAAAGCAAGACTCGAAGTTTTCTCCAATAATGGCAAATAGCTTTCAAGCCATACTATTTAATTTTCGATGATTATTTGAGATAATGATTTGGCAAACTTTATGGATGAAATTCATTTGAGGCGATCGGATTCTTTTATCCTGATTTTAGAAAGAAATATACAACAATATAATTTGTGTACTAATCCTAGTGCCTGTTTTCTTGAAGTTTTATGTGGATTAAGAGCTTCCTTTAATTAATTGAGTTTAATCTTCTGCAAATTGGTGGACAACTTTATTTAAGGGGGCAGGCCGTATATTATGATATTATAGTAGAATGATTGTTTTCATTTCTATTACTTCTGGAGGTGAGTTGATTATGGAGTAATGTCTATAACTTCGGGTGATTATTTAATCTTGACATTGTAATGATTATTTTATTTTGGTTGATTATTTGGGATTGATGTTTGGCAAATTTCAAGGATGAAATTATTTGAGGTGAATATATGTTTGTGTCCAGATTCTAGGAAGAATTCTAAGGTTGATTCAAGTGTTTCGATCTCGAGTCAAAGGTTCCTCAAGGACTTAGGAGGTTGATATTTTGCAACTTAAAGGATAATTTTATAAGGGGGGCAAAATGATTGTTGGAGCATTGATTTCTAGGACTATTGAAGGTGAGTAATAATTATGTAACTTTGGGTGATTATTTGAGCTTGGCCTCGGAATGATTTTTATTATTTTGGGTTTGAGAATTTGACATTGATGTTTGACAAATTTTTTTAGGATGCAAATTCATGTGAAATTAGTAGATGCTAGTGCCCTGTTTTAAAAGAAAATATGGAAGGCTAAAAGGCGGAAGTTTAAGAGATGGAAGGCTAAAAGACACTTTGTATAAAGTGCTTTCATGAAATGCACTTATTGATTGATGATCAATAATTGTTTAAGTGCTGAAAAGCGCATAGTATATGAAATATGGCAATTCTTTTAAAGATAAAATGTGTTTTGATGGATGGCACACATTAAAGGCATTCATTGAAAACTCCTAATGAATGCACTTATTGAAGGCATCTATCGGTAGCATATATAAAGAGTTTGGTGCTCTCTCCACCTTGAATAACAATTAAATGTTGAATTCTTTCTTCCATTAGATAAAATACATTAAGAGAAAAGTGAGTTAAGGGAGAGAAAGCAGATTTCTCCATTAGACAATTGGACTATGATATGAACCAAGGAAAGAGAAAACAAAAATTGTGTCAGTTATGCTATCACACATGCACGCCTCTCCAAGTCTCAAAATAGGGATTGCCTGTTTGCCACCAAATTCTTTTCTTTATTCTGGCTCATACTATAGAAAATTATATAATAGCATAGTTCTGATATACGGGTTTCACATTGTGGCAAGTATAGAGCATACCACTAGAATTAATCAGAACATTTATAGTTTTTAAGAATCATATCGGCAAAGAGGCAGAATAAAAAATTTAGAAATTCATAGTTCAGATACACTGATTTTATGAGCTTCACCCTCCACATTAATACTTCAAACATTGCCTTATATGGGCATGAAATAAATATCAATTATTGGTGAATTTTTGGAGATCACAAATAATTTTACAAGGACTCCTTATGACCAACAATGACCAATAATCTTTACATATTCTTGTTTTTTACACTAACAGACTCATAACACAATTTTTCTTCTAATATAGTGCTATAGTAGTGAGCGGTAACTGTTACACTACTGCTACGATAGTGAATAATAGTGACTACTACAGTATTGTAATGCCCAATTATACAAGCACGCTTTTTATAACATAGAATCAATGAAAACTAATTATTTAGCTTCGTTTGTGATCTTCAATCAAATCCTAGGGCATGGAGCCACTAGTCTTCATCAGAGCTATTAGAATTATATCAGATTTTCTCGCAATTGGCATGTTTGATGAGTCATTATACTTCAAGTTCTTTGAGTTGGCTATATTCTATAGATTCTAGTCTTTGATGAGAACTTACTAGGATGTTAGTGGAATCACTAAAAGTGCTTTTCTCATGATTATCTCCATATTGTTGCCTATGTCATTGGATGAGATAATCCACTTCTTCATTTTCTAGAGTTAATTTATGCTTTTAATGTAGACAACTTTTATCTTTTTGAAGACTGATGAGGACTTGTCATAGCCTTAGTGAAACTTGAAGAAATGTTTGGTTGGGGTCAATTCTCGAGCAGAAGTGACGGGCTTTCACTGTCAAGGCCTAGACTAAGTGCAAGTTGTAGTCCATTATGGTCAATTTTGTGGATAGTAACTTTCTACAAGGAAAATTAACATTCGGCCTATTAATAGTTCCTTGAATGGGGTGGTGTTCCTTGGATATCACATATGAGCGGAGTTGGTAGTGGTAAGTGCGATCATAGTTAAGGCAGTGGCACATGGGGGTGAAGGGAGTGGCTCTCGGCAGTACAAGAAAAAGACGTGCTGCGACTTTATAAGTATCTGACTCTAGATGATGATGCTTCATATTGGGAGACTGAAACTGATAATTAGGATATGATAAAATACGTGCGATACATATGGATATTTAAAATTGATTCCGATGTAGGGCTTAAAGGAGAATGACAGGATTTTGATTATAAAGTGATTCTTATCGGATCATTTCGATATGATGTTTTTACATGATGAAATTTTCTTTCTACTTGCAAAGAGCTCTTTTCTATGAGGAAACACAAGTTTGTCAATTTATGAAATGAGCCAGCCACATGCTGAACGGAAAAATTATTTATCTTTTAATTGACATTGGGAGAGCTATCCGCTGTCACAGGGAATGTGTTCTTCGTAAAATGATGTGAATACTTGCAGGAAGGACAAAACTTCTTCTAACTTTTCTTTTACAGCAAAATATCAAACAATTATTTTAAGTTATTCTTTAATGACGCCACATTTTGAATCTTTTGGTCCATTGAATTTTTAATCCATTTCAATTTTGTCTAGTTTTAGCATGTGTACATTTTCCAAAGATTACATATATAAGACCGAAACAGAGTAAAGGATAAAAAAAAACAATTGGTAATTCTAGATAGGGCAACATGAATAAATTACCTAGAAGTTTATATTACTTAAATCAATTTTTACTTTTAGGATCTTTAGAGTGCACTCAACAACATCACAATATTATGATACATTCCTATTGTCAGGGTGGGAGTATTGTTAGTGTCTTGTAATTATGTTAGGAATGATAAATTATAGATATGAAATTTGCTGAACATTGATTGTATTATCTTGTGATTATTGCTACAATAATTTTCCTTTTCATGTTTGCGAAATCTTATTGTAGATATGAAATTGGGGCAACTATGCTAATCTTGAGAGTACTATCGAAGTGATTTGCTTTTTCATGTTTACTTTTGCTATTTGTGCATAAAGTTTAAGGGGTCCCCGTTGGTAGTCCTATATGACTAGTGAGTTTTGCTGGGCGAGGTGGTGCATTTTTATCCACTTTTCCAAAGAATCTTGGGCCTCAAGGACCCTTGTGCCAAAGCTGAGGCCCCAAAAGCCTTTGAACCAAATTTAGCATTTTTGAAGTCCCTTAACTCAAATAACTTCCACCTAGCATTCACATTTCCATATTTTTGGAATGCTATTGGGGGTAATGAATTTTTTTCTTCCAACTTTACCCCCGCTTATACTTTTGTGTTCTTATTTTGCCCTTATTTTTCTTCCAACTTTACCCCCGCTTATACTTTTGTGTTCTTATTTTGCCCTTATCCTATATTTCATCATCTCTCTTTGAACCAAACAAACCCATCACCACTCCAGATTTTGGTCGATGCAAACCCAAAGTCGATGGTTGTCGAGGGTCAACTGTCGTCCTATATTTCATCATCTCTCTTTGAACCAAACAAACCCATCACCACTCCAGATTTTGGTCGATGCAAACCCAAAGTCGATGGTTGTCGAGGGTCAACTGTCGCAAGTCTATGGAGTGAGATTTGGAGAGTCAAGGGGTACATGAGGCTCGCCTACCCTCCAACCTATAATCTTTTACAATTCTTTTCATTAAGCATTTCTCAAGTTATTTCACAATTAATCAATTCACAAACTTAGGTAATGAATGCTCTATCCAAGTTTATGCAATGAATATGCTCTATATATCTCTTTTTCCTTTTTATAAATATGATGTCATTCTATGCATTTCATAACTAATAATGGACATAATCTCTGTCACTCTCCAAAGGCATAAGAGGAAATTACAATTCAAAGAAAAGATGAGCAGCACTCACGTCCGGTTGTAGTACCAACAATGAAAGCTACTTCAAGCTGACAAACTCAACAACAAGGCTCAATTTACTAAACAACACAGTTTTCACAGTTGGAGAGACCCACGAAGCATCGTTACTGACACGAAATGATCACTGGTCCATTGTGGACTCTCCATTAAAGGATGGGCACGCTCTTTTTTTAGGATTTAATGATGAAGAAAAGCTAACAATTTCAACTTCCCACCCTCGAACTAACAGAAACAAAATCACTATTATACTCAAGAATGTGGACTGAATTAGAGATCAGTGGCCTACAAACAGAGCATTTTGGTGAAACCTCCCATTCCACGCATAATGCATATCACTGACAACACACAAGATGACTGCATGGAACAAAAGTGGATCTCCTCCTCATCAGACAAATTACAAGTAACTGAATCTCCCAATTCATCCTCTGTGAGAGTGTTGGGCTGGTAGACTGCAGCATGGCTCTGCTGCTCCTGCTCATCCCATCTGCACCGCCTCCAGTTTTTCCATCTGTTTCATTTTATGAGGTAAGAAGATTCAGCATAAGCCCAGTAAAGTCAAAGGTTATCATGTCTTGAATTCAACAGGATACAGAATATGGTTACAAGTTTAACAAATCCAAGGATACCAATTGACACCTTTCCAAGATAAATACTAATCCATAAGAGTATCTTTGTCTGGCAGGCAAGATCAATGACCATCTGATCTTTTGCCATCTCGGTACTGGAAAATGTCATATCAGTCAATTCGATAATAGACGAGTACTGTCAAAAAAGGGCTGCTTGCCCAAGATCTAAGTAGTAGACCCTAAAGCATAATCATGTCAACTATCCTAGAATGAAATATGAGATGGTTGATTCTTAATAACTCGAGTCACGTTAAGTAGATTGTTCTTTTTTTGGTAAGATTTGTTTACAGATCATCACATAAACAAATGACAAGCATCAAAGGGAGAGGAGCCACAATATCTTTTGACGGGTAGGTGGACAAGTACTAAAATGATAGGAGGTTGTGCAGATCACCCAAAAATTCATGAAATCACACAAACGGGGGAACTCTCCGTGCCATGTGAAATGCAAAAACAGACTTCCAAACAGGCAATTCACGACGTATTCACATCCTACTATAAACCATGATCAAGATTAGAGTGAATAAATTTGTACACGTGTTGATTTATAGTAAAAGAAAATAGTGTACATGGGCAATAAGTCCACAAATGGAAAAAGAATCTCCTCAAGCAAGCATCAAGACTTATCCAATGTCCATCTAACACCATTAAAATGTAGATGAGAGGAAAACTTACAGAAAATATGGAAAATCTTGGCATGAACTGATCTCTGGAATTCATTTTCAAAAAGCAAAGGTCAACAACACGGACACACTTTCCTAATGAAAGAATTTTCTCTCCTCATCAAGCAATCCAATCTACAAAAATAGAGGAACAAGAGCATCAAATCAGATACTTGTATCAAAGTAAATGCATCGTTATAAAAATTAAAGGAACCACAAGGTCTAGATAATCAGAAAAATCTCAAGGTGCAAGAAACATTGCAGTTAACCATATGCAGTGAGTTTACATGTCACAGACTAATAGGGTATTCATGACCAACAAGTGCCTAAAGGCATGTGTAAGGAGAAGCTTTAATCGGCTGCAGTTGGTAACATAATAAGGTAAGAGGTAGACGACGCCTTGAACCATCCATGTTCACAACTAAAGTGTAAGCTAATAATTGACTGCTCTCTTCTGACAGATCAAAGCAAAGTTTCTCGTTGTGCATAGTTATGAGCATCGAGATTCGGAAAAAGTGTTACAGAAATTAGTTTGTAAAGACAATCTCAATAAGATGATTGTATAAAAAGTTTTCTTGAGGAACCTTCAGTTCTCTCTGCCAAAAGAAGAGGAATCTTTGACTTCAGAAATCTCAAATTTCCAACACACAATGTGAGTAAAGAAGCATAATAACTGAATGGTCAAGACTGAAAAGCGAAGCCTTGTAAAGTTGTCTCATATCTTTCAAGATCTTTAGATTCGCCAACTCTACTTCTATTTATATGTGAGGAAAGCAGTAGACTCCCTTATACCATGATAGAACACATCAACCTTGCTATCAGGAAACTCAGTTCTTCTGAAAGAATGGAACTCTCCCAGACTTTTAATTTGGATAAAGTACAGACTCTATCATGCACCATCCGGTGTTCAGGACATGAACACCATGTGATGTCCCATGGCAACACCAATTTTGACATGTCTACCATCACAATTATACGTACAGTCTCCCAGACATTTCCAGTGTCAAAGGCAAAAATAAAATGTGATATTACACCTTAAACCAGAAGGAGGCACATGGTTCCTAGCTGAAGACAAACATGATGTAATGTAATCCCACTCAAAGAACGAGTAACATAAGCTTTAACAGCAGCTTTCCAGTGAAATATAGCTTAAAAATAAGAACCAACTTCTGGAACAAATGTACTTACCGTTCTTAGTGAGGAGGATTTTTGCTCCTGCAAGGAACTGAGAAGATAGCCCCTAGATCTGGAGTCCATCCGAAAAATCCCTTTGACTCATTGTATATGCACTTCATAATGAAAACAGAAGATCAAGCTTATCAAAGGATCATGCAAAACTGAGGTAAACAGGAACAAATCCATTTCAGAAAAGCCATGATTGACACAAGTAATTATAACATTTTAATGCATGAACTGCAATTTGCTTCATTACGCAGATTTCACAAAACTAAGAGCGACCAGCCTGTCCGATCATTGACATTATAGTTTTCCAAAGAAATAAGAAGTACAAAAGAGAAATTACTGCATAGTTGCAGTGAGATCCATAGGGCAGATAACATGATATGTGGACCCACTCAATTGGAACTCACAATTAGGCAAGAGAAAGGCATAGGCACGTGGTGCATGTAAAAGCCCCTCGAATATGAGAGGACACCTAACAACAGGGAGACCCTGAATCCTAGATTTCTTTCTTTACTTTCTAAACATTGATATTCTCCTTGGTTCAAACACTTTCTTCTTGCTTATTCTCTAGGGATGTACACCAAATCAACATTGTGATTGTGTCTTCCCAAACCAGACTAGTATATCCTTCTCAAGGCCCAAAGGCAGTATCTCCAATGCCATTTAATTTCCTAAATAAGAATATCTCGAGAAGAAAGATGAAAGTGGCGCATCTATCCTACTGCAACAAGTTACTTTGCTCTAAGTTTCTTTTTTTATATTTCCTCCTTTCATCAAGACCAAAAATGAACTAAGTACACTATCGTAAAACACATCGCACCTACGTAAGAAGGAATTCACGTGCTAAGCTAGAAAACTCTCGACTTTGAAAATGTCAGGTTTACTTCACATCACAAAAGAAGAAATGAAGTAATATAACTGTACTGGCAAATGCACTTATACCAGATGATGCAGCTAAGTCATCAATGCAGCCTCCCGACAAATCATAAAATCCTCCATTGTCTCGACATCCACTCATATAGAGACCAACCATTCAAAAAAGAAGCAGTAACGACCATGACATTCCCAAGACTAATTACACCAAATTCACAAGGGCTCCTCGATGCTTCAACAATCAAATTCGCTTGCGCTTTCGCAGTCCTGAGGTATTGAAAGAGAAGACGAAATATTCATATGCTGAAGTTGGCAATACAAGACATGACTTGCTTACACTGATGCAAAGCACACAGATAGAACATCCGAACACGAGACAAGTAAACACCAACTGAAACAATCCACAGCATTGCGTGTACGCACACTTACAGTTTGAATCCTTTGTGCGAGCACCGCCCTATCGCCAGAGTCCTGCGGGGCCAAGACATTGTGCCTCAAGCACTTCCCGGTCCCTCCTTTAACGGCCGATTTCGCCTCCACGAGACCGCGCGCCACCACGAGCTCCTCTCTACCCGACCGGCTCGATGAATGAGACTCTGAATCCGAACCGCCATCGCGAGAGCACGCACCGAAGGCCGGAAACTCGGGCCGACGGGGCGTATCGGAGCTTGCGGAGAGGCGGAGGAGCCGGAGGTGAACTTGGCGATCGTGCGGACGGCGGCGTCAGCCAAGGGTCAAGCCGAGAGGACGGCGCCGTCGAATAGGAGAGGGCGACGGCGAAGTGGGAGAGGAGAGAGAGGCTATGGCTCGATCGTGCGAGGATTTCGGCAGTGTTCCTTGGCGGTCGCATGCGAGCGGAGCGCGGCGGCGGCGGCGGCGGCGAGTGCGATCGGTGTTGAGGAGGTGGCGTGTGGGGGCGGACGGAGTGGCTCTCGGCGACGACGGTTTTTGCTGGGAGACTGAGACTGACAATTGGGCTGATGGGCCGACCCTGGGCCAAGCCCAATTTCAAACAATCATATCTTAATGACCTGTCTTCACGTCAGAAGAGCTACATCCTGTATGGTCAAAACCGAACCAAAAAGGCCATTGGATTCTACTCAGCTGAGTTATTGTTAACAATACCATAGCGATGAAATTAATAGCTAATTAAGCTATTGGTGCTTCATCTTGTTCATGTAAACCCCATGCAAAGAGTTTCTTCCTAATCCGGTGTAATTGATTCGCAGCTTAATTGATGCTCATCCGTCTTCCAGGTATTTGGTACGAACAAGCAACTCCAATGTTATACATCATAACCAAGCATTCTTGAAATATGTTATCCCTTTCGGAAGACCAATGCCAACGACTATAGGGGCCTAAATGGCTCTCTCTTTCTTGAAGCAGAAAGATGTACGTGATTTCTAGCACTCGTTCAGGCAAAGCTTCTGCCACAAAACTATGAATAGCCAAATGGTCTCTAAATTTGTCATCAATGGGTCTCAAACCTGTGAATATCTCCAATAAAAGAATGCCGTAACTATAGACATCGCCTTCTCTTGAAACCTTGCATCACATTGCATATTCTGCCACACATTTTGATTATAATCCAAATCATATTAAAGTGCAGATCATCAAATAAAAATGTAATGTTTGCAAGACTATAAGAGTTATCATTAGCTACCAAAATTTCTGCAAGAAGACCGATCGATAATTTTTAGGTATATAAACTTTTTTGGTTTGAGAGAGAGAGAGAGAGAGAGAGAGAGAGAGAGAGAGAGAGAGAGAGAGAGAGAGTACCTAGTGGAGCATAACCCATATTCCCTCTAAGACTCATTGAGCTCATATGATTATCTACAGTTTCAAAGGATGATTCAAGAAGGAATTTTGCCAATCCAAAGTCACCAAGATGTGCGACCATCTCAGCATCTAAGAGGATATTGCTTGGCTTTAAATCACAATGAACAATGGGGATGTGGCACTGGTGATGTAGATAATCTAGTGCAGAAGCAACATCAATTGCAATGTTTATCCTCCAAATGAAATTCAACTTTTTCGGGAGCATATTATCATGAGATGATGTCGTGTATGAGTGTAGCCACTGTTCCAAGCTTCCATTGTCCATGAATTCGTAGACTAAGGCCTTAAAATCAATTCCTTGATAATCACTACCAGAGCAAACTGTTAGCAACTTCAAAAGATTTCGATGTTTGACATTCTTAAATGCCTCGCACTCGACTATAAAGCTCTTCAGAGCACCATGACGGACTAAATGAAGCACTTTCACGGCAACAATCGTTCCATTATCCTCAAGTATCCCCTTGTAAATCGACCCAAAGCTTCCAACACCGATCAAATTTGCCGAAGAAAAACCTTCAGTTGCTTTTAAGAGTGTCTCGTAAGATACATTCATACGTGAATCATCCATTGAACTTGAAACCGGTTCATTTACTTTCTTCTTCACCCAACAAAGATATATAAAAGCTGCAATAAAAGCCATTCCAACAACTCCAGAAATGACAGAAGCAACAACTATCACTATATTGATCTTTCTACTTTTGTGGCTTTTGGAAAGGCAGTTGGGGAGATGAAATTCTAGCAGTCCGCCGCAGAGGTCATTGTTCCCAACAATAGAAGTACCGGTAGCATTTTTAAAGACTCCTTCACATGGTAGCATGCCTTCAAACTTATTGTACGACAAATTCAAACGTTTTAAGAATCGAAATACTGTTAAGAATTCTGGAATTTGACCTGACAAATTGTTGTGTGAAAGATCTAGTTCTTCAATGCCTTTTAACGATCTAATTGATTGTGGAATCGATCTGTGGAAGAAGTTGCCCTGCATCCGTAGGATTGCCAACGAAGAGCAATCACCTAAACTACTTGGGATTTCACCTACCAACAAATTGTTAGAGATGTCCAACATAGTCAAAGCTCTCAAGTTGCCAACTTCCATGGGTAAAGCCCCAATCAGATGGTTATCAGATAAGCTCAGATTGATGGCTAATGATGAGAGACTGAAAAGCTGTGGGGGTATGGCACCGCTAAGATTGTTGTAAGATAGATCAAGTAGAATGAGAGACCGACAGTTTGATAGATGTGAAGGAATTTGCCCATGAAAATTGTTCCCTCGCAAATGTACTTGAATCAACTTGGTTAGATTTCCCAAAGAAGATGGGATAGTCCCTCTAAGGTTGCTATGGCTCAACTGCAATATCACTAGATTTTGTAGATTGCCCAAATTTGAGGGGATAACCCCTGAAAATTGGTTGAAACCCAAAACTAATAACTCTAAGTTGACAAGATTCCCGATTTCTTCTGGAATCTCACCATATATTTGACTCCCGAATGCATAAAAAAAGTTGAGAGTGGTGGATAAATTACCTAGGCATTAAGGTAACACTCCACCAAACTTGTTCAAGCCAATATCCATTACATGTAATTTGGTGCTGTTAGTCAACGAGCAAAGGAAACTCAAGTCTTCAGGTTTTCGACTCCCAAGCTGATTATCACTTATTCTAAACTTACTAAGGTTATACAAATTTTCCAACGATGGTACTTTCCCAGAAAATCTATTTGTTGAAATTTGAAGCCAACCTAGCTTTGTGCAATTCGATATCGAGGGAGGAATCAGCCCCTCAAGTTGGTTTCCATCAACACTAAATTTCTCAAGATTTGGGAGTTTGAGGCCCATACTTGCTGGAAGAGTCCCCTGTATCTGGTTTAATGAAACTTCAAAGCTAATTAGTAAAGAGAGATTGAATAAGGAAGATGGAATTTTACCCGAGAATCTGTTTTTTGTAAGGCTAATGACTTGCAAGTTTGTTCGGTGGCCTAGAACTTGGGGAATGCTACCCCCTAAGTTGATCCAAGCTAAGGAAAGTTGTGCCAGGGAAGATAAGTTGCCAATGGAGAAAGGTATGCTCCCGCTTAAATTATTAAAATTCAAATTGACTTTCTGTAGCTTTGGCAATGAACCGAGCTCCCTAGGAATTTTTCTAGTCAGTTCATTATATGAAATAGAAAGTGCAAACAAGTCCAAGCAACCTGATATGTTTTTGGGAATTTTACCGACCAATGAATTGTTGTTTAGCAGTAAGACACGAAGGTGGCACAACTGGCCAACTTGCGGAGGGATTTCATGATCGAGACTATTGTTTTGGAGCCTCATTTCCCTTAAGAAGTTGAAATTCCCAATATGAGGAGAGATTAATCCGGAGAGTTCTTGTGATGACAAATTCAGGACCGTGACCCTTCTGTGCCTCTGGCCGTACGTAACGCCATGCCACTGGCAAAACCCAATGCTATTGTTCCATGAGTTCAGCATGCCGAAACGATCTCTGGTTATGCCAACCTTAAATGCGAAGAGCGCGAGTTTGTCTGTTTCATTGGTGGTGGAAGAGACTTGGTTAAAGCACAAAGCAAGAGCAATACAAAGAAGCAAGGGGCATGATGGAAACTCTGCGAAACTAATGCCCATGAGTTTCATGACTTGAAGCCCCCGGAAGCGGGTAGATTTGAGAAACAAAAGGTGGGATGAGTGCTATTGAAAACTTTTCTCGCTCTTGTGCTACTGGAAACTTTGAAGAGCTTTATAAGAATGCGGTGTCGATTTTGAAGCGCTATTTTTATCTTTTTATAGGAAGGTGTCGATTCTTCTTTAAATTTTTTCAGGATGGCTTTTTGAAGCGCTTTTCTTCTTTTTTCTTTTTGACTCAGTAGCATGTGAAGTGCTTTTCTTCTTTTTAAAGGGCCTTTCTGCCTCTAGACAAGACTTTGCTTGGCTATCTGCGTGTATTGTGGGGGCTAGAGTGAATGGAAGAAGGGAATGGTGAAAACTCACTTTGGTCAGAGGACATGGACGTGGCAATTGGAGGCCACTTAAACAAAGGTGAGAAATGGATTGGGAGTTTGAGGGCCATTTTCTTTTTTCTAATATGTGATGAGTTAGCTTTTTGCTTGGCTTGATTTTCTCTTTGAGAATGAAGACTCCGCAAGATGATCTTGAAAATGTAAATTCTTTGTATTGGGGAATGTAAATTCTTCCCATTAAAATGGCACTAGAGGCACAATTTTTTCTTTTTTCCTTTTCTTTAAAATAATTATATTAGTTAGCTACTCCCCTTGCAATTTAAACTCACTTCATCCATGCTCATTTTTCCTTTAGAAAGAAAGTAGTAAGTACAATCAATGAATTTTGTCCATTTAAAACTTTTGGACGATAATTGGTTTCAATAGAATCGCTTGAAAGGAATATTTATTGTTATGGTTAGTGGATTTTTGTTATTATAGCAATATCTTCATGTAATTTTTGGAAGCAAAATGTTACTCTCTTAGGGCATTATTGCATTCTATAATTTTCTTTCTTGGATACAAATGTTTTTCCTAATCACTTTAATCCTCAACCGTCAATATCAATTAATTATGGGAAAGCGAAAATAAAGATGCAGGAACAAACTCGATTTGATCATAAATTATAGTGCGCATGTGTAATCTACAATATTCTATGAAAGATGACTACACTATAAGGACGCTAACAATGAAATGACACTAATCCATAGCATCAACAACATTAGATCCAAATGTAAAAATTAAAACCTAATTGGATGTTAAAGAAATATGCCTATCCCCGTTGTCCATATAGGCAATTCTATTCACCTCTAGTATCTTACTAAGATCAACATCGACTTGTTCTTTCCAAATTACTCTTAGTTGTCCATCACCCATCTATTTATTAATTTGGTCAAAATAGGTAGCACGTGACAAAGTCGATATGAATCGATTGAAAAATAAAAAATTATGGCATTGTAGAATTTATCATTCTTGATTGTTAATTTCATTTTCACTTGTTGAAACGAGTAAACCGCCATTACATCTAGGGGAAAAAAATGACTTAAAAACAGCATATACATACCTTAGCCTTAATCTTTACTTTCATCACATTCCATGGAAAACGTAATGAAAATTTAGTTATTTAGCAAGTACAAAAAAAAAAAAAAATGGCTTTGCATTTCCCCAAGTACCTTTGATGGGTTGCTCGACTCAGGCGACGCCTGAGGTCGCCTGACCTCAGGCCACCTCGCCTAAGGTCACGCGACCTTAGGCGAGGCTTTCCGGCGGCCAGATCTAGCCCCCCAGCTTGCAGCTGAGCACCGCCCACCGCGAAGCTTGGCCGAGCAACAAGTCCACGGAAGTCCAAGGAAGAGTGCCGCCCACCACCGCGAAGCTTGACCAAGCAGAAGTCCATGGAAGTCCAAGGAAGAAGATGAATAGTGTTTTGGAGGGCAAAATGGAAAAAAAAAGTTATCGGTAAGGGCACTATTGGAAAGAAAAAAATTCATTAAACCCTAAACTAGCATCCCGAAAATGCTGAAAGCCCAAAGCAGGTCCGGACCTGCTTTGGGTTTTCAGCATTCCGAATGCTGGCATTTGGGAAATGCAAGCTCAAAAGTGTAAACCAAACACCAAATATTTTCCCCAAAGGGCTTTCGGGACTAAAAGCCCCTTGGGAAAGCTGAACCAAACACCCCCGTATTATGCACTAATGAGTCATGTGGATCTCACAACAATCAAGGGCCAAGCAATTCTATACCTATTTTAATGAGGATTTTGTCAATAGGACATTCTTAAACACCTCATAAATATAAGTTTTGTCATTTTTAGTATAAGTATCTCAATGCACTCGTTAACAAAACCATTTTGATAACATGCGTTTTCTTTTTGGATAATCATAATGGTGGCATTAAATATTCCTCTAGCATAAATAGAACACCATTTTTCTCGAAATGGAATTACGTTTGGTACCGTCCTCAAAATTTCTAATTCAAACCATTTTTCAAAAGTTTTTAAATAATTTTATTGCTTTTAAAAAAAGTTTATTCTTCTCTTTCATTTCTCTTCTTCTTCAAGCTTTGACTGGTTGCCGGCCTTAGGATGACTAGCGGTGGGCTAGACGAGGGCCAATGACCTCGCCGACAGCTGGGCAAGTCTCAACCAAGCCTTGGTTAGGTGAGGAGCCTCACCAAATCCTCACCCAACTAGGCACTCACTGGACCTCGTCCAAGCGATCGCTGGCGGTGGACAATAGCAGTGGTGGTGACCAGTGGTGGCTACAGTGGAAGAAGAGATAAAGAAGAACAAGAAGAAGAGAAGAAGTGAAAAAGAAGAAGAAAAAGAAGAAATTTAGGTTTGCTTGATTCTAGAATTGTTCTCAAGAACAAAGAAGCAATTTTTTTTAACTCCTTGATTATGTTCCAAATCTATTCCCGAGAATAAAAAATTTATCAAACGGATTTTTATTCCAAATCCATTACCGAAAACAAAAGAATAGGATTTGTTACTATTTGGTAAATTGTCAAACGTGCCCTAAATTACTGCCACACCGAATTATTTGACGGGAAAAATTATTCATAACACTCAAGTTAACAATTCTTAATAGATGCATCATTCAAGCATGCGAAAAAAAAAAAAAAAATAGTCAAAATATTAAAGTATCATAAGAAAATTATGATACTTGAGTGTTCTTACCTTTAAATTCTCTGAAGAATTTTATCGACGAAATTCCAAGATCTCTAATAAGCATTCAAGGCATAGTCAGACAATTCTACAACTGCAGTTCGCAACTGTGCATAGGTTTTCTACAAAATATCGATATCAGAGTTGGAAGAGAATATATAAATCCTATTCTCAAAAATATTCCATGTCCGTAATGCATGTGTTGGTCTTAGCAAACACATTTTCCATGTGAAGTAGATAAATTGTCCCAACCAAAGAATACACATAAAGCCAACCCATGCCACAGCTGCGATTCCAGCTCTTTCATGGGTAATATGAACTTTTCCATCCTCATTCAACATCAATATTATCAATGAATAAGTTGTTGCTGCAAAAATTAAGAACAATCACATAACAAACAAGGTGAGTTTGGTGAACATCCAAGAGGATATGCCACTTATGAGAATTATAATTACAGTATCCACATAACTATAAATTTTTCCAATTGCAACACAGCATGCTTTCTCACGTCACTTATTGTAATGAGAATTATAATTACTGTAAATAACATAAAAAAAAAAACATACTATATTGCAATTGGTAAAAAACTTATACTCCTGTGGATACTGTAATTATAATTCTTATAAGTGGCATACCCTTAAGCAGGCAAATGTGCATCAAACTCACCATTATCATGTGTTTGGCTCTAATTTTTTTGCAGCAGCAACTTATTCATTACTAATATCGATGTTAAACGAGGATGTAAAAATTCATATAACCCATGAAAGAGCTAGAATGGCAGTTGTGGCATGAGTTGGCTTTATGGTACTCTTTTGTTGGAGCAATCTTCATGTGGAAAATGTGTTGCTAAGACCAGCACGTGCACTATGGATGGAACATTTTTTAAAATAGGATTTATATATTCTCTTCCAACTTTGATACTCATTTTGTTGAAATCCTATGCGAAGCTGCGAACTGCAGTTGTAGGATTGTCTGGCTATGCCTTTGCTGGTTACTAGAGATGTTGGAATTTCGTCAATTAAGTTCTTTAGAGAATCTCGGGATAAGGATACTCAACTATCATAATTTTTATATTGCACTCACTTAAGTGGAATACTCCACATAAACAAGGATCGCCGCCCCCTATATGTCTTTTTCCCATGCGCAAGCTCCAAAAGTCGATGAGATTGCCATCCAAGCCTGCAAACTAGAGGATCAAAGTCGATATCATTGTGAGCATTTCCGAGGAAGATCTGCTTCACTGGTCGGTCGCCCTTCTCCGAGCCCAAAGCATGACGAGGGAAAAGCCCATCAAAGACATCATCACAGTCTGCACACCATAGGAAAAAAGGAAAGGCTGCTCGTCAAATATCTGCACGCATCATCAGACATGCAGGCTGCAGGAATTCTTCGATCAAAGAGGGCCGCCACAAAGGCATGACTTTTAATTGGCTACAGAATTATTCCTCTTATACAGTTGCATTCCGTATAATAATATAGAAGAAAACCTCTCATGAAAAGGAATTGACAAATAAAAAAAATTCAAAAGTGCTCCAAAATCTAACTTGACCTCCCCTGTTTTCGGGGTTGTTTATGCTGTCGGCACTCAAATGCAAAAAGGGCTAGTGTGGTCGAGCCTAAAAGTAAGGAGATCTTAAGCATATAGTTTAAATGGACACGCAAATTACTAAAGGTGTCGCGACCTACCCTCGGGGGAGAATAGGTTTAGGGGTATTGCCTAAAAGGCGGACTTAAGGCCCATGATTAGACACGGGCTCTCCCAAGCTCATACCTCGCGTGATATTGGGGTATTATTAAGAATTTCACAAAAATGAGTCGCCACTAACCTATTGGAGTCGGCTTGAACTCAAGTGAGGCATGAGAGTGTACCTCACTTCCTACGCAACTAGAGAATCTAAGGTCAGGGACTTGATTACATTAAGGCTCCGCATGATAACCTTCCCCAGCCAAAAAATTTCTATTCTTCTCTTCCCCGGAACAAAAAGAGAATAGAAACCCGTTTGGTAACGGCAACTTAGTTTTTTGTTCCCAGGAACAAAAAGTTAGCCCAGGAATGGTTTTGGAATAGAAATGAGAAGTAAAAAAGTTGCTTTTTGTTCCCGGAACAAGTTTAAGAAATAAGTGAATTTTTTTTTCTTTTATTCTTCTTTTGCTAACGGCCATTGACCGCTGTTGACCGCCGCCGCCGCATGACCTCCATTGCCGCCCGCGATCAAGCTGACTGCGCCGCCGGTCGCCGCCTGACCGACCACCGCCGCTGCCGCCGATCGCCGCCGGACGTCGCCGCCGGGTCGATGCCGGACGTCGCCGTCCACCGCCGGGTCGCCGTCAGTGGCTGACTAACCGACCGCCCGCATCGATGCCGCTGACCGCCGGGAGGGCCGACCGACCGTCGCCGCTGCCCGATCGCCGGAGGCCGACCGGACCGCCACGGACGCCGCATGTCGCCGGCCGGATGCCGCCGGAGGCCAACCGACCGTCATTGCCGCCGGTCGCCCGCCGTCCGACCGACCGCGGACGCGGAGGCCGACCGATCGCCGCCGGACGTCGCCGCTTCATCTACGGCGGCCGGGCGTCCGGCGGTCGACGGCGGCCGATGGCCGTCAGCGGCGGCGATCAGCGGCAGAGTCGACGGGCAGCGACCGGCGGCGACGTCTTGCGGCGGCGGCGGCGTCAGGGCGGTGGCGGCACTCTACCAAAAAAATAAAAAACAAATAAATATAAAAAAGAAACTGTTTTTTACCAAACGCATTTCTATTCTTTTTCTATTTCTAGAGTAAAGTTACCAAACGGGTTTTTTTACAGAGAAATTGTTCCCCAGAATAGAAATAGAAAAGAACTATTTCTGAAAAGAAATTGTTCCCCAGCCAAGAAATGTTCTCATGCGAAGCCTAATTGACCAACTAATGCTCTTTCGGTACCTAATCTTGTTCATTTTAAAATAAATGATTTTTTTTTCAGGCAGTTTGGATTAATTTTATACTTATACACTAACTTGTGAAGTGATCATGCATGTACGCAATCATTAAAATAACAATTAGCAACCAAGATCCTAATTGCAATAAATTGAGCGCGTGCAATTAAACATAATTAAATATGCAAATTAAACATGTAACATAATCAACATATGAGCAAATAAAGGCCTAATCACACTAAGAAGACAATACATAACAATTCCTAACCAAACCCTATATTTTTTTGATTTTTGAAATTTTTAAAATTTTTTTAATTTTTTAAATAATTAAATATTTTTTTTTAAATTTTAATATTTTTTCGGGCTGGACCGGGTCCGATCTGGTCTGATCGAACCCGGGTCTAACCCGATTGGGGCAGGTCGGCCAAACCCGCCTGGGTTTAGCCCAGCTGGGGGTCGAGTCAATCGGCTTGCCTAAAAGACAAGGCCCGACCAGCCTTGGTCGGGCCTTCGTGTAGCAAGATTGGACCCAACCGATGGGCCTAATCTCTATTTCCCCTCACGCAGGCCCGCGACCTAAACTGACCCACAAGCCCACAAGCCCACAAGCCCAAACTAAACCGGCCCAAACCCGGTTCGGATTAATCAAAGCCCGAGTCGGCTCCTAAACCGCGACCCGATTCCTAAGAAAACCCCATCCGAATTCAACCCGGCTTCTAACCTTCTTCTCTAGGGCTTCTTGGCAGCGGTAGTGCAGATGGTGGAGGCTTGGCAACGGCAACGTAGTAAGCGGCAGCTATAGAGACGGGCGGAGATGCGACGTCACTGGTCGCAGGTGTCGGGCAAAGGCTGAGGGCTGCAATGGTGACGATGTTGCAGTGGTCTAGGTCGAAGGGTGGTGGCTTGGACGGCGTTAGGTGAGCAGCAGGTGGGTTGCGAATAGGCGAGCGATAGCACAGGCTACAGCAACTTCGCAACTTAGGTGAAGAGGCAGGCAAGGGCGGAGGTGGTGGTTGCGGCAGCGTTATGGCTCTTGGGTAGTAGCGACGACGCGGACAGGATTGCGAATAGTAGTGGCTCAGGCCGGCAAAGCAAAGCAGGTGGTGACGGCGGCCGTCTGGTTGGGACGGAGGCGACAAACGCAGGGGCTCGGCCACCAGCGGTAGAGCTTTTTCTTTCTCCCCTCTCCTCTCTGCTCTCCTTTTTCTCCTTGCTCAATGCTCTGTCTACTGTTCTCTCGGTTTCTCGAGCTCTCTCTCTCTCTCTCTCTCTCTCTCTCTCTCTCTCTCTCTCTCTCTCTCTCTCTCTCTCTCTCTCTATTCTCTTATGCTCTCCTCGGTTCCCCCATTTTTCTCCGTGTTTCTCTTCATTCCCACCCTAGTTGATGTCCTTTTTTCTCTAGGGTTTCCTATGCGAAGATGGGCAGATGAGGAAGAGGCTAGCGTGGGTCGAGCCCAAAAGGAAACGGCTTGGGCCGTGTAGGGACAAAAAGAAAAGAGGCGGGTCAGGCCAAGGTTTGATCTAGCCCAACCCGGCTTCTCTCAATTTCATTTTTTTAATTAATAATTTTTAATTAATTTATATATAAATTTTACATTATGCATTTGAGGAAAAGTTAGGTGTCAACAACTGCCCCTCTTTGAATGTAGCCTCGAAGAGATTGCATTCAAAGATAGAAGACACCTAAATTATTTCGACGGTAGAGAGATCCTGGGTGCATAGGCACACGTCAGGTCGACGGAAAAGACTCATATTATGGAAGTGTGTTTTGTCAATAAGAGGAAGAAAATGACTCTGGGCTATAGAAGTACTCCATGTCATAAGAAGAAAGAGTGACTCCGGGTTACAGAAGCACTCCGTGTCATAAGAAGAAAGAGGGACTCCGTGCTACAGAAGCTCTCCGTGTCATAGGAAGAAGGGGAAGGACTCCAGGTTACAGAAGCTCTCCGTGTCATAGGAAGAAGGGGAAGAACTCCAAGTTACAGAAGCTCTCCGTGTCATAGGAAGAATAATTCCGGGCTATAAAAGCTCTCCATGTTATAGGAAGAATGACTCCGGGCTACAAAAGCCCTCCATGTCATAAGAAGAAGGGGAATGACTCCAGGCTACAAAAGCTCTCCGTGTTATAAGAAGAATGAGAATGACTTCGGGCTACAAAAGCTCTCCGTGTCATAAGAAGAGAGAAAGACTCCGGGTTATAAAAACTCTCACTGTGTCATAAGAAGAGAGAAAGACTCCGGGTTACAGAAGCTCACTGTGTCATAGGAAGAGATGGAGACTTCGGGTTACAAAAACTCTCCGTGTCATAAGAAGAAAGGAAGACTTCGGGCTACAAAAGCTCTCCGTATCATAAAAAGAGAGAAAGTTTCACCGTGTAACAATGGGTTTCGACTGAGTTGAAAATACATGGTTTGAGGAAAACCCATGAACCTTTATAAATGATATGGTTTAAGTTAACCATAAACCTTTAGAGATGACATGGTTTAAGGTTGACCATGAACCTTTGGAGCCGGCGTGATTTAAGGCTAACCATGAACCCTTGGAGACGGCGTGATTTAAGACTGACTATGAACCTTTGGTTTTTCAGGGAAGCACCCGCTAACCCCTTGAAAATTGCATGGCTTCATTGAGGAATTCTGTCAAACTAGACTTGAGCAAATGTCATTAGGGGTGTCATCAAGAGACGTATTGGCAATAATGCAACATTAATTGAACAAGCTAATTGTGACATCCAGATTTTCGGGTTTCAATTTGACTGGATAAATAGGATCCTGTCTCATCGCTCGTCAATTTATTGACAAGTCCGAAATTTCAATAAAGAAATTATCGGAGGAAAAATCGAAGACCGGAAGAAATTAGAAAGGCAAAGAGAAAAGAAAAATAAGAAAAATATAATTTTTAGATTTCTTTTCTCTCTCTCCCTTTTCTCTCTTTCTTTTCTCTCTCTCCTCTCTCCTTCCCTTTCCCCCCACTCGTGCGATTCTTTCCCCAGCCGACCGCCCCTGCTGTCTTCCTTTTTGCTTTATCTTATTTTAAATTTTTGACCGGTCAAATCTTTCTCTCTCTTCTTGCCTCCTCCCTCACGTTACCTTCTCCTTCTCCTTCGTTCTTCTCTGCGCAAACCGAACCAGAAGTTGCAGGAGATCGGAAGCCCAAGCCAGCCACCGACGCCGCCCTCGTCTCGCCGCCGCACCGCGCCCGTCTCGCCGCCGCGCACCGCCGCCCGCGCCCGCGCCGCGCCCGAGCGCCCGTCGCTCGCCATCGTCCCGCCATCCCGCGCGAGCCAGCCGTGAATCAGCCCCTGTTTTGCCCCTGTCCGCACCGACCAGCCACCGTCCGGCCACCTCCGGCCACCGCCCAGCTCCGCCCGACCTCCCCGACGTTCCCCTCGCCCTCCGCCGGCCTTGCTCCGCCATCTCAGCCACCGGAACAGCCTCGTTTGGCCATGAACAGCAGCTGGAAAAATGGGTTTCCAGCACTGTTCAAGGCCGTTTTGGGCCGTTTCCGGGCCTCGAACCCGAGGCCTGCTTTGGGAAGAATCGTTCCTCGCGTCGCCGCCGTCGGATTGATCCGATTTGCGCGCGATTTGGTGAGTAATCTCACTAATCCTGGATTAGTTGGCTAATTATGCTTTAGGTTGGTTTAGTTTTAATTAATTATGTTTAGGTTTTTAGATTAGAATTAATTAGCAATTATTAGTCAATTGTGATGCGATTTAGATAAATTGATTGTGCAATTAACAAGTAGACGTGGTCTACTATTTATTGGGAGTGTCTCGGGAATTTTCCGACCCTTAATTGAGCTTCAATTTGATGATTCGGGCCTAAGTGAGATTTTTGGCATTAAAATATTAATTTTGGAATTAAATTAAATAATTATTTATTTTCCGAAAATTCAAGGGAGATGGTCCGGAACCGGAATATTATGCGGATGACTGTGGTGAAGTCCGTTTATTTAATCGGGCTTTATTTTGAGCTAAATTGAATTTTTAATATTAATTATTTAATTTTCGAAATTAATTAATTATTTATTTCCTGAAAATTCAACTGGGATGGCCCGTGACCAGAAAATTATGCTGATGACGGTGGTGAAGTCCGTTTATTTAATTGGGCCTTATTTTGAGCTAAATTGAATTTTTAATATTTAATAATTAATTTTCGAAATTAATTAATAAATTATTTATTTTTCGGAAATTAAGTTTGAGATGGCCGACGATCGAAATCTCGTGCTGATCGTCGTGGTGCAGTCAGTTTATTTAATTAAGCTTTAAATTGTGCTGAATTGATTTAATTGTGGATAATTAATTTAGAAATGGGATGAATCATCATGAAAGGCACGGGGATTGATGATTAGATATATCACCTCGGAGAATGCACATGGCTCGGTGACGAAGTATGTCGCCTTGGAGAATGCATGTGGCTCGGTGATTAAGTTTGGCATCTAAAAGGACACGTGGGCTCGGTAAATTGATGCATTACCCTGGAGAATGCACGTGGTCCCAAGGATTAAGTTTGGCATCTAAAAGGACACGTGGGCTCGGTGACTTGATGCATCGCCTTGGAGAATGCACGTGGTCCCGCATCTAAAAAGACACGTGGGCTCGGTAACTTGATGCATTACCTCGGAGAATGCACGTGGTCCCAATGAGCACATTTGGCATCTAAAAGGACACGTGGGCTCGGTAATTTGATGCACTACCTCGGAGAATGCACGTGGTCCCGCATCTAAAAGGACATGTGGGCTCGGTAATTTGATGCATTACCTCGGAGAATGCACGTGGTCCCGCATCTAAAAGGACACGTGGGCTCGGTAAATTGATGCATTACCTCGGAGAATGCACGTGGTCCCAAGGATTAAGTTTGGCATCTAAAAGGACACGTGGGCTCGGTAATTTGATTCATTACCTCGGAGAATGCACGTGGTCCCGCATCTAAAAGGGCACGTGGGCTCGGTAACTTGATGCATTACCTCGGAGAATGCACGTGGCTCGGTAATTGATTTTATCAATTAAGACTGTATAGCAATAGCTTGAATGACCAGGAAATGGTCAGACCGATATGTAATCGACTAGGTCGATTGATTATTGATTTGATTTGATGTCGTGGATTGATTGACTGATTAGAAATGACCGTGAGTGGTCTTGTTGACATGTAATCGATTAGGTCGATTGGATCGATGCTTCGGTCTGTGATATGATTGCTTGGGTGCTTATTATTAATTGTACTGACTTGCAGGTGGGATATGAGGCCAAGGTACGTCTTCTGACCTATGCGTGTTTAGGCAGCCTTTAGTATAATGGTTTACTAATCGGGCTTAGTAGGGTAGAACTCGCTGAGACGTAGTCTCATCCCAGTTTGGGGAAAAACATTTCAGGACCCCGATGAGGAGCTGATGAGGAGGAGTCTGAGAAGGAGAACTTGGAAGTGAAACTTGAGGAGAATGATTTTTGGAAGAAGAAGATAATCCCGAGGTAGGCCTTGAGTATGGCCTAGATGGACTGAGAGTCTATCTTCTTTTGAGAATTTCTTTTGAAGTGAATAGTATGAATTGGTTTGTGTTTTGTATAAAAGTTTGGTTATAAATTTCAATATGAAAAATATGGCCCTGCTTTTCTATCACATTGTTTTATTGTCTGGGGATTTATAATTGCTTCCGCATGTGCTTAATAAAATAAAAGGGTCGGCGATATATAGTCCTGGGATATCGCATATTAAAATCGACCAAGAGAAGGATGTGTGCGTGCTCGAGGATCGGGGCGTGACAATGCTAGTTGCACAAATTATTTACTAGTATGAATATTGCAGAGAAGATAGGGTTATATTTAGCCCATCGTGGCTGAGTGGGAGATAATGGGTTTTATTGTTATTTGGCTGTCCATGTTGGGCTAACCTAGCCCATAACTCAAAAGAGCCCACACCCACAATTTAAAGAAAATAACCACCTAGGTGTTATTTAGAGGGTTACTTCTTAAAAAGAGAAAAGAACTTATTTTGTACTCTTAGTGTGTAGAAGTATAGGATTGTGTATCCTAATGGAAAAAAAAGAAGAATGAAAAGGCTCTTTTCTTGTGAAGAAAATTATTTCCACTCGATTACTCTCATGATGATGCAATAAGTGCATTTAATTCGTTGAAAATAATATACGTTCCGTTGCATGATGTACTTTTCAATCGGTGATATAAAGTATTTATGGCCTTTTTTTGAATGCAATTTGACATTACTCGATAGTTCGAGTTTGGAATTTTGACATTAGTTTCCTTCAAAAACAAATAGCCCATCGTCCAACTTCTTGAAGAATAGAGTGGCCTTTCACTTGGCAGTAGATGTCACTCCTCTCCTCATTTGAGGGTCTGAGATGATGCTGGAATACGAGATCTCGAAATATAGTCCTCATAGTCGTACAAAACCCATAGATAAATCTCCATAATTCATCATTCACCCCACCACTAAAATAAAACATGCAAAACAAGACAAAAGAAGCTCACTATATTGAAACATAGGATTCATACGAATCAAAACTCCCTCAGAAGCTCACTACTTTTTCGAACCAAACAACCTTTTTCAACCAAAAAAACAAAAGAACCAAATGAATTTTTTTGATAAAAAATAAGAAAAAAAGACAAAAGTCTAGAGCACCATTAAACAGAACCACCTCATCCACTACCACCGCCACTAGATCATTTTATCCTTGCCATTCCTACTCGACAGGGGACCGATATCCCCACCATTCCTACTCAATAAGGGACCAATACTAGGGTAGCCGCCATTTGGGGGGTCGATTGGGACTCACATTTCCCCCGAACAAGGGATTGATGTGGGGATAGTGTTCATCGACCTAGTTTTGTGGCTGTCTCCATATATGCAACTTTTGCCATTGAAGGATGAGAAGCCAAAGTTTTAGAGGTAACAAGGTAGAATTCCATGAGTGTTATGTTTAATCAATAACTCATTTGAGTACTTATTTGGAATCTAATAATCACAGTAAAAAATTTTCTAGATAAATCTTCCTATGTCTACAATTGTTATTTAGTATTCATATTCTCCTAAGGACTCAATTCTAGAAATCCCATGCACATTTTATTCTTTACACCGAAGGTCAAGAATCTCATTAGAATTGTTATTATATTAAAGGAGAAAGCTGCTAATATAAATAGTGAGACAAATAGGTTTCAAGTTAATTAAAACCTTAAATTTGCAACTTAGATTTCTTTACGTCTAATTGGACAATGACTGATCCTTTAAAATGCTTTCGGCTTCTGAAATGCTACTCACTTGATACCTCAAAAACATTCCCAGCATAGGCATATAAATAGTTAAAACACATTACATCTTTTTGGATTTGAACAATTATTTTTTATTGAGCAAGTAATATATTGTTGAAAAATTTAGGAGATTATCATTTAGAACAGATGTGTAGTTCAAGCACTATTACATATTAGTGTCAGTAGTAGTCATCCTGATATAATTCATGTAAAATATAATTTTGAGCTTATATTCTTGAAATTTGTCGTCCTAAATTGGTATATCTTAAGATGTATATTTAGAAATCAACATAAGTTATCCTCAAGTTTGTCCTTTTCCTTTTCATCGTATGTGAAAAGGACATGTATATTTAAAAGATAAACCACTTGCATTCATGTGGTTTGGCAATTGAATTGGCAAGAAGAGAGGAGAAATTTGTTGATATAAATAGAGCCCGATTCATCATCTTACTTCAGATCTAGATTTTCCATATCCATAATGAATTTATTAAATTCATCTAGATATTCTAGGATAGGAGTACCTTTTTTCCATCTTTAGCATGTAAAGACGCTACCTCACGAATAATCTTGTCATAAGATATTTCTTCATATATAAGCTCTCAAGCTTATTCCACAATCCTGAAACTGTTCCTTCACTTGCAACTTCGCAAAGCACCTTATTGGATAACAACAATCGGATGGTGTTATGCGCCTTTTCTTCCATCTTCTTAATCTCAATCGTAGTCATATTGGCGGAATAATTCCTGTCCAAAACTCTAATCGAACCTTCTTGACACAAGAACACCTTCATCTTGATCCCCCATAGCCCAAAATTGTTTTGGCCATTGAAAAGTGCCACTTCAAACTTAATAGATGCCATCTCAAACAAAAAGACCTAAATTCCTTCGCTCTAATACCAATTTGTTGTAGAAAAATGTCGATCAAAGATGCACCAATCTAAGAACAAGTAGCAAAGAATGAAAGAATCAAAATTACATGAGAAGCAAGACTTACGTCAAAAATCCAAAACAAGAAGAACCACGAGGGAGAGCAGTTTTACTATCTTCAACAAACAGCATGAGAGTACAATACAAAAAACTCTAAAACTACTTGATGAGCCACAAAATATAAATATCCAACAAGAAGATAAGAAAAAATAAAACAGGAAATGATATAGAGGCTAGGGTTAGAGACGTGTATTAAACACATTTCTTTTATAATCTCCCTTTAGAAATCCCTAAAATAAAGGTAAATGATCTAAAATACCCTTATCTCTTAATTTGAAAGTCAAAATTCAACAATTTCAACATTGACATTAAATCTAAAAAAGAACATTACGTCCTAAATTGAGACTTGAACATCTCACCGCTTACATTTGACATCACATATCAGATTGATCACAAAAGAGCATGTACTTGTATTTATAGGAACATGACCCTCATTAACTTATTCCAATGTCATCCTTCTTCAAGGCACTTTCGCCCCCATTAAGTCCTAAATTGAACTTTTCATAATTAAGTTGGCTTATTGTGTTGATGACTTGAAATTCTTAACATGCCATAGACAAGATGTCCATTGCATTTGGTTGTGGTTATTATTTGTGTATACGTTTTTAACAATGACATTTATCAAGCAAACTAGATACATAAATAATTTCTTGGCAAAAAAATTAAAATCAGATACCTCAATTTCATATATTCATTTAAATATGCATTTTTTTTGGTGCGGAATTTAAATATGCATTTCATTTAGGAAAGAAAGTTGCATAAATTTCAAGAAGGGCGTAATGGTATTTACACAGGTTATACTGTATGGAATGTTAACATGTGAGAACCTCACTTTCCTAAATACAGTTGCTCTTTTAATATGCTTTGTTTTTGTTTCATCAATCATGGCATTGTTTGGAATTTAACATGAGCGGAGATTATTGCTCAGCCCATTCATTTGAATACTTGCTAGGTTCTTTGGCTAGCAACTCATAGCACATGAACGATATCGACAGGGAATTTTGGTAGTTCAATTTTGGGTATGAGTTGAGATAGTTTGATAAATGTCTAAAGTGACATTTGTTGGTTTAGTTGAGTTACGAGTGTATATGAACTTTTGATGGATTGTAGAAACTCTAATCCTTTAAACAACTTGCTTCTTCATCGTTATATACACACGGGTGTACATCGAATTACAATTGTATCTTGATTCAATCATCACAAATATTTATTGCATTGTGGAGGCCCCAAGAGGATGTGTCAGATTGCAATTCCAACGAGAAATGGAAATCTTCCGCATTGAAATAAATCAACTTATGACTAGTTTGTTATATTGACATTATGATGCCTCTATAATCAGTCTTTTTTTCTAAGATTCATATCCATGGAATGAATGAAATGGAAGAAGGAAAGCAAGTTGTATGTTCATGCGGTCCATACATTTGGGAATCTGTTAACCTATCATTGCCTTGAATTGCTTTCTTGTAATCTAACAATGTTTGAGGATGAAGATTAAGGAATGCAAAGAATTATTAAAGGGCTAGATCTTATTTCCAATTCAAAGGAAAATAACATTGGATTCTCAAGAAAGAATCAAGGGAGTAACCAAGGACAACCCTCTTTTAATTTTCCTCATAAATGGCATTTATTTCTCCAGAGTAATTATGAATTTTAGGGGAAGTCCGTTACTCACAGTGATTAAAATCAAATTAACCTACTGCTAATTTTTGGAAAAGAGAAATAGAGGAGTCCCCTCACACACATTTGTGTGCCTTAATTCAAATTATCCTAGTAATCATCGCTAAAAGTTTGTCTTGCATTAACCACCATCATCAGGTATAATGAACGGATGAAGTCAGATTTTAGTTGCAATAAATAATGCTTCTTGTGTGGGCATGATTTGCTGTTCAACTGGAGACGGTAGTCATCAATGCTTTTCTGCTAATGCAAGCAATGCTCGAGATTGGCATAAGAGATGAAGTTAACTTCCATGTGCAAGAGTATCATCATATCTTGTCAGATTTTGTAGTCTATTAATCAATTTTACACCGATTCAGCATATGCCCAGAATACTCTCTTCCTGCAAGAGTCCCTCTCTTCCTCGGAAGAGTTTCATCTCTATCCATGGCGATAGTGTATTCCAAGCCCTAAATCTCCCGGCCTAAATGGATTCTATCCACCTGCCAATCAAAATCTCTTAACATGAACACATACCACTACACCTTGCGAATCCATCTTTACAATGAAATCTTTCCTCTTGTAGCAACGGTCCTACCATCATCTTTCTACCTCCCAATACATAAAGCTTCTTGCGAAAATGGATTTATTCCAGTTTCTAGGCAAAGAAATGCTAGTGAAATAGAGACATCATCTGTTTAGAGCTCCCTTCATCCATGCTTCTTCCGCTCCAGCAATAGGTATTAGTGGGTTTTGAATTGATTCATTTCCTGGATAAATTTTGGAGGATGTCCGAAATTTGAACCTGTAAGGAAGAGTTAGAAATTGAGAATGAATCAGTTAAAGAGCACCGGTTGGCTGCATTATGTAGAAGAATGGTGCAAATGTGGTCAGAGGATTTCATAGCCAACGTGTTTGAAGAAATTCCAGAGGATAAATGGAAAGCATGTAATCTCATACTACTTGGGAAACTCTTTTCTAGGCCAAATGTAAACGTTCAGGCCTTTTTATCCACAATGAAGAAGGCATGGAAGACTGAAAACGTAGTGTGAGTTAGTGCAATCGGGCCTGTTCTTGTTCACTTTCAAAGAGGAAGCTAACTTGAAAGGAGTCTTGGATGCTAGCCCTTGGTGTTTCTTGAGGAACCTGCTCATTCTACATAAACTACAACCAAAGGTACCTATCCACTATCATGTTTTTACTCATTGTGCATTCTGGGTGCAAGTGTTGGGAATTCCGATAATTTGAATTACTGAAAAGACGATGATGGAGGTGGTCGAGAAGATAGGAAAGGTGGTGGAACTAAAAATAGACGGTAAAGATGGCAGCCTGTGTAAGGTAGGAAGAGCGCGTGTGATGTTAGACTTATCATGCCCCCTATGGCCAGGAGCATTAGTGAATTTCGATGATGATCAAATATGGGTTGACTTTAAATATGAGAGGCTTCCTTATTATTGCTATTCATGTAGCCGAATAGGCCATTATACCACAAACTATGAGGAAATCCCTTACAGGAACCAAGGCTGGGGGAGGAAGTAGTTAGAAATTTCGGATATTGACTGAAAGCAAAAGCTAAGGAAAATAGTCATTTCTGGAAAATGTATTATGGGGAATAGATACCTTGTGAGGAACAAGAAACAGTTGCGGAAACTCCACCGGTTGGTACCATGGAGGTCTCGACCAATAATGAGAACTATGAGATGCAATTAGGGTATCCTATGGAAGCTCAACCCTCATAATTACTCAAGTTAAAAGGGAAAGGTATAGCAGTGAGTCTACGGTAGTAAAAGGCAAAAGAGACAAAGGCTCTCTACTTCTGCTCTCAAATTCATCATGGGCAGAAACAATGCTTGACAGCACAACTACAGTACACAAAAAGAGTAAGAAGGGCCATATTCCCCCGACGAGCAAGAAAATGAAGAGGGCCAAGAGTTACATTTTCTAGGGGATGGATGGAAACGCGATTGATGAGACTCTACTCCTCAAAACGCCTATCCAAGTGGATGAGGGAGCGCATGAATGGGCTTTGGTGACTAGCCCTAATAAGCCACCGGGGGATAAATGAAAGTTTTGAGCTGGAACGGTCAGGGATTGTGGTTTGCCCTGATGGTCCAGCATCTTCGAGCCCTTGTGGCTCTTGATAGACCCGACTTGGTATTCCTTGTGGAGACGAAGAATAGGAAAACAGTGGTGGAAAAAGTTAGATAGCAACTTAAGTTGGACAAATACCCGACTTGGTATTCCTTATTTGTAGGGACCCTACTTATGGAACCCTAATGAGAGTATCCTTTCTACATGCATCTACCGATTTCCAAAAGAGGACGTATTTATGGCAGAAACTTCGGGCAATCCACCATATCAATTCCTTACCATGAATTTGCATGGGGGATTTCAACGAGGTTCTTAATTACTGGGAAAAGGATGGAAGACGAGGGATGGATCATTATCAAATGGTGGCTTTTCGGAAGATGCTGAATGAATGTACATTAATGGATATTGAAAGCAAGGGTTGTGCCTATACATGATCGAACAACAGAGTTGGGGAAAATTTGGCAAGAGAACGCCTAGATAGGGTGTTATGCAACGTAGAATGGAGAGTAGAGTTTCCAAATGCAGAGGTTGTTGCTTTGCCAACGATAGGCTCTTACCATAGTCCTCTTATCCTCAATCTATATCCAAATATCATAAGAAGGAAAAAAAAAGTTTCGATTTGAGGCATATTGGTTAGAAGACCCAGAATGCAGGGATATTGTTAAAGGAGGATGGAATGATCACCATTACACACTTGGAGACTTAATACAAAAATCACAATAAGTGGTTGGTGCATTGGGAATATGGAGCAAAGCGAAATTCTCTAACGCACATAAGCAAATTGAGCTTTTAAAGAGAAGACTAACCGTGTTGACTAATAGCCCTGAAGGAGCTAAGTACAGGGAGGAAATCCAACAAATTAAAGAGTGGATTGAACGGTTATGGAGGTAGGAAGAAATGTATTGGAGTATGAGATCCTGCATAAACTGGCTAAGGTGGGGGGATAGAAATTCCAAATATTTTCATGCTACTACGATCCAGCAGAGGGTACATAATAGAATCACAATGCTGAAAATGGATGATGATCATTGGTGTCGGGAACCTAAAGCACTAAAGCAACACAATTGCCAATTTTACCAATCCCTCTACACTACCAAAGGTCCTAGAAATTTTCAACTAGTCCTAGATCAATGCCCACAACTTGTCAATGCGGAAATGAACGAGTCCTTGATGAGAAGGGTAACAGTGGATGAAGTGAAAGAGGCGGTTTTTCAAATGGGAGCCACTAAAGCACTTGGACCAGATTGGCATGGTGGGCAATTTTATCATCATTATTGGACTGACATTCAGCAAGATGCATTCCAAATGGTCGATAGCTTCTTCACTACGGGTACCTTCGATCCCAAACTAAATATGACACATATTGTTCTCATTCCAAAAGTAGCAAATCCAGAAAATATCACTCAATACAGGCCCATCAGCTTATGTAATTTCAGTTATAAGATTATTTCTAAAGTAATGGCTAACCGTCTTAAGCCATGGCTTCCGAAGATTAGTGCGATAGAATAGAGTGCTTTTGTGAGTGGAAGACAAATACAAGACAACATCTTGATAGTTCAGGAGATGCTACATCAACTTTGCATTTCAAAGAGGAAAAAGAAAGTTCAGGCAGTTCTTAAATTAGACATGCAAAAGGCCTATGATCAGGTTGAATGGGATTTCTTATGTGAGTGTATGAAGAAAATGAGATTTTACAAGGAATGGGTTCAATGTGTGAAACAGTGCATTTCCACGATATCCTTCATTGTGAAAATTAATTGGGAGTCGATGCGACAGTTCCATCCATCTCGAGGCATAAGACAGGGAGAGCCACTTTTGCCTTACTTATTTATTATCATGGAAAATGTGCTATCCATACTAATGAGCATGGCAATATCAGATGAAAGCTTGAGGGGAATCAAAATAAATAGGTGGTGTCTAACTATTTCTCATCTATTATTTGCCGATGACGCCATCTTCTTCCTAGACCGAACGGTTATGGAATGTCAAAATCTGGCGAATATCCTAAACCAATATTGTTATGCATCAGGGCAGGCCATCAACTTAAACAATTCAGGTATTTTCTTTAGCCAAAATTGTCCACAAACTTTAAAGAGGAGCTTGGCAAATCAATTAAGAGTCCCTATCATAGACAAGATAGGCAAATATTTGGGAATTCTGTCTGACCGGGGGCAACCAAAAAAGCATATGTTTGTGTGGATCCTAGCAAGGGTTAACTCGAAGCTAGAGGGCTGGAAAGAGAAATTGTTGACTAAAGCAGGGAAAGAGGTACTCATTAAAACAGTTGTACAAGTTCTACCACAGTATGCAATGTTTATTTTCAAGATACCGATATCTATTTGCGAAGCAATAGAAAAAAGAATTGCGTGCCTTTGGTGGAAACTAAATGTTGATCGAAAAGGAATTCATTGGAAGTACTAGGAATCTTTGAGAACAATGAAGGATATAGGACGATTGGGGTTTCGAGACTTAGTTGCTTTCAATAAGGCTATGCTTGGGAGACAAGCACGACGACTTGTTCAGGCTCCAAATTCCCTATGGACAAAAATTGTTAAAGGTATTTATTACCCACAATGAGAGTTTTGGCATAGTAAGGGTACTCACCCCTCGTGGGGATCGCAAAGTTTGCCAACAGGAAAGGAAGTGATTGAATCGGAGATGAGATGGCTGGTGAGTGATGGTAAGCAGATCAGAATCAGGGAAGATGTTTGTCTACCCAAAGGCCGTATTGGAGGAGCTATAGCTCTAAATGAGCCAAAGATTGTCGAGGAATTGATTGTACCTAAAGAAAAAGAATGGAATGTAGCAAAGCTAAAGGAAATGTTTGACGAGAATGTTATCCATGAGATCCTTTCAATACCGCTCAGCTCCAATCCATCAATGGACAAGCTAGTGTGGACGGGCAATAATATGAGCTCCTATTCGGTCAAAAGTGGCTACAACAAAATATGCTCTCAAAACAAAAAACTTAAGGCTAACCAAGCGTCATCGTCATATTAGCTACCCCAATCTCTATGGACCACAATTTGGCAAACCCAACACTACCCAAAGGTTCGGTTTTTCCGATGGAGCATATGTAATAATGCATTGCCGACAAGAGAAAATCTCTATAGGAGGAAAATGGTACTTGATCCACTCTGCCCAATTTTCCACGATGCCCTAGAAACTCTCGAGCATCTCCTTCTCTTATGTTCCTGGACAAAAAGGATATGGTTAGATCCTCGCATTAAATTGAATACAGCTATCGAGAAAGTTACAAGGACGGATAAATGGATCTTGGAGAACTTGCTTCACCAGAATGAGCGGAAATCAAACGCACTCCTTGCAGGTATTTTATGGTCAATATGGAAAGCAAGAAATGCATGGGTTTTAAATCCAATAGGCTAAAACCACACAAAATTGTGGAGGAAGCCAGTTATGATCTTGAAGTCTATAGAAAATGGAGCTTCAGCACTACAACACAAAACCGAAAGGAAAGGGAAGGTTTGCTAAAGGAGGAGTGGTACCACCGACAACAGGCTCGCTAAAATTAAATGTGGATGGGTCTTGGTGTTGCACCTCAAAACAAGGAGCGGTTGCTGGGATTTGTAGAGACCATCACGAGCGTCTTGTGGGTGGATCCGCCAAGAAAGTCCTTGCTTAGTCTGCCCTTGTCGTGAAAACCCTAGCTCTAAAGGAAGGGCTGCACTTCGTGGAGAAGACACGCATGGAAGTTCTTCAGTTCAATGTATTGGGTCAAACAAGTACAGCAGTTCCTATTCAGCTCATGACTGACAATTCGACAACAAGAAATGCTATCTTGGGCTGGGCTGAGGTTCCATGGGCTGTCCAGTTGGTGGTGGCAGATTGTGAACAAAAGCTGGGCTCTTTACTTGGAGTGTCCATTGCCGTTTGTCCACGAGAAACAAATCGGGCTGTGGATTGGATCGCGAAGGCTTGTCGAGACGATTCCCTTGCAAAGAACTGGCTGTCTAATCCTTCTCACTGTCTTACATCTCTTTTATGTTTGGACTTGGATAAATGTCCTCGTTTTGTTCCTACGAAGTAATGAAAGAAATCTTATTTGACCAAAAAAAAAAATCAATTTTACACCTAATAGTTAATTACTACAGCAAATATAATATTTAAGTAGAGACTACACCTTGTCCATAATGAACGCTTCTATTAAAAAAAAAAAAAAAGAAACAAACAAATAATAAGCCTAATTTGGCTATTCTTTACTGTGGATGCTCGCTTTTCTTTAGCAAAACAATGATCGAGCTAGCTGTGATGAACGACATGGGACTGATGTGAAACCCCAAAAAAAAAAAAGAAGAAGTTCAAGTAGCTCTACCAGTTGGTGTCAATTATCGGTAACAGAATCGGTTCTTGGGGGTTGGTTATCAATGGAGAGAGAACAGAGATCGGGAGGGATCGATTAAGACAGATAGAGTCGAGGAAGATACACACTTGACTAAGAAGAAGAGATATATACGCAGCCGGAGGAATTTCTTGTTTAGGTGAGCTCAAGCTTTCGGCCAGTCAATCTCTAATATACACTCTCGGTTTTTGGGGGCTACTGAGAAAAGAAGAAGAAGAAGAACAAGAAGAAGAAGAAGAAGAATTGTTCTGGGATATGAACAGTCACGAACCCATCACACAAAGCCAGAGCTATATTCTAATTGTCAACCATTTTTTACATCGCCATCCCCACCGTCGCCAATCAAAGCTCTACTTTCTTGGCCAGGTAATTTTCTCTCTTTCATACCCTGTTTCACCCTATTTTTGTTAATAATCCGAATTTTGAGCTTAATCGGTAGACTTGTGAGTAAAACAAAGCAAACTGAGATTTTTTTTTTATGATAAATCATGTCAAGTAAGATATCAATATGCCATGTTTAGGCTGAAAGTTGCACTAAATCCCAATTGGGAGCCTACATTCTAAACTGTACATTTGACTATTTGCTAGAAAAAAGTGATAAATTCGGGTTTCATCTAATCGCTGTTTAGAGTTAGGTTCACTTATTGTTGAGCCACGTCTGACACCGAGTTTTCCTTCATTTTATGTTCGGATTTCCAACGCCGTTTTGTCCATGAGGCAAAAGCAGTAATCTTTTTCTTTTTTCTCCCGGCAAGGTCTACAGATGAGGATTCATTATGTCAGCCTTATTCCCCTCTTTTTGTTATGTATGTGTGTAGTTTACATTTGTGCTGGCTGTTAATTGAGAAATGTCATGTGATGACAAGTGGCGGTCGGCAATGATTCTCGATGGCCGGAATCAATGATCGGAATAATTGCCCGGTGGTCCATAGTGATTGCTGGCCACATAAATGTTGACGGCTGGAAGTTGTGGCTGGCAGTAGTGGAGAGGGAAGAAAACCAGCAAATTGTGACTCTAAAGGATTGTGATATTTTGATTTTCGATTGCAAGTTGTGATTAAAGACCATCTCATCAAGCCATTTAGACTTCTAATATAGACTCTGGAAGTAGCAAATACTAGCATAAATGCACATCTTGTTTGCCTTTTCTCCCATGATATGCTTAATTCCATTTCCTATCATTTATCGACAGTACAAATGTATTCATGGGCAAAGCATTCCTTGTGAATTTATAAAGACATACAGTCAAGAAAACCAGCAAATTGCGACTCTCAACGACTCGGACACAACCATCAACGCTACGATGTAGCAAACTTTTGTGTTGGTTGGTTCGAGTTTGTTGACGAAACTTGTCTTGAGTAAAGGGGATGTCTGCATGTTTGAGCTCACTGAGAGGGATGATGTTTAGGTTGAACTAGGATGAAACATTGGAAGTCACTTTAGGCCATATACCAGTTGAAAGCAATTTGTGCTGCCATTTTGTTGTGATGAAACCGGATAAAAGTGCATTTATATTTGTAATCGTGCTCTTTTCTAAGCTAGTTACGATCTTAGCATTTCTAGGCCTGGCCACTCCCATGCAATGGATGTTTGTGAAAGAGTCTTGCACACATTTTCAACTTTAGGCATCGCTTGAGCTTGTCACGCTTTTATCATTGCCTTTTTTTGGAAAGGATCTCTTGTTCAGCACTCGCCCTGGTTCGAGGTTACTAAACCTAGTTTTATATTACAAAAGATTGTCAAAAGTGACGTGTTCTAGTTCTAGAAGGGATGGGGAAATTTATGCAGCAGACCATCACTCATGGTCACCAGATAGTTTCAAATATGGGAGAGACTCACTCTATACTCATGTAAATATATTTGATAAAAATGCTTATATAGATACATATCCCTCAAGCAGTGATGAAATTTAAAATCCAGAGAGTAAATTCCATCTTCATCTTGCCCTAGAGTCCATTGTTTTCCCAAATTGATTTGGTTATTCATTGGGATCACATGAGATGTTATTTTCCTTTAAGTGTTAATGGCTAAATGTGTAAATTTATGTTTTTAAAATTTCATTTTTTTAATTCATGGATTCATAAGATTACCAATTCTAAAATAAAAGATTGTATTTTTCTTTTATACTAATTAGGTGTAAAGAAAATCACTATTATTCATAGACTAAGAGCATGTGGTGGAGAGGATCGGTGTTAGCAACTCTTGAAGTGTTACCATTAGAGTTCAAAAATAGTGTGCAATATCATAGTCTATGAGCACTGTGCTGTGACATTTTGACAACAAATTGCAGGTTGGGGTTGAATGCTTCTTTTACCCAATGAAGACATATATTTACATTTTGTTTGCCTTTTCTCTTTATTGTTTGTTTGTATTCATTCTTTTCCTCATCATATGTTGGTTAGCGAAAATCTCCATGGGCAAGAGTGTTCCATGTGAATTCATAAAGAGATACAATCAGAAAAACCGGTAAATTGTGACTTAGGTATCTAGACAATTCATGGCCGGTGCAGCTCTTGACATTTGTTATCCAGCAAACATCTCTGGTGGTTGCCCACATTTATGAGAGAAGCTTGTCTGAACGAAGGTGTTGCTGAGTGTTTGAGCTCATTGATAGGGACAATTTTATGGTCACAGTCTCCATCTAGATACTGCTAGTAAGAACCTCACTTAGGTCGATTAATATGAGCATCGTAAGCGTCATTTGAGGCCATATATTACTAAAGCAATTCATGTCTCCTTTAATCAATGCAGATGGATCAATTGAAGGTGCACTTACTTGTGGATTTGCTTCTCCTTTCTAACCTAGTTACAGTCTTATCAGAATTCTTCTTTTCTTTAGTGCAAGTTAGGAAAAATAGTCTAATTGTCCAAGAGCCCTCTTGAGCAGCTTTTTAATGGTTCCACGTGCCCGAGGCCTCTCACTGCCCTTGATAAGCTTAGAGAATTCAAATCGGAGGTATCCCTTATTCCAAACGGTGACTAACTTGGTACTTTCTCTGGCTGCCTAGGCTAGGGAAGAAGAGGCGACACAAAATGTCCAGCTTAAGTACTACAACGGGCCTAGGCTTGGGATTACTGAGCTCGCTACAACAGCACAGCAACACCAGTTGGATATTGCTCCCCTGCAACAACTGGCTCACGAGAGCTATTGCAAACAGGTTCAAACTTATGATTGGAAATGAAGAAAATGAGGTTCGACTCTAGGCCTTAAAAATTAGTCCAACCTCAGTGGTATGAAAAGAAGAAAAGAAGATTTCCTTTTTGCCAGGGTAAAGAATATTACTTGCTTGATTTGTATATGTATCCATCTGGGACCCTTAGTGCAGCTTTTCATGTTTGTTCGATGCATATTGCAGTGTAAGATTGGCGACTCAGATATTCACCGGATTCATGCATGTCTCTATATTGATTACATGTGCTTATTAGTCTAAGAGCACATGATTGTGGTATTTTGTTTTCAGATTGCAAGTTGTGATTAAAGACTTCCTCATTAAGCCATTTAGACTGCTAATATAGACTATAGGAACTGGCAAATACTAGCATAAATATACATCTTGTTTGCCGTCTCTTTAGTTTATGCTTGCATTCCTATGTCTTATCACATATCGGCAGTTCAAATGTCTTCATGGACAGAGCGTTCCTTGTGAATTCATAAAAACATACAGTCAAGAAAACCAGCAAGATTCTGAAGACCTCATGGACCTTGAAGATTCAGAGGGTTCTCGCCAGAAACTAAGGGCTCAATTTGCATTTACCTTCTTATCAGCCTTCCAAGATGTTGAATTCCTTTTCAATTTGTGAGTTTCACAGTACTTAAATAGCACGCTCACTGATGCGACCTTTCAATTAAGTATGCTTGGAACCAAAAAGGACTAAGCTTAACATCAAAGAGTAATAGAAATTCTCAATTGCTCCCCAAGATAATTTGGAGGTATGACTTATCCTTTTATACTTTATGTACGTGTAGATGACATGATTCTCCTAGTCACTTTTCAAATTCTTAAGACTTCGATAGATGAGCTTTTGGTACGTTGGTTGATGGCATTGACATGGGTGGCTTGATATGAAGAGCGTGTAAAATTCGGTTTCCGCGTTTACACATTGATTCGCAAATCATTCATTTTGTAGTAACAAGAAAAAATTCACGTGTGCCCATAAGAATATCCTTCTCCTTACTGCATGTGAGACCAAACAGCCTAGATGTAAAGTGAACCCTTCTGGGCCGGTTTTCGTTATTGTACTCATCAGAGGCCTCTCACTGCCCTTGAAAAAGCTAGAGAATTTGAATTGGAGTGTCCATTTTTCAAAATGGTGATTTGGCAATATCTTGTTATGAAAGGAAAAAAAGATGTACTGGCCTTATCTCCATTCATCGCCGGTATATCTCAAATATGAAATGACAGGACATGTTACTTTTGTTTAAGTGTCTGTGGCTAACCGACCATCCTAATGACCGAGTAATGGAACTTGATAAAATGGCAAGAACGGCAACCGTAATAGAACCTTTATGTCTACAGATATCGATTTAAATTATTGATGAGTGCATCTACGTCAAAAAATCTACTTCTCTAGTGGGGTCGTCAATTTGTCTTTTGACTACCTTTTTTAAAGTGGAAATCATGATGGGGCTTCTTGAAAACGTTCGGCCTGGAACGCAAAACACTAAAATGTCATTTGAAGTACCCACCGTTTAAATTGTCCTCCACACATATGCCTACACTGAAACATTAATAGAACTGACTTTTATTACCAAAAAACAAAAACAAAAAAAAATCGGCCTTTTCCATTTTCTCTCTCTTTCTCTTGTCCATCGTCTTCGATTTTTTCTTATTTAATGTAAACACTTCGATATCTGATAAGAGATTCTGATTTGAAGCTTCTCACCTACTCTTCCCATTTAGAAAATCTGTCCGTATAATTTTTTTTATCTAAAAAGCATCTTCGCCTTATGAAACTCACCAAAAAGAAAACTGATATGTTTAAAAGACTGGAGCATAAGTATGTTCCAGAATATCAAATTATATTTATACTTTCATTTAGTAACTTTTTCAAAATATCATATCCGAATCATAAGTGTGTTCTCAGATTCTTTTTATTTGAACTCTCGTTACTCCGTAGAAAAGACTGTTTCCCCAAGTTAATTTGGTATGAGATTTAATGTAGATGAGTTCATATGTCCGCGAACTTAAAAATTTCTTTATTCAAACAGTAATAGACAATGGTTTTGAGATATTAAGGGCGTGTTTGGTAACGTTTATGTTCTAAGGAATAATTTTTAAACAAAAATAGTTTTTTTTTTGTTTTTATTCCAAGGAATAATTTCTAAGTATAAAATGCGCTTGATAATTACAAAAAATTTCTACTCCAAAAACAGAAATAAGTTTTGTAAAATTTCTTTCTTTTTTCTTTGTTTCTTCTTTCTTCCTTTTGGCTGGTCGCCAGCCGGCACAAGGCTCTCCCTCGCCAAGCTAGGTTGAGGCCAACCTCACGTCACTTGCACGAGGTCGAGCCTCGCCGATGACCTCGCCTAACCACCGAGGCCACCGGTGAGGCTCGGCCTCACCGGGCCACTGCTAGGCGACATTGACTTGGTGCTAGCTTGGTGAGGCCAAGCCTTGCCAGTGGCTAGGTGAGGTCGGCCTTGCCTGATCTGGGCGAGCTTGAGCTCACTTAGCCAAGGCGAGGCCAAGCCTCGTCGAGGGCCGACGACACTCCAGTGAGGTCGTTGGCCCTCGACGGCCGGTTGCTGGCCATGACCGAGGCCAGTGACCGGCCAAAAAGAAAAAGAAAAAAAAAAAAAAAAGGAGAAGAAAAAAGAAGTGTTTCTCGAAATTGTTCTCAAGAACAAGAAATAAGTTTTTTTTACTTCTTGTTTCTGTTCCAAATCAGTTCCTAGAAATAAATACATAAAAATAGATTTTTTGTTCCTGGGAACAAAAGTGTAAACAAATGCATTTCTGTTCTTTTTTTGTTCCCCGGAACAAAAGAACAGAAATTTGTGTTCCAAGAAACAGAAATAGAAATAAACAACCAGGCCTTAAAAGTTATTTATTTTTTTGTTTATAGATAATTGGATATTTGCGTTTATAATACTAGAAAATTTGGAAGATGGTTGTGTGAGCGTTTCGCTACCTTTTTAATTTTATATGCTTCACTGCATCTCTATAGTCTTTTTATGAGAACGATAGTTGTTGCTAAACAGAAGGACGGAAGCTCATTGTTTGATTGAACTTGTTAACTATGTAAAATACAATTTCTTGTTAGAGTAAAGAGAAATCAACATCTTACAAAATATGGATTCTATATTGAAAAAATAGTGGCCATCTAGGCTCCACCTAAGCTAATATTATGCACTCCTGATTAGATAGATTACTCATATAAGATAATATTATGTTTGCCCCGAATACCTTTCTTTTGGTTAACCATTATTTGGTTCGGTTGATTGATTTTTGTTGATATTACACCAATGAAAAAGAACACAACCAAAATAACATGTTTTTTATTTTAATGATATGAAAATCATTTACATTACTATAGATAAATTTACCAAGTACAAGTAACATTAAGACTAATGTGCGATCTTATCAATGGGTTAGAAATCGATTGCCACTGTTTGCTTTAAATATTATTCAATGGCAACAGATTGAATTTTACGTTTGCGTGGGTTGACAATAGAAGCACATCTTAAATATATATAAAATCCCGAGAGTGCACTGATCAACCATAAACAAAAGTGTAAGAATGGCTAAAAAAAAATTAAAGTGTAAGAAAGCAAAATTAATGAAGCAAAATTAATAAAGTGTCAGACAAATTGTAAGCTAAATTCAAAGTGAATCAAATTTCTCATCCAAAAGATCAATTTACTAAAACTAAATTATATCAAAAGTATTCATTAATATCTCGTATTTATACGTATGCTTTGAAACTATGCTAAATCTAGCACTAAAAAGTTAACAGCTTAATCAAGGTCTCCATTTCAAGCCATCTTTCCATTTTTTAATTTTAATTTTAATTTAAAAAAAGGGGACACATACGTGCTAGAAGTCTTCTAGCCCATAATTCTGAGTGGAAAATTCTCATTAATCTTTTGCTGGAAGTCTTCTAGAAAATGTATTTGGAATGTAAACAGCACGTGCACGAGGCATGCATAGGGCGTGCATGGATGGCCTTGATGATGAAATCGATGGAGGCGGTGGTTGGCCTAGACGCGTCATCGATGATTCGCTGGTGAAGATAGCCAAGGGAAGTGCAGAGCTTGGGGCAGGGCGGTGGCCGGATGAAGGAGGAAGAGCTATAGAAAAAATGATAGGCGTGATAAGTATTAAATTTTTAATAAATTTACTAAAAAATACACACCGTGTTAGTTAGTGACATGGCCCTTATAAACAGTTGAATATTTTCTATATTATTCACCTCTATTTCTTAAAAGCTTTGTAGAGATTCATTACCTATTTTCTTGACAAATCAATCCTTTCCTCTAGCACTCATGGACAGAGACGTTCATTAGGAATCCATCCATGCTTCACGGCTAAAGGGCAAAAATATTCATTACGTGCTAGTCCTTAATCCGGTTCCTCGTACCAGTCCATGAAATCTAGAAGTAACTCTATAATAAAGCTATTTGTTAGACGAGAAGGTCTATCATAATTGTTAAGTCAGACATAACTCCCAATTATAGTTTCTAGACTAGAACTTTTAAAGAAATTAAACGTTTGCCATTCTTTATTAACATTTTAAATTAGTTTACTACAAAATTAATACGGAAAATAATTGCAAGTGCCAACTAACATTGCTACATAATTTCTCATTGTTGAAATACTAACGTGAAAACAACATAATCTTGCAAAGAAGTCAATGTGAGAGAATCTGAAAATAATGAAGAATAATAAAGGAGATTAAATATTTATGTGGTTTGCTATCTATATCCATGGAAGAGATAATAGCAAATAATTCATTAATAATTGGAGAATTAGAGCTATAATTGCTCACATGCTTGAATATTTTTCACTCCTAAAAATTTAAGCCCTAACAGAAAAAAATCCAAATTAATAACTCGGCTTAGTGTAAACTCGTGGCACAAAAAATTTATAGTGGCTCACAATTTTTTCTGAAGAAAACCATTTCAAAGATCAACAATTTTACACGTCCATCAATGGATAATGCCACGATAACAATTTTAAAAAAGGATTCAGTTAATAATCCTAACTTACAATATCCAATTCAAATCCAATTCAAATTCGATTTGGTATGTGAGCTCAAATTCAAAATATAATTTAACACTCATTCTAACCGTAATTTCTCCTTCTTTTTTCTTCTTTTTTCTTTCAAATGCTTGGGTTGGTCCGTAGCCCTTTTACTTCTAGCATTTATTTTCAAATTTTGCAGTTAGTCATAATTTATAAACCTAAAACTTTTATATATATATATATATATATATTTTTAGGAAAAGCAACAAGCAGAAAAGAAAACGGTACTTGAAATGAGATTCACGTCTTCACGTCCTCAAATCTTTATCGAATCCCTTTCTCTTCGGTAACCACCCCGCAACGCCGTGGCTCACGTCCTCACGTACTTGAAATGGGCGACACCCACGTCAGGAGCCTGAGTAACGACGAAAAAGAGGAACCGCCTTTAGGAGATCGTGGCTGAGAGCGAGGAGGAGATCTCTCTCTCTCTCTCTCTCTCTCTGTGGCGGCACCAAAGCGGCGAAGAAGAGGGGGGCGACGTTCGTGATCATCAGCTTCGAAGGATTTCGACCAAGTTGGGACGGGGAGGGGAGGCGAAATGAGAGCACGGTCTCGGAGTTGGATCTCAAAGAAAGAGGAAGAAGGATATACCCGGTAGAGATCTGCTCCTGGAGGTGGTTCCACAGAGAAGTGGTGGACATGGAGGCCTGCACCGGAAGTGACACCACCCACTATCGACTCGTCATTGTCTCTCGAGGAGCCACGTAAAGACGAAAAAGAGGAACCGCCTTTAGGAGATCGTGAGAGCGAGGAGGGAGTCTAGGGTTTCCCACGTGGAGATTGGGTATATTGAATTGTGGAGTCGGGCGGGATCATCAGCTTCGAGAGGGAGGCGATCGGAGGTGGTAGTGCGCCTTTGTATGGAGCGACGCGGTGGTGAAGCTCCTTGCTTCCTTCCTTTGCCTGATGTCGCTCCAAAATCTCACGCATGCTTCGGGGACAGTCGAATAGCTTCTGCATATGGTGATGATTGGGAATATGTGGAAGAAGAAGGGCCTGCAGAGATCATCTGGCAAGGGAACAGAAGAACAGTAAAGAAAACCATCAGATTTTCCGAAGAAGGGATCGGACGTGCAAATGTTGAAAGAGGGTAACTCAGAAGATACTACCTGTTTATGTGTTGAAAACTTGGCATACATTACTTCCTACTTTTTCTCTTTGTGTTGGTTTTGGTTTGAATTTTAAATTTGAGGTTCGTAATTCACTGCCGGGATGCTGAAAAGCCGACCTTGAAACCTCTCCCTCCACTGTTCGAAGAATATTTAGAATATAAGAATTGATCGCCAATGTCAGCTCAACAGAAGTTAGAAAATTTCGCTCTCCGAGTGCCTAATTTTGGACTGAGCAGGTAGCTTATTATGATGGTCATACGTCTAGTTATATTTTCTGGACTGATTTGTTGAACTTTTTTGTAAAATGTTTTATTTTTGCCTGTCGGTTTGCTTAACAGGATGAAGCTCATTGCTCTTTCATTCTGAAAAATGGAGCTTGTTGGTTTGCTCCACGATGCCTTCATCCAGTTCATATATCCTGAGCATTTTGGAGCACCAATACTGTTTTCAGAATGATGGACAACTGGTAAGAATAATTAGTGCAATTAAATTTCTATCATAAGATGGCTTTCATTTGCAAACATCTTTCACTGGTTTCATATAAACTACGGATGCAATTTTTTGATCACTGCCGAGACTTAGGGCTTTTTACTGGAGAAGCAAAAGAAAAACATGAGGTTATATTAATACGAAGGAAATTACATCCATATTTATACCACATTAGATATCAGTAAATATGAAAAACATGAAGTTATATTAATACGAAGGAAATTACATCCCTATTTATACCACATTAGATATCAGTAAATATTGCAAAAAAGGAAACATAATTGATCAGAATCAAGGCAAAACTGAATAAGTGATCCTTATGGCTCACTAGTTGCGTCGTTTGTTTCCAAAGGTTGATTAGCCTAATTGCATTATGTAACTTAAAGGAGGAGGGATGGAAGTTTGGTGGGAAACAGAAATCCATCATTACTGTTTTTTACCATCCCTTGGGAGTTTTAGTTATAAAATTAGATACGGTTGCCTTAGCCCCATCCATGGCATTAGTTTCAAGGAAAGTCGATACATGAGTAAGGCGTTTCGCGGTGGCTAAGGACCATCTCTCCCACTAGCCAGAGATAGGATGATATAAAGGAGGCCTTTGTGCCAAAAGTTGTTGAAGGATAAAATGTGCTGGACAAAGCTGGAGCTGTTCTTTTTTGGTGCATTGGTTTGGGAAGCTAGTTATATTACTGAAGATGGAATGATGCAAATTGGGAGTGCTTTCAGTGGAATAATGATTGAAATTTGATCTTTTAGGATGGGGTTTGGAAGTCTTTGCGCTTAGAAGAGTGCATATTCTTGCCTTTGACACTACTAGCTGTGGAGAAATTGAAGATCTATACCCCTTTTCCATACGATGTAAATTTGAAAACCAATACCTAATCCAACTCAACACACATCCGACTCATATTATTAGAACATATTAATATTTAACCTAACTTAGAAAAACCCTTACGTACCCTTTTAACCCACTTTAAGCTCTTTGCGTGTATTTATTCTATGAATAAAAACTTCACATCAAATTAAAAATATAAAATTAGTAAATAAAACAAAGAACTTTAAAAACCTATAAATCAAGGTCTTGTCTTCTAAATCTTCCTCATGCGGAACTCCAAATAACCAATCTCTAGTGCACAATTTCACGGGAAAGAGAACTATGATATTTATTCAAAATGTGCCCTTCAATGCTAAAGGCTGACTTACGGGCAACGTAAGTGAGAAGACAACTTAAGATACCGATGTGAATTAGCTTCAAATAATCAAGAACATTGCGATAAGGTTTTTTCTTTTTTTAAATATTAAGCCTATTTTCCTTCAAATACAAATCCAATTGTGACATTGTAGATTGCAAGGCATAATGTTTACTTTTGAATGCATTATACTCATCAAGATTGTTCCCAATGTTCTCAAAAATGTCCACAATTAAAATGATACCTCGATTGGTTGAAGATGTAAAGCGATAATCTCTCGACATAGAGGTCACATGTTCATCAAAAGCATATAGAGACTTTCTTGAATAATCCGTACAAATTTCAAATGATCATCTATGTCCAACTTCAAATAGCAAAGCTCTAACAAGCGTAGCAAGACAACACTGTAACCCTTCTAATATTTATCAAACTTCTTTTGCATTGCCATAGCCATAGAATTAATAGCTATGTCCTCACTATCTCTCTCCTTTATCAAACAAAACCAGATTAGCCATACTCAATAGAGATATAAATGCTCCATGGGATATCTAACTCCAAAGAAGAAAGTAAAAATATCATAAAAATGCTGTAACAAGAATGCAATTTCCTTAGCTATGACTCAATCTTAGGGTAACATTAAATGCACGAAGGATGAAAGTTCCATATTTTCTTTCTTAGGAGCAACTAGGATGTGATACTTGTATTCAACAAATTGTCAATCATAATTCACGGCCCGTCCTGAAACCACTTTGGGTATGCCTTCTTTGGGTGGCGATGCTGGTCTTGGCGGTGGCCGGACTGGATCGACACCGAGTAGCGTGCGCGGATGTTGAACGCCATCTCGGCGATTCCTCCGGGAATTCTGAGCACGTATGTTCTTGCGATATGATTAGCAATTTACCGAGGTTGGTCGTTGAGCGAGACCGCACTGTAATTACGCCAGCGCAGCTTCGGGACCTTGGGTAATCGCGTACACGGTGCCCCGAGCCGGAGGTCTTTGCTGTCCTCCTTGCGGTGCATTCGAGGGGCATACCCTCCTATCTTGTCTCATCGGTGGCGGCGGCAGCGCAACGAGGTTGTCCTCTTTGCTTCTTTGGACAAAATCGGCTATATGGCCTGTTGGCCACATTCAAAGCATGCACCCGTCCCTGGGCCGGGCACGGTCCTGCCCCATGTCTTCTCCCAAGCGACACTCATTAGTCCTAATAGGTCCTGACCTATTAAATCCACTCTTCTTGCTGGGCGGACTTTGGAATCTATTTCCAAACATCGGCCTCTTCCCTTGGCGGATGTTGTCTCTGTGCGAGCTAAACCTCGATCCAGATGAGGCTGCTTGCTCCGATATACCTCTCTCTATCATTTGAGCCCGACGGTAGACTTCACGATAATCTACCAAATCCAATGGTAATAGAGGTTGTTTCAGTTCTGTACGAAGACCATTCCTAAATCTCCGAGCTTTCTCCTCAGGGTCCTCGATCAATCTTGGGGCATACTGAGATAGTTCAGCGAACTTAACCCCATACTGATCGACAGTCATCGATCCTTGGCGAAGGCATTGAAACTCCTCCATCTTCAATTCTCGGGCAGCACTCGAAAAATATTGATCATTAAAAGCTTTGAGGAAGGTGTTCCACACCCTTGGTACTCCTTCCGGGAACACAGCATCCTTGGTGGCTCTCCACCAAATGTTGGCATTATCTTGAAGTTGATACACAGCTAGTATCACCTTTTCTTCTTCATTACACATCAAGACTGCGAATGCTTTCTCCATATCTTGTACCCACTGTGATGCAGCCTCAGGGTCTCCAGTACCCCTAAACCTTGGTGGATCTAACCTTCGAAAGTGCCCCACTAACTTACTGACTGGTCTTTCTGCAACCACTATTCCTGGCCGACCTTCAACGTTCACTGCAGGAGGAACTATGGCAGGTACGACTGCGGGGGCGGCGGCAGGAGCGGCCTGAGCAGCGGCGGCAGCTACGGCATTAGCGGGGGCCTGAGCAGCGGCTTCAACTGTAGCGGCTTGCTGATCCAATCTATTACCCAATACTTCCAAAACACGCAAGATCCCATCCACCCTGGGATCAATAGGGGCTACTATCCCGACATCTACGACAGGTGGATTCACTCCACTCGCGCTAGCCTGTGCTGGCGCTCGACCACGTCCGCCTCGGGTTCCGACATGAGTCGAAGCTCTACCCCGAATAACGGCCCTACTGGTCCTTTTTGCAGGAGTTCTCGGCTCCTGATCGCTCATGGTGTAGCTTTACTCAACTAACACCTGTTTCCAATTCAACACCGAATTAGAAACAGAGCGATCCAAACAACAAACAATTTTAGCACTCAGCTAACACAGGACATGCACCGGCATGAATTTAAAGGCCATCCTACTAACTTTTATCAAACTTCTTTTGCATTGCCATAGCCATAGAATTAATAGCTATGTCCTCACTATCTCTCTCCTTTATCAAACAAAACCAGATTAGCCATACTCAATAGAGATATAAATGCTCCATGGGATATCTAACTCCAAAGAAGAAAGTAAAAATATCATAAAAATGCTGTAACAAGAATGCAATTTCCTTAGCTATGACTCAATCTTAGGGTAACATTAAATGCACGAAGGATGAAAGTTCCATATTTTCTTTCTTAGGAGCAACTAGGATGCGATACTTGTATTCAACAAATTGTCAATCATAATTCACATTCTTGCGATATGATTAGCAATTTACATAAACAACATAAAGGCAATTTAGACCAATTCTACCCTTCCTAGTTTTAGCTTTCTATAGGAGAGCTCTTTATAGAATTTTAACCCTTCAATGGCAGTTATACACAAATTGAGCATGAACATAAGCCTTTCTTTATCTATCTTTGTGGTGCTCAAGCAACTTCGACACAAATAGCACTTCGCCAGGAAATGCTTAAAAAGGGTATAAATGCGTGGTTGTATATCTGTAGCTCACATGTAGACCTGCAATGCCTAGGAAGCTCCTTTAAAGAGCTTGAATGACTGATACACTCCCACCTGCCATGAGCAGTTTAATTTAGTAAAAGTTATGACCAAGAAAAGACAAATGGAAGAATTATCAAGATCTTCTATACTATTTTGATAAACTTTCACCCGATTGCAAAACCTTTCCTAAAATCACCAAAAAAGCCTAGGAGGAGGAGGGGCAGGGGGTTAAAACAAAGAAGCAACCAAATAAAGTTTTCGGATTTGATATTGCCTCTCTAATCCCAAATTAATCAGTTGAAACAAAATGTTGTCTATTATTGGCTTTAAGATTATATGACGATATAAGATAAAGTCAAACTAGGTACACAAATGAATAAAGCTTATGCAAAAGGAAACTATAAATTCAAGATCGAGTCCAACACTAACATCCTCCAACTATACCATGACAATATTACCATGAATGCTAGGTTTACAACTTCTCTCAACTTGATTTACCAATTGTATGCCTAACATGAACATCTATCTCAATTAATTAAGATGAATGGATTCATTCGAACAGAAAAATCATGAGAAAATCAACTTACGATGAACTTCTTACACTGGAATGGATTATATAATGTCTCTAGTGGCTACATGATGTGTAGAGCTTTTTAATCCAAAATAATTGGATTGTTAAGTTCTCTACATCCTCACTATTAGATACTATTTTGATGTTAACACAATAGAAAGTCTAACTTAACTGACAGAAAACAAACCTACCTCCATTTGTGTAAATTCTGCACCTCCAACTCAAACTATCAGAATTGAGACCCTCACTAATGCATCTATGGTTTCTTGTTGATGGGTGAGAACTCCATCCTAAACAAGGAGGGAAAATTATTATCATCTGCATAAAGAAACATAAAAAAGCTAATAAAGATTGAATGTTTTTTTCTACTTTACATTATTATGAGCAAAACATAGAATTTGCTATGTTATAAGAAAGTGATTGGCCTGCAATTTGAGCAACCCCATTGATCACAAGACCAAATAAAGTGGATCCTAATAGAGGAACATTGTTCTAAGAACCATATCCCAACGAGATATGTGCTAGACTCTCTAAATAGTACTATGCTATTTTCTTGATATTACTTTATGCATGGAAGAGCTTGAGGCTGTTGACTTCTGTTAGCAATACAAAGATTGATTATTAGTAATAAACCATGTGAAATTAGATTTAAATCATGTGGATCTCCCCTTTACATCGGATTGTATGCCTAGAAGTACGTTAGTTAGATTGAAGGTATCTATTTTTAAAATGAGATCAAATTGGTTGGTTCGACCGGTTGGACTAGTAATGAGATTGCAAACCAATCCGCTTGTTGAGATAGGGAAAGGTGGAAGTTCACTCTTTTCAAAAATCATTCTTTTCTGGCTATATTATGGTTGAAGATGTTTCATTTGTTTCCTACCACTCAATATTAAGAATGTGTCGCATTGATAAATTAGATTTAATTATCACACAACACGGCATAAATCATGTTGTGGCCCCAAACTTGAGTCGACTAAAATAAATGGGTATAGATCCTAAATATTATCTATCTCAGCTTTTCTAGGGTCCTTGAAATGGGTATATTCCTTTTGTATATATTTTCTTTAAACAAGAACAGAGAATTACATATTTTTTTGTGCATATTATCTTCAAGAATCCAAATTCAGGATTATCAATATGGATTATATACAACAAGGGATTGACTTGTTGTTCCTTATTCTTAACATAATGTTGTTCCATGTACATCACTAGGAAGGGTAAACAATTAGATGATCACCTACAATTTTTATACATGTATAGAAAGCTAAAAATTGACCTATTAGGTGATCGACTATATATATATATATATTGTCGTTGAAAATCTAAACTCTTATACGTTAAATTGAAAACTCATTTACATCTTACCCACTCCACCAAAGACTATTGGTCCTCAGGCTGATTAGCATCCGATGCTTTTCATCCGATGAGTAGCTCTGCCAAGACCACGTTGAATGAGTAGACATAGTCCTTTTCCATTAGCTTGCCACTTGAGTAATACCAAGGATCCATGTACCTACATTTGACAAACCATTAGCGATACCAGAAAAAAACCATCAGTGGTATGACAAACCGAAAATGAACTTACCAAAATGTCTCCATTATGTGCGTGGATTCATGCGTATCTATACCCAAAGTGAACTTGGCGAGTCCAAAGTCTGCGACCTGAAATCAAAATGTTAGCTTTCATAACAATAACTTGAATTAAATAAATAAACGATTGATATTATCATGTCATCATACCTTAGCATCAAAATCAGAGTCCAAAAGAATATTGGAGGACTTTATGTCGTGATGAATAACACTAGGATTGTCCGAAAGGTCAAATCAACAAAATTGAAACCCGAAAATTATTATGGTAATGATAAGTTTTTTTTTTTTTTTTTGGAAAAAAATACTCACACTCTTCATGTAAGTAAGCCAAGCCTCGTGTGGAACTTAAAGCCACCTTCATCCTCTTAGGCCAAGGCATGATTGGGCAATTAGTACCTACAATGACATCTGGGGCAGTTATAATTAATTAGATTTTGAGCTCTGAAATAATTAAGCATACAAGATAAATACTGACCGTGCAAATGAAAGTCCAGTGTGCTGTTTGAGACAAACTCATATACTAGAATTTTGAGTGTCAGAAATGCAATATCCAACCAAAGAGAAGGTGACGATGGTGGATACAGCTGATGATATTGACCCTCGCTCGAAACTCCCTCTCATTCTGTCGACTTTCAGCTTTTAGTTGCTTGATGGCAACTAATTCCCTGCTCGAGAGTACTCTGTTATGAACGAGGTTGAAACTACTTTCGCCAAGTAGATTGGAATTAGAGAAATCATCCGTTGCCATTTTCAGCTCTTTGTATGTAAAGGTCTTATGTGCAACACCAAAGGCTATGCCTAGAAAAAGAAGAGGTCAAACATTAGGACTCGATTCTACTAGCTTAATAATAATGACAAAGCATAGTTGGAAGAATTGATGTTACAAATCTTGGTATTATGAACATATTACTATTGTGATCCAAATGCAGAGCAAATTCTGATTGAGGAATCAACATCGATTGTCCTTAAGCTTGTCCTTTTCATTGAGAGTGATTTTAATTCTTAATCAAAATTTGCTCTACATTTGGATCACAAGAGTTACATCTTCATAATACCAAGATTTCTAACATCAATTCTTCTAACTATGCTTTTCATTATCATTAAGCTAGTAGAATGGGGTCCCAACATCTGACCTCTTCCATCACCTTAGGTGTTTCACATAAGACCTTTATGTACGAGGAGCTGAAAATGACAACGGATCATTTTTCTGATTCTGGTCTACTCAATGAAGGTGATTTTGGGCTCATTCATAAGAGAGTACTTCCGAGCAAGGAATTGGTTGCCATCAAGTATCTAAAAGCTAGAAGTTGGCAAGGGAAGAGGGTGTTGTGAGTGGAAGTCAATATCATCAACCATATCCATCACCCCCGCCTCATCTTTTTGGTTGGATATTGTGTTTCTAACACTTAGAATAATAGTTTATGAATTCGTCCCACACAACACGCTAGACTCTCATTTGCACAGTCAGTATCTATCATGTATCCTTAGTTATTTCAAAGCTCAAAACCGATTGATTATAACTACCCCAAATGTTATTGCGAGTATTGATCACCCTATCATTCCTTGGCCTAAGAGGATGAAGGTGGCTTTAAGTTTCCCACAAGGTTTGGCTTACTTATATGAAGGGAGTGAGTATTTTTTTCAAAAAAAAAAAAATAACCTTATCATTACTATTATAATTTTTGGGTTTCATTTTTATTGATTTGACCTTTCTGGTAATCCCAAAGTTATTCATTGCGACATCAAGTCCTCTAATATTCTTTTGGACTCCGATTTTGATGCTAAGGTGTGAAGAAATGGTAATATCAATAAGTTGTTTATTGAATTCAAGTTATTGTTATGAAAGCTAACATTTTGATTCCGGGTTGTGGACTTTGAACTTGCCAAGTTCACTTTTGGTATGAATACGCATGTATTCATGTGCATAATGGGGAATTTCGGGTAAGTTCATTTTTGGTTTATCGTACCACTAATAGTTTTTGTCTAATACCACTGATTGTTTGTCTAATATAGGTTTATTGATCCTTAGTGTTACTTGAGTCACAAGCTAATGAAAAAAGCCAGTGTCTACTCATAGTATGCTAGTCGCACGAATTATTTACTAGTATTAATATTGCAGAGAAGAGAGGGTTATATTTAGCCCATCGTGGCCGAGTGGGAGATAATGGGTTTTATTGTTATTAGGCCGCCTATGTTGGGCTAACCTAGCCCATAACTCAAAAGATCCCACACCCACTATTTAAAGATAATAATCACCTAGGTGTTACTCAATAGTTTGAGTTTAGAATTTTGAAATTAGTTTCCTTCTAAAACAAACAGCCCATTGTCCAACTTCTTGAAGAATAGAGTGTGGCCTTTAACATGACAGTAAATGTCACTCGTCTCCTCATTTGAGGGTCTGAGATGATGCTGGAATACGAGATCTCGAAATATAGTCCTCGTAGTCATACAAAACCCATAGATTAATCTCCATAGTTCATCATTCACCCCACTAGTAAAATAAAACATGCAAAACAAGGAATAGAAAGTAAGGGAAAGACCTCAATAGCAATTTTAACCATGGGGAGCTTTAGGCGAAAAGGCCAACTTCTCAGAAAAATTAATGGCAATTATATCTGCCTACATAGATACTAGGAACAGACTATTAAAAAACTTTATATTGAAACATAGGATTCATATGAATCAATAGCTCCCTCAGAAGCTCATTACTACTTTTTCGAACCAAACGACCTTTTTCAACCAAAAAAACAACAGAACCAAACGAATTTTTTTGATTAAAAAAAGAGAAAAAAAGACAATAGTCTGGAGCACCATTAAACAAAACCACCTCATCCACTACCACTGCCACTAGATCGTTTTATCCTTGCCATTCCTACTTGACAGGGGACCAATATCCCCACCATTCCTACTCAATAGCGGACCAATACTAGGGTAGCCGCCATTTGAGGGGTTGATTGGGACTCACATTTCCCCCGAACAAGGGATTGATGTGGGGATAGCGTTCATCGACCTAGTTTTGCATCCGTCTCCATACATGCAACTTTTGCCACTAAAGGATGAGAAGCCGAAGTTTTAGAGGTAACAATGTAGAATTCCGTGAGTGTTATGTTTAATCAGTAGCTCATTTGAGTGCTTATTTGGAATCTAATAATCACAGTAAAAATTTTGCTAGATAAATCTTCCTATGTCTAGAATTGTTCTTTAGTATTCATCTTCTCCTGAGGACTCAATTCTAGAAATCCCATCCGCATTTTATTCTTTACAACAAAGCTCAAGACTCTCATTAGAATTGTTATTATAGTAAAAGAGAAAACTGTTAATATAAATAGTGAGACAAATAGGTTTCAAGTTAATTAAAACCCTAAATTTGCAACTTAGATTTCTATACGTCTAATTGGAAAGTGACTGATCCTTTAAAAAGCTTTTGGCTTCTGAAATCCTACTCACTTGATACCTCAAAAATATTCCCAGCATAGGCATATAAATCGTTCAAACATATTACATCTTTTTGGATCCAAACAGCTATTTCTTACTGAGCAAGTAATATATTGTTGAAAAATTTAGGAGACTGTCATTTAGAATGGATGTGTAGTTCAAGCACTATTACATATTAGTGTCAGTAGTAGTCATCCTGCTATAATTCTTGTAAAATATAATTTTGAGCTCATATTCTTGATCCCCCATAGCCCAAAATTGTTTTGGCCATTGAAAAGTGCCACTTAAAACTTAATAGATGCCATCTCAAACAAAAAGACCTAAATTCCTTCGCTCTAATACCAATTTGTTGCAGAAAAATGTCGATCAAAGATGCACCAATCTAAGAACAAGTAGCAAAGAATGAAAGAATCAAAATTAACGAGAAGCAAGACTTACGTCAAAAATCCAAAACTGGAAGAACCACGAGGAGAGAGAGCAGTTTTATTAACTTCAACAAACAACACGAGAGTACAATCCAAAAGCTCTAAAACCACTTGATGAGCCACAAAATATACATATCCAACAAGAAGATAAGAAAAAATAAGACAGGAAATGATATAGAGGATAGGGTTAGAGATGTGTAGTAAACACATTTCTTTTATAATCTCCCTTTAGAAATCCCTAAAATAAAAGTAAATGATCTAAAATACCCTTATCGCTTAATTTGAAAGTCAAAATTCAACAATTTCAACATTGACATTAAATCTACAAAAGAACATTAAGTCCTAAATTGAGACTTAAACGTCTCACCGCTTACATTTGACATCACATGTTAGATTGATCACGAAAGAGCATGTACTTGTATTATAGGAACATGACCCTCTCTAACTTATTCCAATGTCATGCTTCTTCAAGGCACTTTCGCCCCCGTTAAGTCCTAAATTGAACCTTTCATAATTAAGTTGGCTTTTTGTGTTGATGACTTGAAATTCTTAACATGCCATAGACAAGATATCGACTGCATTTGGTTGTGGTTATTATTTGTGTATACGTTTTTAACGATGACACTTATCAAGCAATCTAGATAAATAAATAATTTCTTGGCAAAAAAATTAAAATCAGATACCTCAATTTCATATATTCATTTAAATATGCATTTTTTTTTTTTGCTGTAGAATTTAAATATGCATTTCATTTAGGAAAGAAAGCTGCATAAATTTCAAGAAGGGCATAATGGTATTTACACAAGTTTTACTGTATGGAATGTTAACATGTGAGAACCTCACTTTCCTAAATACAGTTGCTCTTTTAATATGCTTTGTTTTTGTTTCATCTATCATGGCATTGTTTGGAATTTAACATGAGCGGAGATTATTGCTCAACCCATTCATTCAAATACTTGCTAGGTTCTTTGGCTAGCAACTCATAGGACATGATTGATATCGACAGGGAATTTTGGTAGTTGAATTTTGGGTATGAGTTGAGATAGTTTGATAAATGTCTAAAGTGACATTTGTTGGTTTAGTTGAGTTACGAGTGTATATGAACTTTTGATGGATTGTAGAAACTCTAATCCTTTAAACAACTTGCTTCTTCATTGTTATATACACACGTGTGTATATCGAATTACAATCATATCTTGATTCAATCATCACCAATATTCATTGCATTGTGGAGGCCCCAAGAGGATGTGTCGGATTGCAATTCCAACAAGAAATGGAAATCTTCTACATTGAAATAAATCAACTTATAACCAGTTTGTTATATTGACATTATGATGCCTTCTATAATCAGTCTTTTTTTATGAGATTGATATCCATGGAATGAATGAAATGGAAGAAGGAAAGCAAGTTGTATGTTCATGCGGTCCATACATTTGGGAATCTGTTAACCTATCATTGCCTTGAATTGCTTTCTTGTAATCTAACAATGTTTGAGGATGAAGATTAAGGAATGCAAAGAATTATTAAAGGGCTAGATCTTATTCCCAATTCAAAGGAAAATAACACTGGATTCTCAAGAAAGAATCAAGGGAGTAACCAAGGACAACCCTCCTTTAATTTTCCTCATAAATGTCATTTATTTCTCCAGAGTAATTATGAATTTTAGGGGAAGTCCGTTACTCACAGTGATTAAAATCAAATTAACCTACTGCTAATTCTTGGAAAAGAGAAATAAAGGAGTCCCCTCACACACATTTGTGTCCCTTAATTCAAATTATCCTAGTAATCATCGCTAAAAGTTTGTCCTGCATTAACCACCATCATCAGGTATAATGAACTGATGAAGTCAGATTTCAGTTGCAATAAATAATGCTTCTTGTGTGGGCATGATTTGCTGTTCAACTGGAGACGGTAGTCATCAATGCTTTTCTGCTAATGCAAGCAATGCTCGAGATTGGCATAAGAGATGAAGTTAACTTCCATGTGCAAGAGTATCATCATATCTTGTCAGATTTTGTAGTCTATTAATCAATTTTACACCGATTCAGCATATGCCTAGAATACTCTCTTCCTGTAAGAGTCCCTCTCTTCCTCGGAAGAGTTTCATCTCTATCCATGGCGATAGTGTATTCCAAGCCCTAAATCTCCCAACCTAAATGGATTCTATCCACCTACCAATCAAAATCTCTTAACATGAACACATACCACTACACCCTATGAATCCATCTTTACAATGAAATCTTTCCTCTTGTAGCAACGGTCCTACCATCATCTTTCTACCTCCCAATACATAAAGCTTCTTGCGAAAATGGATTTATTCCAGTTTCTGGGCAAAGAAATCTAGTGAAATAGAGATGGCATCTATTTAGATCTCCCTTCATCCATGCTTCTTCCACTCCAGCAATAGGTATTAGTGGGTTTCGAATTGATTCCTTTCTTGGGTACATTTTGGAGGATGTCCCGAATTTGAACCTGTAAGGAAAAGTTAGAAATGGAGACTGAATCAGTTAAAGAGCGCAAGTTGGCTGCATTATGTAGAAGAATGGGGCAAATATGGTCAGAGAATTTCGTAGCCAACGTATTTGAAGAAATTCCAGAGGATAAATGGAAAGCGTGTAATCTCATACTACTTGGGAAACTCTTTTCCAAGCCAAATGTAAAGGCCTTTTTATCCACAATGAAGAAGGCATGGAAGACTGAAAATGTAGTGTTTGAGTTAGTGCAATCGGGCCTGTTCTCATTCACTTTCATAAAGGAAGCTGACTTGAAAAGAGTCTTGGATGCTAGTCCTTGGTGTTTCTCGAGGAACTTGCTCATTCTATAGAAACTACAACCAGAGGTTTCTATCCACTGTCATGTTTTTACTCATTGTTCATTTTGGGTGCAAGTGTTGGGAATTCTAATAATTCGAATTACTAAAAAGACGATGATGGAGGTGGTCGGGAAGATAGGAAAGGTGGTGGAACTAAAAATAGACGGTAAAGATGGTAGCCCGTGTAAGGTAGGAAGAGTGCGTGTGATGTTAGACTTGTCATGCCCCCTATGGCTAGGGGCATTGGTGAATTTCGATGATGATTAAATATGGGTTGACTTTAAGTATGAGAGGCTTCCTTATTATTGCTATTCATGTGGCCGGATAGGCCATTATACCATAAACTAATAGGAAATCCCTTATGAGGAACCAAGGCCGAGGGAGGAAGTAGCTGGAAATTTCAGATATTGGTTGAAGGCGGAAGCTAAGGAAAATAGTCCTTTCTGGAAAATGCATTATGGGGAAGAGATACCTTGTGAGGAACAAGAAATAGTTGCGGAAACTCCACCGACCGGTACCATGGTGGTCTCAACCAATAATGAGAACTGTCACGCCCCGATCCTTGGGGATGCGCCCATCCTTCTACTTGGTCGATTTTTAAAGTGCGATATCCCAAGACTAAGTATCGCCAACCCTTTCTATTTATTACGCATGCGGAAGCAGTTATAAATCCCTAGACAATAAAACAATGGGATAGAAATGCAAGCTATATTTTTCATATTGAAATACACAACCACACTTTTATTAAAGGCACAACTCATAGTATAATTACAATACTATTCACAGCATACTTGTCTCACACCTATCTACATTAAGATAGGGTTCACAAAAGGGATGAGATCTCAATCCTCACCCAGGTTATACTCAAGATCCCCCTTTGGATCATCTTCTTCTTCAAAAGTCTTTCTCCCCGTCAGGTTCCTCCTCCTTAGCTTCCCCTCAGGGTCTTGAAATGGTTATTCAATAACCAATGAGACCACATCTCAGCGAGTCCTACCCCTAAGACCCGATTAGTAAACTAATACGTCAAACGGTTGCCTAAGCACAACACGAGTCAGAGGACTTACCTTGGCCTCAGTTCCAACCTGCAATTCAAGGTTAAACACAAATATTCAAACAATTCATGACATCCAATCAAGCATTAATCAATCGACTTAGTCGATTACATGTCATTCGAACCATCTCTAGGTCATTCCCACTCATACCATAATTTCCCAATGGTGTATTCATTCACCAAATCACATGTTTCTCGAGCGTCGTTTTTGCCAATGACATACAGATTACCAACACCGTGCGTTCTTTAAGGCGCAGTTTTCACCAAAGATATCCTCGATCACCGAACCACGTGTCCTTTCTAGGACGCCGTTTTTGCCAAGGTGACATCAGCTATAGACAACATCGTGAGTTCTTTAAGGCGTCGTTTTCACCAGTGATATTTCCTTAATCACCAAACCACGTTTGTCTATAAGTTATTTACGTGGGTTCTTTAAGGCGCCATTTTCGCCAGTGATACTTCCAATCACCGAACCACGTAGGTCCAATAACATCATACCTAATTGGTCTCAACCAATAATGTTCTCAGTTAGCTCTCACCGTTCTCCCTACTATATAGCCCATCAACGTACTAGCGCGATATACCCATGCTCGGCCATTACCAATCAAATATTCAATAACAAACAATTTAGGATAATTCCTCAAATTTCACAATTTAAATCAATTCCATAAAAATTGAAGCTCAATTAAATAAATGCACTGCACCACGACAATCGGCACGAAATTCCGGTCACCGGCCATCCCGGTTAAATTTTCGGAAAAATAATTAATTAAATAATTAATTAATTTCGAAAATAAAATAAATAAATATTAAAAATCCAATTTAGACCCGTATTGCCTGATTGGAGCCCGAAACGGGTCATGAAAAATCCCGAGAAGCATTCAATAAATAACCAAACCTTTCTACTTGCTAATAACTAGGTCTAACCACCTAACATGCATCATTAAGTCACTAATTTAATTGTTCTAACCTAATCTAACCGCCTAATTGCACTTAATTAAATCTAACCAACCCTAAGCATAATTAGCAAACAAATAAAGCACTAGTGAGTAAAACTCACTTGGCAAAGCGAAGATCGGAACACCGCGACGATGGCATGACGGCGGCCGAAATCGAGCTTTCGACGAACTTGGACCGGGCCAAGAAACCTTTCAAGTCTGCATAAATTCTGGGCTTCGGCCTACTGAAATTTTCACGGGCTGATGGGCTGATCCACAAGGGCTGGACTTCACGTGCAAATGGGCTGGATTTGCTAGGCTTGAAACTAATCTGAAAATGAGCCCAACCTTGGGCTAATGGACTGACTCAATTTGCTGGGCTGAAGTGCGTCTTGAATGGGCTTGCTGACTTGGGCTTTATGTGGACTGCTGGATGTTCGTAAAATTTTAAACGCAAGTGCACGTATCGAACAAATAATATAATGATGAGAAAAAGTATCGTCCCACGGAGATCGATGATTAATAAACTAATTAAATACTAAAATAGATTAATTCTAAAATTTATCTAACAAATCAAAATATAATTTAGAATAAATTAAAAACAAAACTTGAAGACTAACTGCAGTAAAATCAATCAGATAAATATGTTAGAGCATCCGATTTCACCATAACCACTAGATATGAATTTCAGATTGTTGTGAATACAAGAACGATATCAAACATGTGACAGCGGAATTTCCTAATCTATTTACTATCCTATCTCTAGGTATAGCAAACCTACTCAGCTTATTAATCCACTATATCTCTATATGAATTAAAATAAACATGAGTGCATTAAAAACTATGAATATTCCCGGTTTACAATGAGTCTTTTGGATCACCTTATCACCGAAAGCTACACAAATAACGCGGTATATTTATATCCACGTTTAATTCATGGTTATATATTATAATGAACAATTGCATATTATCACCTCTCAGTCTCAAACATGCACATCAGATCATTTAAGTGGTGGCCAGTCACTCAAAAGCATTAAACGCACTAATATATAACTCACATGAATGAAATCATGAAATTCACATTATCATGGTTAGGCTACATCATAGCCCTAACAAAAGAAAATTAGAACATAGTAGAAGAAAAAATATAAATATAAATCAAACCCAGCATCTTGAATCAAAGAACAAGAATTCTGTCACCACTTTTGTCTTCTCTTCAAAATACTTGAAAAACTCTCAGAACAATGGAAAACGATCTAACCCCTCCTCTCTAAAAAACCCTAGCTGCTCTCTCTGTCTCTATTTATAAGATATATCCAATATATCTATCTTCCAACGCTTGCAGATAACATTAGGGAACAAAATCAAGAATTTCCTGATTTGATATCTATCTTCTATTGCTGCTTTTATTTGAATTCCTGATAGTTGACATTCTTTTCCTTATCCTCTCCATATCTCATTATTCTGCATAAATAAGGAAAATTCAAATAATCAGAAGGAAATCCAAATATTTTCTCACAAATAATGCATTAATTACTGCCGAAAATAGGTAAAATAACTCTATTTTTATAGAGTTATCACTGGACTGAAATTGTGGGCCTCAAACGGTCCAATTGCTGGGTCAAGAAGTCTCTTCGTTGGGCCAGAGACTTGCTACTTCGGTGGATTTTGCACGGCCACTGGATTGAACCGAACGGAGAGGGAGAGACGTAGCTTCGGCGTTGCTGGCAGCAGGCGATGGAGATGGCAGAGGAGGCAGCAAATGTTGGGCTTCGGTTTAGTGGGTCAAAGTCGGCGTGTGGAGCTCGTTAGTTGACCGAATGTGGCAAAGACAGAGGGAGCAGCTCGCTGGGTCTTCAAGCTGCTTCGGCAAGGAAATCCATAAGCGTAGAAGACGCAGGTGAAGAGGAACACGTGAGCTACATACGTCTTCCCCGAACTCGGACGCGTGGGTAGAGGGCTGTGGAGAGTCGATGTTGGTGGGGGCGGGGAGGTCTTCGGTGAGCTTCGGTTGAAGCTGGACGAGCGGCAGCTTGCAGGGAAAAATCACGGGGCTTCTACTTCGCTGGCTTCGGTCAATCGGCTTTGCGGATTGACTGACGAAGACGTGTGGAGAAGCTATTTCGATGGAAAGAGATGCGGGCGTGCGTTCGTGGATGACCGAGGAGAAGCAGATGGATTCGAGGCAGCTAAAGTTGAATGGCATGTTGGCAGCGTGAGAGGAGGCATGGCAGCAGCTTGCAGGGATCTTGGTGGCCGACCAAAGATGGTGCAAGCGATATTGCTTTCTTCAGCTGGGTCTTCGAACGTGCGGCAGCGGAGAGAGATTGGATGGGGGCTGTTTCGTGTGAAAGAAAAATGAAAGCAGAGGCAGGAACAACGAGCGGATGGGGGAGAAGGCATGCGTGAGAAGCCGGCTAAGGGGCACAAAGTCAATTAAAATATCTATCCTCTTCAATGCTTTGTCCCCCCTAAAGCTTTCATGTTTATCCCTTATGTCCCCTAATTCTTTCCTACTTAGATAATGCCATAATTTATATCACCAATTAATCCAAATTGGTGCCAAATTTCCAGCCCTTTGCCAAGCTCCTATTTTCTCAAATTAAACTTCAATTTCCCCACCAAACTTCCAAATCAGTCTAATTTCAACAAAGATAAATCCCATAAAATTTTCTGTGAGTCCCCGATGCCCAAAGGCTTTGCTTGAAAGTCCAAACTCACTTCAATTCGGTCTACACTAATTTCTGTTAATTTTCAGCGACGTTCGAACTATTTTCCATAAAAATCTTGGAAACTTTGAAAAATCTTCTGAGACCGAGTCGACGTTCCTAGAATTGATCGTGACACCATAGAACTTTCAATTTATAAAATCGGACTCAAATTTGCGGTTAATTTCCATTCGACACGTTTTTAGTGCGACCTGGGCTACCGGGTAACCTTCAGAAATTTTTTAAATGCAAATGACTCGTGGTCGATTTTCTTTGAACCACTATGAACTCACTCGACTCATTGATGACTCTCGATTGTCGTGAAAATCTCGATAATCCAAATACGGACACAGGGTCCCAAAACAATAGGAAAATCCGTCTAGTGCTGGTCGACGAGAATTTTCTAATTTAGTGGTGTCACCCACGATTAGCCACACATCTCAATCGAACCAGTCTATCTCTAATTTTGAATCGATTTTATATTGTGCCATATTGACCTCTAAAGATAAGCACGGTCGATAAGCCGATTCCTAGTCGAATTCTTAAGTCTATTTGCCTTAAAATCCTTAATCGCTTCCCCAAGTAGTCTAGTTATCTCGAGAGTGATCAGCTCTGAGAACAGCCCTCTAGGCACATCAATGAAATGCCCGATTTATTCAGTAGAAAACATGGTTGAAAATCCGGGATGTCACAACTCTTCCCCTCTTATAAAAATTTCGTCCTCGAAATTTAAATCTTTACCAATCCTCAAACAAAAATGTGGGGGAGTCATCGTCTCAACGAGTCTCACTTTTCCTGGTTATCTCTTCAGTCCCTTGGCGTTGTCAGACCACTTTGACAAAAAGGGACTATCTTGGTTCATCAAATCCAATCTTTCTAATTCACGAATTGAGCCGGGCTTTTCACGTACGACACTCTGTCACCCACGTCTAATTTTCTAAAATTTAGCATGTGGGTCAAGTCAAGCTCATACGTCATCAACCTTGACACGTGAAAGATGCCATGCATTTGTGCCTACTTTGACGACAATGCAAGACGATACATTAGGATCATGATTCTCTCTCTAGAATCCCTAAGGAACCTACGTGCCTTGGTCTCAGCTTTCCCTCCTTGCTGAAGTGCAAGGTATTCCTCATTGATGACACCTTCAAAAAGATGCAATCATCAATTCGAAACTCTAAGGGCCTTCAATGCTCAACAACATAACTGTTATGACAAATCTAAGCGGTCCATAATCTGATTCTGATCACGACAACTGAAATCACTGACTGCTGAACTGACTCTGGGCCTGTGATCTTTCTTTCTCTTATTTCATCTCAACAAACTGAAGTTCTGTACACTTTGTTCTGTTCTGCCTCAAAAGAATTATCTAACTATTCTGCTGAAAGTGGGAACCTTGGTTCTAGGTCTGACATAAGTTTGTCATTGATACTCCCTGCAAACGAACTGTCTATCACACATACACTTCTTCATGCCTATTCCAATCAAGATCCTTCCATATGGCAATAAAGTGAGTCGACTTCATTAGTCTGTCGACCACTATCCAAATTGGAGTCATTATTCATCCGACTCCTTGGTAAGCCTGTCACAATGTTCCAGTGTGAAATACTTCTATTCCCACTCGAGCTCTCGAATGTTTTTCAAAGTCCTCCCGATTTACATTATTGAACTCCCACTTACAGACAGAGCTAACACTTGTAACCTGATTGGTGATCTCTGTCCTTATATCGATCCACCAATCGAGTTAACGCTGATTCTGACCTACTTTGCATTGTCTGGTCGAGAATTATAACCACTACGTTGAATTTCTTGACAATGTCTCTTACCTGAGTGCTACATCACCGGGACACCTAATCACTCTCGGGACTTGAGTGTTTCATCCCCAGAAATCTGAAAGTCGGTCTCTTCCTTATCATTATCCTCTTGCAGGATCTTTTGATCGTCTCGATTTGCCAACTGAAGTGTTTGATTCTAACCTGAATATCTGATTCAATTTTGAGGGTGGCTATAAAATTTAAAAGGTAGCCTATCTCAAATTTGAAATCCGAATTTCGAACTTTCTCAAGTAGGGTCCATACTTTAACCAGCATATGCACAAATGAAGACTCTTGACTCAACGCATCAATGATTTCTTTCGCTCCTCTTGAGTGATACTAGATAGTACCATTCTAGTCCTGCCAAGGTTCTAATTCACGACGCCGTCTTATATCCCACTTCTTCTAGAAGAATAAACACTTGAGGCTTTAATGGTTGATGAAGATTTAGAATCTTTCTTCATACTGATGATGTCTCTAAATCCTTAAAGCAAAAATTAATGCTGTGAGTCTCCTGTCATGCCCCAGGTAACTCAACTCATGAGGTATTAATTGATGGGATGCATATGTAACATTCTACTATGTTACATCAACATGCAACCCAATCCTTTAAATGACGCATCTCTATAGATCTCGTCTCCTCCACAACCATAAGGAATGATCGGCACAAGTGCAGTAGCCAGTTCTTGCTTAAGCTTTGGAACTATCCTTGCACTTGTCTAATCATATGAATTTCTCTTCTTTCTTAAGAGGTCAAATCCACGATGATGCTAATGCTGAAAATTCTTCCACGAACCTTTTGTAGTACCTTGTCCAACCCATACGGCTTCTAAATTTTGATACTGCTGTCTGTCTTGGTCACCGATAACTATTTCAATCTTGGTTGGGTCCACGGAAATTCTTTCACCTGAAATCCCGTGACCATTCTCTGTTGTCTCTCATGCTCTATAGCATTCCTCGAGCACACCAGAAGATCATTGAAAGAAGTGATCACCCTGATCTAAATATTCTTCGAACACTCGATTTGCCAAATCCATGATAGTAATTGGAGCATTCACCAGGCCTAATGGTATTACATTGCACTCACAAGGGCCATATTGAGTACGAAATATTATCTTCAATATAACCTCCTTCTTGGTTCTCAACTGATGATAACATATCCTCAAGTTGGTCCTTGAAAACATTAACATTTTCTTTGCAACTAGTCCCACCGTTCATTGATCTTCAGCAATGAACACTTGTCCTTGATCTTCACCTAATTTAGTTGACGATGGTTGATGCATGATTGCAACGAACCATCTTTCTTTCTCTCTCCACAAAACTGATGTTCCCTAAAGTGATGCACTGATAAGCATGAATTCCTTATTCATCAATTCTCATATCTACATCTTTGGTTCTATCAGTCCAGATAATAACAACAGGTAAGAAGTCTTCTCGAGTGGCTCTGTCCTGGTGCTAGCTCGATCACAATTTCTATTCCTTTCTCTGACGACGGTCTGACAGTTCTTATGACAATACATCTAGAAATTCTTAGACTACTGAGGTGTCCCCCATCTCTAATTCTCCAATCTATCTTATCTATGACCATCACCAAGTAACCCTGGCAATCTTTGTCCAACAAGCGGGTTGCCTTCCCCCGACGAGATTAATGAAATCGAAGATTCATTTCGACCCCCAATAAACTCGACACTTTCATGTGCTATTGGACTAAGTTGAATTGCTCCATGACCATGATTCATTACCACGAGATGCTCCATGAGTCCACTCTACTCATATAACATCAAAGTTACACCTTAGCAACTAGCCAAGCATAACTATTACTAGTGATTCTCCTTTCTCTCACTTATTTCAATAAACTAAAATTCCCCAAACTTCACCAAAACTCTGCTACATTTTCTAATAGAATTTTCCCCAAAAGATTCTTCTTCTGACATGAGTGGCTTGATATGAAGAGCGTGTAAAATTCGGTTTCCACATTTACACATTGATTCGTAAATCATTCATTTTGTAGTAACAAGAAAAAATTCACGTGTGCCCATGAGAATTCCCTTCTTCTTACTGCATGTGAGACCAAACAGCCTAGATGTAAAGTGAACCCTTCTGGGCCGGTTTTCGTTATTGTACTCACAGAGGCCTCTCACTGCCCTTGAAAAAGCTAGAGAATTTGAATTGGAGTGTCCATTTTTCAAAATGGTGATTTGGCAATATCTTGTTGTGAAAGGAAAAAAAGATGTACTGGCCTTATCTCCATTCATTGCCGGTATATCTCAAATATGAAATGACAAGACATGTTACTTTCGTTTAAGTGTCTGTGGCTAACCGACCATCCTAATGATTGAGTAATGGAACTTGATAAAATGGCAAGAACGGCAACCGTAATATAACCTTTATGTCTATAGATGTCGATTTAAATTATTGATGAGCGCATCTACGTCAAAAAATCTACTTCTCTAGTGGGGTCGTCAATTTGGCTTTTGACTACCTTTTTTAAAGTGGAAATCATGATGGCGCTTCTTGAAAACGTTCGGCTTGGAACGCAAAAGACTAAAATGTCATTTGAAGTAGCCACCGTTTAAATTGTCCTCCACACATATGCATACACTGAAACACTAATAGAACTGACTTTTATTACCCAAAAAAAAATCCGCCTTTTCCATTTTCTCTCTCTTTCTCTTGTCTATCGTCTTCGATCTTTTCTTATTTAATGTAAACACTTCGATATTTGATAAGAGATTCTGATTTGAAGTTTCTCTCCTACTCTTCCCATTTAGAAAATCTGTCCGTATGAAATTTTTTATCTAAAAAGCACCTTCGCCTTATGAAACACACCAAAAAGAAAACTGATATGTTTAAAAGATTGGAGCATAAGTATGTTCCAAAATATCAAATTATATTTATGCTTTCATTCTGTAATTTTTCCAAAATATCATATTCGAATCTCCAGTAGTAGACTATGGTTTTGAGTCATTAAAAGTTATTTATTTATTTATTTTATATATAATTCGATATTCTGCGTTTATAATGCTAGAAAATTTGGGAGATGGTTACAGAAGGACGGAAGCTCATTGTTTGATTCAACTTGTTAACTATGTAAAATACAATTTCTGGTTAGAGTAAAGAGAAATCAACATCTTACAAAATATGGTTTCTATATTGAAAAAATAGTGGCCATCTAGGCTCCACCTAAGCTAATATTATGCATTCCTGATTAGATAGATTACTCATATAAGATAATATTCTGTTTGCCCCGTATACCTTTCTTTTGGTTGACCATTGTTTGGTTCGGTTGATTGATTTTTGTTGATATTACACCAATGAAAAAGAACATGACCAAAATAACATGTTTTTAATTTTAATGATATGAAAATCATTTACATTACTATAAATAAATTTTCCAAGTACAAGTAACATTGTTAAGACGAATGTGCGATCTTATCAATAGGTTAGAAATCGATTGCCACGGTTTGCTTTAAATATTATTCAATGGCAAAATATTGAATTTTACGTTTGCGTCAGTTGACAATAGAAGCACATCTTAAATATTAAAAAAATAAAATCCCGAGAGTGCACTGATCAATCATAAAGGGGTCTTGCCTTTTCGGATGCTATAAGAAAATTAAATTCATATGTGCTACTTTGCTAGGGTGGTTCCCAAATTTATCCTATATAACTTTTCCTTAAGTGACCAAAAAGATAAAATGCTAAAATTCCCTTTCTAATTTAGTTATCTTCCCACATTCCACATTTTTAGCTTGCGGTTACTTTTCTTTTGTATGCTTTATTTTTCCGGTTCCTCCTAAGGTCTGTGTGTAGAAAGGGCTCTGAATTTGATTTTGCTCATCACTGTGGTTGTGGGTGTAAATTTTCTTTTTGAGAAATTGTACCCTATGATGCAAAATTATGCACTAACTCGCAAACAAAATCAATGCGAGAATCTATCTCTATATACTTATATAGTAGTCCCTTTCCATTTTTTTTATTTTTTTTTTAAAAAGGGGACAGAACACGTGCTAGAAGTCTTCTAGCCCAAAATTCTGAGCGGAAAATTCTCATTAATCTTTTGCTGGAAGTCTTCTAGAAAATGTATTTGGAATGTAAACAGCACGTGCACGAGGCATGCATAGGGCGTGCATGGATGGCCTTGATGACGAAATCGATGGAGGCGGTGGTTGGCCTAGACGCGTCATCGATGATTCGCTGGTGAAGATAGCCAAGGGAAGTGCGGAGCTTGGGGCATGGCGGTGGCCGGATGAAGGAGGAAGAGCTATAGAAAAGAGGATAGGCATGATAAGTATTAAATTTATAATAAATTTACTAAAAAATACACACCGTGTTAGTTAGTGACATGGCCCTTATAAACAGTTGAATATTTTATATATTATTCACCTCTATTTCTTAAAAGCTTTGTAGAGATTCATTACCTATTGTCGCGACCTCCCCGAAGCGGGTTTGGACCACCTAAGGGTTCGGCTAATGGACTGCTAAGCCTAGGCTTAGCTCGAGCTCTCCCAAGCCCATACCAATTCGCGACTTAAGGTTTAAGTTCTTAACATGCAATTGATTTTCAATTAGGAGTCGCCACTAATCTGTTTTTGGTGGGTCGATTAGAAACCCAAGTAAAGTAATGGGAGAATTACTTCACTCCTACGAACCAGAGATTAAATGAGTTCGGGGACTTGGTTACACTAGACTTGTCTAATGCCCTTTCGGTACCTTTTCTTTTTTTAAAAAATGTTTTGCAGGCAGCTTGAATTGATTTTAATTTACCTCCCTAACATGTGAAGTGATCATGCGAATGCACAAACCACCAATTTAACACCCAGATAAATCAGTGAATAAATGACAGGATTACCTCATAGCAACGAAAGCATCTGCATTGTTAAATCAGAATCCACATCAATAGACCTAGATGTGATTTCTAATTAACAGGCAATTTCCCATTTTTTTTTTGTTTTCACTTATTAATATGCAATGCATGCTACTAATCTAGCATGGAATGGCATGACAATGTGTTCTACATGACATGAGTAAAATATTTTTATTTTTTTTGTGTTTTCTTAATGAACATGCAACAATTAAATATGCAAATCAAAATGACCTAATTATAATGACGGGCAATTTTTAATTATATGAACCTAATTCTACATGACGTGCACATGATATTTCTATTCCTAAAAATGCAATTTATCCTAAAAATTGAAACTAATTTATCTAAAGACAAATTCATGATATTCGAAATTAAGACAAATGCAAATATTACCTAGCTAAATTAAAATTCCATCCAATTTAAACTTAGGATTAAGTCATGCTAAATCCTAATTTAAACTAAGACGTTATTTTAATCTAGCAATTTCTAACCTAAGATGCAAATTGATTTAATCTTAAAATGAGACATGTAATTCTATTCTAAAATGCATGATGATTTTTTTTTTTTTTTTTATTATATATATAATTCGAAATTTTAAAATTTGCACACAATTAAACATGCAACCTAAAAAACTAGCAACCTAAATTAATTAATTTTTTTTTTGGGATTTTTTTTTAAAAAAAGTAAAGGTTAATTCTAGATTGACACGTGCAATTAAAAGTCTAATTCTAAATGATTGACACGTTTTAATTCTTTAAAAAAAATGACTAACATTCTAATCTAACTTGCATTTTTTTGGATTTTTTATTATTTCGAAATTTTTTTAAAAACGAAATAATTAAATATGCTAACCTAGCCCTAATCTAACTTTTGCATTTTTTTTTTGAAAATTTTTTTTTAATATGCAAAAACAAAAGTTAATTCAATAACCCGATGTCAATCCAATCAAGATAATATTAATACCCAAAATTGACAAACCAAATCTCGCGCATGAGATCGGGTTGGTCAATTTTAAATTAAATCGCGAATCGAATCTCGGGCATGAGATTGGATTGTCGATTTTTATACGAGATCGTGAGTCGGATTTCGGGCGCGAAAATCGAACTCATAATCCCTAAATTGAGGGGTTGTTTTACATTGGAATTTCAATCATGTGTTAATGAATAATCACACTAAAAAATATATAAAAACAAACTATAAACTATATAAAAATAAAGATAAAACAATAATAATAAAAAAAAAACTACCTAATGTTCCCCTTTTGTTTTTTTATTTTTTCCTTTTTTTTTTGCTTCCACGCACGGCTTGGCAACTTATGGTGGTTCACCGAGGGGGAGTTGGTCACCGACGTTCAAAGCTCCGGCGAGGACCGGCGGCAGGTGGACCGGCGGCGGGCGGACGGACGGCGCGCGGCAAGAAGTCGCGGGGGTGCGCTACGGGCGTCGGGTCACCGGGTCGGAGCGGCACGGGCGGAGCAACAGCGGTGTGAGCTCCTATGGCGTTGGGTCGCAGCGGGGACAAGAGGTGGTGCTGCGACGAAGGAGCCGGGGCGCGGTGACGAGTGCTCGCGGCGTCGGGCGGTGGTGCGGCGCGGGCTACGGGTGCAGGAGCGGAAGCTGGTGGAGGCGCGAACTGTGGCGTCACGGGTGAGGGAAAGCGAGGCGGGCCGCCGCGTGACGGCGCGGTAGGGGCGGCCGGCGCGGAGGACAGCGAAGCGGGGCACGATGATGCTGTGCGGGGGTCGGTCACAGCACGAGGGGGAGGACTGAGCGGTGGTGGAGGCTGCAGTGGACGCCGGGGCCGTTCGGAGGGGGCAGCGGCGTCGTGGGCCGGCACTGGGTCGTGGATTCACGGGGGCAAGGCAGCTGGGGCATCGGGTTGTTCGGCCGCTGGTGCTCCGGCGAGTGCGGCGCGCGGATGTGGGACTTCAATCGACGACCGAGCAAAGGTTCGGATCGCGGAAGGCGGAAAGCGGCGAGGACGCGATGTAAACTTCGGTGGCGTCGGATCGCGATTGGGTGCGAAGCTGGTTGTGCGGTTCGGGCCGGGCGTCGGCGGCGGTGTGGAGCAGCAAATGGACGGAGCAAAGCGTGGAGAAGATGATTGAACAGAGGGGGTCAAATCACATTTGCATTTTACTTTTCTCCTCTCTCTCTCTCTCACGTCTCGACTTCACTCTTTTTTCTTCTCTCGCAGTTCTCTCTCCTCCCCCTTCGCACGCTTCTTGTGGTCTTTTTTTTATTGTTTTCCTTTCACCTTCTTTTTCTCTCTGAAGATAGCCTCTCTTTTTTTAATAACTCTCACAAACTACTCCCAATTTTCGTTCGACCCCGACTTTACATTCTTTTTTTTTTTAATCTTCTCACACTCCTTTCCCCTCACCGTGGACTTTTTCTTTCTTCGCTTCTTTCTTGATTTGCTCTCCGGGAAGGAGAGAATTCTCACTATATAAAATAGTGAGCCCATGTTTTGCAGACTTTCTCCCGGATCCTCGCGTGCGCGATATTATTTCTATTTGCTTTCTTCACGCATGCGGCTAGAATTTTTTTTTTACGTCCGCACGAATTTTGTCCACGCATGGTGCATGCATTAATGAGGAAGAAACAATGGACGTGAAGAACTCTTCTTTCTTCTTTTTCATTGGGTATTTCAAATCAGCAAGAGAGACCACCTTTTGTGCATGTAATTGACCGCGAGCCCGTGTTTGGTTGTTGTTTTGGTACCGATGCAAATGCAACTACATGAGATGTAATTTTAATATTTTTTCTTAGGGTTAAAGATTAATCCCTAAATTTTTATGCAATTAATTACTAAATGATTGGTCAAAATTTAGGTGTCAACAGATGCCCCTCTTTAAAGGTGAGCTCGCAGAGGTTGCATTCAAAGACAATATGATACCTAAATTTTGACCATGCACATGCAATGGATGATATTTTAGCAGGTCATGGATTTTTTGTTTTTGTTTTTGTTTTTTTTTTTTTGAAATGCAATTTATATGATGCATGCTAATGCCAGTGATAAAAGGAACTTACCTGGAATAACTTATCTTCGAGGAGGGTAGAGTAATTCGAGATAGTTGGTGTTACATGTCCAGGACCCGTACCATTCTACGGTCGCCTAGAATAGTAACATGACTTCACAAAGAAACTGCTTTCCTAGGACCCGTACCATTCTACGGTCGCCTAAACGGGAAAAATTTTGAGACATCCAGATCCAGCCTAAGATGTCAAGAATTTGGGAACTTAACCAATAGACACTCAATGTTAGGTGAGATGAATATTGGATTAAGAGGATTCGAAATACCTAGATCCAGACTAAGGTATAACGAGAAAGATCAGAAAGCATTCATATCCAGAATGAAATGCTTTGACGAACAGTTTTGAGACATCCAGATCCAGACTGAGATGTCAAAAAATTTGGGACTTAATCAATAGACACTCAATGTTAGGTGAGATGAATATTGGATTAAGATGATTCAAAATACCTAGATCCAGACTAAGGTATAACGAAAAGATTGAAAAACATTCACATCCAGTGAAATGTTTAACGAAGAGTTTTGAGACATCCAGATCCGTGACGAGATGTCAAGAATTTTGGGACTAAACCAATAAACACTCAATGTTAGGTGAGATGAATATTGGATTAAGAAGATTCGAAATACCTAGATCCAGACTAAGGTATAACGAAAAGATCGAAAAACATTCACATCCAGTGAAATGTTTAACGAAGAGTTTTGAGACATCCAGGATCCGACGAGATGTCAAGAATTTTGGGACTTAACCAATAAACACTCAATGTTAGGTGAGATGAATATTGGATTAAGAAGATTCGAAATACCTAGATCCAGACTAAGGTATAACGAAAAAGATCGAAAAACATTCACATCCAGAGTGAAATGTTTAACGAAGAGTTTTGAGACATCCAGATCCAAACTGAGATGTCAAGAATTTTGGGACTTAACCAATAAACACTCAATGTTAGGTGAGATGAATATTGGATTAAGAAGATTCGAAATACCTAGATCCAGACTAAGGTATAACGAAAAAGATATCAAGAATTTGGGAATACCTAGGACAAACCTGGGATATTCGTGAAGTTCACTTACCTCTTGGTAGAAAGAAGTTTTAGAACATCGAAGATGTGCTTCAAATATTCATGGAAATTTCTCACCTCGAGGCTTCTGAAAGGCAACATAAATGTCGGGAGCTCTTGGGTCTTCAAGGAAACATTACCTGTCAGACATGATCAGAGCAAAAATACATGCATTCGCCAAAGAAGTAAGCAATTTAACACACTCGAAAGTCCACTGAAGCTTTTATCCATTCAATCAAGATTTATGCATGATGGTCTTACCATATTTGCACCACCGAACTTCCACTGGGGAGAATCATCGTTTATGACAATTTTCACTCATGACCTGGATTTTCAAGAGTACCAAATGAGAGACTTTCAGTTAGAAAGGACTTTCACTCACTCTCATTAAGAAGGCTATTTTGTCCCAACCATTAATGTGGGATCACAGGAATCACTCCATCTTACTTTCATCATGTCAATAAGGGTTCGAGTATTCTTGCAAGCGGTACGACCTTGTCAATCTGAGAGGTCTTTATCAGGACTGTAATGTAAGCTCGGTCAATGGCTCAACAAAGAGGGACTCTTCGAGTCAAGGCTAATGAAAGAACAATACTTCGCAATCATCTTCGGGTTTACAAGCCAAGGAACCTGCGAAATGAGATAGAAATGGTCTTGCTCGCACTTCTTCGAGCAATGCTTTTAAGCATATGAATTCCTACATTAATTTCAGTGCCCTAATCTGAAGAGACTTTGTAAGGGACGTAGCGTAGGTTAAGTTCATGGATTGGGAAGTGAACGGATCATTAGGCTCAAAATGTGTATAGGGGGATGAGAATTGGTGATCATCTTGGCATTGTCACCAGTCTTCTTCTTCACTATTGGGATTTTCCTCATAGGTACTATAAAAACTTGGTATTCGAGTTCTTTGAGTACCACTCCACTGGGAATACACCCTTTTACAATTGATAATCATTTATCTTGACTCCTTTTTTTCTTTATGGGCATTGGCCTTGCTCTTATCAGGCACACTGCTTTTTCATGCCCCTTTTGTTGTTTTTTTTTTTTAAAATAACCACGTAATGCTTTAACATTTGGGTTCTTGAGGAGTTTTCATTTTTTGTCAGCACTCGGGATTTTGCTGCTTGAACATTTGCCTTTTGCCTTGCCCCGGTGTGGGGGATGATCACCAATTGGGTTTAAATGAAACGAATTTACAGGCTCAAGGGGCTATGCAATGGATAAAGTGTGTAGGATAGAGAAAGAACTGCTCTTCATCATCCTAAGGCACTTGAATTATCGTATGAATTCAATGTAATAGCAATACCTGAAGATTGAGGTAAGTGAGAGCAAGAATATTCCTATCAAATTCCTCACCTCATGATGTTGTCTTTCCTCCAACTTGCCCCGATGTGGGGTGGTTCTTGACAGGGGTAATTTAAAAATTATCCACGTGTGTGGGCTCAAAAGGGTTTAAAGAATGGATGATCACGTGGTGTTTGAGATAGAGAATGAACCGTCTCTCATCGTTTCGATCATCGTACCTTTCGCGAGAAAACTCTTTTTCCTTAGAAACATGGAACTTCTACACTCGTCTCACCAGTATAAGGGACTGTGTATAGGATAAGGCTTGCCTTTCATCATCCCGACATGTCTCATTTAGCATGTTCAATTCATTCCACATCATTCATTAACTTGATTGATGGCGACGATCCTTAGTGAAATTGGTAATTAAACAGGTAAAACTATCATGCAAAATTCTCCTTTGAAAGTTCACAATTACTTCATGAACTCATCAGCTTTGAACACAAAGAGTTTGTAGCTCAAAAAGAAAGAAAAGGATTGGTAAAAAAAAAAATGTTTTTTTGTTTTTTTTTTTGTTTTTTTTTTTGCGGCAAACTTGTTGCCATTTCCAGGGATCGAACCCTGGTCGCTTTCGGACCTTTTCATTCCCCGTGCCACCAGGCCGAGGCGCTGGTGGTGTCCTCAGGGCGTTTCCTTTTTATTTAATTGAACTGGCACTGAGTCAACACGTCTGACATACCAAATCAAATGAATTCGATATGTGTATGGGACAGGGCCTACTTCTCATCTCATTCAATCCATTCCCACACAATTCAACGAAGAAATGAGTTCCTTCAATTCACAACAAATTTTTTCAAGGGTAATACTTCTTCACAAAGATCGAGTTAACGAGGATTAGAAAACTCACGGCCATCCATTTCGTAAGGATTAAGGCACCTCCGGGAGTACCCTCTTCACCATATACGGGCCGCTATAATTTGGAGCAAATTTGCCTCCAGGATCGGGAAAAATCGACAACACCTTTCTTAGAACTAGATCATTCACTTCAAAGTGTCTCGGCCGTACCTTCCGATTGAAAGACCTGGCTACTCTTTGTTGATACGTCGACCATGGCAAAGAGCTTTTAATCTTTTCTCATCAATCGATTCAACCGCTCGAACCTTTGTTGTGTCCATTCTGCTTCGGACAATTCCACTTGGGATAAGACTCTCAAAGAGGGGATTTCTACTTCCACAGGCAAGACTGCCTCCATGCCATAAACTAAGGAGAAAGGGGTTGCCCCGGTAGATGTTCGGATCGATGTCCGATACGCCATTAGGGCAAAGGGTAACCTATCATGCCAATCTCGATAATTCTCGGCTGTCTTAGCCAGGATCTTCTTGATGTTCTTATTAGCTGCCTCAACAGCACCATTCATTTGCGGGCGGTAAGGTGATGAATTCAAATGCTTGATTTTGAACTCATTGAACAACTCATCCACGAACTTGTTATTCAGATTTGTCCCATTGTCAGTGACAATTGCTTCAGGGACACCATAACGAGCGATTATGTCACGCCTAATAAATTTCACCACGTTTCGAGCTGTGACATTAACATATGATGCGGCTTCAATCCACTTTGAAAAATAATCTATTGCCACCAATATGAATCGGTGCCCATTTGAAGCTTTGGGATTTATTGGGCCAATCACATCGATCCCCCACATTGAGAAAGGCCATGGCTCAGATAGCTGGTGCAACTCCGTTGGAGGAACATTTATTTTATCTCCATGAATTTGGCAACGATGGCAACTTCTAACATGCTGTATGCAATCACTTTCCAGCGCAAGCCAATAGTAACCCAGTCTCATAATCTTTTTGGCCAACATGTGCCCATTCATGTGTGGGCCACAAACTCCTTCATGCACCTCATGCATGATTTGGGTAGCTTCGCTTCATCTACGCATCTCAATAAAACCGAATCATAAGATCTCTTGTATAAATTCTTACCACCGATGAAGAACTTTGAGGCCATCTTCATTATGTATTTTCTATCGGGTGGAGTGCTCCCTTCAGAAATTCCTGCTTTTGAATATAGTTCATGATGTCATAATACCATGGCTTCTCATCAAGCTCTTCATTCACGGCCATGCAATAAGAAGGTTTGGCTAGAACCTCAATTTTCAAAGGCTCAACTTCTAAACCATTAGTAACTTGCAACATAGATGACAACGTTGCCAAGGCATCGGCGAACTGATTATGGGATCTAGCCAAGTAATCAAATGAAATTTCATCGAACTCCTTCACCAACTCTTCGAGGTACTTATGATACGGCAGTAATTTGGCATCCCTGGTCTTCCATTCTCCTACAGTCTGGAGTATGATCAGTGCAGAATCTCCATATACTTTCAATTTGGCCACTCCCATTTCAATTGCAGCTTGAAGTCCGAGAATACAAGCTTCATATTCAGCTATATTGTTAGTGCATGGAAATATTAATTTCGCGGCTACTGGGTGGTGTTGTCCGTCTGGGGATATCAAGATGCCCCCAGCACGTAACCGGACAAGTTCACAGCTCCATCGAAGAACATGGACCATGCATCTTCATTTATGGCCAAAATACGATCATCTAGAGGACAATCATCATCATTGAAGGTTCTAGGATTCTCAGCCAATAAATCAGCAATTACTCGGCCTTTAACTGATTTTTGTGGCATGAACTGCACGTCGAATTCCGAAATCAAGACCTGCCATTTGGCTAGCTTACCCACCAAAGCTGGTTGATTAAATAAATACTTGATAGGATCGTTCTCAGTCACGAGAAACGTCTGGTAATGCAAGGTGTACTGTCGCAGTCTATGCAATACCCATACTAACGCAGCACAAGTTTTTTCAGCATCAGAATACTTTAGCTCCGAGACAGTGAACTTTTTACTGAGGTAATAAATGGCCCGTTCCTTCTGGTCCACGGGACTCTTCTGAGCTAACATCGCACCAAGTGACTCACTATGGATTGTGAGGTATAAAATCAAAGGATGCCCCGATATTGGTGGGACAAGAACCGGTGGATTCGTCAAATATTGTTTCAGCTTATCGAACGCCTCTTGACATTCATCATTCCACTCAACTCGTACATTTTTCCTCAAAAGTTTGAAGAATGGCTTAGCGGTCTCCGAGAGTTGGGAAATGAATCGTGCAATGTAATTCAGTCTCCCTAGGAGACTCCGGACTTCCTTCACTGTCGACGGAGGTTGCAGCTCACATATTGCCTTGGCTTTAGATGGGTCAATTTCGATCCCTTTGCTACTCACCATAAACCCAAGTAATTTTCCTGATGCTGCCCCGAACACGCACTTGGCAGGGTTTAAACGGAGTTTGAATTCACGAAGTCGATCAAATAACTTCTTGAGGGTTTCAACATGACTTTTCCCAGGCCGGGTTTTTGCAATCATATCATCAACATAGACCTCGATTTCTTTATGCATCATGTCATGGAACAACGTAACCATGGCTCGTTGGTAAGTTGCCCCCGCATTTTTGAGTCCGAAGGGCATGACCTTATAATGAAAGGTTCCCCACGGGGTGATAAATGCCGTCTTCTCTTTGTCTTCATCCTTCATTCTTATCTCGGTTATAGCCAGAAAAACCATCCATGAAAGAGAATAATTCAAATCCGGCAGTACTATCCACGAGAACATCGATATGTGGCAATGGGAAGTCGTCCTTTGGGCTGGCCTTGTTCAAATCACGGTAATCAACACACACTCGGACTCGACCGTCTTTCTTCATGACCGGTACTATGTTGGCCACCCATTCAGGGTATTGCGAGACTTCAATGAACCCCACTTTGAGAAGTTTCATTACTTCCTCTTCTATCTTCTTCGAGAGCTCTCGGTTTAGTCCTCCGAGCTTCGCTTCTTAGGATGCACGTTTGGATTAGTGGGCAAACAATGTTCCACAATCGACGGATCTAAACCCGGCATATCGCGTATGTCCAAGCAAAGATATCTTGATATTCTTTTAGCAATTGAGTCGGTGCTCGGCCTCATCTTTGGGAAGATTTGCCCCAATCTTTATCTCTTTGGGCTCCTCGGCATCACCCGTTGATAGTGATGGTTTGCTCGAGGTGAGAACTTTGGGTTTTTCATGTTGCTCCCAACTTTGTTGTACTCCAATGGAGTCACCATTTGGATCATCAGGGTCATCACCGTCATCGCTTATGACATCGGATTGGACCATTTTCACCTCTTTGCCTATCATAAGGCTGCTCCTGAAACATATAATGGATAGTTCAAAAAGATAAACAGGGCTAAAAGGCATGAATTTCTTTTCTATTTTTTCGAATTTTCCTTCCTTTTGAATTTTTTTGATTGATTTTTTTTTGAAATTTTTATTTTATTTAAAGAATTTTGGAAAAATATTTTGGAAAAACTTTTTGACACGAGGAAGCATGATGAAGCCCAAGCCTCAGAATTCTCCTTGGATTTTTCTTTTCTTTCATCGGTTGGATATCATCAACGGGCTGGTTTGGTATGCCCCATCATGCCCTCAAAATAAAACTTGTAATCATAATTGATATTCATCAACCAAATTACATTTATTGGATTGAAAAGTACGGCAAACAAAGTGAAACGAAACCCTAACAGTCAAACCCTAGCAAACATCAACTCCGACAAACGACATGCAAAATACGATAAGCAAACCCTAGAAAACAACACATCCTAAAAGAGATAGGATTCCCACGCAGGGGAGTACAGAAAAGTAAACATGTTACTCTTGTGGGCTAGCACCCATTTCCTCCGATGGTTCTTCATCAATGGCACCTATGAGGAGATCATCGAATAGAGTCGTAATCCCTTCCATCCCATCATCTGGATCCTCTGTCTTTGTCGGGTCATCCATGCCACTCGATCCATCAGGCGCGATACCACGGGTGTTGATCATTCCTCCCTCATCATGCATCATTCTAGCGGGGCCCGGAATGTCTCGGATATCGAGGAGTAATGAGTTTCTCCTCTCTTGTTCATGTCCTCCACCTCTTCCATGGTACCCTAATCCGGCGGAACGAAACCTCCGAGGGGCTTCAATAGGATTCCGAATGCCCTGTTCTTGTCTACCAAGTCCACGGCCAGGAATAAAGCCATTTCCAACCATCACTCTTGCTACCATAACTGCTGCATTTGACACATCAGGGATGGGTGCTCTCGATCCTCGAGATGCATGGATAGTGGATACGAGCTCAAACGATTGGTAGCTCGACTCCTCCCTACGTTCCGGCTCGACATAGGGGATAGCCGTCTCATGATAGATCCGATGATCCTCCTCGCCATGAACAATGACTAGCTTTCCTTTGACAACAAATTTCACACTTTGGTGGAGACTTGATGGCACAGCTCCAGCAGTATGAATCCAAGGACGCCCTAATAGAAAATTGAATGCGGTAGGAATGTCCATCACCTGGAAAAGGACGTTAAACATCACCGGCCCTATTTGCAGATCAAGGTGGGTCTCCCTATCACCTCCTTTCTCGTACCATCAAAAGCTCGGACGGAGGTCTTTGCAGCACTTATTTTTGAAGGGTCTATTTTCAGGCGGTGAAGAGTTGCCAATGGACAGATATTCAAGGCACCCATTATCAATGAGTACTCGAGCCACATGGGAAGCCTTGCACTTGACGGATATATATAATGCCTTGGTATGTCCCCTCCCCTCAAGAGGGAATTCTTCATCAGAAAAGGCTATTAAATCCTTAAGAAGAATCGATCCTACGAATTCCTCCAACCTGTCTTCCTCGATCGTCTCGGTACGCGAACTTCGCTTAGAACCTTCATTAGAGACTTTTGATGTGTAGGAGATGTTTGCAAGAGTTCAAGCAAAGAGATTTGAGCAGGCAATTTCCGCAACTGGTCGACCACGTTATACTCACTTGCTTTGATTATAGCCAGAAATTCTTTGGCCTCTTCATCGCAAATTGGCTTTGCGGGTTGGGCATTAGCTTGAGCATAGGTCCGACCAGACCTTGTAATCAAGTCAACATCTAGCTCGTATGACCAAGGAACCGCTTTGTTATCCTTGTACTCATACAACCGGGGCATCTCAATAATTATTTCTTCATCGCTTGAAGGCACTTCCACTATCAATCCTTCATGGTCGGAGGCGTCCTCAAGTGGGGGCATGTCCTCGATCAATGGATCTGGTTTACTCTTTTCAGCACTTAGCTTAGCAAATTCCTTCTCCCAATCAATGACGACTTCGGAGATAGTTGACACTATTCCAGCTTGGTCAGCATATATGATCATGCCAGCCTTAACCATTTCTTGAACCCTTTCTTTCATGGTAGGTAAGGGAGGATTCTCATCTATCGGATAATAACCAACTCTAACTAATCCGCTATAGATATCTTTGACAGAAACCTTCAAGTTTATCTTTTTGCTAGCATTGAACTCGAAGATTGCATTCACGTTTCCCTGATGTTCCGGCAACGGATTCTTCTTGACGTTCGGTTGGGTGGTACGGAAAGAAAATGCCTTAGTATCCAACAAATTTTGGATCTTGTGCTTCAAAGTCAAACATTCATCAGTTGAATGGCCGACCTCTCCCATATGATAGTCACATTTTTTGGAGGGGTCATAGTTGGAGAATTTTTCAGCATTAGGCCGCTTTGGTTCGTGAGAGATCAATCCCTTGTTTCGGAGTATCGGTAAGACCTGAGATAGAGGGCCAGGAAGAGGAGAGAACTGCCTTTTGGTGAATTGCCGTTGTGCGGGCACTCGGCCTCCATCTTGCTGATTCCCGGGGACACGAACCATCGGAGGCTTACTAGGGGCTGGTTGCACATATGCAACATTGACTTCAGTGGTTGGTTCTTTATCTTTCTTCATGGTGAACCTTTTGCCCTGAAGAGTTGGTTCATTGAACCATCCATCCCTTAGGCCCATCTCGATCTGTTCACCCACTGGGATAAGCTGGTTGAAGTTCTCAACGTATGTGCTAGCCATCCGGTTACGGAACTCATATGGGAGAGTCTTGACGAACAACTTCATCAACTCCTTGTTTGTAGGCTCGGGGAGTGATTTGAGCCGCCAAGTTTCGCCACCTTACAGCGTACTCCTTAAATGACTCACTTTTCTTCTTCTCCATCCGCTCAAGATCCTCTCGGGAAGGTGCAATGTCCATGTTGAACTTATACTTGCTTTAGGAAAGCGTCGGCCACTTCATTCCAGTGTCGAGAAGGTTTATATTTTTCATTATGTACCGGTTGAGTGCGGGCCCGCAAGCTTGCATGAAACGATTGGATCATGAGAGGCTCATTCTTGACGTATTGGGCCATGCGTACGTGGTACATCTGCAAATGAGCTTTTGGGCAAGAAGTACCATCGTATTTCTCGAACTCCGGCATCTTAAACTTCTTTGGCACTTTGACTTTCTCATAAACCGACAAGTCGAACGGGAGTGAATTCTGTGATTCTTGCAATTGTTTCAGTTTCTCTTCAAGTTTGGCGAAGCGTTCATCTTGCTCCGCCTTAGGGACATTGTCGGGCTTAGCCTTTTCAGCTGTGACGAACAGTGGGTCATCCTCCAGTTCCGGCATGTCATCATCACCTATTTGGGCCTTGTTCGTCTGCTTTGGGACTACTATCTCGGGGAGAACGGGTGCAAGAGTCTGATGCACTTGGAGGGATTGCATTTGATCTGTCATAAGCTGCATAGAGGTGAGCAACTGCTGGAGTTGATTTTCCACAGCGGTCATACGATCACGCATTTCGATTTGGTCAGCCATTTTTGCTCTTGATCGTGTAATGATGGGTGAACGTGGAGGATCCGTTATCACCTAATTTGAAGAAACGGACAAAAATAAGTATCTCATATGAAATACACCGGTCCATGGCAATGGTCTAAAACTTTTATTCATTAACGGAGTTTTTGACAATCCTAACAAAATAGAAGCAAGATTGATTCAAACACTTCATTAATGAAATAGAAGCTCAAAAAGCCCTAAACAAACAAACTAGGAAAGTAAATGACTCAACTTCCTAAACATTAATCTAGAAATGAAACAACAAGATTGACTCAAACACTTCATCTAGCTTGATCAATATACACTCGGGACACCACTCGGCGCAATCGCTTATTCTCCTCTTGAGCCTTTTCAGCAACCCTTTTGAGGCGTTTATTCTCAGCACGGTTGGTGATCTTCAGTGGCACCTCTGGTATCTTTGGAAGTAACTCCTCTGGAATCTTGTGTTGTTGAATATACTTAATTGAGGCATAGTACTTCATTTCTTTGCCTTTCAATTCCTCCTCGGGCCACTTGAGTTTTCGTGGCTGACACATATCCCACATTGATTTAATTGTGAGAATGGAATCTTCATGGCCTTGGTCTCCATCAATGAAGCTGACTCGGAGTGGATCTGCTTGCAATGCCGGGGGAAGCTCTTGCACAACTTGATACCGACGGGTTACTCTAGTTGGATAGTACTCCGTTGCTCCGTGAATCCCAAGTAGAGGGATTGGGCCAACACCTCCACATGAAAGTCTCGCCACACGAACTTGGAACCACTTAGCATGCCATAGGAAACCCTTGGAAGTTGGTTTTTTCATGAAAGCTAGCCACCTAGAATAATGGTAATCCGGTGCATGTTTTTGGTTGTTCTCAAATCTCATAATAGGGTGATTAGAGTTATTAACATCAAGTATAGTCATTGAACCACCAAACCCTTTTATATGAGAAAGGAACCAAATTTGTAAAAGCTCAGGAGAGGAACGGAAGGTCTTATCCCCGCTTCCTTTAAATCGAGTGAGGGAAAGAAAGGTTTCAGCCAAAATAGTGTTTACGAAATTTTTTCCTCCCAACACTTGTTCAACTAAGTGAGCCATCAAAGGGTTAATAGCATTCTTGCAATGAGGAAAAAGTATAAACCCAAAGAAAGCTAAAAGGAAAACTCTTCTCATTTGAAATGAATTGCCATTTTCAAAACATTCTTTTAGAAAAGACAAGTGACATGTATTGCGGTGAGCTTTTAAAACCTTTCTTACATCATCCTCCTTAATTCTCAGAAAATCGGATAAGGCCACAACGGGGTCTATTCCGATAGGTGGGCTAATTAATTCAGCTTTCAAAGGTTTCCCTATGGCAATACTATACTCTTCCAAGGTGGGCGTGAGTTCATGCTTACCGCCGAAGATGAAAGTAGAAGTCTCGGGGCACCAACAATGAGCAAGTGCTTGGATGAGGCCGCCATGGATGTTGATACGCAGCAATGGAAGTAGTCGACTAATGTGTGACTCTACAAATTGACGGCCAGCTTGGTCTAACTTGTCCCACCATGCGCTAAGCTCTTCCTTTGGAGGGAGAATAATTCGAATGTCCGGTATTCCCATTGTATATTGATCAAGACTCAGGACAATCCTAATGCCATGGACCGACAAAATAATACGGTAGAGTAAGTAAATTGCAAAGGCGAGAATTTAGAGAACTTACTTTACCAATAAACAAAGGGCAATCACATAGACATGCGCATGGTAAGTGGCTCGATTTCTACTCTATACAGGCTTAGCAAAGTGGAGCCACAAGGATGATCGAACTAGCCATGGGCGTGTGGACTATATCGAGTCCTTGGGTCCTTATGACTCTGGCTTGGTTAAAGAGCCGACCTGGGTTGCAGGCATGCAAACTGAGGTGGGTACTCTAGACACCAAAAAAGAAACTTCAGGATTGAGATGGGCGACTCGTACCGCGGGCATGCGGTGGGAGTGGTATCTATCTCAATATCATCCTAGATGATCCTATGTGGCCCAAGTCCGGTGGCAGATTGTGTGTGCAAGAGTGTAGTGCTAGATGCAAGGCATGCACAACAGTTTAAATCAAACAACACTTCATAAGTGAAAGTAAACCATACATTCCTACACCTCCCTGCAAAACAAATGTCAGCAAACACTTCCCCTTATACCTCCCATCCTGCAAGAACATTTAACACCTTAAATGTTAGGGACATACCTGGAATCCTCGCTGCCAAACAAAAATATTTTTCAAAAAGAAAATTGGCCTAAGTCCACTAAAAGTCTTAAATCAAGTCCCCAGCGGAGTCGCCAAGCTGTCGCGACCTCCCCGAAGCGGGTTTGGACCACCTAAGGGTTCGGCTAATGGATTGCTAAGCCTAGACTTAGCTCGAGCTCTCCCAAGCCCATACCAATTCGCGACTTAAGGTTTAAGTTCTTAACATGCAATTGATTTTCAATTAGGAGTCGCCACTAATCTGTTTTTGGTGGGTCGATTAGAAACCCAAGTAAAGTAATGGGAGAATTACTTCACTCCTACGAACCAGAGATTAAATGAGTTCGGGGACTTGGTTACACTAGACTTGTCTAATGCCCTTTCGGTACCTTTTCTTTTTTTAAAAAAATGTTTTGCAGGCAGCTTGAATTGATTTTAATTTACCTCCCTAACATGTGAAGTGATCATGCGAATGCACAAACCACCAATTTAACACCCAGATAAATCAATGAATAAATGACAGGATTACCTCATAGCAACGAAAGCATCGCATTGTTAAATCGAATCCACATCAATAGACCTAGATGTGATTTCTAATTAACAGGCAATTTCCCATTTTTTTTTTTTTTTCACTTATTAATATGCAATGCATGCTACTAATCTAGCATGGAATGGCATGACAATGTGTTCTAAACTACATGACATGAGTAAAATATTTTATTTTTTTTGTGTTTTCTTAATGAACATGCAATAATTAAATATGCAAATCAAAATGACCTAATTATAATGACGGGCAATTTTTAATTATATGAGCGTAATTCTACATGACGTGCACATGATATTTCTATTCCTAAAAATGCAATTTATCCTAAAAATTGAAACTAATTTATCTAAAGACAAATTTTTTTGTATTTTTTATGATATTCGAAATTAAGACAAATGCAAATATTACCTAGCTAAATTAAAATTCCATCCAATTTAAACTTAGGATTAAGTCATGCTAAATCCTAATTTAAACTAAGACGTTATTTTAATCTAGCAATTTCTAACCTAAGATGCAAATTGATTTAATCTTAAAATGAGACATGTAATTCTATTCTAAAATGCATGATGATTTTTGTTTTTTTTTTTAATATATAAATAATTCGAAATTTTAAAGATTTGCACACAATTAAACATGCAACCTAAAAAAAACTAGCAACCTAAATTAATTAATTTTTTTTTGGGATTTTTTTTTATAAAAATTTTGAAGTAAAAGTCTAATTCTAGATTGACACGTGCAATTCTAAAAAAACTAATATTCTAAATGCATTTTTTTGGATTTTTTATTATTATTTTTTTTAAAAACGAAATAATTAAATATGCTAACCCTAGCCCTAATCTAACTCGCATTTTTGAACTTTTTTTTTATGCAAAAACAAAAGTTAATTCAAATAACCCGATGTCCAATCCAATCAAGATAATATTAATACCCAAAATTGACAAACCAAATCTCGCGCATGAGATCGGGTTGGTCAATTTTAAATTAAATCGCGAATCGAATCTCGGGCATGAGATTGGATTGTCGATTTTTATACGAGATCGTGAGTCGGATTTCGGCGCGAAAATCAACTCATAATCCCTAAATTGAGGGGTTGTTTTACATTGGAATTTCAATCATGTGTTAATGAATAATCACACTAAAAAATATATAAAAACAAACTATAAACTATATAAAAATAAAGATAAAACAATAATAATAAAAAATACCTAATGTTCCCCTTTTGTTTTTTTTTTTTTCCTTTTTGTTTTGCTTCCACGCACGGCTTGGCAACTTATGGTGGTTCACCGAGGGGGAGTTGGTCACCGGCGTTCAAAGCTCCGGCGAGGACCGGCGACAGGTGGACCGGCGGCGGGAGGACCAGCGGCGGCAGCAGGTCGCGGGGGGTGCGCTACAGGCGTCGGGTCACTGGTCGGAGCGGCACGGGCGGAGCAGCAGCGGTGTGAGCTCCTATGGCGTTGGGTCGCAGCAGGGACAGTGGTGCTGCGACGAAGGAGCTGGGGCGCAGTGACGAGTGCTCGCGGCGTCGGGCGGTGGTGCAGGCGCGGGCTACGGGTGCAGGAGCGGAAGCTGGTGGAGGCGCGAACTGTGGCGTCACGGGTGAGGGAAAGCGAGGCGGGCCGCCGCGTGACGAAGCAGCAGTAGGGCGGCCGGCGCGGAAGACAGCAGGCGGGGCACGATGATGCTGTGCGGGGGTCGGTCACAGCACGAGGGGGAGGACTGAGCGGTGGTGGAGGCTGCAGTGGACGCCGGGGCCGTTCGGAGGGGGCGGCGGCGTCGTGGGCCGGCACTGGGTCGTGGATTCACGGGGGCAAGGCAGCTGGGGCATCAGGTTGTTCGGCTGCTGGTGCTCCGGCGAGTGCAGCGGCGCGGATGCGGGACTTCAATCGACGACCAGAGCAAAGGTTCGGATCTGGCGGAAGGCAGAGCAGTAGACCGGCGATGTAAACTTCGGTGGCGTCGGATCGCGATTGGGTGCGAAGCTGGTTGTGCGGTCTGGGCCAGAGCGTCGCTGGCGGTGTGGAGCAGCAAATGGACGGAGCAAAGCGTGGAGAAGATGATTGAACAGTAGGGGTCAAATCACATTTGCATTTTACTTTTCTCCTCTCTCTCTCTCTCACGTCTCTGACTTCACTCTTTTTTCTTCTCTGCAGGTTCTCTCTCCTCCCCCCCTGCAGCCGCACGTCTCCCCCCTTTAAAGACAACCCTTCTCTCTTTTTTTATTGTTTTCCTTTCACCTTCTTTTTCTCTCTGCAGGTTCTCTCTTTTTTTAATAACTCTCACAAACTACTCCAGTCAATTTTCGTTCTGACCCCTGACTTTACATTCTTTTTTTATTTTTCTCTGACACACTCCTTTCCCCTCACCGTGGACTTTTTCTTTCTTCGCTTCTTTCTTGATTTGCTCTCCGGGAAGGAGAGAATTCTCACTATATAAAATAGTGAGCCCATGCTTTTGCAGACTTTCTCCCGGATCCTCGCGTGCGCAGTGGATTTCTCTTTGCTTTCTTCACGCATGCGGCTAGAATTTTTTTTTACGTCCGCCGAATTTTGTCCACGCATGGTGCATGCATTAATGAGGAAGAAACAATGGACGTGAAGAACTCTTCTTTCTTCTTTTTCATTGGGTACTTTCAAATCAGCAAGAGAGACCACCTTTTGTGCACGTAATTGACCGCGAGCTGCCGTGTTTGGTTGCGTTTTGGTACCGATGCGAATGCAACTACATGAGATGTAATTTTAATATTTTTTCTTAGGGGTTAAAGATTAATCCCTAAATTTTTATGCAATTAATTACTAAATGATTGGTCAAAATTTAGGTGTCAACACCTATTTTCTTGACAAATCAATCCTTTCCTCTAGCACTCATGGACAGAGACGTTCATTAGGAATCCATCCATGCTTCACGGCTAAAGGGCAAAAATATTCATTACGTGCTAGTCCTTAATCCGGTTCCTCGTACCAGTCCATGAAATCTAGAAGTAACTCTATAATAAAGCTATTTGTTAGACGAGAAGGTCTATCATAATTGTTAAGTCAGACGTAACTCCCAATTATAGTTTCTAGACTAGAACTTTTAAAGAAATTAAACGTTTGCCATTCTTTATTTACATTTTAAATTAGTTTACTACAAAATTAATATGGAAAGTAATTGCAAGCACCATCTAACGTTGCTACATAATTTCTCATTGTTGAAATACTAACGTGAAAACGACATGATTTTGCAAAGAAGTCAATGCGAGAGAATCTGAAAATAAATGAAGAATAATAAAGGACATTAAATATTTATGTCGTTTGGTATCTACATCCATGGAAGAGATAATAGCAAATGATCCATTAATAATTGGAGAATTAGAGTTATAATTGCTCACATGCTTGAATATTTTTCACTCCTAAAAATTTAAGCCGTAACAAAAAAGTTTTTTGAAATTAATAACTCGGTTTAGTGTAAACTCATGGCATAAAAAATTCATAGAGGCTCACAATTTTTGCTGAAGAAACCCCGTTATATGTGTGCCATTTCAATGATCAACAATTTTACACGTCTATCAATGGATAATGTCACGATAACAATTTTAAAAGATGATTCAGTTAATAATCCTAATTTACATTATCTAATTCAAATCCGATTTGATACGTGAGCTCAAATTCGAAATATCATCCAACACTCATTATGAATTCCTCACCCCCCCCCCTTTTTTTATTCCAAATGCTTGGGTTGGTCCGTAGCCCTTTTACTTCTAGCATATATTTTTCAAATTTTGCATTTAGTCATAATTTATAAACCTAAAGATTTTATATATTTTTTAAGAGAAAAAATAGGAAAAGCAACTCGCAGAAAAGAAAACGGTACTTCAAATGAGATTCACGTCTTCATGTCCTCAAATCTTTATCGAATCCCTTTCTCTTCGGTAACCACCTCGCAACGCCGTGGCTCACGTCCTCACGTGCTTGAAATGGGCGACAACCACGTCAGGAGCCTGAGTAACCCTGCGAGGAGCCTGAGTAAAGACGAAAAAGAGCAACCGCCTTTAGGAGATCGTGGCTGAGAGCGAGGAGGAGATCTCTCTCTCTCTCTCTCTCTCTCTCTCTCTCTCTCTCTCTCTCTGTGGTGGCGCCAAGGCGGCGAAGAAGAAGGGGGCGACGTTCGTGATCGACTGCACCAAGCGGGTGGAGGACAAGATCATAGACGTCGCCTCCCTCGAGAAGTTCCTCCAGGAGCGCATCAAGGTCGACGGCAAGGCCGGCGCCCACAGCAACTCCATCACCACCTCTCGCGACAGGTCCAAGATCACCGTCACCTCCACCTCCGGCTAGTTCTTGTGCTTGTGGTGATGCTGCTGCTGTTGCTGCTTCATGTGCACAATGTTGCGGTTTTAGAGTATGCCCAGGATGCCTGTTGAATCGCAGTGCTTTTCCTCGAAATGGGAATAGCTGAAGGTTTATAATATGCTCGATCGCGTCGCTATATGTGCAGATGCTGCATGTTCTCGCTTTCGTTAGCTGCGATTTTAGCAGAAGATTGCCTTTTGAGTTGATTTGTAGATAGGACTAGCCTCCTAGGCGGCGCACTCATGCCGTCCATCTGCGAGCGGGTGGTTAATTATGTCGTGTGCTTTGCGGTGAGTCTGGTGTTGTGGTGGGATTTCTGCACCTCACGTTGATAAACTTTTGCATATTTGCACTGCTGCGAATCTTTGTGCAAAATGGTCTAGCTTACGGCATGTGCTTAGATTCAAGATTGATTCATGTCCACTTCATTAGTTGTTGGAACTAAATCTGACTCCATGTTTTTACTCTTTGTTTTATGCCACGCTTTTGCAAATCTTCGGCGCGGGCTGTCCATGGACCCACATGTTTGGAGTCGATGATCTCAACCTCCGTCGCTGGCAATGGCCGTGGCTTGATGCTGCCAAGTCAGTTCATTCTCCACTGTTTTAGTATACCTTTGTGCGTTTTCTATGCTGCTTTGTGAAATTTTCGAGCTGGAAATTTCTTTATCGGAATAGCTCGGTCATGGCCAGAGTATTGGCTGAGGGAGAATATTTAGTGACGGTCAGCGACTTCAGGTATCGATTTCAGACTGATAAGGATTGCGGTGTGAATCTGTGTAGTGAAGTCTTCGTCGAGCTCGTCATTGATGGTTCTGTAGAGAAGGACTTCGTTCGGAGGGGAAGACGTCTTTCGGTGAAGCACCGAAAGACGCTCTCCAAAAAGTCTCGAAGAAGAAGATGCAGGGAAGAGAAAGAAATAAAAAACTGAAAATTGAAAGGGAAAATGAAAAAAATTAGGAAAGAAATCAAAATCGGATTATAATAAGGAGTCGGGTCTAGTTATAAGTCGGGCTGAAGTAGAGGTGTCAAAATTGGTCTTAAGTCCATATATTTAATCATAAATGGGTCATGTATAGACGACTTACATTTTGAAAAAACTAGTTAAATGGGTCGTAAATGGGTTGGATTTAAAAATCTATTTTTAACCCAAGCGTCACATTCTCTCGTATCCCAAATTGTTTTTTTTTCGTGTAAAAATCGAAATTACAGTTCGTTTTTATAATTTATTTTTCCTTTTCTTTCATTTTTTCTTCCTCATTCCTTAGTTGATGGCTGGCACAACAACGGCAGTGATTGGCCAAGCAAGGCTCAAGCTCGCTAGATTTGGTGAGGCTGAGGCCTCAATAAGAGGCCTCAATAACAACCGGTGAGGATTGAGCCTTGCCTATTTGGCAAGACTAGAGCTCACCGGTGTCAAGCAAGCTCAAGATAGCTCGACGCCGGCAAGCTTGATCTCGCCGATTTGGTGAGGCCAAGGCATCGTCGATGATTGGCGAGGCTCGAGCTTGCGTGCAGCTGATTGCTAATCATTGTTGTGGCTGGTGGCCAGTTGAAGAAGGAAACATAAAAAGAAGAAAAAATTTTAAAAATAAAATAAAGACAATTTAAAATAGATTATTTAAAAATAAAAAATAAAAATTATATTTTTAAAAATAATTTTTTATAAAAATTATAAAAATTGTCCATTAAATTTGTATTGCATTAATGTGTTTTAGCAATACCATTTTTCTAAAAAAAGTATTACAAGAAATAAGCTTTAAAGGTTTTTCACATTTTTTTATTTTATTTACTATTTTTTTCTTTAGTTTACATTTTAAATTTGATTTGAAGTTTTTATTCAACATATATGTGAAGAGATTAAATGGGTGAAAGTTGATTAACTTAAATTGAGTTAAATAGTAATGTGTTTCAATAATATGGGTTGAGTTAGGTATAAGTCGAACATGGGTCATCAAATTTACACTACATTAAAATTGATCAAAATGAGTTAAATGGGTCAATATGGGTCGGACCATTTTTTACTCGACTCAAACCCGATCCGATCCACCCATTTGATGGTCCTAGACTGAAGTAAGGGTGTTGTGGGCCGACACTCGAGCTGAGTTAAAAATCAATAGATTTAAATGTTTGGGCCATACTCGAGTCAAGCTTTGAGTTTGACTTGAGAAGGGAACCCAATCTAAAGTCCACTTTTGGTAATTAATTTTTTTTAAAAATAATAATGATAAGGAGGAGAAAAATATCAGTAATCATATCCTAAATCTTGTCAAGACAATAACATTTTTACAAAGAAATAATGAGACGGTAAGTGCCGGCGAAAGGAAAAGCACTTGTCCCTACCAATCTGAGCATCACAATACCCAAAGGAAACATAATGCTCGGATACGTGATGTGTGACTTCTTTACCTTGAAACATTCTCTCGGTACCTTGTTTTGGAAAATTGACGAGGGCTGAATCGAATGTTATTCCCTCAAGCGCCATTGGGTATTGAGAGAATGTTTCGAGGTAAAGAAGTCACACATCACGTATCCGAGCATTATGTTTCTTTTGGGTATTGCGATGCTCAGATCGGTAGGGACAAGTGCCTTTCCTCTAGCTAGCACTTATCGTCTCAGCTGCAATGTTTTTTAATCCACGAACGAGGAAATCACGCCACATTCAGAAACCTCGAGCTGAAGAAGATGGTGATGGGGTATGAGTTGACAACAACACTTGAGTCCATGAAATGGTGCAAAAACCTCGAGCTTTAATGGAAAGCTGGAATGACCGGATATAGAACAAGAATCCTCCTTCACGAGCATAAGAAATGGGAACAATTGGCTTAAAGCCAAGAAACAAGAATGATAACTTTTCAATTATTATTATTTATTTTTTTCAAAATTTATCTCTTCTTCTTTAAAGCTTACCACATTGTCGTTATCGAAACGCCCATGATTAAAATGATTACAGGTAGGATGGCAGATAAAAAAAGGAAAAAAAAATTGAAAATGAAAGAATTGTACAAAAGAAAAAGAAGATGGGATTCAAGGTTCTGTTAAGAAAATAGCAAGAAGAGGAAAACCTATTAGAATTTTCAAAATTGGTACAACTCTCCTGCAACTATCATTAAACAATCAAATAAACATAGTTCTTAATTTCATACCACTTGGAAACATATATTTTGAGTAAAAGTAAGACATACCAGTGGCATAGAGAGGAGTCCATGTATCCTTAAAGCCTAGAAACACGCCTTGGATTACAAAGGAAAGAATAATAGCAGGAACTATGTTTATTTGATTGTTTAATGATAGTTGCAGGAGAGCTCGCGAATATTGCATTAGATCTAGTACTTACCTTCATTGCCACTTGGGTGTCAATTGGGTTGCAATTGCGCACGCTCTTTCTCAGTGAGTTGTGCAATCCATCCGTAATTTTCTTTGGTTCTATATTTAAACTATTGATAACCGACCTTTAACTAAGGTCCAAATTAAAGGCGTTGAACCCAGCCGTACAGCTAGCATTACACTAACTTTGAAAGCCCTGAAATTTAAATTATGGATGTGCCCTAATGACGTAATAGGTAACATATAACATTAATGAAATTCATGGAGATCCAAGGGATCTTAGCTTCAAATTTCTTGTAGCAGAGGTTAGCATGAGAGAACCCTATTTAGACAGGTAACAATTGCAATTAGTTAATGCAGTGTAAAGTTCTTAAAGAATGGTAAGTGAATTAATCCTACGTGAGGAAATGCCCATTGTCACTGGTATCAAGTAAACAATTTTTATCGCTTTGTCTTCCTCTTTCCTTAGACAAAGGGACTTGAGCTTCCCTTCAGGTTCTCTGTTCAAAAATTGTTCTACGGAATAGAAATAGATTAGCTCCTACTATTCTTCTTTCCTTTGTAATCCAAGGTGTGTTTCTAGGCTTTAAGGATACCTGGACTCCTGACAGGATGCCTCATGGGTATAACCCAAAGGTGGCGGGAAGCAAATATCGATGTTATTGAATATATGCATGATGAATTTTGAGGTACATATTGCAGAATTAATTCTAAATATTACCTATATGAGATATTAAAAATAAATGGTCCAAATAATAATATTACTCATATCTTGAATTAGTAATATCCAATAACGTGGATGACTCCATGAATTTCATATGTTCAATATCTCATATAGGTAATATTTAGAATTAATTCTGCAATATGTACCTCAAAATTCATCAATAACATCATATTTGCTTCCCGCCACCTTTGGATTATACCCATGAGGCATCCTGTCAGGAGTCTAGGTATCCTTAAAGCCTAGAAACACACCTTGGATTACAAAGGAAAGAAGAATAGTAGGGGCTAATCTATTTCTATTCCGTAGAACAATTTTTGAACAGAGAACCTGAAGGGAAGCTCAAGTCCCTTTGTCTAAGCAAAGAGGAAGACAAAGCGATAAAAATTGTTTACTTGATACCAGTGACAATGGGCATTTCCTCACGTAGGATTAATTCACTTACCATTCTTTAAGAACTTTACACTGCATTAACTAATTGCAATTGTTACCTGTCTAGATAGGGTTCTCTCATGCTAACCTCTGCTACAAGAAATTTGAAGCTAAGATCCCTTGGATCTCCATGAATTTCATTAATGTTATATGTTACCTATTACGTCATTAGGGCACATCCATAATTTAAATTTCAGGGCTTTCAAAGTTAGTGTAATGCTAGCTGCACGGCTGGGTTCAACGCCTTTAATTTGGACCTTAGTTAAAGGTCGGTTATCAATAGTTTAAATATAGAACCAAAGAAAATTACGGATGGATTGCACAACTCACTGAGAAAGAGCGTGCGCAATTGCAACCCAATTGACACCCAAGTGGCAATGAAGGTAAGTACTAGATCTAATGCAATATTCGCGAGCTCTCCTGCAACTATCATTAAACAATCAAATAAACATAGTTCCTGCTATTATTCTTTCCTTTGTAACCAAGGCGTGTTTCTAGGCCTTAAGGATACCTGGACTCCTCTCTATGCCACTGGTATGTCTTACTTTTGCTCAAAATATATGTTTCCAATTGGTATGAAATTAAGAACTATGTTTATTTGATTGTTTAATGATAGTTGCAGGAGAGTTGTACCAGTTTTGAAAATGCTAATAGGTTTTCCTCTTCTTGCTATTTTCTTAACAGAACCTTGAATCCCATCTTCTTTTTCATTTGTACAATTCTTTCGTTTTCAATTTTTCTTTTCCTTTTTTTATCTGCCATCTGACCATTAATCATTTTAATCATGGGCATTTTGATAACGACAATGTGGTAAGCTTTAAAGAAAAAGAGATAAATTTTGAAAAAAATAAATAATAATAATTGAAAAGTTATCATTCTTGTTTCTCGACTTTAAGCCAATTGTTCCCCTTTCTTATGCTCGTGAAGGAGGATTCTTGTTATATATCCGGTCGTTCCAGCTTTCCGTTAAAGCTCGAGGTTTTTGCGCCATTTCATGGACTCAAGTGTTGTCGTCAACTCATACCCCCATCACCATTTACTTCAACTCGAGGTTTCTGAATGTGGAGTGATTTCTTCGTTCGTGGATTAAAAAACGTTGCAGCTGAGACGATAAGTGCCGACTAGAGCAAAGGCGCTTGTCCCTACCGATCTGAGCATTGCAATCCCAAAGGAAACATAATGCTTGGATACATGATGTGTGACTTCCTTACCTCAAAACATTCTCTCAATGCCCAATGGCGCTTGGGGAATAACATTCGATTCAGCCCTCGTCAATTTTCCAAAACAAGGTACCGAGAGAATGTTTCAAGGTAAAGAGAGAATGTTTCAAGGTAAAGAAGTCACACATCATGTATCCGAGCATTATGTTTCCTTTGGGTATTGCGATGCTCAGATTGGTAGGGACAAGTGCTTTTCCTTTAGCCGGCACTTACCGTCTCAGCTACAATGTTTTTTAATCCACGAACGAGGAAATCACTCCACATTTAGAAACCTCAAATTGAAGAAGATGGTGATGGGGGTATGAGTTGACGACAATAGTCTAGTCCATGAAATGGCGCAAAAACCTCGAGCTTTAACGAAAAGCTACAACGACTGGGGATAGAACAAGAGTCCTCCTTCACAAGCATAAGAAAGGGGAACAATTGGCTCAAAGCCGAGAAACAAGAATGATAGCTTTTCAATTATTATTATTTATTTATTTCAAAATTCATCTCTTCTTCTTTAAAGCTTACCACGTTGCCGTTGTTGAAATGCCGACGATTAAAATGATTACAGGTAGGATGGCAGATAAAAAAAAGGAAAAACAAAAATTGAAAATGGAAGAATTTTACAAAATAAAAAGAATATGGGATTCAAGGTGCTGTTAAGAAAATAGCAAAAAGAGGAAAACCAATTAGCGTTTTCAAAATTGATACAAATCCAATTTGCTGAAAATTGTCAACTATAATTGACGAGATCCCTCACCTCACTAGGTTTCTCTAGGACTTGCGTGGCGCGAGTCCAATGCAGGATTTCTCATAAAAAGTGACGACCGCCAATGGGGACCACATTTTTTTTCTGCTAGACGCGAGTCCAACGTAGGATTTCTCAAGTTTCCAATTTAGAATAGCTCCAGAGCTGAAAAAATGGTAAATGCAAAAATGGTAGAGAGCGAGAGAGAGAGAGAGCAACGCATGTTGGTAGAGAGATAGTCTCTCGGAAATTCATGGCTCCATCCTGACTTGGTTTCAATAAGAGCGCATCTCCAGGTTGACCTAGAGAGTCGGAAATTTATGGCTCAGCTTCAACAGTCTTATCCTCTCCTCTTCTCAAGAGCGCATCTCCAGGTTAACCTTTCTTTTTGTTATTTAAATCTCTCTCTCTCTCTCTCTCTCTCTCTCTCTGTGTGTGTAACGCACGCACGCATCAAGATAAAAGAAAGGACATTCATTGTGTCTGCATAGGCAATTGGGCTCTTTCTATCATATTCACTCCTTATAATTGTAAAAGAAAAAACACTGTAATTTGCTTGAATTAATAGGGAAAAAAAGTTTGCCTAAAATCTAGCAATTTGAGTTGTGTAAAAAAAAAATCATAGTACCAAAAATAAATAAATTAATACTAACAATAGCGTGTCAATGAATGGTCTCAATGGACCTATTGAATCTTGACCCTATTACTCTCAACCTCATATTATGCCCTAAAATATGGCAAAAGACCAGCAATTGCTCTTTAATTAACACATTTACTGTTTTGTGTAAAAAATTATTTGACCTAAGGACTCTACACAATTCAAAGAAAACTTGTTGTCTCATTTGTATTTGATTGACACAATTAGTATCTCATGAATGTAAAATGCAATTAATGAATAACTCTCTCTCAAAATCTCTTTCCCCCGTGGCGCTCTAGGTATCTAACTACGAAAAGCTTCATCCTCCATTACTAACATACTAGCTGCCATTATTGATGCAGCTGCACCCATTATTGCTCCATTAACATTATTATTTTCCATCTACAAGCAAAAATAAGAATTTTCTTAGCCTATTATGACAGATGTTTTATCTTAAGGGTAAACCCAATAACAAACATTAAAAAAAAAATCTTAAAAGGATTAAGAAGGCTAGTGCAGCAACATTAGCAATAACATAATAAACTCTCGAAGGAACATGTAAACCAGCCACTGACTTGCTTAGCAATAGAGGCACATTGATGCATTTTGCAAAATATGCTGCTCCACTTCTTGAGATATGTCAAGACATATCCATTGTAGGAAGATGAGATTAAAACACCAATCTTATGTCACACAACTACTTAAATTTTAGCACTATCAACAATGGACAAGTGACCACATTCACATTATCTTAAGCAAAGAAACAATTTAATCAAGGATAAGCAATCTCAACAAGCGTCACCTGCAAGAAAAAATAATCGTAGGTTACATAAATCTCAAGAACTAGAAGAAGAATTCTTCATACTACAAGTTTTGAAACATGTGTGCATGATGCACAAGATACTACTAGTTTTGATTTCACAAGAAATATGTGAAGATATTCATAATATATTAAACGGATTGAAAAATCAACAAGTGAAAAATCCCTGAAAGATAAACCTCAAGGGTATTGCCTCTAAGGGAAATTCATAATAAAATTAGGTATGCCAAATGCAGATATTCCAGAAACAAGAGCATCCTAGCCATTGCAATCCTCACTTACTAGTATTTAGAACACAGGTGAATAAGATGTTAATAAAACTAACGAGTGACACATGCTGCGAAGAAAGAATCTTTGTACTTTGCAAAACTTGCTTTGTCAATGGTCCAAGTGTCACATAAGCATTTGTAGCACGAATTGTATGCTGATATTCTTTTTTCTACACAATCAAAACAAGACTTAGGAAAAGGAAAGGAACTTTAGAATGAGGAAATCACACAGGTGTAACATCTTATTTACATTTCTAAAAAGATTTAGGAAAAAATTAAAACTCAGTTATGTCTTCACCCATGTGAAAATTAACCACATCAAAAGACCGTTATTTGGCAAGAGTGATTAAGAATTTCTCTTGCATCCACCACAGATGAAGATCCAAGTACTCATCCTCACCCCAGACAAACTAACAATAATACGGCAGAAAAATCACAAAAATAGTTAAAAAGGTCAGGAGAATCTAAGTTCTTACCAACACTTGATCCAATATCAATTGTATCACTAGTTGCTTTAATTGCTCCTTCTTAAGATCAGAAACTGGAGAAGATACACAATAGAAAAGATAACGTGAAAGAAAAATTAAAGCCGGAAGAAAGGACAATCACCAAAGGAAGCTACAGACTCCTAGAGTGGCATTATCAAGCATGAAAACGGATCATTCAAAATAAATGGATAGCATCTCATAAGAGGAGATTTATTAGCATTAGAACAAAAGGAAAACCCATTTACCGAAACCTATTCGTTTGTAAATGATTGTCGAATCTGTTTGATTGATACCAAATAACATTGTCTCTAGAAAAGACCCAGGAAGAACTTAATTGCTTTGTCCCATGCAGATGTATTTTTATCTAGAATAGCTAAGATTTAACCCGATCCTTCAAGTATCTTTACAAATATCTTATGTCATCTATCAATTTGACATGAGTCTCCCATTGCAATCTATATAAGACCGCCACAAATTTGGAGACAATAGGGTACAAATAACATAGCTGGACTAGTCTACTTAGGCATTTCATCAAACATTTGATGTGCATTCGATTAAATGGCACAAGGAAACAACAAGATAGTGAGAACCGCAACCCAATCAGTATGAGATCATCAAGATTGAATCAAAAGTTACTAATATAATCTCAAGCATGACCGATGTTCATGCTAACAACAACAAAGCTCCCAGTTTCTCTTCCACATGTGTAATGGAAGAATGTACTGAACTTCCACGCTTAATGAAAAATGAAAGCTCCAAGGCTCCAAGTTGTAGAAGGTTTGAAGGAATCTATTGGTTCAATAAACTCGAGTCCATTGATGGAGCACACGGATTCGAAGCTCAATCGCGTGAGAACATGACGATACGAAGAGCACTGGATGTGGCAAGGTAAACGGCGGATTTCGGCGCCGATTAGTGGGGCAGAAGATTTTGGAATACGCAAAGGATCGAGAGAGAGGGGCTTTGAGGGCGTTTCACTTTAATTGCTTGAAGAAGATGAACGGAAACATGAATCAAACAACTAAAATGCAGAGAATCAACATTAGCTCAGTAAAGCATAGATCAAAATAATTCTGAGATTATTCTCAAATTGGAGAGGAGAGAGAACCTGGATCTATGTTAAGCGTTGTTGAAGAAGCGCCAGACCTTCAATGATGAAGAAGAAGATCTGGACCTTCAATGGCGAAGAAGATGCGCGTCGTTGAAGAAGAGTAGAAGAAGAAAGACGAGCAAAAGAGCGAAGGGAGAGAGCTGTGTTCTAAGCAAAAGAGTCTGGAGAGGAAAAGTGAAAGGTCAGAGGGAAAAAGATGAAAAGGGAAAGTGTTTTCAGCTTCTGAGGCAGAGGAATTTGTTTTCCTAAAATAATACATAATATTTGTGTTGACCAGAAAGTCTTTTCCGTTGATCAAATTTTTTTAGAGAACCAAACGGCTGAAAATCCGGAAAACACTTTCTAGTAAAATACTTTCAATGAAAAAAACACACCCTTAAACTTTTAAATGAATGTGGGTCTAACTGAATATGTTGACGGGCTCATATTTTGGCTCCCTCTTAACAGTCTTAGACTTTTGCCGTGCATTCCTAACAAATGGTATCGGAGCCTATAGTTGAGATTTCCGGGCAAGTGGATATTATGGTGTAACAATGCAAACCTATAGAAAAATTGATATAGAAGGATACATAAATTAAGGGGGAGTAGCACTAACATTAAGCTCACATGTGTAGGGGGGATTGTTTAGATACATGTGTGAGTGAGTTATGTTAGAGAAATCCCACATTAGAGAATTGATATTATGTATATCATTTATTATATCCTAATTAGCCCATAACTCATTCCCTTAAGTTTTTGAGTGAAGATGGGTCCAACCGCATATATTAACGAGCTCGGACTTAGGCTCTTTTTAAGCAATCTCCTTAAATGAAGATATTGGACTTCTGCTATGTGCTCCCAACAAGGCATAAGGGATGCTCCGAGACCACCAAGAGCTCATTACAAGGCCCAAATCTCGGCTGGAGGCCTGCTATATGACATTCAAATGATCTAGACTATGAGGTTCAACCTGTTTTCGAGCACGAATTCAACTCCTAAATGGCCAGACCAACCGAGGCTGGCCTAAAGAGTTTGAATGCTCACTGTCCGAGCATTGCATAGCTTGGACAATGGGCATTCAGACATCTAAGACACAATTACCCTGATGAGGCATAGGCTAACCCATTATGGATTCGAGACGATGGGTAGGTGATATAACAGTATTATGACCAAAACTGTTACTTGAATTATATGAGGACAATGCTACGGACTAAAAATGAGTCATAAACATCCCAATTCGAGCTAATGTATGTGCATTTTGGGGAGACATAATGTCACGCCCCGATCCTCGGACGCGCGCACATCCTTCTACTTGGTCGATTTTAGAATGCGATATCCCATGACTATGTATCGCCGACCCTTTCTTTTTATTAAGCACATGCGGAAGTAGTTATAAATCCCCAGACAATAAAACAATGGGATAGGAAAGTAGGCCATATTTTTCATATTGAAATTCATAACCACACTTTCATTAACAGCACAACTCATAATATATTTACAATACTATTCACAACATACTTGTCTCACACCTATCTATGCTAAGATAGGGTTTACAAAAGGGATGGGATCTCAATCCACATCCGGGTTATAATCAAGATCCCTCTCTGGATCGTCTTCTTCTTCAAAAGTCTTTCTCCCCTTCAGGTTCCTCTTCCTTAGCTTCTCCTCAGGTTCCTGAAATGGTTATTCAATAACCAATGAGACCACGTCTCAGCGAGTTCTACCCCCTACGACTCGATTAGTAAATTATATGCCATACGGTTGCCTAAGCACAACACGAGTCAGAGGACTTACCTTAGCCTCAGTTCCAACCTGCAATTCAAGGTTAAACACATACATTCAAACAATTCACGACATCCGATCAAGCATTGATCAATCGACTAAGTCGATTACATGTCAGCCAGACCCTCTCTAGGTCATTCCCACTCATACCACGCTTTCCCAGTGGTGTACTCATTCACCAAATCACATGTGTTTCTCGGGCGTCGTTTTCGCCAATGACATACCGATCACCGACACCGTGCGTTCTTTAAGGCGCCGTTTTCACCAGTGATATCCTCGATCACCGAACCACGTGTCCTTTCTAGGGCGCCGTTTTCGCCAAGGTGACATCGGCTATAGACAACATCGTGAGTTCTTTAAGGCGTCGTTTTCACCAGTGATATTTCCATAATCACCGAACCACGTTTGTCTATAAGTCATTTACGTGCGTTCTTTAAGGCGCCGTTTTTCAATGATACTTCCAATCACCGAACCACGTATGTCCAATAATATCGTGCCGATTCACGTGCGTTCTTTAAAGGCGCCGTTTTCGCCATATACTTCCGATCACCGAACCACGTATGTCCAATAATATCGTGCACGATTCACGTGCGTTCTTTAAGGCGCCGTTTTAATGATACTTCCAATCACCGAACCACGTATGTCCAATAATATCGTGCCCGATCGCCTCAGCCAATAACATTCTCGCTTAGCTCTCACCGTTCTCCCTACTATATAGCCCATCAACGTCTCGGCGCTATATACCCATGCTTGGCAATTACCAATCAAATATTCAATAACAAACAATTTAGGACAATTCCTAAAATTCCACAATAAATTCAATTCCACACAACGTAGAGCTCAAATAAATAAATGGGCTGCACCACGACAATCAGCACGAAATTCGGTCACCGCCATCCCGGTTGAATTTCCGGAAAAATAATTAATTAAATAATTAATTTCGAAAATTAAATAAATAAACATTAAAAATCCAATTTAGGCCCATATTGCCTTATTGGAGCCCGAAACGGTCGGGAAAAATCCCGAGATGCATTCAATAAATAATCGAGCATTTCTACTCCCTAATGGCTATAGCTAATCACCTAATATGCATTCTCAAGTCACTAATTTAATTATTCTAACCTAATCTAACCACCTAAGTGCATGTAATTAAATCTAACCAACCTTAAGCATAATTAGCAAACTAATAAAGCATTAGTGAGTAAAACTCACTTGACAAAAGCGGAGACCGAATCACCGCAACGGCGACGCGACGGCGACCGAAATCGGGCTTTCGACAACACCGGCGGGCTTGGACCGGGCCTCGACCTTGGCCTAACAAATCTCAGCCCAAATGAGATTTGTTCTTGCGCTAGACTGGGCTTTCTTTAGACTGGGCTTTCTTTAGACTGGGCTGAACTTGCTGGGCCTCGTTGAAACTAAACTGAACTGGGCTTCAAAATGTGGACTGGGCTTCAATTGCTTTGCTGGAAGATTGGGCCTTAAACTTTCAGTTGATGGGCTGCTGGAATTGAAGATGGGCTTAACAAATTCATGCGGGCTGAACCAGAAACTTTCTTGGACCACTACAGCTAAAGCCCCGGATGGGCTTGATTTCAATTGGGCCAAATTGTAACTGAACTGGGCTGGAATTCGCTGGGTTGCTGCTGGAGGAGGCCCGCGGATGAAGCAACGTGGAGACGCTGGTTGCTGGGGTTTCGTTGGACGCTGCTCAAGCGTGGACTGAAGGCACGCGATGGAGAGAAGATGGCGCTCGGTGGCTTCGCTGGCAGAGACGTGCGGACGATGGAGTAGCTTCGTGGACGTTTGGCGGTCAACAACCGAGAGGATGGAGCTGCTTCGTTGACCCGTGAAGTGAGCTGGCGGAGATGGGAGAAGTGAGGGCGAGCTGGCAGCTGGGTCTCGCGGCTGGATTTCTGCGGATGTTGCTCAGTCAGCAAAACGCAAGTCTTCGGGGGAGAGCTGCGTGGGCTGAGCTTGCTCGGTTAAAGACACGGGGCAGCAGAGTCAACCAACAAGTGAAGTTGTTGACCGGTGTTGGATTACGGACACACGGCAGCAGAATTTCAAGGCCGCGTGAAGCAGCTGCAGGAAAATTGGACGCTGGCTTGCTTCGGTCTTCGTGGCAGCTGCTTCAGTGGGATGAAAATGAAGTTGCTTCGGTGGCCGACCAATTTCGGTGGAGGCAGAGACAGACGGAAGTGGCTTCGCTGGTTGATCGAGGCGAGGAGGAGGTGGACGCGTGGAGAAGAGGGCGCGGGCTTCGATCAACTACGGCTTCTGTGGGAGATAAGAGCTGACTTCGGCGGGGTTCTTTAGTGGAGAGAAGCTCTGAGGAGATGGGCTGTCTCGGTGGATGAAGATGGAGTCTTCGCTGGGTTGCTTCGAAGGAGTTCCAGGGAAATGAAAAGCAAGGTGGAGGCGTGCGCAGGAGAGTCGGTGGATGGGCGTGCGGTGCTCCTGGCGTTTCTGGCTGCTTTTGCTTCCGTTGGCTTCTTGGTTGCTGCAGGCGTGCGGAATGGAGCAAAGAGGAGAAGTCTTGGACGGCAGCTGAGTGAGAGGGAAGAGAGAGATGGATAGAGATGAGGTTGAGGAGCCCACAAACCTTTATTTTCCACATGATTATCCCTTTGAACCATTCCTAGCCAAGTCTTCTTCCTTGGCTCACCTTAGGCCAACAATACACTCCCCATAACATCTCAATTGGTCCAAAAAATGCTAGGGGAAGGGGGCTACGAATTTTAAAATCATGGCTTTAAATTGGACACTCATCCCATCTCAATTTTATCTCAAATGCCTCCATACAATCAATTAACCTCTCAAGGCCTCAATCTCATCCTCTATGTCTCCCCCATCATTTTCAAGCATAAATTCCACCATTAAACTAATTTAAGGTCCAAAATAATGCTGTCCTCCCTTAATTCCGAATTTCACATTTTGAGCTTCCGATTTCTTCGACGAATTCCCAAATTGAGATCCAATCTCGATGAAGAAAAATCCCGAACAATTTTCTATAAATCCCCGACACTCATTGGCTTGGCTTGAAAGTCCAAACTCCCTTAAATTCGGTCCATATGAATTTCTGTTAATTTTCCGCGACGTCCGAACGATTTTCCGTAAAAATCTCGGAATCTCTGAAAAACCTTTTGAGACCGAGTCGACGTTCCTAGAATTGATCGTGACACCACAGAACTTTCCATTTCTAAAATCGGACTCGAATTCACGGTTAATTTTCATTCGACGCGTTTTTAGCGTGACCTAAACTATCGGGTAACTTTCAGAAATTTTTAGTGCAAACGACCCGTGGTCGATTTTCTTCGAGCCACAATGAACCCACTCGACTCATTGACGACTCTTGATTGTCGTGAAAATCTTGAGGATTCAAATACGGACACAGGGTACCAAAACAATAAGAAATCGGTCTAGTGCCGGTCAACGAGAATTTTCTAATTTAGTGGTCTCACCCACGATTAGCCACACATCTCAGTCGAACCGACCTATCTCTGATCTCTAATCGATTTTATACTGCGCCGCAATGGCCTCTAAAGATAGACACGGTCAAGAAGCCGATCTCTAGTCGAATTCTCAAGTCTATTTGCCTTAAAATCCTTATTGGTTTCCCCAAATAGTCTAGTTATCTCTAGAATGATCAGCTCTGAGAATAACCCTATAGACGCGTCGATGAAATGCCCAATTTATTCGATTGAAAACATGACTGAAAATCTGGGATGTCACACATAAGCTCATCCAAACGGTAATGCAACATAGTGTCGACACTAAGCATAAATCTTAACCAAGGATGGACCACTCTCATTTCCTTGGAAATGTTGGACTCTGAGCGTCATTTAACTCAAACTCAAGCCAAGCATGTGCCCATTCATCTTTGTCTCATGCGCCCATTTTTTTTTTTTAAATTTTCATAATGATTTTCTTTTTAATGTGAGACAGACTTTGGGAAAATAAAAATTAGGTTTCACTATCCGTAAGCTATAATATTTCTAATTTATATGTGAAAGAGATACCATTTTTTTTTATCAATGGTCGAATGATAATTTAATCTTTGAGGCCTTTCCTTTTTATTTTTTGAATGCATGATGGTTGGTGCTAAAATTTAGATGTTGGCATGAATTTTGGTGTGTGCCTTTTGTAATTTTTCTATAATTGTGTAATAGATTATGCAGCCGAATTTTGATATTTTAGAGAGTTAAATTATCCTTTGATTTTTTTTTTTAATGTGGCAACTAATATCTTTGAACTCCCTCTTTCCAAGGTGATAATACCTCTTAAACTTTGTATCTCTCTCCAGCTATACTAACCAAAACGCACGTTATAAGATGCCTCGAGACCTTAGAATCACAAGACAACTTAGGGTTTTATCTGTGGAGCAGGTAGGCTTTTTGTCTACAGAGTTTCTTTTCATGCCAAACATTCACTCTTTCTTGCTCCCACTTTGGTTGTTGTACGAAATAGATTGGACATGAATTCATTTGCGTTCACTCAAAATTTTAAAAATAGATTCAAGGACCGATGAGCACTCGTCACATGGCAATCACAGAGAAGCCTCACCAGAATGTAGAGTAATAATCTTGTAGAATTGTGTCCCCTATGTTATAGATGAAGTGAAATATTTGTTTTTATGGGTTTTTTTGTCTTTTCTATCAGATTTGCTTTTAAGTTAAAAGTGATACCTTTGTATTAGCGATGGAAAAAAGCCTAGCCATCAAATATGCTAAAAAATGAGATAGAGAAGCGAGAAAAAGAGAGAAGAAAAAAGTGAGTTTTTTCTTGATGAGAGTTCTCAATCTCTTTGTACCCTGATTTTGAGGGGAATCGTCGTTATATTCCAACTTTTTCCGAAGTCTAGTGGATTCACAGAGTGCCTCTGCGTGGAGACATAGCCCAAGTTTGGGTGAACTTCGATAACAAATTTTCTGGCATGTTCATCTGATTATGTTCTTTTATTACTATATTTTGTATGGTGAATTGTTTGCAAGTGTTATTTTTTTGGAATTGACGTGCGATTTCGTAACAACTGGTATCAGAGCCTGGGTTAGCTAATCGAGAACAACGAGGGTTTTTCGGTGACGTTTGATTGAAAGCAAAATGTGACATCCCGGAAATTCAAAGCCAAGCCTTAAGGTGTGTTAAATGTCTTTGATTAGGTGATAGAATTTTATGGCTTATGCTTTAGCCAATTTGTCTTTTAATTTAAATGAATTATGCTTGTGATAGTGGAGATTCAAATTTAATAGATTAATGCTTGGCCATATGATTTAAATTTCAATAATTAAAAATATCCCAAGACTTTGGCCAAGATAAAATTTGAATTTAGAAATATTAATTGAAAGGAATTCAAAAAAAAAAAAAAAGAGAGAGAAAAATAGGGTTATTTTCAAGATGGGCCTTGGACCCATTGGCCTAAGCCTAGTGGGCCGAATGGCCGGCCCAAATGGAAGCCAAGGGGAGCTCGACCAGCCCAAGGGGGAATGGCCGGATGGGCCTAAGCCCAAGCCCATTTAAATTCAAAAATAGAAATTACAAGTGGCCAAAGGAAGAGCATGCATTGGTTGGTCATTAGGTGGATCAATCATTGCAAATGATGGGATATAAAAAGAGAGAGAGAAGAGGAGTGGCCGGTTGCTTGCTTCATTACCGTCCAAAGAGAGAGGTGTGCGAGAGAGAGAGCTTGAGCGGAAGAGAGAAACCGAGAGGGAAAGAGAGAAGGCGGAGCCGAGAGGGAGGTGCAGCCGTGTGCTCGCCGTTCGTTCGCCGTCCCTACGCCGCCGTTCATCGCTGTTTGTTCATCTTGGAGGCAAGTGGGGTCCTTTACTTCTCTTGCATGTCTGTTTTGTTGGTTGCATGTTCGGTTTTAGGTGTGATTTGGGCGAAAAACCGAGGTAAGGGTTGGATGTGTTCAAGCTATGTGACTGTTTTCGTTCGGTTTGTGGTAGTCAGTATCTTAGTCGAGCTTGCATGTGTATTTGGAGTGCGATTTTGGCTTCGGTGTCTTCATGAAAGTTGAAGCTAATGTCTTGTAGTATGACATACTCGAATTTCATGGAAAACGATGGTGATATGTGGGGTCAAAAGCTCTGTTATACGGAGACCTCAGATCTGCGAAATCTTCACTGACCTTTTGTTGATTTCTTGGCTGCATGTTAATTTCTGTTGGAGATCTCACTTTGTTGTCTTCTTGAAAGTTGTAGGAAACACCTTGAGCTACAACATAATAAAATTTGAAGCAAAAATCACAAATATAACTTGGTGAATCGGTTAGATCTTGGAGAGGGTTGATTCTGGTGAGGTGTTCCGAGACACCCGAGAATTCATGGGTTAAAATGGTGACCATAATCCGCTTATTTGACCTAGATCCCTTCATGGAACTTGTAAAGGACACATTGTTACATAACATACTTAAAGTTCAGAAGGAACGAAAGAGATTTGATGGGTGAAATCTAAGAAATACGGAGAAGTGTGTTCTGGACGAAACGGTAGTGGTTCCAGAAGCTTCGTAGGGCTATGGAAATTAATCTAAAAATAATTTGGCTTAAAGTCCTTAATTAAAAAGTTACGAAAATGTGTTGGCTATCACCCTGTAAAGTTTCGTAATTTTTGGAGACCGTATGGATATTTTAATTGAATTTATTCGGAAACCGTGCAGTGGGTTTAAATCCGAGAATTTTAGGATGTTTTTGGAGGAAATTGTGAAATTATAAGAAATTCAATTTGGCCACGAATTTTATATAAAATTGTGATCCTATAAATGATTATTGAATATTATGATTTTGGGAAAAATCATGGATATTAAATATTTATTTATGAAAATAAATAAATATAATAAAATAATAAAATAATAATAAAATAATGATAGAATAATAAAATAAAAATGGATTTTTATTTTGCCATGGATTCAACTTCAATTGTGTGGCACTTGTGTGATGAGGTCTTTGTATATGCATTAAGTTGAAATACTTATGCGATTAAGCTATGACATGTGCATGACATGTAAATTGAAATACTTATGTGATTAAGCTATGACATGTGCATGACATGTGAATTGAGATGCAAGTGTGATATGTTTGATGCCATGCCAAATTTCCATGTTAAATTGAGATAAAAGATAAATGTGGATGAGAATGAGGTTGTGGTGGAGGATGTTGTATGGTGGCCTGGTGGCGTAATTCCAGAGATTCCCTAGGAGTTTCAGGATGCCCAAAATGTGGGGGGCCGGAAGCCCTGTTGGAGGTTTTTGCCCGAAGGGAATGCCTCGTGATGCTAGTTGAGATGCGAGATGCCCGGAATGTGGGGGGCCGGAAGCCTAGTGGCCATGAGATGGCTGGAATGCTGGGATCCTTATCGGAGGTTTCTACCCGAAGGGATGATGATGATGGTGATGCATGGTTAATGATGATGTGATATGCATGGTGATGCATGGCTGATGATGATATGATGATGTGCTATGCATGGTGATGCATGGCTAATGATGATATGATATGCATGGTGATGCATGGTTAATGATGATGTGATATCCATGGTGATGCATGGCTAATGATGATGTGATATGCATGGTGATGCATGGCTGATGATGATATGATGATGTGATATGCACGGTGATGCATGGCTAATGATGATGTGATATGCATGGTGATGCATGGTTAATGATGATGTGATGATAATGATATATGAGATGCCATGATGATGATATATATGCTATGATGATGCATGAATACGCTTGACATCAAAAAGGTAAGCAATGCCTGCATTGTATGATGGTATGCATGGTGCACTGAGTTGTTATTGGATTTCCCTATCTGCTGAGTGGTTGTATTCACCCCTTTTGGGAATAACATTTCAGATTAGCACTATGCCGCTACCTGCTGTTTCGCGTGGGGTATTTTACGGTCTACCGTCTGATGTTGAGGTGGAGTGTACGGAGATAGATTGTCCCTCTGTGCCCGGATTGACGTTTATCCGAGTGCGATGCTTAGTTATGTATGATATCGGCCTGGCTGGGGGCCCTGTCATACAAGAGTTCCTGTCTGTGCACGTTCGACGGGATGGAGCGATGCGAGGGATGCTGCCGCCGCCACCACCTGACACACCGGGTTGGGCGTGAGACCTGCGCGCGAGGAGTAGGAGCTAGATCACTTTTTAATGTAGATAGTTAATGCTAGTGATGGGAGGGTTTTGTGTTCATGTGATGTTAGGGGTCGGAGTTCCTTTTTGAGATTTTAGGTGGGACATGGCAGAGTCTTAACCTTTCTGGTTTTGTACCGACCCGAAGGAAACCCCATCTCGCTATATGTATGTATGTAAGCAAAGCGTCAACGTTATTTATAAAATCGTGCTGTTAGTCGGTGTGTATTTGTATCATGGGTTAGAAGGGAGATAGATGACGATGTGAATTTTGCTTCCGCTATGAGTCGCGCATGGGACCGCTTTAAAAAAAAAAATGCCTGTAATCTGGCAAGGCTTAATTTAGCCAGGAGATAGAGATGGTAAAAGATGTAACACCGGCGCTGGTGACGACCTGCGAAGGGTTCGGGGTGTCACACAAACATAATGGCAAAAGATAAAATCAGAATCGATAAGTTCAATGGAGAGGATTTCAGATGGTGGAAACTACAAATAGAGGATTATCTTTATCAAAAAGATCTCTATGCACCACTTGAGGGTTGGAAACTCGAGATGGCGGAAGTGGATCCGATAGCAGAATCTAGATGGAAAATTATTGATCGAAAGGCATTAGGTGCGATTCATCTAGGGTTGACGAAAAAGATAGGGTACCACATCGCGAAAGCAAAAACTACAAAAGAAGTCATGGATATTCTAAAGAATATTTTTGAGAAGCCGTCCACATCAAATTAGGTATTTTTGCTGAAGAAACTAGTTAATATGAAGTTATCTGATAAAGGTTTTGTGGCAGAGCATATTAATAGTTTCACGCAGGTCACGGGTCAATTGGAATCTACGGGCATAAATTTAGACATGAAGCTTCAAGCTTTATTATTTTTAGGTTCTCTTCTAGAAAGCTACAATACCGCAGTGCAAGGAACTTCGAGCACCATGAAGGATGATTTAACTCTTGATGATACACTGAGTAGTATCATGGATGAAGAAATGCGAAGGAAAGTCTCAGGTGGAGATAATTATTCTGCATCTACATCTTCAACGGCACTCGCAGTGGAGAACCATGGAAGAAGTAAAAGTAGAGGAAATTTTAGCGGGCGTGGCAGATCACAATCAAGGGGTAAGAGACAAGTTGCAAAAGATGAGTGTTGGTTTTGTCACAAAGCCGGATACCGGAGGTTTTAGTGTGAAGCCTACAAAAAGAAGTAGAAAGATGAGAATCAAGGAGCTAATGTAGTTAGCAATGAATCCTTGCTAGATAACTTGTGTTTGTCTGCAGGGTTTGACTTGACAACAGATAAATGGTTTATTGATTCTGGTGCTTCTTTTCATTGCACCTCACAAAGAGACATATTTGATGATTATGCCGGTGGAGATTTTGGACAAGTGGTTGTGGGAAACGGCCACATGTATCCCATTGTTGGCAAAGAAACCGTGATTGTAAACATCTCAGGTGGAGGACGTCTAGTTTCGCGTGAAACTAGGCATATTCCGGAATTAAGGAAAAATCTTATTTCAACTAGTAAACTTGATCAAGAATGTTTGGTTATAACCTTTGGATGCGGAGAGTGGAAGATAACCTCATGAGCAAGAGTAGTAGCAAAGGGAAAGCGTACGGATACACTTTATCTTCTCGAAGGAGACAATATCAGTGATATGATTGCAAATACAATGGCTATAGGTAATTTATCTACTATTTGGCATTATCATTTGGGACATCTTGGTGAAAAATGTGTAAAGCAGTTACACTCGAGGAAATTACTTTTGGGTTTACAAAAAAGTTGAGTTAGATTTTTGTGAGAGTTGTATTTATGGAAAACAGAAAGCTATTAGTTTTCAATTGAATGGATGACAAAATAAAGGCCAGAAGCTAGAGTTGGTTCATACTGATGTTTGGGGACTTGCTTAGGAACTCTCTTATGGTGGTAAGAGATATTTTGTCACATTCATTGATGATGCAACAAGGAAGACTTGGGTCTATGCTCTTAGAGAAAAGTTAGAAATATTTGGGATGTTCAGGATGTGGAAGACCATGGTAGAAAAAGATACAGGTTATCAGATTAAAGTTCTGAAATTTGATAATGGTGATGAATACACAAGTAAAGAATTTGTAGATTATTTGAGTCGAGAAGGCATACACGGGTTAAAGATTGTTTCTAGAACTCCTCAAGAGAACGGTGTAGCTGAAAGGATGTACAAGACTATTCTAGAACATGCGAGATGCATGAGACTACACGCAGGTCTCCCGCTACACTTATGGGCTGCCATAATTGATGTAGTTGTTTATCTTATCAACAGAAGTTCATCTAGTGCGTTGGATGGAGAAATACCACAAGAACGGTGGTCAGGTAAAAAGATTAATTATTCACATCTAAAAGGTGTTTGGTTGTATTGCATATACTTTGATTGACAGTGAGGATAGAAAAAAGCTTGATGCTAAGTCCCAAAAGTGCGTCTTTATCGGATACGATGGTGACGAGTATGGCTATAGACTTTGAGATTATGAGAATAACAAAGTCGTCCGCAATCGTAATGTGGTATTGCATGAAAAAAACGATGTATAAGGATTGTCAAACAGAGCATGAGAATGTAGTACAACCAGAATATGTTGAATTACAAACAATGCCCATGAAGATGTTTCCAATAGATCGAAGTTCACTTGAAAGAGAGGTTCAATATGAGCCTATTATCAGTGAAGAGATAGTTCAAGAGGAACGTAGTGAATAGAGCAAATGAATGACCTTGAAGTACCTGTCTTGAGAAGGTCTACACGTGTGAGAAAACCAAAGGTAATTTTTTATCCATCAGCTAATACTGTTCTGAGCCATGTTTTATATATAGATTCAGGAGAACCGAAGACTTACAATGAGGCAAAGGCAGACACGTCTCACTTGCAGTGGGAGTATGCTATGAAAAACAAGATGAGCTCGTTACTTCATAACAAAACTTGGGAGTTGATCAAGTTGCCCATAGGTAAAAAAGTTTTATTAAACAAATGGGTGTACAAGATTAAGAATGAAGTAGATGGTAGTATTAGATATAAGGCGAGACTTGTAGTTAAGGGCTTTTCTCAAAAATAAGGAATCGACTACTTCGAGATATTTTCACCTGTAGTGAAAATGACATCAATTAGAGTTCTGTTGAGTATAGTTGCAGTGGAGGATCTTCATCTTGAGCAGTTAGACGTAAAAACAATATTTTTACACGATGACTTAGATGAAGAATTATACATGGCACAATCTAAGGGTTTTGAAGTCAAAGGTAAGGAGCACATGGTATGTCGCTTGAAGAAAAGCTTGTATGGCTTGAAACAAGTTTCGCGGCAATGGTACTTAAAATTTGATGGTTTTATACAAGAAAAAGGATTTGCACATTGTGAGTCTGATCACTGTGTTTATTTTTACAAATATGATGATGGTAACATTGTGTATCTCTTTTTATATGTGGATGATATGCTGGTGGCTAGTTCCAATATGAAGAGAATCGTAGAAGTGAAGAAGATATTATCATCACAATTTGCTATGAAAGACTTAGGAGAGGCTAATAATATTTTAGGCATGAAAATTATCAAGGACAATAAAAATAAGAAATTATGGTTGTCGCAGGAAAACTATGTGAACAAAGTGTTAAAGAGATTTAACATGGACAAGGCAAAACCGGTTGCAACTCCTCTAGCGAATCACTTCAAGCTTTCTAAGGATATGTGTCCAAGCACTCAAGCTTTGAAAGATGAGATGGCGGTAGTTCCATATGCATTAGCAATGGGGAGTTTGATGTATGCCATGGTGAGCATGAGACCAGACATTGCACAAGCAGTGGGAGTTATAAGTCGATATATGTAGAACCCAAGTAGAGAGCATTGGAATGCCATTAAATGGATATTGAGATATCTAGTAGATACTTCCAATTACTCACTTTGTTATGGCGGTACATCTCTAGAGTTGCAAAATTATGTAGATGCAGATCATTTGGGTGATCGAGATGTGGTAATAGTACCATTAGATATGTCTTTATAGTTGCAGGTACGGCAGTGAGTTGGGTATCTCAACTACAAAAAGTGGTGTCTTTATTGACAATAGAGGCAGAATACGTGGCAATCACAAAAGCCTCCAAGGAAATCATGTGGTTACAAGATTATATGGATGAGGTACATCGAAAACAGCCAGTCAGTACATTGTGGAGTGATAGTCAAAGTGCAGTTCACTTAGCAAAGAATACAGCTTATCACTCAAGGACTAGACATATAAAGAAGCGTTATCACTTTATCAGGTAAGCATTGAAAGATAATGAGTTAAAGCTGTTGGAGAAATCTTCTTGAAGTGTTTTGAAGCTAACAAAACGTTTCCATCAGTCTAGTCTGAAGGCTTGCAGACTCTGCTATTTAAAGTCTGAAGACCTCTGGACAGCCAGACTCAAGACTCAAAGTCTATCCTCATTGACAGTCTCTAATCCGTTGAAGAAAGGTTATCCAGAACTGGATGTTTCATTAAAGATATGACCTTATCAACGGGAGAAGATCTCTTGGTTGGAAAAGACACAACGGAATCCTTTGATTGATCGAGATTGACTCGAAGATTAAGGAACCGATGATTGCCTAAATATTCTTGGAAGGTTTTACTTATGGAAACCGAGATCCTGATTGTATGGGCGAACATGATTGATGGGCTATCGACACGTTCCTTTAATAGCTCGAATAATCTTCCTAATTGATTCCGTCCAACGGGTAGATTGGAGGAATTCCTTTGGTAAGTGCCAACGGGTATGATGGCATAAAAGAGTATATAAGGAAGATGTTCTAAGTTGTTCAAGGTGTACGCGATAGAAGAATTCCAAAGTCTGAAGCTCTTTATTGTTTAGACAATTCCTTTAAACGAAACCTTGTATACAAAAGAGAGTCTATATTTGTGAGAAACCTTGAGGAGGTGTGGTAGAACATCTACATTGTGGAATCAAGGAAAAGCTGTGCTATAACTTCTCTTTTGTTCATAGTGAAATGCAGCCGGTGGGCTGTCAGTGCGGAAGAGTGGACGTAGGCTTGGAATAAGCCGAACCACTATAAACATTGTGTTCAATTTTCTCTTCCTTACTCTCTTTACTTTGATCGTACTTCATTTTGTGAACTCCTTTCTATCAATTGCCTAGAATCGCTTCCATATCTCAATAGATTGTTTGTGCACCTATTCACCCCCCTCTTGGTGCTTATACTAGCTATCTCAATTGGTATCAGAGCTCGTGTACTCACTTTGTTTGAAGTGTTTTACTTCAGAGTTAAAGATCCATGGCTAGTATGTTGGCTCCAAGGCTGATAGAAGGGCAAAGCAACACCAGACTGCCTTACTTTGATGGAAAGGACTACAACATATGGAAAAAAAAAAAGATGAAGGCGTTCTTAATATCAAAGGATCCTCTGGAATGGGACGTTGTAGAAAAAGGAATCGTTCCTAAAGCTGCATCTGTCTCAAAAAGAGGAAAAGACACTATTGAGTCTAGCTAAATGACCCAGGAAGAGATAATCAAGAGACAAGCTCTTGATGCAAAAGCTATTTATTCCTTATATTATGCTTTATCACCTACTGAATATAATAGAATATCTTCTTGTGATACAGCCAAAGAAGTCTGGGATAGATTACACATTACCTATGAAGGAACCGATCGAGTGAAAGAGACTAGAATCAACATTCTTCTCGTTCAATACGAAACCTTCAAAATGAAACCAAGAGAATCTATAATTGACATGTTTAGTCGTTTTACAGAAATCATGAATGGTCTTCAAAATCAAGGTCAACCAATTTCTGATCCCATGAAAGTAAACAAGCTACTGCGTGGACTCTCCAAGGATTGGAATCATATAAAGACCTCAATCAAAGAGACCCAAAGAATCATGCCACTGTCTGTCGATGAGTTGGTTGGAATCCTTCAATCTTATGAAGTGGAACGAATCAATGAAGACGAAGACCCTAAAGGTAAGAAATCTATTGCATTAAAATCTAATGATGATTCTGATGTAACAGATTCTGAAGACGACATGGATGATGAATAATTTGCTCTCATGATAAGAAGATTCAGAAAGCTGAATAGAAAAGATAGAAGATTCAATGCAAAAAAACAAAGTTTTCAAAAGCAACAGACCAAGTCTGCTGAAGATGATGAATCAAACAAAGATGTAGTCTGCTTTGAATATAAGAAAAAGGGACACATCAAACCCAACTATCCTCTTCTAAGGAAGAAGAAAGGAAAAACTGAAAAATATCGAAAAGCTCTCAAAGCTGAAACCTAGAGTGATATGGAGTGCGAAGATAGTGATGATGATTATGCCAACATATGTCTAGTGGTACAATCAAACTCAGAATCAAACTCCGAGACTGATTCAGATTCAGAAAGTGAATTCGAGGTAAGGAACTTCAAAATCCCTATTAAAGTTTCAAAATACATTGATGAATTATGTTTTAGTCTTAAGACTTCTCTTAAAAGAATTTCCGAACTCAAAAAAGAAAATTCTGCTTTAAAACAACAAGAGAATGTTTTGGAAGAAAAAGTGAAATGCTTAGACCATAATGTTTCTTCTCTCAGAGAAAGTAAAGATAATCTTTTAAAAGAAAATGCATTCTTGAAAAATGATATTTCAAATATTTCCAAAAGATTTTCTCTAGGATCCGAAAAACTAGAGAAGATACTTTCTGTTCAAAAACCTTATTTCAATAAATCTGGTTTAGGAATGATTGCTGAAACCATTCCTTTAATCGATTTTCCTAAAGTAAAAGAAAGAATTAAACAAAGACCCACAAGAAATGCTTATAAAAATCATTTTGAAATGACCTTTGTAAAACCAGTAGGTCGCAATGCTCTTAGATGTTCAAAATGCAATAGTGCAGATCATTTTGAGAAAGAATGTCCTATGGTTTGGAAACCTGTCAATAAAGTCTAGGCAAAAACCATACATCAGACTAACTCAAAAGGACCCAAGAAAATATGGGTACCAAAGAAAGCTTGAGTTTCTTTTTAAATGCAGTCACTATCAAGAAAAAAGTGAAATGGTATCTGGATAGTGGATGCTCGAGACACATGACAGGAGATTCAAATTGTTTCATAAAGCTTGTTCAAGTGAATGGTGGAAAAGTCTCATTTAGAGGAAACAACAAAGGAAAAATAGTGGGATTTGAACTATAAAGATTGTGAACCTCACAATAAGCAATGTTTCTTTAGTTGAAGGGCTCAATTACAATCTGCTCAGTGTCAGTCAGCTTTGTGATGCCGGTTTTAAAATCAACTTTCAAGAGGGTATTTGTTCAGGAACCAGTAAAGAATCTACTCAGTCATTCATGGGTCGAAGACATTGGCATATCTACCTCTTAGATGTGAAACAAGATGAATTGCAATGTATAATCTCAATCCAAGACGAAGCGAACTTATGGCACAAAAAACTTAGGCATATCAACATGAAACAGATAGCCAAAATTTCAACAAAGAAGCTTGTTCGTGGTCTACCCAATTTATCATACCAAAAGTCTGATCTATGTACACCATGTATATTGGGAAAACAGGTAAGAAATTATTTTAAGCCAATAAATCAAGTTTCCACTAACCGTGTACTTTAGCTCTTGCATATGGATCTCTTCATACCAATAAGAACGCAGAGCATTGGAGGTAAGAAATATTGCCTAGTAATTGTGGATGACTACTCACGATTTACTTGGGTATATTTCTTGGCAAGTAAGTCTGAAACTTTCTCTTACTTTGAAGAATTTGCTAAGAAGGTTCAAAATGAAAAGGGGTATCTTATTTCAAGTATAAAAACAAACCATGGAGGTGAATTTGAAAATCAAGATTTTGCTAAATTTTGTGAAGAATTTGGTTTTCAGCATTTGTTCTCTTCTCCATATACTCCAGAGCAAAATGGAGTTGTGGAAAGGAAGAATAGATATCTTCAAGAAATGGCTAGAACTCTCTTAATTAAAAGCAATATCTATTTACGGTTTTGGGCTGAAGCAGTTTCAACATCATGCTATATTATCAATAGAGTTTTTCTAAGGCCTATTCTAGAAAATACCCCCTATGAACTATTCAAAGAAAAGAAGCCAATTGTTTCATATTTTCATTATTCGGATGCAAATGTTTCATATTGAAAAATCCAAATGATTGAGTTGGCAAGTTTGAAGAAAAGTCAGATGAAGGCATCTTCCTTGGATATTCAACCACAAGCAAAGCGTATAGAGTCTACAACAAGAAGACTCAAACTATGGAAGAATCAATTAATGTCAAATTCCAAGATTCTATTCAAAATGAATCTATTTAGACTCATCTTGAAGAGACAGAATCTGCTCCAGACTCTACAAAGTCTAAATCTCAAGAAACAGCTCAGCCTTTGAAGGACCAGCAGCAAGTGACTGTTGAAGATTCAAGTGAAGGAAGTGACCATCAATCTGATAAATTAACTAGCAACTGGAAACATAAGTCCAGTCATCCTAAAGATCTTATTATTGATGACATCAATGAAGGAATTCGCACGAGATCCAAAAGGTAAGAAGAGTCTAGTGCTGTGGCTCTTATTTATGAAATAGAACCCAAAAGCATAGAAGAAGCCTTACCCAATGAAAGCTGGATTGAAGCTATGCAAGAAGAACTCAGACAATTCAGAATTAATGATGTTTGAGAGCTGACTCCTAAACCAAAAGGTAAATCAATTGTTGGAGCTAAATGGGTTTTCAAGAACAAGATGGATGAGAAAGGAAAAGTCATAAGAAACAAGGCAAGACTCGTGGCCAAGGGATACACACAAGAAGAAGGGATCGACTATGATGAGACTTATGCACCGGTAGCAAGGTTAGAAGCAATTCGTTTATTACTTGCATTTGCTTATCATAAGAATTTCAGGTTATTCCAAATGGATGTCAAAAGTGCCTTCCTAAGTGGATTCATTCATGAGGAAGTTTATGTGGAACAACCACCCGGGTTTGAAGATCTAAGGAAACCAGACTCAGTATTCAGACTCAAAAAGGCCTTATATGGCTTAAAGCAAGCACCTCAAGCTTAGTACGACAGATTAAGTAAGTTTTTAATTCAAAATGGATTTGTTAAAGGTAAAGTAGACACTACTCTTTTTATTAAAAGAGAAAGCAAAAGTTTTCTACTTGTTCAAATATATGTCGATGATATTATCTTTGGATCCTCTAATGAAAGTCTCAGTGCAAGAAATTTTCTAAGACTATGCGGGATGAATTTGAAATGAGCATGATGGGTGAGTTAACCTTCTTTCTTGGACTTCAAATAAAACAATTGGAGGAAGGAACTTTCATTCATCAAGAAAAGTATGCAAATGATCTTGTCAAAAAGTTTGGATTGGACAATTGCAAAAAGGCTGACATACCAATGTCAAGTTCCTTGAAGATAGACAAAGATGAAGAAGGAAAGAAAGTCGACCAAAAGCTGTATAGGAGTATCATCAGATCACTTCTTTATCTTACTGCTTCTAGACCTGACATTCTGTTTAGTGTTTGCATTTGTGCCAGATTTCAATCAAACCCAAAAGAATCTCATTTGAATGCTGCGAAGCGTATTATCAAATATATTTCATCAACTTCAAGCTTTGGTCTCTAGTATCCAAAAAGGGGAGACTTTACTCTTCTTGGATATTCAGACGCAGACCTTGCTGGATCTAGAGTAGATAGAAAGAGCACCTCGGGTACTTGTCAACTACTTGGAGGCAGGACAGTGTCTTGGTTTTCAAGAAATCAAAGTATAGTCGCTCTCTCTACAGTAGAAGTAGAATATATAGCTCTCGGAAGTTGTTGTTCACAAATTCTCTGGATAAAACAACAGCTAAGAGACTTTGGAATTGAAGACTCATGCACGGAGATTAATTGTGACAACACCAGCGCTATCAATCTCACCAAAAATCCAATTCTTCACTCAAGAGCAAAGCATATAAAGATTCGACATCACTTCATTAGAGATCATGTTCAAAATGGAGATGTTTCAATTCAATTTGTTGATTCAAAGAACCAATTGGCGGATATATTTAGAAAGCCTTTGGAGAAAAATCAATTTGAAACCATCCACTCCAGACTTAACATTTTAAGGTATGAGGAAATCAAAGTAAAAGACTCTCGACTCGACATACAAGACCGTGACTGTAAGTTAGTTTCTCTCTCTCTCTCTCTCTCTCAAATCTTATCTTAAAGAGGTACGATCGTCAGACTATGTTTAAATTGCTATATTTAATCGGCGTAATTATTGTATCGTTTCCTTTTCAAAAAGGAAGTTATTTTGAAATGACTATTTTCGCGGAAAAATGACGGTTATTCTGAAAATGCATCTTTTTATTTTCCTTTGTGACGGTTCGTTTATCTCCCTTTTTAACCAATCGTGCACTGTTGATTTCCCTTCACTTTACTCTCAAAAACCCTAGAAAGCATCAATCTTCCATTCCCGTTTTTCTCCCTTGTTTAATCTTCGAAAAAGTTGTCATCTTTCTTGGGAAAGTCAAACAAGGAATCTTCCAAAAACTAAGAAAGATGTCATCTTCAAGAAAGTCTTCGAGAATCGCAAGCAGGGGACCACGGCGAATGAGTGAGGGGCCTACGCACTTCGATCTCACTGAAGAATAAGTGTCTCCAGATCAGCAGTAGACCCCACAACATTCTCAGCAGCGTCATTCTCCTCCATCTAGTCCTCAAGGCATTAATCATCAACAAGAGGAAGAAATCATTGAGGATGTAGACCCTGTAAGAGTTCAAAAGCCCGTTTTTATTTATCAGCTGCATTGTGCTTTAAAAGGAACTCATACTCCATTGAATTATGTCGATGATTTTCTTAAAGACAAATGATATGGAAATGAATATATCTTTTTGAGAAAAATGGAAAGTTTGGGAATTGCTAGTAAAGGGGTGGCTGAAGAAACCCTTGCAAATATCTCAAGTGATCCTCGTGAGTGGGGACCGAATCCTGTAGATGGGAATGATGATGACAAATTGTACAGCCAATTTCAACCGAGAATGGGTGTTGCGGTTGAAAGTAGAGGAAAAAGAGGAGATTTGTTCAGATTGAAGGAACAAAAGGATCTGTACTCAAAATTGCTGAAGCGTGGGGTAATAAACCCTAGGAGTGTGGATTTTGATTTTCTGGATGCTGTGAATGTGAACTTGAGGGAAAAGTTTGGTTATCTTCAACTTGAAAAGTTCTGCTCCGACACTACAGAGGCCTATGTTGAACTAACCGCATATTTCTATTCAAATCTTAGCTTTTTGAATGCGAATAGATTCTCTTTCAGTGTCAAAGATCAAGACTATGTTATGGATATGGATATCTTTGGCGATGTGTTAGGAGTTGAGAGAGGAAGATATCAACCGATCAAAGTTTCTATTGCTCGTGCTACATTGGAACTTGTTAAGGATAGGAGAACAGAGGAAAAGATTTCCTACTTAAGGATAAGTGCATTCAACATCTTACTTCACAAGATTGTGATCAATTGCCTCCGACCAAAATCAACTTCCAAGACTGATGTTTCAAGTTCAGAGGCAAAACTGATGTATGCCATCCTCATTGGGAAAAGGTTTTCTCTTCCTCACACTGTTATGTTCCACATGTATAGAACCATGATGAAGGACAGAGGTCAACTTCCTTACCCAAGTCTTGTGACGAAGTTATTTAGACATCTGAATATTCAGCCTCCGCAAATCTTTTGTGTTCGATCGTGCAATCATATGATGGTAGGACTGAAAATGGTGACCAAGATGCGTCTGAAGGAACTGAACAAGGCGTTGGAGAAATTTAAGGAGAAGACTCCAGTCAAAGCTCATCAACCCTCTTCTTCATCAAAACGGAAAGGAAAGGAGCCCTTGGTTGCTTCAAGAACGAAAAGAAGAGCTCTTATTGTTGAAGATGAAGATGATGATGATGAAAACATCACCATTTCTGCAATGGCTTTGAAGAATCTGAGTCGTTTTGTTCTAGAGAAAGAATCAGAACAAGGCACGAAAGAAGCAAAGACGAAAGAAATAGAGGAGAAGGAAGTAGAGGAGAAGGAAGAAGAAGAAAGACAAGCTGAGAAGGAAAGAGTTGAGAAAGAAGGAGAAGAAAGAAGAGAAGAAGGAGAACCTGAGGAACACTCTTCTCCACCTGTAGGAATGGAAATAGGGGGAGATCAAGAGAAAGGAGAGAAGTCCTCATATCCTGGTACAAGTGAAGGAGTCAATCGCTCACCTGCAGACCTAGAGGACATTTATGCCTCTCAATTTCCAGAAGAAGGTCATGAAGTTTCATCGCCAAACCTGCGAGATTATGCTGATCTACCGTCGTCTGCATTTACTCCATCATATCGAGCCGAAGCAAGTACTCAGACTGATAATGCAGCAAATTTTCGCAGAATCATGGATATTCTCTTGGAGATGTGAGGTCAAATTTATGCCTTGGGATGCGAGGTTCAAAACTTTCAAAATGCGGGTCAAGTTTCTTCATGTTCATTGAATGATAAAATCCAAGCCCTCACTGTTCAGATTCAGGCCAATGCCAAGGGTGAGGAGATTGCACAACTGAAGGAATACTTGAAAAGGTTGGAAGGCATCGTTCAGTCTATGGGAGATTTCCAGCTTGTCCGCGTTCCCAAGCAATCTTGACTTTACTCCATTTTCATCTCAACCTTTTTAATGCTAACAAAAAGGGGGAGAGATGCAAGATTTGAACAATTTGACTTTTAATCGAGTGGTTTGTTGGACTGTTTGTTGTATTTTGTTGGATTGTTTTGATCTGTTTGACTTTGTTTTTGTGTCTGGATGAGAACTAAACTAGAATTGGACTTGACTGCTTCTATCAACTACTATTGATATCTTATGGATGACTTCATCGCATATTAGACTAACCTATTTTTTGTGGTTGCAGATTCTAGTGTTATTCATTTAGTCATTTATCTCTATAAGATATGCATATGTGTTTGAGAAATGTTTTGCAGGTCAAAGTTGTCCAAATCTGCAGGAAAGTTTTGTCACCATCAAAAAGGGGGAGATTGTTGGAGAAATCTTCTTGAAGTGTTTTGAAGCTGACAAAACGTTTCCATCAGTCTAGTCTGAAGGCTTGCAAACTCTGCTATTTAAAGTCTGAAGACCTCTGGACAACCAGACTCAAGACTCAAATTCTATCCTCATTGACAGTCTCTAATCCGTTGAAGAAAGGTTATCCACAACTGGATGTTTCATTAAGGATATGACCTTATCAACCGGAGAAGATCTCTTGGCTTGAAAAGATACAACGGAATCCTTTGATTGATCAAGATTGACTCGAAGATTAAGGAACCGATGATTGCCTAATTATTCTTGGAAGGTTCTACTTATGGAAACCAAGATCCTGATTGTATAGGCGAACATGATTGATGGGCTATCGACTCGTTCCTTTAATAGCTCGAATAATCTTCCTAATTGATTCCATCCAACGGGTAGATTGGAGGAATTCCTTTGGTAAGTGCCAACGGGTATGATGGTATAAAGGAGTATATATGGAAGACGTTCTAAGTTGTTCAAGGTGTGCACGATAGAAGAATTCCAAAGTCTAAAGCTCCTTGTTGTTTAGACAATTCCTTTGAGCGAAACCTTGTATACAAAAGAGAGTCTATATTTGTGAGAAACCTTGAGGAGGTGTGGTAGAACATCTACACTATGGAATCAAGGAAAAGCTGTGCTGTAACTTCTCTTTTGTTCATAGTGAAATCCAGCCGGTGGGCTGTCAGTGCGGAAGAGTGGACGTAGGCTTGGAATAAGCCGAACCACTATAAACCTTGTATTCAATTTTCTCTTCCTTACTCTCTTTACTTTGATCGTACTTCATTTTGTGAACTCCTTTCTATCGGTTGCCTAAAATCACTTCCGTATCTCGATAAATTGTTTGTACACTTATTCACCCCTCCTCTTGGTGCTTATACTAGCTATCTCAAAAGCTACAGAAAATTGATGGCTCGAAGAATCCAGCTGACATGATGACCAAGGTAGACAGAGAGAAGCATATTTTATGTACTACTACCATTGGTATTACTCCATGGCGATTGATGAGGAGTATCGCAGAGGCACAAGTTTTTTAATTACTATTTTTTGAAGATTGATGCAAAGTTGCTTGGTGGTTGGGTATATTTGTCTTTAAGTGGGAGATTGTATAGATGAAGCCAAATATTTGTTTTTACGGGCTTTTTTTTGTCTTTTCTATCATATTTGTTTTTAGGTTAAAAGTGATACATTTATATTAGCGATGGCAAAAACCCTTGCTGTTAAGATGCTAAAAAAGGAAATAGAGAAGCAAGAAAAAGAGAGAAGAAAAAAGTGAGTTTTTTCTTTTTATGAGGGTTCTCAATCTCTTTGTGCTCTGATCTTGAAAGAAGATTGTCGTTGTATTCCAACTTTTTCCGAAATATAGTGGATTCGCAGAGTGCCTTTGCGTGGAAACGTAGCCCAGGTTTGGGTAAACTTCGATAACAAATTTTTTGGCGTGTTCATCTGATTATGTTCTTTTATTAATATATTATGTCTGGTGAACTGTTTGTGAGCTTTATTTTTCTGGAATCAACGTGCGATTTCGTAACACCCTATCGATACAATATAACTGGTTGAAATTGAAAACTCATGTTCTGATGTGAGTATGGTTTTCATGTTAAAGTTTTTAGGATACTCACTAAATCTTGTCATAATGATCAACTCAACGCATTCTTTCATAAACTTTTCTAAAATTCTTTCCTCTGTTTCCGATTAAATCAAGTCTGTTTTTTTTTTTTTTTCTTTATTGTATCTTTTATTAAGTGCTCTGGGTCGTGAGGATTGATCCGTCACCCGCAAATCTTGATCCTATGGAGCTTTCTAAAAGATCACCAAACAATTAAATGAGATGAAAAGTTAAAAAGAAAAGGTCAGCTTTATGCTTGAAATTGTGCATGTAAGAAAACTAATGAAGAAGTAACGCATGTCATTTCCTCTAAATAACGAAAACTTGGCTAGCGGCTATAGCACAAAAGGGCATTGTTCTAGCAAATATAAATCGATTTGAAAAGGACGAATGTCTATTAAAAAAAGGAAAAAAAGAATGAAAGAGACAAAGTAAAGAGCATAAGAAAATTAAACTTTTACTGTGGCTAATCCAAATCATTAGGTGCCAAGTGTCGACACCATACATTTGTAAAACCCTTCATTAGCAGGTGCATCGTACCGTTAAGAATTTATCAAATAAAAAAGGCCTTGGAAGATAATTCTTTAATTTGTAGCGGATCCAACGAAGCATTGAGAAAAACTTCATTTGCGTAGTCTGACGTACGAGTGTTACACCTTGTAGAATAAGGCCAGCATGATTCGACTAAGTGCATATGCATTTTCCTTCATTTAGAACTTAATTGACAAAATTAAAAAAAAAATTGGGACTAAATTGGTAAAAGTATAATAGATTTATAAATTTTTTAACTATTTTCTTGCACAAAATGGATAGTGTTTACTTCTATGCCCACCACGTCTGCATCTTGCTTCACATCTATGCTTGGTATAGGCAACCTCATAGGGCTTTGCCATGTGTCTCATGTTCATCAATAATTATTCTTTCGTTGACTATCAAAAAGAAGATGTAACATCTCAATATACCTTTAGGAAAAAGCTTTAGAAATGTGCTAAACTTATTGCACTTGTACCAATTTTGTCATAAATCTTGTGACCTAGAGTCAATTAAGTCATTCAGGCTAATTTTGGTCAAATATTATTAATGTGGATGTTGGTGGCCTATGTGGTACAAACGGTACTAATATAGATAACTTTTAATTGTAATATAGCTTTTAATCGGTTATTTAGCTGCAAAAATCCTAACACAATATGGGAAAAACCCATATGGCAAATCAAAATTCATATGTCTAGAGAAGAAGATGGAATTTCACAGTAAGCTTATTTTTCTACTGAGTATGGAATCTTGATGTGAGTCTCTGTTTGATCCGCAAATGGAAATGAAGCAAAAGGAAGGAGATAAGCCCCAAGCCCATAGAAGAGTGCCTGTGCTCGGTCCTTGTAACAAGCTCCAATTCCAGTCACAGGTGTCTCAAAATGGTTTGTGCGGCTTCTTCTACACAAGCTATTTGCTTCGCACATATGCCTCGTGATAATCATTTTAGTTCTAGCTTCAAAATGTTTAGGAGGTTGAGTCCATTTCCATGTGCAGATGCTGCTGGAAGATTGGCCTAACTAAATTCTTTCTCAGGAAATGCAATATCTCTATATTGCACTTCAAATACATGAGGTTATATTGAATGATTCATAAATACACACGCTCCTAAAATGACCACAATCTTGTTTGGTTAGTCAAGAGTGCAACTTTCGAAAGTCTGATCCAAGTGAGGCCGATCAAGTCCTCACATGTAGTGCTTGAGCATGACCGCATTCGGGAAACTCAGGGTTCATGAATGGATTAGGCCTAGCGAACATTTGGGTACTAAGTGTGGTTGGTTTTGAGAGTTAGGACGTGCTTGGACGGCAATTTAGTCACTTTATGCACAAGGTTTTATCTCTAATACATAATGGCATTTTTAGAACTAAAGGAGAGAAAGAAGCGATGAACTAAAAGGGGAGGATTATATATAGTGTTTTCTGTATTAAAAATCTATAGTTCAGGCCTTGAAGTTTAAAACGATCAAAGTAAAATGTCCAAACAATTAGAAAACCAGAAAATTATGCCTTTAGATATCACATTGTACAAAATATACAATTCTTATTTTTTGTAGCTAGAAGGTGCATATATATGTATAAAGACATATTTAGCGTGATTTTGTATTTCCTTTGATTAAAATTAAGAAATGAAATATAGTAGAATTATTATAACTAGAAAATGGTACATCAATCATTGAAATATCTCTCTTAATCAATTTCTATGTGTTGCATACTATGTGTTCGGTCCATATTTTTTTTAGAGAGTTTTGTACGCTTGGAGCCCATCTTAGTTTCCAAAAAATGACTGGTTGGCTAGATATTCCATTGTTTTGGGTCTATGTAAATATGCCCCATCAATCACAGAAGTTGAGCAAGAGAGAAAGGTGATATCATCTAGCATATCCATCTAAATGAAGTAATATATGTTGAACATAAGAAACTTTCTTTTGGTTAATAACAATCTATAATCACTGCAAATTCTCTCATTGTTCAATATCATCCTCCATTTTTGTTTGAAACTTTAAGAAATTGGCTTGATGTGTTCTTATATGTTAAGTGCAGCATCATGTCACATGCCTTTTTTTTTTTTTTTTACATGGATTGCAGGATGAGTGTTGGCTGAGGAAAAAAAAAATGTTATGCTGATGGTAAGGGTGAGCACCAAGTTTGGTACAAGAACTGGATTCAGCCGATCTAGACCAATCAATTTAAGGTCGATTTTAAGAAGAAAATGTTCAATTCTTGGTTTTGTGAACCTAGAACTGGCCTAGGATCATTTAGTTCCTAGTTCCAACACTGAAATCATTTCAACTAATCCGGTTCCCAAATTGAACCGGTTCTTAAGCCTATTCAAAAAATATATATCTTTTTTGCCCCTAAAGAGAATCAAAATCATGGTCTTCAACATGAATAAATGCCAACATAACCATTCGACAAACATATTTTTTCGTAGTAAGATTATACAACTTTTATTTTTTATTAGTATTTGTTGTTTTACCTAAGAATAAAATTTTCCAAACTCGACCGATTTGATTCACTATTTCAATCTTTTGAAACCAACACACCTTAAAATCAATCTTCAAAGCTAGTAGAGTTTTATTTTTATTTTTTCAAGTTAGTGAAATCAACTTTTTCCTCCGTTTTTTTTTCCTTTTTATTTCTCGTCCTTTTTCCTCATTCCTCGGCTGCTAGTGCACTCCATCGATCATCACCGTCAATACCCGCACTACAGCGATCACCTCCCTCCACTCTTCCACCCTCTCCGTTTGTAATGTACTCCATTTTCTTTCCTCCCCAAGAGAATCAAAGACAATTGAATATTGACAATGAGGGACACAAAGTTATTGCTTCAAAGCAGATAAGTATATAAATATCAATACGTACCAAAAGATGAAAAGATCTCTAAGAACCAAATACATGTATTTTTTAAAAGATAAAAGTTAATAAAATAGCAGAAATCATTGGAATATTAGCAATAGCTTTCAAAAATGAATTTGTATAGAAGAGTTCGGCTAGAATGCTCTAATGTAGATAAGATCTTAAACAATATGTAAAAGATGCAATGTAATAATTAAAAACAAGTCGATAAATAAAGATGATCCAATTGGCATCTACTATACCCAACTCCACGAATTGTTCAAACTCATAATATACGCAATTAAGATTGAAGATAAATTTGGATTTGGGTGAAAATGGAAGGAGCATCACTAGTGTTTCTCTCTAGTGACTGCCGCACCTATCATTTGGTGCTTGCGTTGTGAGCCAAAAAAGAAGGTGGTTAATGTCATTTTAGGAAAAGAAATATAGAATTTCGGGTAACGTGCATATGTCCTAAATCAAAGGCCAAAAAATAATATGGCTAAAAGAATTAAAAGAATTAAAAAAAATTTAAAAACCGAAGCTGAAAAATCGTGTCAGAAGAGAAGGTAAGTTATTGCCATTTTTTATGATAACGATATCGAAGGCCTTGGAAGGGGGAATACAGTTTAGCTGGTGCCTCTCCATGGAGTGGGTGGGGCCCGGTGCGACGGCGGTTGTATTCCGGCTTACACGTTGGAGGCTGGAAGCCGTTGCGATCTTGAAACTCCTAGAAAAACAAGATCCGACGGTCCACCCACTTCGTACGGAGGAACTCAACATGCCGACGTGGAAGTTTCTTGACCCCTGACGTGGGCCCCACTAGAAGCGACGTGAACTCGTGAAAGTCTCAAAATCGAATGGTAGTGCCTGCATTTTCCCATATTCCATTTTTTACCTAGTCAATTGTGTGTGGGGGATGGGCAATTTAGCGTGTCATATTTACCAACGTATTGTTTCTCACATATTTTGTTTAATAGTGAAATATGAGCTACTTGCTACTATTGAGAATATTTATTGCTTCCAAAAGTAAAAGGAATTGCACAATTCAATTGTCCATAAGTGACCATTATATGCTAGTTCTTCTAGTTAGATTCTAGTATTGTTGATATTGTAGTGGATCAAGGAGAATACTTGTCTTGGTAGTGTGAACAAGGTCATGGCTCTTTCTATTTATCTTCAAGAATATTGTTAGGCACTTACTAACATTTGATTCAACGGCTTTTGAGATTAAAATATAGTGATACATCCAATCAATTAACTAAGAATGATGTAGACTACTTCCTATGGCCGAAGTAATAGTCTTTACATATTCCCAAGGGGATGAGATGGGTGTCTTCCAGAACCCTAAATATTGCTATGTAAACTTATGTTCCTAAGTATCGTTTCATGAGTCATGGTCAGCTAAACTAATGAGGGATTTCCAAATTGTTAGAAATCATGTCACCCATGCATGTGCTACTAGAGCATTCACTTGAGTGTCTTAATATACCGTGGTATTGCGAGTGCTATGACTAGAAGGACAATTTAAGTTGTGCCCTGTTTTGTTTATAGATAGCTTACATTAAAAAAGAAAAGAAAGAAAGTGCACAACATGTGCTATGTGGGATTCATGATAAATGGAGCAAAATGGTTGGTAAAGAACACATACATTAAACTCTGTTGACACCTAAATTTTGGCGACCTGTTTAGTTATTCATCGCGTTAAAAAAATAGGGGTTAATTTTATCCCTGAAAAAAATTTAATTAATTGCATAGCATATAGTTTTAGGTGCTTTATTTTTTAATTTGCATTTACATTAGGTCGGTGACAGATCGGCTCAAATTAATTGTTCGGAATTTTAATTAGATGAGTTGGGCTAAGCCCATGAAGTGAACAAATTGGCTCAAGCCCATATCCTTGGAGAGATTTTACATATTTATTTGTGCGAGATTTCAAATTTAAGAAGAATCCTCTTGCAATCCTGAATTATATCAAAAACAAATATTGCATTCGAAGAAAGAAATTTTCATGGATATGGATTTGGAAAAATTAAAACTCTAACTCGTGGCCTATAAATAGGTTAAATGTGTAGGGTTTAGGGGGCCGGACAAGAGAAATACGCGGTCACAAAGAAAGAGAACTCACGTTCTCCACGGTGGGGATCGGCAGTCATAATCTCAGAGCTCACTTGAGAGACACACGGGAGAAAGAGAGAGGAGGGTTCTCTCGGCCAAGCCATCGTATGGCTCTCCACCTTGCCGTCGCTGCTGTATCAAAGCCACCACGATGAGTCATTCCCATCCCAGCTGTTTTGAGGCTCCTTGTCGATTTGCTGTCCAGCCAAGGTACGACCTTCGACGACGATCACTCGCCAAGGAGCCTCCCGCACCAACGAAGACGACCGAGAAGACCTCGTTGGATTACTTGAAAAGAAAACCACGACAATCAGATTTCGTGGCTCCCATTAAGGTCCACTTGGCGATACTTGGAAATCAAAAAGGAATGATGGAGAAAAAATATATATTGCTGAACCATAGCAAAAGTTGCAATCTCCACAGTTTGTAGCAAATTCGGACAATTTTGCAATGCTGGTCCATCTCTTTCTGACGCGTACACGTTGCTCAGCCGCGCCTGACAATTTTCTTGTAGATTTTCCAGGTTAACCTTGAACGTGCACCACAAGAAGCTGAGTTGAACTGAGGCCACGGAGCCCGCGACCATCCTGAGGTGATTCACCTCGAGACGATGTGTCGTCCTTGCCACCGCCGATCATGTGGTGTCGCTTGCCACACTCACTGTTTGTTGTTCAAGCCGTTTTCAGGTCTCATAGAGCCCGTTCGGGATCCCATCACGACAACAACCGCGGAGATCCTTTGCCGTGGGTCCTCTTGGCGAGCGCTGCCGTCCTCACAGCTAACCGAGCGCCACCAAAATCCGGTCCCGATATCCAATTCTGAGCTATGAGTCTCGCCGAGCATTACCATATTGCGTTGCGAGTAACTGTTCGAAGTCCAAATATGGAAGCCAATATTTGGAATAGGTAAAATTTTTGTCTATTTTGATTTCTGAAAAATATGTTTCCTGATATATTCGTTGATGCACATTATTGAAATTCTCGATATGCTGAGATATTTGTGAACTCGAGTAGCCTTCTAACTTGGGAAATTTTCCCAATTTCACAACGTGCATATGATTGACAGTCCGATTTCACGCTTGAAATACGACTCGCAATCGCACGAAAAAATCACCCATCTGATCTCCCACTCGAGATTCGATTCGCGATTTATGTAAAATTGGCCAACCCGATCTCCCGCCCGAGATGGTTCGTCAATTTGGATATCTTGCTCTGATTTGCTGTCGTGCCGTTTAAGTTAATTTTATTCTCTTAAAAAATCCAAAAAAATGTAGGCTAGAGTTAGATTTGTTTCTTATTCTAGGGTTTGCATATTTAGAATGGGGATTTTATTTCAAATTTTAAAAATAAAAAATCAAATCAATTAATTTAGGTTGCTGGTTCTTTTTAATTTGGATTCCATGTTTAATTATTTGGCAATTATTAATTTCGAAATTAAAAAAAAAAAAAGAGGAAAAAGGAAAAAAAAAACATCATGCATATGTCGGTAGAATTAGGGCATATTTTGTACGTCATTACATATTAGGGTAAAATTGTCACGCCCCGATCCTCAAGCACGCACACATCCGTCTGACTTGGTCGATTTTATAATGCGATATCCCAGGACAATGTATCGCCGACCCTTTCATTTTTAAGCACATGCGGAAGCAGTTAAAATCCCCAGACAATAAAACGATGGGATAGAAAAGCAGGGCCATATTTTTCATATTGAAATTTATAACCAAACTTTTATACAAACCACAAATCACTTCATAACTATTCACATCAAAAAGAGATCTAAAAAAAAGACAGAAACTTAGACAAACTAGGCCGCACTCAAGGCCCCTCTCAGGATTGTCTTCTTCTTCCAAAAATCATTTTCTTCAGATCTCACCTCCGATTTCTCCTTCTCGGATTCCTCCTCCTTAGCTCTTCAGCGGGGTCCTAAAATGGTTTTTCCCAAATTGAGATGAGACTACGTCTCAACGAGTTCTACCCCACTAAGCCCGATTAGTAAACCATTATACTAAAGGCTGCCTAAACACGCACAGGGCAGAGGACTTACCTTGGCCTCTGATCCCACCTGCAAGTCAGTACAATTCACAATAGGCACCCATTTACTTCAAAACAAATCGAACCAGTCGATTACATGTCATACAATTCAATCCCCATTGTAGGATATTTAAAAGCTAGGCCACGTGCATTCTCCAGGACGACCTTCCAAGTCTCCGAGCCACGTGCCTTAAACCTCGGACCCACGTGCATTCTCTAAGGTGACCTCTTCGCCAAGGTGGTACATCAAGCCACTGAGCCACGTGTCCTTTTTACGATGCCCGGGCCTACGTGCATTCTCTAAGGTACTCGCTTACCAAAGTGACGCATCAGATCACCGAGCCACATGTCCTTTTAGATGCCATTCCGAATACTGGACCCACGTGCATTCTCTAAGGTACTCGCTTACCAAAGTGACGCATCAGATCACCGAGCCACGTGTCCTTTTAGATGCCTGGGCCCACGTGCATTCTCTAAGGTGCTCTCTCACCAAAGTGATGCATCAATTCACCGAGCAACGTGCCCTTTTAGATGCCAAACTCTGTCATCGAGCCACGTGCATTCTCCAGGACGACATACCGAGTCTCCAAGCCACGTGCATTCTCTCAGGCGACCTTTTTGCCAAGGTGACATATTCAACCACTAAACTCACGTGCATTCTCCATGTGACATTCCGATTCACCGAGCCCACGTGCCTCTTTCAAGTGGTTACTAATTTACTTTCAATACTGACAACCGATGCCAACGATTTCTCAATCAAATAATTAAATCAACTCAACAAAGCATTATAAAGGCTGGATAACATACTTTGCCATTTACTGATCAACAATTCAATCTCAATCAATTTCAATCAATTTAGGGTAAATCCCTAAAATATCACAATTTATTCAATTCCATACAACGTGGAACTCAAATGAATAAACGGACTGCGCCACGATGATCAGCACCAGATTTCAGTCGTCGGCCATCAAAATCTTAATTTCCGAAAAATAAATAATTAATTAATTAATTTCGAAAGTTAATTATTAATTACTAAAAATTCAATTTAGCTCAAAATAAAGCCCGTTTAAATAAATGGACTTCACCACAGTCATTAGCATAATTTTCCGGTTCCAGGCCATCTCAGTTGAATTTTCGGAAAATAAATAATTATTTAATTTAATTCCGAAAATTAATATTTAAATACTAAAAAAATCTACTTAGGCCCGAAAAGCCTAATTGGAGCCCACCAAGGGTTGGGAAAAAATTCCAAGACACTTCCAATAATTAGTAGACCATGTCTACTTGCTAATTACACATTCAAATTATCTAATTCGCATCACAATTGGCTAATAATTGCTAATTTAATCTAATCTAACAACCTAAATATAATTAATTAAATCTAAACCAACCTTAAGCATAATTAGCCACTAATCCTAGAATAGTTAGATTACTCACCAAATCGCGCGCAAATCGGATCTATCCGACGGTGGCGACGCAAGTAACGATTGTTCCCAAAGCACGGCTCGGGTTTGGGGCCGGGAAACGGCCCAAAAGCGGGCCCGAAGGTGCTGAAACCCACTCCGTGGGCTTGCTGGTCGCGGCTGATGGAGGCAGCTCCGGTGGGTAGGGCGGCGAGGTGAAGCCGGCTGAGCGTGAGGGGGTCGCGAGGGTGGTCCGGCGGGGCTAGGCGGTGGCCGGAGGTGGCCGAACGGTGGCTGGTCAGTGCGGAACAGCAACCGGGTCGGCTGGATCGCGCGGAAGGAGGAGCTGCAGCGCGACGGACGACGGGAAGGCGGCGGGCGCACGGGCGTGACGCGGGCGTGCGGCGGTGCGGCGGTGCAGCGGCAAGATGGGCGGCTGCTATCTTCGTGCGCTCACGGCTTTCGCTCGAGCTTTTTGCTTTCTGGTTTTTGCTTGCTCGAGCGTGCGGAAGAAGGAAGAAGAGAGAGAGAGAGAGAGAGAGAGAGAGAGAGAGAGAGAGAGAGAGAGATGAGGATTGACCGGTCAAAATGAGGAGAGAGGAGAGAGAAGTCGGTTGGGGGGGAAATCGCACGGATGGGGGGAAAAGGGGAGAGGAGAGAGGAGAGAGAAAGAAAAGAGAGAAAAAAGAAAGAAAAGGAAAGAGAGGGGGAGAGAAAGAAAAGAGAGAAAAAGAAAAGGGGAGAGAGAGAAAGAAAAAGAAAAATAAAATGCATACTTCCATTATGCAAATTATCCTTTTCTCTTTCTATCTTAATTTGGTCTTTAATTTTCTTCCGATAATTTCTTTATTGAAATTTTCGGACTCGTCAATAAATTGACAAGCGATGAGATAGGATCCTAAAATTAAGAATTATGACACGCTTAAAATTCGATTCCCGAAATCGAGTTCAATTTCGTGGTTAAAAATCGATCATACGTGATTTTAGCTCAATCCAACCAATTAGGTAGCTTTTAGGGATTTTACAGCTGATACATCCCTTAACGGCTTCACCCAATATGTTAGTTAACTCGTGAGTGATCAGCTCAGAGAAAAAGACCATAGGCACGCCGACGAAATGCCCATTTCACTTTATCGAAACGAGGTCGAATTTCAGGATGTCACAACTCTTCCCCTCTTATAAAAATTTCGTCCTCGAAATTTAAACCATTACACTTTGTTCAAAAAGCGGGGGTACAACTGTATCATCGATTCTTCCGTCTCCCAAGTTGCTCCTTCAATGCCATGGTGTTGCCAGACCACTTTGACCAACGGGATGGTCTTTGTACACAGAACTTGCTCTTTACGATCGACAATCTGAACCGGGCTTTCAACGTATGACACACGGTCATCCACGTCCAATTCCTCAAAATTGAGCACGTGGGTCGGGTCAGGCTCGTACTTCCTTAACATCGACACATGAAAGACGTTATGCACTTGAGCCAATCTTGGCGGCAACACAAGACGATACGCTAGGTTTCCGATTCTTTCAAGAATCTCAAACGGACCTACGTACCTCGGACTCAGTTTGCCTTTCTTACCAAAGCGCGAAGTTCCCCTCATTGGTGACACTTTCAGAAAAACGTGATTACCAACTTGGAATTCCAAAGACCTTCGGCGCTTATCTGCATAACTTTTCTACCTGCTTTGCGCTGTCTTCAATCTGTCTCTGATCATTGCCACGGTATCTACCGATTGCTGAACCAACTCTGGGCCTGTTATCTTCCTTTCTCCGATTTCATCCCAACACACTGGAGTTTTGCACGCTCTGCCATACGACGCTTCAAATGGAGCCATCTTGATGCTCTGCTGATAACTGTTGTTGTATGCGAATTCCACCAGATGAAGCTATCCTCCCAACTTCCTTTGAAGTCTATTACACATGCTCTCAGCATATCTTCAAAAGTCTGAATCGTTCTTTCAGACTGGCCATCCGTCTGAGGATGATATGCCATACTGTACTAAAGCTTTGTACCTAAAGCACTCTGCAAGCTCTTCCAAAAAGTAGCAGTAAATCTCGGATCTCTATCGGATGTTATCATAACTGGCACTCCATGCATACAAACCACCTGACGCACATACAGGTTTGCATGTCTATCCAGACTCAGGTCCTTTCGAACTGCAATGAAGTGAGCCGACTTTGTCAGTCTGTCGACTACTACCCAAATCGAATCATTTCCCCTTTGACTCCTTGGTAGTCCAGTCACGAAGTCCATTGTGATATGCTCCCATTTCCACTTTGGGATCGCGAGAGGTTGCAGAAATCCTCTCGGCTTGCAATGCTGAGCTTTTACTTGCTGACAAGTCAAACACTTGACCACATGCTTGGCGATTTCTGCCTTCATACCTGACCACCAATAGTGTTGACGCAAATTCCGATACATCTTAGTGCTTCCAAGATGAATGCTGTAATTGCTACGATGTGCTTCAGATAAAATTTCTTCTCTAAGCTCTACCTCGTCAAGTACAACCAAACGTCTACGAAGCCTCAGTACCCCATCATCAGAAACTTGAAAATCAGCTTTTCTTTTGTCAGTATCCTTTTGAAGAATTTTCTGTACATCTGGATCTGTCGGTTGAAGTTGCTTGATTCTGACGTGGACATCCAGCTCAATTCTGAGGGTGGCCATAAAACTTGAGAGGTGGCCTACCTCAAATTTGAATTCCGAATCTCGAGCTCTCTCGATTAAGTTCCACTCCTTAACCAAGATCCGTGCCACTGAAGACTTCTGACTCAATGCATCGGCGACCTTGTTCGCCTTTCCCGAGTGATATAGAATGTCACAATCGTAGTCTTTCAGCAATTCCATCCATCGCCGTTGTCTCATGTTCAACTCATTTTGAGAGGACAAATACTTGAGACTCTGATGGTCCGTGAAGATCTGAAACTTTTCCCCACACAAGTAGTGCTTCCAAATCTTCAACGCAATTATGATGGCTGCGAGTTCTAAGTCATGCATCGGATAATTCAATTCATGAGGTCTCAACTGCCGAGAAGCGTATGCAACAACTCTGCCATGTTGCATCAGCACACAACTTAATCCCCTGAATGATACATCACTATAGATCTCGAATCCTCCAAGACCAGATGGAATCGTCAGCACAGGTGCGGTAGTCAGCTTTTCCTTCAGCTCTTGAAAACTACGCTCGCACTTGTCTGTCCATATGAACTTCTCATTTTTCTTTGTGAACTTTGTCAGAGGCAACGCTATTGATGAAAACCCTTCCACAAACCGTCTGTAATAACCTGCTAACCCCAGAAAACTTATGATCTCTGTCACTGATGTCGGTCTCGGCCATTTGATCACGTCTTCTATCTTGCCCGGGTCGACGGAGATTCCTTCTCCGGAAATCACATGACCTAAGAACGCAACACGAGTCAGCTAAAACTCGCATTTGCTAAACTTAGCATATAGCTGATGTGTTCTTAAGGTCTGAAGCACTAATCTCAAATGATTCTCGTGCTCTTCATTACTTCTCGAATAGACCAGGATATCATCTATAAACACGATCACAAATTGATCTAGATATTCCTTGAACACTTTGTTCATCAAATCCATAAAGGCAGCTGGAGCATTCGTCAATCCGAACGGCATCACTGTGAACTCGTAATGCCCGTACCGGGTACGAAATGCTAACTTAGGAATATCCTCTTTCCGAATCCTTAGCTGATGATATCCTGTCCTCAAATCGATCTTTGAGAATATTGATGCTCCTTGCAGTTGATCAAACAAGTCATCTATCCTCGACAATGGATATTTGTTCTTGATCGTTACTGATTGAGCTGCCAATAGTCGATGCACAAACGCAACGAACCATCTTTCTTCTTAACAAACAGAACTGGTGCTCCCCAAGGCGATGCACTAGGACGAATAAATCCTTTATCCAGTAACTCTTGCATCTGCACCTTCAGTTCCTTCAACTCAGATAACGCCATTCGGTACGGTGCCTTTGAGATCGGTTCTGTCCCTGGTGCTAGCTCGATTATAAATTCAATCTCTCTTTTTGGCGGTAACCCTGACAATTCCGTTGGAAAGACGTCTGGAAACTCCTGTACCACTGATAAATTTTCCACTTTCAACTCTTCAATTGTCGTATCCACGACAGTCGCTAAGTATCCTCGGCAACCTCCGTCTAACAAACGAGCTGCTTCTAGCGACGAGATTAAGGAAATCGAAGGTCCTCCTCGATTCCTAACAAACTCGAAGCTCTTACCCCCTAATGGGTCAAACTGAATCGCCTTGCGATAGCAGTCCATTTTAGCTCGTTGATTAGTGAGCCAGTCCATGCCAATTATCAAATCAAAATCATACATGGTTAGGACTAACAAGTCAATTTTCCCCACTCGCTCACCAATCTCTAACTTGCACCCCGAACATCCCAAAACAGCAATAACTTTATCTTTCCAGGGTGTAGATATGCAAATTGCCGATTCCAACAATACATGATTCAATCCTAGCATCCTAACATATTGCTCGGCAATGAAGGAATGGGTTGCTCCCGAATCAAACAAAGCATAAGCAGGTTGGTCATTGAGCGAGACCGTACCTGTAATCACACCAAGTGCAGCTTCTGCCTGACCTTGGGTAATCGCATACACAGTGCCCTAAGCTGGAGGTCTCTGTTGTCCTCCTTGTAGTGCATTCTAAGGGGCATACCCTCCTATCTGTCTCATCGGTAGGGGTGGCGGCAACAGAGGTTGTCCTATTTGCTTCTTAGGACAAAATCTGGCCATGTGGCCCTGTTGGCCACATTCAAAACATGCACCCGTCCTAACTGGGCACGGTGCTGTCCCATGTCTTCTTCCACACAAGCGGCATGCATCATTCCTAATAGGTCTTGACCTATTAAATCCACTCTTCTTGCTAGGCGGGCTTTGGAATCTATTTGCAAACATCGGCCTCTTTCCTTGGTAGATGTTGTCTCTATGAGAGCTAAACCTCGATCCAGATGAGGCAGCTTTATCGTTCTGATCTTTCTCAATCTTCTGAGCTCTCCGGTATATGTCGTTATAAGTCTTCAGATCCAGAAGGACTAAGGCACTTCTCAAATCCTGTCTGAATCCATCTCTGAATCTCCTTGCTCGATTCACAGGATTCTCAATTAATTCAGGGGCATATCGCGAAAGTTCAGCGAACTTCGCCTCATACTCATCAACAGATAAGGAACCGTGGCGAAGACGTTGAAATTCAGCCATCTTCACCTCTCTGGCAGTCTCAGAGAAAAACTTATCATTGAAGGCTTCGCGGAAAGTGTTCTAGTCCTGAACAGCACCTTCCGGAAAGATCATTTCTCGAGTAGTCATCCACCAAGTGTCAGCAACTCCCTCCAGCTGGTAAGTTGCTAACATTACCTTCTCAGCCTCGTTGCACATCAGCAGTGCAAACGCTTTCTCAAGCTTCTGAATCCATGAAGAAGCAGCTTCGGGGTCTCCAGACCCGGTAAAAACTGGCGGATTTAACCTTAGGAAATGCTCCACCAACTTATGGATTGGTCTTGCAGCGACCACTATCTCCGATGGATTCTCAACATTCACGGCGGCTGGAGCAATAGTAGGTGCGACTGCAGGCGCGGCAGCAGGTGCGGCTGCAGGGGCAACTCCGGTAGCGGCTCCAACGGCGGCAGTTGCAGCGGCCTGAGCAGCGGCTTCAACAGCAGCGGCTTGCTGATCCATTCTATTACCCATCGCTTCCAAAACACGCAAGATCCCATCCACCCTGGGATCATTAGGGGCTGCTACCCCAACATCTACAACAGGTGGATTCACTCCACTCGCGCTAGCCTGTGCTGGCGCTTGACCACGTCCACCTCGGGTTCCGATACGAGTCGGAGCTCTACCCCGAATAACAGCCCTACTGGTCCTCTTTGCAGGAGTCCTCAGCTCCTGATCGCTCATGGTGTAGCTTTACTCAACTAACACCTGTTTCCAATTCAACAACGAATTAGAAACAGAGCGATCCAAACAACAAACAATTTTAGCACTCAATTAACACAGACATGCACCAGCATGAATTTAAAGGCCTTTCTTACTAACTATCCCATGGTCATTGCTCCTTATCACTCCAATCTTCAACTTCCATCTGATACCACTTAAACCGGATGTCACGCCCCGATCCTCAGGCACGCACACATCTATCTGACTTGGTCGATTTTATAATGCAATATCCCAAGACAATGTATCGCCGACCCTTTCATTTTTAAGCACATGCGGAAGCAGTTAAAATCCCCAGACAATAAAACGATGGGATAGAAAAGCAGGGCCATATTTTTCATAGTGAAATTTATAACCAAACTTTTATACAAACCACAAATCACTTCATAACTATTCACATCAAAAAGAGAACTAAAAAAAAGACAGAAACTTAGACGAACTAGGCCATACTCAAGGCCCCTCTCAGGATTGTCTTCTTCTTCCAAAAATCCTTTTCTTCATATCTCACCTCTGAGTTCTCCTTCTCGGATTCCTCCTCATCAGCTCTTCAGCGGGGTCCTAAAATAGTTTTCCCCAAACCGGGATGAGACTACGTCTCAGTGAGTTCTACCCCACTAAGCCCGATTAGTAAACCATTTTACTAAAGGCTGCCTAAACACGCACAAGGCAAAGGACTTACCTTGGCCTCTGATCTCACCTGCAAGTCAGTACAGTTCACAATAGGCACCCATTTACTTCAAAACAAATCGAACCAGTCGATTACATGTCATACAATTCAATCCCCACTGTGGGATATTTAAAAGCTAGGCCATGTGCATTCTCCAGGACGACCTTCCAAGTCTCCGAGCCACGTGCCTCAAACCTTGGACCCACGTGCATTCTCTAAGGCGACCTCTTCGCCAAGGTGGTACATCAAGCCATCGAGCCACGTGTCCTTTTTACGATGCCCGGGCCCACGTGCATTCTCTAAGGTACTCGCTTACCAAAGTGACACATAAGATCACCGAGCCACGTGTCCTTTTAGGTGCCATTCCGAATACTGGACCCACGTGCATTCTCTAAGGTACTCGCTTACCAAAGTGACGCATCAGATCACCGAGCCACGTGTCCTTTTAGATGCGTGGGCCCACGTGCATTCTCTAAGGTGCTCTCTCACCAAAGTGATGCATCAATTCACCGAGCCACGTGCCCTTTTAGATGCCAAACTCTATCACCGAGCCACGTACATTCTCCAGGACGACATACCGAGTCTCCGAGCCACGTGCATTCTCTCAGGCGACCTTTTCGCCAAGGTGACATATTCAACCACTGAACTCACGTGCATTCTCCAGGTGACATTCCGATTCACCGAGCCCACGTGCCTCTTTCAAGTGGTTATCAATTTACTTTCAATACTGACAACCAATGCCAACGATTTCTCAATGAAATAATTAAATCAACTCAACAAAGCATTATAAAGGCTGAATAACATACTTGGCCATTTACCGATCAACAATTCAATCTCAATCAATTCCAATCAATTAAGGCTAAATCCCTAAAATATCACAATTTATTCAATTCCATACAACGTGGAACTCAAATGAATAAACGGACTGTGCCACAACAATCAGCACGATATTTCGATCGTTGACCATCAAAATCTTAATTTCCGAAAAATAAATAATTAATTAATTAATTTCGAAAATTAATTATTAATTACTAAAAATTCAATTTAGCTCAAAATAAAGCCCGTTTAAATAAACGGACTTCACCACGGTCATCAGCATAATTTTCCGGTTCCAGACCATCTCAGTTGAATTTTCGGAAAATAAATAATTATTTAATTTAATTCCGAAAATTAATATTAAAATACTAAAAAAATCCACTTAGGCCCGAAAAGCCTAATTGGAACCCACCAAGGGTTGGGAAAAAATTCCGAGACACTTCCAATAATTAGTAGACCATGTCTACTTGCTAATTACACATTCAATTTATCTAATTCGCATCATAATTGGCTAATAATTGCTAATTTAATCTAATCTAACAACCTAAACATAATTAATTAAATCTAAACCAACCCTAGAGCGATGAAGCCTACGAGTCTCCTCCGCCCTGCTTCTTCCATCTTCCTCCTTCATGCGCTGACTGCGATCTCCAGCCAGCCATCATCCCATTCCATCCTCCATCTCTTGTCTCGTCGTCGTCGGTTTTCCTCGACCCTTAACCTTAATTTTGTGGCCGCTCCTCAAATATCTGCATGCATCATCAGACATGCAGGCTGCAGGAATTCTTCGATCAAAGAGGGCCGCCACAAAGGCATGACTTTTAATTGGCTACAGAAATATTCCTCGGATACAGTGGCATTCCGTATGATAATATAGAAGAAAACCTCTCGTGAAAAGGAATTGACAAAGACAAAAAATTCTAAATTGCTCCACAAGCTAACTTGACCTGTTTTCGGGGGTGTTTTATGCTGTCGGCACTCAAATGCGAAAAGGCCTGGTGTGGTCGAGACTAAAAGTAAGAAGATCTCAAGCATATAGTTTAAAGGAACACGCAAATTACTAAAGGATTAGCTTTAGTGTGGCCCGCGAAAGGAAAGAACTTTAACTGATCATACTCTACTATCTTCAAAAACCAATATAGAAGTTAGCTCCCATTGGCTACGAGACGAGTGACATTAATTTACTAAAAATTATAAAGGTAAAGTTCTGTTGACAATTAATATTTTCACTTACAGAGATAGCTGGAGGCACAGCCACAAGTGGATCTTGAAAGAATCTATTTCCTAGAGCGAGCGCAAGAAGGCTGCTCTGCATTCCTGCAAACGATACTTGCTATTAAGCCGGAGAAAAAAGAAAACCCTCTTCTTATGCGGATGGATAAAGGAAGCACCTGTCTCAAAGGATAGTGCTCTTTGCAATGCTTTTACAGTAGGAGCCGTCCGGAAGAAGAAACCGGGAAAGAAGTATCCAGTTACGAATGCAATCAGATGAAATGCAATTACGAGTGACAAGATCGTCAAACCAAATGAAGAAATGATGGAATCGACGTTCATCACAAGAGGTGCTCCAACGCATAGAGCCGTCACAAAGACAGAGTGGCGGCAAAAGTGGTCGTATGGCGTTAGAAATCCAAGGGAAGAACCCAAAAGCAAACTATGAGATATTAAACTATTGAAACTCCCTAGCAAATGTACGTAGCAAAGGCGAGTGTTTAACCTATTCAGAAGCAGCCCTGCAGCGATGGGTGTGACGACAATCTGCAAAATGCTGGAAACCATTCCTTTCACATGGACGGGCAATCTTTTGCCAATGAGAAGAAGTGACAATAAAGGGGTCACAAAAACAGCCGTAGCGGTAGATAATGATGTCATGACAATACTCAGAGGAGCCACTGATGGGTCAATCAGAGATGTAGCATAATTAGAAAGCTGAGCCGCGTTGATACAAGACAGCAGCATAATCCCAGCACCTGAGGTTCAGGTTCAGAGAAAGTCACTTACCAGTTCACTAGCTTGAGAGAGGGAAGGGAGACTAGTACTCACCAATGGACGTTGGGAGCGAAACCATTGCTACGGACATCATGCCAAAGAAATAACCAAGAAGAGGCTTCTCGATGAACTGGTTGATAAAGCGAGCAAAAATAGTAGCCGGTCTCCTAAACGCTTCGAGAAAGTCCCTCTCGCTGGAATTAACCCGCGCAGCAAACATCCGAAACCCGAGTGCAGGTGCATAGTACCTGAAAGCAGATTCGATAGAACCCATTAAGAATTGAGATACAAATTTATAGCCCAGAAACATATCGGAGAAGATCTAGCAACCTGATGGTGAACCAAGTGAAGGACGGCGGATATATAAGAGCCAGCAACGTACCCGCGAGAACGACATGAGTTACAAAACAATTTGATTTTTTTTTAAGACCTCCACGATAGAAAACTGCTCTCTAGGCACAGATGGCTGGGAGAAAAAAAAAAAAGACACCGAGCATCTGCGCTGTTAACGGTGGTTTTCCACATCGCCTCGAAAGAACTACATAACAGAAGATCCGGGATGGAACGGGCAGTGCACATTGCTGCAATATGAGACACATTTAGAGAACTGAATGAACCTGGATCGATTCAGCCGGCGACTCCCGGCCTGGCTGTGGCTGTGGCTCGAGAGGCTCCGAGAAATCCACTGACCTGCACTTGCAAGAGCTGTGGATTGGATCCGCAAGCGCGTCGAGATCAAACTCATGGCTTCGCCCCTTGAGAGGATTTCAGGAAACCGCCGATGGCGAGCGCGAGCGAGAAGAAGAAACCTTAAAACTTCCGGAGAGGTCGTGGGTTTGGCTTTTGGGGTCCACTTCGTTCGACGGTTGGTACCGACGCCGGCCTACTTATAGGAGTAACGTCCTCTTTTTTAACCGTTTCTTTTTCTTTTTTTTTAATTATTTGACCAACCTGCAGTTTCTTCTTTGAATTTTTTTTTTTGGAAAGTATACAGACTCCTTGCCTTTCGAAATTATAATTACCATTTTTCATTTGTTTTGATGCATCTCAAGTTGCATCTTCCGCACGTACTTCATTTCCCAAATTGTCTCATTTTATCTTTCAAACTATTCTCACAAAAAAAAAAAAAAAAAAAAACTTCCAACATCCACCCGCACTCTCTCGGGCCCAAGAGGCTTGCTCAATCCAACACATCCACTACCAATAGGGGTGTGTGAAAGAATCGGGAAGCATTGGAAACCAGACGGGAGTAGCCGAGAACCAATAGTTCTCATGGGGATGGATCTGGTTCTCGATTCTAATTTACAAGGATTGGTGAGTACTAATCTAGTTCTACTTCTCGGTGTGGAACCACCTCCTTAGACCAATATATATACATATTTAAAAAAAGAAATTCCAACTCAATCGCTTGATGTAGTTTTTTTGTTTTTTGACCAATATATAATATTTATTATTATTAACTAATTTTGTCTCATGGGTGCATAATAGAATTAACTCCCTTACTTTTTGTTCATTCTAATGATCGATTTACTTGCTTCCTTAGTCAAAACAAAATAAACAAATGAAGAGGGGATTAATGAGACCGAATGGTGATGTCCATAAATGTTGCAACACTTTGTCATCATGATATGCCAATTGCTCTTTTTAAGAGTATAATTAGGTCTCTCATTAACCATCCTTGTGCTTAAATTAGATTGACATTGAAAAAAAGATGAATCATATGATTAATGATTTGACTTATGTGGAGGTTAGGACTTCTCATACAATTCTAATCTCCACATGTTCCTAGTTTCGGGAAACCCTAAGAGGACCACACCATGATCTTTGGAAATATTAAGTTTCTAATTAATGAGTATCATTGATTCATTCCACCCTAAAATTTTCAATCATTAATCAAAATCAATAGCTCGCAATTTAACTTGAATTTAAGGGCAAACAAGTTTTAGTGCTCTACATAGAAACTAGGTTCACCATGATATTAATTGATAAATGTATGTTTGTAAAGATTGGGAATTAGTTCCATGGACCCACTTAGAAACCAAACCGGATCCGATTCTCGGGTGGATCCGTGAAACCAATGGACCCACTTAGACCATGTTGACCTTTGACTACCATATTTTTAGGAAAAGTATAAAAAACATTCCTATATTTATTGTAGTGGTATCAATTCAATCCTAAGCCATTCAATTAAACTAATTTAGTCTTAAACCTTTATTAAATCGGTACAACTTCAGTCTATTCTTAATTTAGCACAAAAATTGTCGACATGGACACTAAGTGTTTTACATGATATGACCAGCGTTGAAGTAATTTTTTTTTTATAAAATTTCATAATTTTTTAGAGCCTTTTAATATTTTTTTCTTTACTTTTTTTCCTGAGGAGCCTGCCCACAAGAGAGGGCGTTGGAACCCTCACCAGATCTGGGTTCGAGATGGGTTTCGCTTCCTTAAAGTGTCTCTTCTTCTTTTGAGTCTTTCTTCCTTGGGAGCCAAAGCAACGTGTTTGTCATTGCAAGAAGCACAGTTGAGAGCTCCCATGGACATGAAAGGCAGCCTATGCTTAGAAAGCAAGTACCTTTCATCTTATACCCTCAATGGCAATCCTTGAGATTTGTCTTTCCAAAGTGTTGATTGCAATGACAAGGGTTGTGTGGCCAACATTTCACTGCAAAGGAGAGGACTCATTGGGAGGCTCTCTTTGGCCATTACTGGTCTTACCCGCTTGAAGGAAATTAGGGGTAATTTGTGATTGCCAGTGTCAATGAGGGTTGTGCAACCTTCTTTTGTTGCCAATGAGGGTTGGCTGGCAACCTTGTCAAGCCTCATGCTCCAAAAAATGTAAAGAGAAGAAATGAAATAAGAAATTATCACAAAATTATTTTAAAAAAATGTCTACTTTAGCATTCTTCATGCCACGTCAAATGTTCAGCGTCTACATTAGCAATTTTCATAAATAAAAAAATAAATAACTAGATGGATTGAATTAATATCAATGTGAAAAAATTTGATACTATATATATACAATTGAAATGTTTAAGATTTAATTGGTATTAATGTAATAGATTTATAGCTTTTGGTTCTTTTCCAATGTCTTCCCTCTAACAACACATGTTGTTGCTCTTTCGGAGCTTAGCGATCATCATCACGCTTGTCCAAGACTAGACCAATGTTGACACTTAATTTTAGTAAATCTAGGGAAATAAGGAAAATAAAGATTTCATTTGAATAAATAAAAGGAAAAAAATGAAAAAAATGAGGGAAATTGATTTGATTGATTATGCATGGAAATTTGGAATTCCGATGGATATTTGGATTTTCTCAAATGCAGAAGCAAATTGAAAATCAAATAAATAAAGGAAAAGAATTTTTACAAAATGGAAGAAATCGGAATAAAATTAAATTGATTGCGAAATCACGCTTCGATTTGCAGTCTTGATTTAATGCGACAGAAAATGGAAATTCGAAAGTTGCTATAAAAATGGCCGTCTGGAAATCATTATAAGAAGGAGCCACAATTTTCGTGTCAAAGGAGGCGAATTCAGAAAAATTTTCAGTGCAAAAAAAGTGAGAGTGGTTCTTTCATTTCATTAGAATTCGAAATTAAAAAAAAAAAAAAACAGAGTTCTTTTGTCTTTGTTTTCGAGGAAAAAAAGTCAAGAAAAGAAAAAAGGGAAAGAGAGAAGAGACGTCAGGGCAGAGAGTGCAGTGACTGAGAGTAGAAAAGAGGTGACGTGAGAGAGAGAGAGAGAGAGAGAGAGAATAAAAAAAGAAAAAGAAAAAAATAAAGAGAGGGGAAAAGGGATCGTCTTCTTCAGGAGGGCTTCGCCGACGCCGACACCCATCTCTTGCCGCTCGTCGCTGCACCACCGCGGCACCTCAGTCCGCCTGCCACCACCATCGCCCATCACTGCCGCGCCCCTTCGAGCGACGCCTACACCTCCGCCCCGGCGTCCCCTGCAGCTCCGGATCCTCGCCACTCCGCTCAGACACCTATTGCCTGAGTGTCGTGCGCCTTCCACCAGTTGCTGACGCGCCCTCTCTGAGCGCCGCTCATCACCTGCCCGAGCACCTGCAGCAACCCACGACTTAGCCGACGCCACTGCCCATCGTCGCACCGAAGCCTTGCTGCCACGCCTGCACCAGCATCCGACGCCTGCCTCCCTGTGATCACTCCTGTGCTCGGGCATCCGCAATACTGCCGCTGCACCGCTGCCGACGCTAGAGTCCGAGCTTTGACCGCAACCTAGCACCCGACGCCACGTCATCAACCCTCACTCGCGCGCGCCCATCGTCGCGCCATTGCACTCGCCACTGCTGCATCCCGCGAGCAGCAGCTGCAGTCCGCTCGTCGCCACTGATCGCCTAGCTCTGCACCATCTCCTCTCGAGCATCAGCAGCATCGCCGCCGCGCCGCTACCACAGCTCGCATCCCCGCTCGTCGCCGAGTTCAACCCGCCACACGCCACCACGCCGGAGCCTCTCCCTCAGCTGAAGCTGCGTCCGCACCTCCACTCAACCAGCAGCCCAGATCACGTCAGACCTCCGCGATGCCGTGCCACCATCCCTGCTCCACTTGACGCCGCGCTGGACGCCACACCTCTGCCAGTCCCCTCGCCGGAGTTCCGACGTCGACCCCCCTTCGTCCGACACCAACCCACGCTGATGCAAGTCCCCTCATTTAGGTAGTTTAGTTTATTTTTATTTTTATGTTATTTTCTATTTTCTTTGATAGTATCTTTAAGTTTGGTTATTTAAATTGCAATATTGGATTTTAATATTCATAAAATCTTGTAGGCATTATCCGCGGGGTTCTCCCCAAAATTATTGTAATTACTAATTTGATCCGTAAGATGTTAGATTACTTTTCTAATTATATTAATTTTTGGGGTTTATTGATAATATTTAATTGTTGAATCAATATAATTATTAATTTGATCCGTAAGACTTTGGATCAGATTTTTAATTATTTTGAACTTATTTGTTTTCAGGGTTAGAGTTATCGTTAATCGACCTATGAGACAATAGGTTATTTTTTCGATTATTTTAATCTTTTAGTTGTTGTTTGATTAGTTTATATGAAATTTGTGTATCTTGGAAAAACACTAAAAAAGAAATCAAAAAATCAAAAAAAAAATCAAAATCTTGCATGAGCATATAGATTTAATAAATTAGACACGTAGGTTAGTAAAATAGAAATTTTCTAAAAAAATAGTTTTCTAAGATAGGATAGGTTTTAAGTCAAATTAATTCCTAAAATAAATTAGAAAATTATTATTCTTTTAGATAGTTTAATTATGGTTTTTTATTAATTTCGAATTTCAACAAAATAAAAATAAAAATATGAGGTGCATATTAACTAGTTTGCATAATAAGATCATTTAATTAGAAATTTTTAGCAAAATTAGGTTATGTAGTTAAAAATGCATTTTTATAAAAGAATTCTATTTTTTAAAGAAAATCCAAAAAAATCTTTTTCTTTGTGTGATTTTTTTTTTGTGTGATGCAATTTACTTATTGAATATTTAATGATAGTTGAGCACCCGTGTGGTCACTATATTTGCATGATAGTAATTTAGGTTTAAATTAATCCAAGATGCCTGCAAAAACATTTTTGAAAAATAAAAGAAATGGTATTGAAAGGAAATTAGAAATCTAGTGTAACCAAATCCCCGCACCCATAGACTCTTCTCGTTCATAGGAGTAAAATAATCCTTATATTATTTTACTTAGGTGTCTAATCGACTTACACTAAACCGATTAGAGGCGACTCCTAGTTAATAATCTTTTGCATGTTAAATATTGAAACCTTAAGTCGCAAATTGGTATGGGTTTAGGAAAGCCAAGCTAAATTTAAAGACTTCGTAGTCCATTAACTTAGTTTTAGATTATGCACCTGAAAATTAGGTCGCGACAACCAATTGAAGGTCTTGACGATCTCAATTTTGGCAACCATGGCCAAGCTTTGCTAGCTAGCTTAGGCGACTAACCAGGTTATCGCACCTACTTGCGACTAGTCACATTCCTCATGAGCTCGGGCTTGACCTTGCCTGGCCTCCACGATCGCAAGCTATGAGCTCATACCGAACTTGCGTGGTCTCCTTGTTGCCAGTTGTGAACGATCTCGCCACAAACGAAGACATGGATGCGTGTAGAGAGGATTGAGCGGTAGGTAAGGGCGAGGGCATCCTTACTGGCTTCACGATTGAGTTGTGTCATCAAGCAGTGGGAGGGGTAGATTTCTTTTGTGAGCATGAGGGAGTATGAATGTTTTTAGACTAGAGAGATCCAAAACGGTCAAATCTAAGCTTCCTATCGACATTAATAATGTCGTCAAATCTGCACAAGAAAGCCAGTTAGGGTAAAAACTAAAATTTGGATAGTTTAACGAGTGCAAAATCAGAAGAGAGAAAAAAATTAACCTGTGAATTATTATTTTGAAAATGCTCAAAGCCAATATTGGGTAGGACTTGCATGTTGTGTTCGGGAAAATTTATTTGGGAAACAATTTTATTTAAATAGTGTTTAGAAAATGCACACTTTATAAAGCATTTTTGCTTTTTTTCTTTTGAAAAAAAAAAAATCAAAGTTGGCGAAAGGCTCAACGACTAGTTGGTGCTCTTAAATGAGGCTAGCTAGCACCAAACTAGATTATTGACCTCACACAACTCTTAACGAAGTTTCACTAGAGAAGATGAATAGTCCCTCCGAGTAGGGGTGAGTGGTTCCAAGTTCCTTACAGAATCCACTTAGAACCTAAAATCTACCCTCGGGTATAAAGTTATCATTTTTTGGAACCTGAAACCTACCAATTGAAACATAAAACCTGGAACCTACCTTGTCACAGGTTTCAGAGTCGATTTCAAGGTCTAATAGGTTTTATTTTTATTTTTAGTTTAAAAAAACGAAAATGAACACAATAATAATAAACAAGCTTGTCATTCATTAAAAATAATACAAAATGAACAAAACTATCAATGGCAAAAAAAAAAAAAAAAAATAGAATTCTTGGTAAGGAATTCAACTAGATAGAAGTAGGAATTCAACTATCCGTTGGAACAAGTTCCTCATTTTTTCGGAACTTGGAACCTATTTTGTCATAGGTTGAAAAGTCTACCCAAGTCCCACTTATATTATTATATGAATGATTACAATTCACTAATCATAACTTATAGTTATATACATGAAAAATATGAACATTAATAAAGTAAAAGTCTTAGCCATAAAATGGAAACTCGAACTAGTGCTTTTAGATTATACACTCATCATCAAACAACATAGAATAATTGAAGATTGCATGAAGATATGGATTAATAAAAATATTAAAACTTGTTCGGGGTTGTAGGTATAGATTCTAGGTTCTTCTAACTAAGAACCTAGAACCTAACTGTTGAATTGGGTTTCTCAGTTTTTGGAACCAGGAACCTACCCTGCATACCTTAGAACTTGAAACCTACGGGTTTTCATCGATCCGGTTCTCAGGGTCCAGGTTTTACATTGGAACCATACTGACCCCTATCTACGAGGGCCAAACCAAAAAACAAAAACAAAAAAGTTGATGAAAATTTTGGGAAGAAATTTTTTTTAATTAACCTTAGGAAATGACCTTTCAAAAATTTTCCAAGGCTAGCATTTGACTAGAGGGGGCTAAAAACAATTGGCAAACAAGGTAAGCACAACCCACAACCGAACACACGTTTAACATCGAGCTGATGTTTAGACTCGAATAAAAGGCCTCTCTGTCCTTCTCTCTCCCCCAAATTGATGGTCACACCCGAATAATAGGACATCTCTATCCATCTCCCCCAACAGTAACTACCCCAAAAATTGATGTTTAGACCCAAATAGTACGACCTCTCCGTCTCTCTCTGTCGCTCTCCCCCCCCTCATAACTGAACTGCTCTCCTCCCCCCCCCCCCACCCCGGCCCTCCCTCCCTCTCTCAATCTCTCTCTACCTTCCACCCTCCCTCCCTCGATGACACAATTTAAAGAAGAAGTTCTTATTCTGGTTTGCACTCTTCTGGGGACGAACGCATTCCAATCTTCAATCAACCCTCCGGGGGGTTACGTCGAGGGTAAAGCCATCATATCTGCCAAACACCCTTTAGCATACGAATATTTCTTAATTTGCAACAGCTCGTGTTATATTCTCTCCTTTAGCGTGATTTTGATCATGGCAGGTAATACGATTTTTTTAGGCAAGAAATTATTACAAAATTCTCCTTTATCCATACAGTATAGCTAAAAAGTTACGGGGTAGAATATGAAATTCAATTTATATAGAAATAGATCATGAAACCGATGGTTTGTGAATTTTCGATTAATACGCAATTAAGCTCATCAACTATTACATGACCATAATAAGAAGTTTTGGAATGTATTAGTCGCCAGAAGAGTGCATACTAGAATAAGAAGTTTTTCTTTAAATTGTGTCATCGAGGGAGGGAGGTAGAGAGAGATTGAGAGAGGGAGGGAGGTAGAAATAGAGAGAGAGAGAGGTGCAGGGGGGCAGATTAGTTCGATTTCGGGGGAAGAGAGAGCGACAGAGATATAGAGAGACGAGAGGTCATATTATTAGAGAGGGACAGAGAGGTTGTACTATTCAGGTCTAAACATCAATAATACGATCCCTCTCTAATAATACAACCTATCCATCTCTCTTTGTCGCTCTCTTTCCCCCTAGAATCGAACTGCCCCCCCCTCTCTATTTCTACCTCCCTCCCTCTCTCAATCTCTCTACCTCCCTCCCTCGATGAAACAATTTAAAGAACCTCTTATTCTAGTCTGCACTCTTCTGGCAACTAAAACATTCTAGAACTTCTTATTCTGGTCATATAATAGTTGATGAGCTTAATTGCGTATTAATCGAAAATTCACAAACCATTGGTTTCATGATCTATTTCCAAATAAATTGAATTTCATATTCTATCCTATAACTTTTCAGCTATTACTGTATGGATAAAAGAAAATTTTGTAATAATTTCTTGCCTAAAAAAATAATATTACCCGCCGTGTTTAGAATCATGCTAAACGAGAGAATATAACATGAGCCATTGCAGATTAAGAAATATTCGTATGCTAAAGAGTGTTTGGCAAATATGATGGCTTCACCCTCAACGTAATCCCCCGAACGGTTGATTGAAGATTGGAATGTGTTCTTCACCAGAAGAGTGTAGACCAAAATAAGAACTTCCTCTTTAAATTATGTCATTGAGGGAGGGAGGGAGGTAGAGAGAGATTGAGAGAGGGAAGGAGGGGGGGGCAAAGTAGTTCGGTTCTGGGGGAGAGAGAGCGACAAAGAAAGACAGAGAGGTCATACTATTCGGGTCTAAACATCAATTTTTGGGGTGTTACTATGAGGGGGATGGACAAAGAGGTCATATTATTCGGGTTTGAACATCAATTTTTGGGGTGTTACTATTGAGGGATGGACCAAGAGGTCCTATTATTCAGGCGTGACCATCAATTTGGGGGAGAGAGAAGGACAGAGAGGCCTATTATTCGGGTCTAAACATCAGCTCAATGTTAAACGCGTGTTTGGCTGTGGGTTGTGTTAGGGTGCGGGTCGGTGTATGCTATCACGCACCTCGCGAGAGACTGGCCTGCTCCGCGAGAGAGAGAGAAGGAGACCCTAGAGCGATGAAGCCGACGAGTCTCCTCCGCCCTGCTTCTTCCATCTTCCTCCTTCATGCGCTGACTGCGATCTCCAGCCAGCCATCATCCCATTCCATCCTCCATCTCTTGTCTCGTCGTCGGTTTTCCTCGACCCCTAACCTTAATTTTGTGGCCGCTCCTCAAATATCTGCACTCATCATCAGACATGCAGGCTGCAGGAATTCTTCGATCAAAGAGGGCCGCCACAAAGGCATGACTTTTAATTGGCTACAGAAATATTCCTCGGATACAGTGGCATTCCGTATGATAATATAGAAGAAAACCTCTCGTGAAAAGGAATTGACAAAGGAAAAAAATTCTAAATTGCTCCACCAGCTAACTTGACCTGTTTTCGGGGGTGTTTTATGCTGTCGGCACTCAAATGCGAAAAGGCCTAGTGTGGTCGAGCCTAAAAGTAAGAAGATCTCAAGCATATAGTTTAAAGGAACACGCAAATTACTAAAGGATTAGCTTTAGTGTGGCCCGCGAAAGGAAAGAACTTTAACTGATCATACTCTACTTTCTTCAAAAACCAATATAGAAGTTAGCTCCCATTCGCTACGAGACGAGTGACATTAATTTACTAAAAAGGATAAAGGTAAAGTTCTGTTGACAATTAATATTTTCACTTACAGAGATAGCTGGAGGCACAGCCACAAGTGGATCTTGAAAGAATCTATTTCCTAGAGCGAGCGCAAGAAGGCTGCTCTGCATTCCTGCAAACGATACTTGCTATTAAGCCGGAGAAAAAAGAAAACCCTCTTCTTATGCGGATGGATAAAGGAGGCACCTGTCTCAAAGGATAGTGCTCTTCGCAATGCTTTTACAGCAGGAGCCTTCCGGAAGAAGAAACCGGGAAGGAAGTATCCAGTGACGAATGCAATCAGATGAAATGCAATTACGAGTGACAAGATCGTCAAACCAAATGAAGAAATGATGGAATCGACGTTCATCACAAGAGGTGCTCCAACGCATAGAGCCGTCACAAAGACAGAGTGGCGGCAAAAGTGGTCGTATGGCATTAGAAATCCAAGGGAAGAACCTAAAAGCAAACTATGAGATATTAAACTACTGAATCTCCCTAGCAAATGTACGTAGCAAAGGCGAGTGTTTAACCTATTCAGAAGCAGCCCTGCAGCGATGGGTGTGACGACAATCTGCAAAATGCTGGAAACCATTCCTTTCACATGGACGGGCAATCTTTTGCTAATGAGAAGAAGTGACAATAAAGGGGTCACAAAAACAGCCGTAGCGGTAGATAATGATGCCATGACAATACTCAGAGGAGCCACTGATGGGTCAATCAGAGATGTAGCATAATTAGAAAGCTGAACCGCGCTGATACAAGATAGCAGCATAATCCCAGCACCTGAGGTTCAGGTTCAGAGAAAGTCAATTACCAGTTCACTGGCTTGAGAGAGGGAAGGGAGACTAGTACTCACCAATGGACGTTGGGAGCGAAACCATTGCTACGGACATCATGCCAAAGAAATAACCAAGAAGAGGCTTCTCGATGAACTGGTTGATAGAGCGAGCAAAAATAGCAGCCGGTCTCCTAAACGCTTCGAGAAAGTCCCTCTCGCTGGAATTAACCCGCGCATCAAACATCCGAAACCCGAGTGCAAGTGCATGGTACCTGAAAGCAGATTCGATAGAACCCATTAAGAATCGAGATACAAATTTATAGCCCGAAACGTATTTGGGAGAAGATCTAGCAACCTGATGGTGAACCAAGTGAAGGACGGCGGATATATAAGAGCCAGCAACGTACCCGCGAGAACGACATGAGGCACAAAACAATTTGATTTTTTTTTAAGACCTCCACGATAGAAAACTGCTCTCTAGGCACAGATGGCTGGGGGAAAAAAAAAAAGACACCGAGCATCTGCTGTTAACGGTGGTTTTCCACATCTGCCTCGAAAGAACTACATAACAGAAGATCCAGGATGGAACGGGCAGTGCACATTGCTGCAATATGAGACACATTTAGAGAACTGAATGAACCTGGATCGATTCAGCCGGCGACTCCCGCCTGGCTGTGGCGTGGCTCGAGAGGCTCCGAGAAATCCCACCCCGACCTGCACTTGCTGGAGCTGTGGATTGGATCCGCAAGCGCGTCGAGATCAAACTCATGGCTTCGCCCCTTGAGAGGATTTCAGGAAACCGCCGATGGCGAGCGCAAGCGAGAAGAAGAAACCTTAAAACTTCCGGAGAGGTCGTGGGTTTGGCTTTTGGGGTCCACTTCGTTCGGCGGTTGGTACCGTCGCCGGCCTACTTATAGGAGTAACGTCCTCTTTTTTAACCGTTTCTTTTTTTTTTTAATTATTTGACCAACCTGCAGTTTCTTCTTCGAATTTTTTTTTTTTTTTGAAAGTATACTGACTCCTTTCCTTTCGAAATTATAATTACCATTTTTCATTTGTTTTGATGCATCTCAAGTTGCATCTTCCGCACGTACTTCATTTCCCAAATTGTCTCATTTTATCTTTCAAACTATTCTCACCCAAAAAAATAAAAAATAAAAAATCCAACATCCACCCGCACTCTCTCTAGGCCCGAGAGGCTTGCTTGATTGGACACATCCACTACCAATAGGGGCATGCAAAGTAATCGGAAACCATTGGAAACCAGACGGGATTGGTTTGGAACTAGCAGTTCTCATGGAGATTAATTTGGTTCCAATTCTAATTTACTAGAATTGGCGAGTATCAATGCAATTTCACTTCCAGCCACCGATATATATACATACATACATACATACATACATATATATATTATATATATATATATGGCAATATTGACTAATTTTGTCTCCTGGGTGCATAATAGAATTTATCTCCTTACTTTTTGTTCATTCTAACAATTTATTTACTTACTTTCTTAGTCAAAACAAAATAAACAAACAAAGAGGATGGATGAGACCAAATGGTGATGTCCACAAATGTTGCGGCGCTTTGTCATCATGATACGAAATTAAGAGCCAATGGCTCTTTTTAAGAGCATAATTAGGTCTCTCATTAACCATCATTGTGCTTAAATTAAGTTGACATTGAAAAAAAGACGGATCAAACGATTAATGATTTTACTTGCGTAGAGAGGCGCGAGCGGTAGGTAAGGGCGAGGGCATCCTTGCTGGCTTCGCGATTGAGCTGTGTCATCAAGCAGTGGGAGGGGTGGATTTCTTTTGTGAGCATGAGAGTATGAATGTTTTTAGACTGGAGAGATCCAAAACGGTCAAATCGAAGCTTCCTATCGGAAATTTGGATAGTTTAACGAGCGCAAATTTGGAAGAGAGAAAAATTTAACCCTTGAATTATTATTTTGAAAATGCTCAAAGCCTTGGGTAGGACTTGCATGTTGTGTTCGAGGAAAATTCATTTGGGAAACAATTTTAAATTAATTAGTGTTTAGAAAATTCACACTTTATAAAGCATTTTTGCTTTTTTTCTTTTTAAAAACCTCAAAGCAACGAATTGGTTGGCGCTCTCAAATGAGGCTAGCTAGCACCAGACTAGATTACTAGTAACCAAATTTGACCTCGTCGATTGACCTCACACAACTCTTAATGAAGCTTCACCAGAGAAGATGAATAGTCCCTACTAGGGCCAAACCAAAAAAAGGAAAAAATTGGTGAAAATATTTTTGGAATAATTTTTTTTTAATTAACATTAGGAAATGGCCTTTTGAAAATTTGTCAAGGCTAGCATTTGACTAGAGGGGGCCCAAAACAATTGGCCAAACAACCCAAGTTTTTATCAAGGGGCTTTAGGCCAGCAATCGTCCCCGAATCCGAGCGAAGGCTACGACCCTCACCCAGATCTGGGGCGAGGGCACATAGGCCCTTGCCACCAGTTGGCTGAGGCCGCCGGCCCTTGGCCAAGGCTTGGCGGCCTTGGCCGACACTCCCCCACCTCGTAGGTGATGGAGGGGAGCCGGTGGTAAGGGTTGAGCCTTTAGCCGCCGGTTGCTTCCCTCCTCCTCCTCCCCCCCTTTTAATTTATTTTTTAAAATTAAATAATTTAAAAAATTTTTTAAAATTTAATTTAATTAATTATTATATTAAAATTCGAATGATATCAAACGATGTCATTTTTGTGTTTGGTTTGCTGAGTCAACCTTCTAGCGAGCCACATAAGCGAAAAAATTAATAAAAAAAAATGCCACGTAGGATTTCTGGTGAGGTTCGTCGGATGTGGCACTCAAGTGTCCAATTTTTCATACTTTCCGTAAGTTTTGGTACTTAAGTACCATTTTGTGCCAACTTTTGGCACTTTTTTTTTTTTTCGATCGGTCAACTTTTGGCACTTAAAGGGTTCTTTTGCCTTTGGAATTGGGGGTCTTAACAACTTTTTAATGTTGTACTTAAAATTGATTGTAAGATATTTACTTGCTGAAATGACAAAAGCAAGACTCGAAGTTTTCTCCAATAATGGCAAATAGCTTTCAAGCCATACTATTTAATTTTCGATGATTATTTGAGATAATGATTTGGCAAACTTTATGGATGAAATTCATTTGAGGCGATCGGATTCTTTTATCCTGATTTTAGAAAGAAATATACAACAATATAATTTGTGTACTAATCCTCGTGCCTGTTTTCTTGAAGTTTTATGTGGATTAAGAGCTTCCTTTAATTAATTGAATTTAATCTTCTGCAAATTGGTGGACAACTTTATTTAAGGGGGCAGGCCGTATATTATGATATTATAGTAGAATGATTGTTTTCATTTCTATTACTTCTGGAGGTGAGTTGATTATGGAGTAATGTCTATAATTTCGGGTGATTATTTAATCTTGACATTGTAATGATTATTTTATTTTGGTTGATTATTTGGGATTGATGTTTGGCAAATTTCAAGGATGAAATTATTTGAGGCGAATATATGTTTGTGTCCAGATTCTAGGAAGAATTCTAAGGTTGATTCAAGGGTTTCGATCTCGAGTCAAAGGTTCCTCAAGGACTTAGGAGGTTGATATTTTGCAACTTAAAGGATAATTCTATAGGGGGGCAAAATGATTGTTGGAGCATTGATTTCTAGGACTATTGAAGGTGAGTAATAATTATGTAACTTTGGATGATTATTTGAGCTTGGCCTCGGAATGATTTTTATTATTTTGGGTTTGAGAATTTGACATTGATGTTTGACAAATTTTTTGAGGATGCAAATTCATGTGAAATTAGTAGATGCTAGTGCCCTGTTTTAAAAGAAAATATGGAAGGCTAAAAGGCGGAAGTTTAAGAGATGGAAGGCTAAAAGACACTTTGTATAAAGTGCTTTCATGAAATGCACTTATTAATTGATGATCAATAATTGTTTAAGTGCTGAAAAGCGCATAGTATATGAAATATGGCAATTCTTTGAAAGATAAAATGTGTTTTGATGGACGGCACATATTAAAGGCATTCATTGAAAACTCCTAATGAATGCACTTATTGAAGGCATCTATCGGTAGCATATATAAAGAGTTTGGTGCTCTCTCCACCATGAATAACAATTAAATGTTGAATTCTTTCTTCCATTAGATAAAATACATTAAGAGAAAAGTGAGTTAAGGGAGAGAAAGTAGATTTCTCCATTAGACAATTGGACTATGATATGAACCAAGGAAAGAGAAAACAAAAATTGTGTCAGTTATGCTATCACACATGCATGCCTCTCCAAGTCTCGAAATAGGGATTGCCTGTTTGCCACCAAATTCTTTTCTTTATTCTGGCTCATACTATAGAAAATTATATAATAGCATAGTTCTGATATACGGGTTTCACATTGTGGCAAGTATAGAGCATGCCATTAGAATTAATCAGAACATTTATAGTTTTTAAGAATCATATCGGCAAAGAGGCAGAATAAAAAATTTAGAAATTCATAGTTCAGATACACTGATTTTATGAGCTTCATCCTCCCCATTAATATTTCAAACATTGCCTTATATGGGCATGAAATAAATATCAAATTATTGGTGAATTTTTGGAGATCACAAACAATTTTACAAGGACTCCTTATGACCAACAATGACCAATAATCTTTACATATTCTTGTTTTTTACACTAACAGACTCATAACACAATTTTTCTTCTAATATAGTGCTATAGTAGTGAGCGGTAACTGTTACACTACGGCTACGATAGTGAATAATAGTGACTACTACAGTATTGCAATGCCCAATTATACAAGCACACTTTTTATAACATAGAATCAATGAAACTAATTATTTAGCTTCATTTGTGATCTTCAATCAAATCCTAGGGCATGGAGCCACTAGTCTTCATCAGAGCTATTAGAATTATATCAGATTTTCTCGCAATTGGCACGTTTGATAAGTCATTATACTTCAAGTTCTTTGAGTTGGCTATATTCTATAGATTCTAGTTTTTGATGAGAACTTACTAGGATGTTAGTGGAATCACTAAAAGTGCTTTTCTCATGATTATCTCCAAATTGTTAACTATGTCATTGGATGAGATAATCCACTTCTTCATTTTCTAGAGTTAATTTATGCTTTTAATGTAGACAACTTTTATCTTTTTGAAGACTGATGAGGACTTGTCATAGCCTTAGTGAAACTTGAAGAAATGTTTGGTTGGGGTCAATTCTCGAGCAGAAGTGACGGGCTTTCACTGTCAAGGCCTAGACTAAGTGCAAGCTGTAGTCCATTATGGTCAATTTTGTGGATAGTAACTTTCTACAAGGAAAATTAACATTCGGCCTACTAATAGTTCCTTGAATGGGGTGGTGTTCCTTGGAGATCACATATGAGCGGAGTTGGTAGTGGTAAGTGCGATCATAGTTAAGGCAGTGGCACATGGGGGTGAAGGGAGTGGCTCTCGGCAGTACAAGAAAAAGACGTGCTGCGACTTTATAAGTATCTGACTCTAGATGATGATGCTTCATATTGGGAGACTGAAACTGATAATTAGGATATGATAAAATACGTGTGATACATATGGATATTTTAAATTGATTCCGATATAGGGCTTAAAGGAGAATGACGGGATTTTGATTATAAAGTGATTCTTATCGGATCATTTCGATATGATGTTTTTCCATGATGAAATTTTCTTTCTACTTGCAAAGAGCTCTTTTCTATGAGGAAACACAAGTTTGTCAATGTATGAAATGAGCCAGCCACATGCTAAATAGAAAAATTATTTATCTTTTAATTGACATTGGGAGAGCTATCCGCTGTCACAAGGAATGTGTTCTTCGTAAAATGATGTGAATACTTGCAGGAAGGACAAAACTTCTTCTAACTTTTCTTTTACAGCAAAATATCAAACAATTATTTTAAGTTATTCTTTAATGACGCCACATTTTGAATCTTTTGGTCCATTGAATTTTTAATCCATTTCAATTTTGTCTAGTTTTAGCATGGGTACATTTTCCAAAGATTACGTATATAAGACCGAAACAGAGTAAAGGATAAAAAACAATTGGTAATTCTAGATAGGGCAACATGAATAAATTAACTAAAACTTTATATTACTTAAATCAATTTTTACTTTTAGGATCTTTAGAGTGCACTCAACAACATCACAATATTATGATACATTCCTATTGTCAGGGTGGGAGTATTGTTAGTGTCTTGTAATTATGTTAGGAATGATAAATTATAGATATGAAATTTGCTGGACATTGATTGTATTATCTTGTGATTATTGCTACAATAATTTTCCTTTTCATGTTTGCAAAATCTTATTGTAGATATGAAATTGGGGCAACTATGCTAATCTTGAGAGTACTATCGAAGTGATTTGCTTTTTCATGTTTACTTTTGCTATTTGTGCATAAAGTTTAAGGGGTCCCCATTGGTAGTCCTATATGACTAGTGAGTTTTGCTGGGCAAGGTGGTGCATTTTTATCCACTTTTCCAAAGAATCTTGGGCCTCAAAGACCCTTGTGCCAAAGCTGAGGCCCCAAAAGCCTTTGAACCAAATTTAGCATTTTTGAAGTCCCTTAACTCAAATAACTTCCACCTAGCATTCACATTTCCATATTTTTGGAATGCTATTGGGGGTAATGAATTTTTTTCTTCCAACTTTACCCCCGCTTATACTTTTGTGTTCTTATTTTGCCCTTATTCTATATTTCATCATCTCTCTTTGAACCAAACAAACCCATCACCACTCCAGATTTTGGTCGATGCAAACCCAGATTTTGGTCGATGCAAACCCAAAGTCGATGGTTGTCGAGGGTCGACTGTCGCAAGTCTATGGAGTGAGATTTGGAGAGTCAAGGGGTACATGAGGCTCGCCTACCCTCCAACCTATAATCTTTTACAATTCTTTTCATTAAGCATTTCTCAAGTTATTTCACAATTAATCAATTCACAAACTTGGGTAATGAATGCTCTATCCAAGTTTATGCAATGAATATGCTCTATATATCTCTTTTTCCTTTTTATAAATATGATGTCATTCTATGCATTTCATAACTAATAATGGACATAATCTCTGTCACTCTCCAAAGGCATAAGAGGAAATTACAATTCAAAGAAAAGATGAGCAGCACTCACGTCCGGTTGTAGTACCAACAATGAAAGCTACTTCAAGCTGACAAACTCCACAACAAGGCTCAATTTACTAAACAACACAGTTTTCACAGCTGGAGAGACCCACGAAGCATCGTTACTGACACGAAATGATCACTGGTCCATTGTGGACTCTCCATTAAAGGATGGGCACGCTCTTTTTTTAGGATTTAATGACGAAGAAAAGCTAACAATTTCAACTTCCCACCCTCGAACTAACAGAAACAAAATCACTATTATACTCAAGAATGTGGACTGAATTAGAGATCAGTGGCCTACAAACAGAGCATTTTGGTGAAACCTCCCATTCCACGGATAATGCATATCACTGACAACACACAAGATGACTGCATGGAAAAAAAGTGGATCTCCTCCTCATCAGACAAATTACAAGTAACTGAATCTCCCAATTCATCCTCTGTGAGAGTGTTGGGCTGGTAGACTGCAGCATGGCTCTGCTGCTCCTGCTCATCCCATCTGCAACGCCTCCAGTTTTTCCATCTGTTTCATTTTATGAGGTAAGAAGATTCAGCATAAGCCCAGTAAAGTCAAAGGTTATCATGTCTTGAATTCAACAGGATACAGAATATGGTTACAAGTTTAACAAATCCAAGGATACCAATTGACACCTTTCCAAGATAAATACTAATCCATAAGAGTATCTTTGTCTGGCAGGCGAGATCAATGACCATCTGATCTTTTGCCATCTCGGTACTGGAAAATGTCATATCAGTCAATTCGATAATAGACGAGTACTGTCAAAAAAGGGCTGCTTGCCCAAGATCTAAGTAGTAGACCCTAAAGCATAATCATGTCAACTTTCCTAGAATGAAATATGAGATGGTTGATTCTTAACAACTCGAGTCACGTGAAGTAGATTGTTTTTTTTTTTTTGGTAAGATTTGTTTACAGATCATCACATAAACAAATGACAAGCATCAAAGGGAGAGGAGCCACAATATCTTTTGACGGGTAGGTGGACAAATACTAAAATGATAGGAGGTTGTGCAGATCACCCAAAAATTCATGAAATCACACAAACGGGGGAACTCTCCGTGCCATGTGAAATGCAAAAACAGACTTCCAAACAGGCAATTTACTACAAATTCACATCCTACTATAAACCATGATCAAGATTAGAGTGAATAAATTTGTACACGTGTCGATTTATAGTAAAAGAAAATAGTGTACATGGGCAATAAGTCCACAAATGGAAAAAGAATCTCCTCAAGCAAGCATCAAGACTTATCCAATGTCCATCTAACACCATTAAAATGTAGATGAGAGGAAAACTTACAGAAAATATGGAAAATCTTGGCATGAACAGATCTCTGGAATTCATTTTCAAAAAGCAAAGGTCAACAACACGGACACACTTTCCTAATGAAAGAATTTTCTCTCCTCATCAAGCCATCCAATCTACAAAAATAGAGGAACAAGAGCATCAAATCAGATACTTGTATCAAAGTAAATGCATCATTATAAAAATTAAAGGAACCACAAGGTCTAGATAATCAGAAAAATCTCAAGGTGCAAGAAACATTGCAGTTAACCATATGCAGTGAGTTTACATGTCACAGACTAATAGGGTATTCATGACCAACAAGTGCCTAAAGGCATGTGTAAGGAGAAGCTTTAATTGGCTGCAGTTGGTGACATAATGAGGTAAGAGGTAGACGACGCCTTGAACCATCCATGTTCACAACGACAACTAAAGTGTAAGCTAATAATTGACTGCTCTCTTCTGACAGATCAAAGCAAAGTTTCTCGTTGAGCATAGTTATGAGCATCGAGATTCGGAAAAAGTGTTACAGAAATTAGTTTGTAAAGACAATCTCAATAAGATGATCGTATAAAAACTTTTCTTGAGGAACCTTCAGTTCTCTCAGCCAAAAGAAGAGGAATCTTTGACTTCAGAAATCTCAAATTTCCAACACACAATGTGAGTAAAGAAGCATAATAACTGAATGCTCAAGACTGAAAAGCGAAGCCTTGTAAAGTTGTCTCATATCTCTCAATATCTTTAGATTCGCCAACTCTACTTCTATTTATATGTGAGGAAAGTAGTAGACTCCCTTATACCATGATAGAACACATCAACCTTGCTATCAGGAAACTCAGTTCTTCTGAAAGAATGGAACTCTCCCAGACTTTTAATTTGGATAAAGTACAGACTCTATCATGCACCATTCGGTGTTCAGGACATGAACACCATGTGATGTCCCATGGCAACACCAATTTTGACATGTCTACCATCACAATTATACGTACAGTCTCCCAGACATTTCCAGTGTCAAAGGCAAAGATAAAATGTGATATTACACCTTGAACCAGAAGGAGGCACATGGTTCCTAGCTGAAGACAAACATGATGTAATGTAATCCCACTCAAAGAACGAGTAACATAAGCTTTAACAGCAGCTTTCCAGTGAAATATAGCTTAAAAACAAGAACCAACTTCTGGAACAAATGTACTTACCGTTCTTAGTGAGGAGGATTTTTGCTCCTGCAAGGAACTGATAAGATAGCCCCTAGATCTGGAGTCCATCCGAAAAATCCCTTTGACTCATTGTATATGCACTTCATAATGAAAACAGAAGATCAAGCTTATCAAAGGATCATGCAAAACTGAGGTAAACAGGAACAAATCCATTTCAGAAAAGCCATGATTGACACAAGTAATTATAACATTTTAATGCATGAACTGCGATTTGCTTCATTACGCAGATTTCACAAAACTAAGAGCGACCAACCTGTCCGATCATTGACATTATAGTTTTCCAAAGAAAGAAAAAGTACAAAAGAGAAATTACTGTACAGTTGCAGTAAGAAGATAACAGGATATGTGGACCCCCTCAATTGGAACTCATAATTAGGTGAGAAAGGGCATAGGCACACAATGCATGCATAAGCCCCTCAAATAGGAGAGGACACCTAATAGCAGGGACCTGAATCCTAGATTTCTTTCTCTACTTTCTAAACATTGATCTTCTCCTTGGTTCAAACACTTTCTTGTTGCTTATTCTCTAGATATGTACACCAAATCAACATTGTGATTGTGTCTTACCAAACCAAACTAGTATATCCTTCGAAAGGCCTAAAGGCAGTATCTCCAATGCCATTTAATTTCCTAAATAAGAATATCTCGAGAAGAAAGATGAAAGTGACACATCTATCCTACTGCAACAAGTTACTTTGCTAAGTTTCTTTTTTTATATTTCCTCCTTTCATCAGGACCAAAAATGAACTAAGTACACTATCGTAAAACACATCGCACCTACGCAAGAAGGAATTCACGTGCTAAGCTAGAAAACTCTCGACTTTGAAAATGTCAGGTTTACTTCACATCACAAAAGAAGAAATGAAGTAATATAACTGTACTGGCAAATGCACTTATACCAGATGATGCAGCTAAGTCATCAATGCAGCCTCCCGACAAATCATAAAATCCTCCATTGTCTCGACATCCACTCATATAGAGACCAACCATTCAAAAAAGAAGCAGTAACGACCATGACATTCCCAAGACTAATTACACCAAATTCACAAGGGCTCCTCGATGCTTCAACAATCAAATTCGCTTGCGCTTTCGCAGTCCTGAGGTATTGAAAGAGAAGACGAAATATTCATATGCTGAAGTTGGCAATACAAGACATGACTTGCTTACACTGATGCAAAGCACACAGATAGAACATCCGAACACGAGACATGTAAACACCAAGTGAAACAATCCACAGCATTGCGTGTACGCACACTTACAGTTTGAATCCTTTGTGCGAGCACCGCCCTATCGCCAGAGTCCTGCGGGGCCAAGACATTGTGCCTCAACCACTTCCCGGTCCCTCCTTTAACGGCCGATTTCGCCTCCACGAGACCGCGCGCCACCACGAGCTCCTCTCTACCCGACCGGCTCGATGAATGAGACTCTGAATCCGAACCGCCATCGCGAGAGAGCACGCACCGAAGGCCGGAAACTCGGGCCGACGGGGCGTATCGGAGCTTGCGGAGAGGCGGAGGAGCCGGAGGTGAACTTGGCGATCGTGCGGACGGCGGCGTCAGCCAAGGGTCAAGCCGAGAGGACGGCGCCGCCGAATAGGAGAGGGCGACAGCGAAGTGGGAGACGAGAGAGAGGCTATGGCTCGATCGTGCGAGGATTTCGGCGGTGTTCCTTGGCGGTCGCATGCGAGCGGAGCACGGCGGCGGCGGCGGCGGCGGCGGCGAGTGCCATCGGTGTTGAGGCGGTGGCGTGTGGGGGCGGACGGAGTGGCTCTCGGCGACGACGGTTTTTGCTGGGAGACCGAGACTGACAATTGGGCTGATGGGCCGACCCTGGGCCAAGCCCAATTTCAAACAATCATATCTTAATGACCTGTCTTCACGTCAGAAGAGCTACATCCTGTATGGTCAAAACCGAACCAAAAAGGCCATTGGATTCTACTCAGCCGAGTTATTGTTAACAATACCATAGCGATGAAATTAATAGCTAATTAAGCTATTGGTGCTTCATCTTGTTCATGTAAACCCCATGCAAAGAGTTTCTTCCTAATCCGGTGTAATTGATTCACAGCTTCATTGATGCTCATCCATCTTTCGGGTATTTGGTACGAACAAGCAACTCCAATGTTATACATCATAACCAAGCATTCTTGAAATATGTTATCCCTTTTGGAAGACCAATGCCGACGACTATAGGGGCCTAAATGGCTCTCTCTTTCTTGAAGCAGAAAGATGTCCGTGATTTCTAGCACTCGTTCAGGCAAAGCTTCTGCCACAAAACTATGAATAGTCAAATGGTCTCTAAATTTGTCATCAGTGGGTCTCAAACCTATGAATATCTCCAATAAAAGAATGCCGTAACTATAGACATCGCATTCTCTTGAAACCTTGCATCCCATTGCATATTCTGCCACACATTTTGATTATAATCCAAATCATATTAAAGTGCAGATCATCAAATAAAAATGTAATGTTTGCAAGACTATAAAAGTAATCATTAGCTACCAAAATTTCTGCAAGAAGACCGATCAATAATTTTTAGGTATATAAACTTTTTTGATTTGAGAGGGAGAGAGAGAGAGAGAGAGAGAGAGAGAGAGAGAGAGAGAGTACATGGTGGAGCATAATCCATTGTCCCTCTAAGACTCATTGAGCTCATATGATTATCTACAGTTTCAAAGGATGATTCAAGAAGGAATTTTGCCAATCCAAAGTCACCAAGATGTGCAACCATCTCAGCATCTAAGAGGATATTGCTTGGCTTTAAATCACAATGAACAATGGGGATGTGGCATTGGTGATGTAGATAATCTAGTGCAGAAGCAACATCAATTGCAATGTTTATCCTCCAAATGAAATTCAACTTTTTCGGGAGCATATTATCATGAGATGATGTCATGTATGAGTGTAGCCACTGTTCCAAGCTTCCATTGTCCATGAATTTGTAGACTAAGGCCTTAAAATCAATTCCTTGATAATCACTACCAGAGCAAACTGTTAGCAACTTCAAAAGATTTCGATGTTTGACATTCTTAAATGCCTCGCACTCGACTATAAAGCTCTTCAGAGCACCATGACGGACTAAATGAAGCACTTTCACGGCAACAATCGTTCCATTATCCTCAAGTATCCCTTTGTAAACCGACCCAAAGCTTCCAACACCGATCAAATTTGCCGAAGAAAAACCTTCAGTTGCTTTTAAGAGTGTCCCGTAAGATACATTCATAGGTGAATCATCCATTGAACTTGAAACCGGTTCATTTACTTTCTTCTTCACCCAACAAAGATATATAAAAGCTGCAATAAGAGCCATTCCAACAACTCCAGAAATGACAGAGTCAACAACTATCACTATATTGATCTTTCTACTTTTGTGGCTTTTGGAAAGGCAGTTGGGGAGATGAAATTATGGCAGTCCGCCACAGAGGTCATTGTTCCCAACAATAGAAGTACTGGTAGCATTTTTAAAGACTCCTTCACATGGTAGTAGGGGTGAGCAGCGGTGGGTCGACCCTGGACTAACCCTAGACCGGCCCAACCCTACCGGTCTTGGTCCAGTTCCCAAGGGGATTGGGTCGGTCCTTGGTCCTGAAATTCTAGGACCGACACTGTTCGGGTTGGTCCTTGGTCTTGAGAGTTTTGGGTCGGTCCAACCCTGGACCAACCTTGTATATTATATTATATTATTTATAATTCTTTTATATATTCAAACCTAAGTAAAATTTATATTATATTATATTATATTATTCATAATTCTTCTATATATTCAAACCTAAGTAAAATGTTTATTCAAAAAAAAAAAAAAAAAAACCTAAGTAAAATGATGTTAAAGCTATTGACTCCTCAGGCTCATAGTCACGGACGAACGGCATCCAATTCCAAAAGGCGTGAAGTTTACATCGTAAAGGTCTTCACGGCCTCCTCCTTCATAGTCTCGAGTACGTTCTTCACCGTGAGGACCAAGGACTCCTCACAATCACGGACTCGCGACGTCCAAAACGGCGTGAAGTTTACGCCGTAAATCTCCTCACGGCTTCCTTCCCCAAAGTACGTTCTCTTCCATTCGGTCTTCTTTGTTCTTCAATTTGCCAAAATCAAAAATAGCAACATCCCGCTTGCCGCATTGTGAACCCTATCTTGTCCCATATCTCAATAAGTAGTTAGTAGGTACGAAATTTCTATTATTGTGTCATTTTAAATTTGCTGAATATGTATTGGTATTTATAGTTTAGTTACACAATGCCGCATTATGGATGGATGTGTAATTTGAATTTGTAGGTTTACTTTTTTAGGGAATATAAAAACAAGACGAAAAAAATTATCGATCGGTTCCGGATTGACCCTAGAACCGGACCAAACCTATTGGGTCGGTCCGGTCCTAGGTCCCAGGCTCAATAGGGTCGGTCCTCGGTCCTAAAAATTAAGAACCGACACTGTACGGGTTGGTCCTAGGGTTAGGGGGTGGCCCGGACCAACCCGAACCATGCTCACCCCTACATGGTAGAATGCCTTCAAACTTATTGTACGACAAATTCAAACGTTTTAAGAATCGAAATACCGCTAAGAATTCTGGAATTTGACCTGACAAATTGTTGTGTGAAAGATCTAGTTCTTCAATGCCTTTTAACGATCTAATTGATTGTGGAATCGATCTGTGGAAGAAGTTGCCCTGCATCCCTAGGATTGCCAATGAAGAGCAATCACCTAAACTACTTGGGATTTCACCTACCAACAAATTGTTAGAGATGTCCAACATAGTAAAAGCTCTCAAGTTGCCAACTTCTATGGGTAGAGCCCCAGTTAGATGGTTACCAGATAAGGTCAGACTGATGGCTAATGATGAGAGACTGAAAAGCTGTGGGGGTATGGCACCACTAAGATTGTTGTAAGATAGATCAAGTAGAATGAGAGACCGACAGTTTGATAGATGTGAAGGAATTTGCCCATGAAAAATGTTCCCTCGCAAATGTACTTGAATCAACTTGGTTAGATTTCCCAAAGAAGATGGGATAGTCCCTCTAAGGTTGCTATGGCTCAACTGCAATATCACTAGATTTTGTAGATTGCCCAAGTTTGAGGGGATAACCCCTGAAAATTAGTTGAAACCCAGAACTAATAACTTTAAGTTGACAAGATTCCCAATTTCTTTTGGAATCTCACCATATATTTGACTCCTGAATGCATAAAAAAAGTTGAGAGTGGTGGATAAATTACCTAGGCATTTAGGTAACACTCCACCAAACTTTTTCAAGCCGATATCCACTGCATGTAATTTGGTGCTATTAGTCAACGAGCAAAGGAAACTCAAGTCTTCAGGTTTTCGACTTCCAAGCTGATTATCACTTATTCTAAACTTACTAAGGTTATACAAATTTTCCAACGATGGTACTTTCCCAGAAAATCTATTCATTGAAATTTGAAGCCAACCTAGCTTTGTGCAATTCGATATCAAGGGAGGAATCAGCCCCTCAAGTTGGTTTCCATCAACACTAAATTTCTCAAGATTTGGGAGTCTGAGGCCCATACTTGTTGGAAGAGTCCCCTGTATCTGGTTTAATGAAACTTCAAAGCTAATTAGTAAAGAGAGATTGAATAAGGAAGATGGAATTGTACCCGAGAATTTTTTTTTTTTTTTTTTTTTTGTAAGGCTAATGACTTGCAAGTTTGCTCGGTGGCCTAGAACTTGGGGAATGCTACCCCCTAAATTGTTCCAAGCTAAGGAAAGTTGTGCCAGGGAAGATAAGTTGCCAATGGAGAAAGGTATGCTCCCACTTAAATTATTAAAATTCAAATTGACTTTCTGTAGCTTTGGCAATGAACCAAGCTCCCTAGGAATTTTTCCAATAAGTTCATTATATGAAATAGAAAGTGCAAACAAGTCCAAGCAACCTGATATGTTTTTGGGAATTTTACCGACCAATGAATTGTTGTTTAGCAATAAGACACGAAGGTGGCGCAACTGACCAACTTGTGGAGGGATTTCATGATCGAGACTATTGTTTTGGAGCCTCATTTCCCTTAAGAAGCTGAAATTCCCAATATGAGGAGAGATTAATCCGGAGAGTTCTTGTGATGACAAATTCAGGATCGTGACCCTTCTGTGCCTCTGGCCGCACGTAAAGCCATGCCACTGGCAAAACCCAATGCTATTGTTCCATGAGTTCAGCACGCCGAAAGGATCTCTGGTTATGCCAACCTTAAATGCGAGGAGCGCGAGTTTGTCTGTTTCATTGGTGGTGGAAGAGACTTGGTTAAAGCACAAAGCAAGAGCAATACAAAGAAGCAAGGGGCATGATGGAAACTTTGCAAAACTAATGCCCATGAGTTTCATGACTTGAAGCCCCCGGAAGCGGGTAGATTTGAGAAACAAAAGGCGGGATGAGTGCTATTGAAAACTTTTCTTGCTCTTGTGCTACTGGAAACTTTGAAGAGCTTTATAAGAATGTGGTGTCGAGTTTGAAGCGCTATTTTTATCTTTTTATAGGAAGGTGTCGATTCTTCTTTAAATTTTTTTAGGATGGCTTTTTGAAGCGCTTTTCTTCTTTTTTCTTTTTGACTCAGTAGCAAGTGAAGTGCTTTTCTTCTTTTTGAAGGGCCTTTCTACCTCTAGACAAGACTTTGCTTGGCCATCTGAGTGTATTGTGGGGGCTAGAGTGAATGGAAGAAGGGAATGGTGAAAACTCACTTTGGTCAGAGGACATGGACGTGGCAATTGGAGGCCACTTAAACAAAGGTGAGAAATGGATTGGGAGTCTGAGGGCCATTTTCTTTTTTCTGATATGTGATGAGTTAGCTTTTTGCTTGGCTTGATCTTCTCTTTGAGAATGAAGACTCCGCAAGATGATCTTGAAAATGTAAATTCTTTGTATTGGGGAATGTAAATTCTTCCCATTAAAATGGCACTAGAGGCACAATTTTTCTTTTTTCCTTTTCTTTAAAATAATTATATTAGTTAGCTACTCCCCTTGCAATTTAAACTCACTTCATCCATGCTCATTTTTCCTTTAGAAAGAAAGTAGTAAGTACAATCAATGAATTTTGTCCATTTAAAACTTTTGGACGATAATTGGTTTCAATAGAATCGCTTGAAAGGAATATTTATTGTTATGGTTAGTGGATTTTTGTTATTATAGCAATATCATCATGTAATTTTTGGAAGCAAAATGTTACTCTCTTAGGGCATTATTGCATTCTATAATTTTCTTTCTTGGATACAAATTTTTTCCTAATCACTTTAATCCTCAACCGTCAATATCAATTAATTATGAGAAAGTGAAAATAAAGATGCAGGAACAAACTCGATTTGATCGTAAATTATAGTGCGCATGTGTAATCTACAATATTCTATGAAAGATGACTACACTATAAGGACGCTAACAATGAAATGACACTAATCCATAGCATCAACAACATTAGATCCAAATGTAAAAATTAAAACCTAATTGGATGTTAAAGAAATATGCCTATCCCTGTTGTCCATATAGGCAATTCTATTCACCTCTAGTATCTTACGAAGATCAACATCGACTTGTTCTTTCCAAATTACTCTTAGTTGTCCATCACCCATCTATTTATTAATTTGGTCAAAATAGGTAGCACGTGACAAAGTCGATATGAATCGATTGAAAAATAAAAAATTATGGCATTGTAGAATTTATCATTCTTGATTGTTAATTTCATTTTCACTTGTTGAAACGAGTAAACTGCCATTACATCTAGGGGAAAAAAATGACTTAAAAACAGAATATACATACCTTAGCCTTAATCTTTACTTTCATCACATTCCATGGAAAACGTAATGAAAATTTAGTTATTTAGCAAGTACCAAAAAAAAAAAAAATGTATTATGCACTAATGAGTCATGTGGATCTCACAACAATCAGGGGCCAAGCAATTCTATACCTATTTTAATGAGGATTTTGTCAATAGGACATTCTTAAACACCTCATAAATATAAGTTTTGTCATTTTTAGTATAAGTATCTCAATGCACTCGTTAGCAAAACCATTTTGATAACATGCGTTTTCTTTTTGGATAATCATAATGGTGGCATTAAATATTCCTCTAGCATAAATAGGACACAAAAAGTTTAAAATAAAATAATTTCCCTTCATCCACAAACAATGAATCGAGAAATTTAATAGGTTTGGAATTGGGATTTTTACTCTCAACGACTGTTAAGAGAGGTGTAGAATTCTTCTAACTCTAAGATATTACAAGCATCTATATTCTTAGCCATGAACAAAACCTAGCTAACATTTTCCAACTAATATTCATTAAGCATTCAGTAATCATATTTATTGGCAAAACTCTATTTAATGCACATATTATATAATTGATTATTCTTCATACTATAATAATGATTAATAAAATTGATGCAATCAACACAAAATACTTATATGTAATCATATATTATACCATATTCTTTATGTAATGAGCCAAATAAAATTTCACTAATGATCATCTATTTTGTGGCAACATAGACATATGTGTCACACAGCATAATGCAACCACATGAATCAATGCTCAACCACTAATACATAGAAATCACATTTTTTTTAACCAAAAGATTTCAAAGTAGTAATTATTAGTTAACATAAAAAAATTTATGTAAGTATTTATTATATAACATATATAATTAATTTGTAATGAATTCTTTGTATATCGCATAGACAAGCGAGAGAATTTATATATATTGCAAATCTTTTTTAAAACATGTAAGGAAGAGACTTCATATACATATAACAGATAGTTTGCAAAACCCAAGCGGAAGTGGGTAGATATGATTATGAACAGAAGGTAAGAATAGACAAGAGACGGAATATTAGCTAATGCAAACAATGAAGAGGCTTATAAGAAGGTTCTGACTTTTAAGACGAGCTCTTGAAGCGCCTTTTGCCCTTATTTTTTTTTAGACAAGTCACAACAATAAGTATCATTCATTCAGTGAATGAGAAACTATCAACCTTTGATGGAGTCTCAAATGGTCACAACTTTGATATTTCCAAATGACAAGTAAAAATTATACTCTGAAATTGTAGTCAAGTTGTGTGCAAAAATCAACTCATTGCGTGAGATATGTTTTGCGTGAGATATGTTTTGCCATGACCAATGGCTGTGATTGTGCGTGATTCATCATGGGCCATGATCAGTAAAAACATGTCCCTTAATTTGGAGTGGGAATTTGAGAGAAGCCCGGAGGACGTTTATTTCTCAGTCAATTAGTGCTTTGCCCACCACCTACTTTAGTATTCCATAAAATAAAGTGGAGTTTCAAATGGTCATGATTTTGATACTCTCAAATGACATGTAAAAATTACACTATGAATTGCAGTCAAGTTGTGTGCAAAAATTAGCTCTTGCATGAGATATGTTTTGCCATGATTGATGGCTATGATTGTGCATCATTCATCGTGGGCCAAAATTAGTATAAGCATGTCCTTTAATTTGGGGTGGAAATTTGAGAGCATCCTAGCTGTCAGGACATTTATTTTTAAGTCAATCAGTGCTTTGCCCACCACTACTTTAGTACTTCATTAACTAAAGTTGAGTCTCAAATTCTCATGACTTTGATACTCTCAAATGACAAGTAAAAATTAAGCTCCAAATTGCAGTTAAGTCGTGTGCAAAAATTAGCTCTTGCATGAGATATGTTTTGCCATGATCAATGGCTATGATTGTGCGTGATTAATCATGGGCCATGATCAATATAAGCATGTCCCTTAATTTGGAGTGAAAATTTAAGAGAAGCCTGGCTGTCAGGACGTTTATCTCTTAGTCAATCAATGCGGTGCCCACATCACTAGTTTAGTATTCCATAAAATAAAGTGGATTCTCAAATGGTCACAACTTTGATACTCCCAAATGACGACGAAAATTACGCCTTAAATTGTAGCCAGGTCATGTGCAAAAATTAACTCTTGCATGAGATATGTTTTGCCATGATCAATGGCTATGATTGTGTGAGATTCATCATGGGCCATGATTAGTATAAGCATGTCCCAAAATTTGGGATGGAAATTTGAGAGAAGCCTGGCAGTCGAGACATTTATTTCAAAGTCAATCAGTGCGGTGCCTACACTACTATTTTAGTACTTCACAAAATAAAGTGGAGTCTCAAATGGTCATGCCTTTGATACTCTCAAATGACAAGTAAAAATTTTCACTCCAGATTGCAGCCAAATCGTGTGCAAAAATTAACATTTACATGAGATATGTTTTGCCAATGAAAATCCTTACTCCATTGACAAAGCATAAAAGAAAGAAAAGAAAAATGAGAGAACAAGAGACACGGTTGAAAAGTTGTTCCTTTGTGGCCCATTCATGCTATAGTCTCCAGTACCCGGAGGAAATTGTCCAAAAAATTCTAAACCTATTGCACTTTTGCCAATTCAGTCTAAACTGTTCAATTTTGCCAATTGAGTCATGCAACCTTTCAATGTTTTGCCAATTAAGTCCATTTGGTTAATTTTGAATGGAAACCATTGGCGTGGACACCAACCATTCTACGTAACTTGGTCAGCGCTAATGTGTACAATTTTTAATAATATGTTAAGATTTTTCAAATTTTTGTTTATTTATTCTTTTATTTTTTTTCCTTTTCTCTATTTTTTTTTTTTTTTTCTTCTTTTTTTTCCTTTTTCCCTTCGCTGGCCATCGTCGGGCCTCATTGATGGCCAGCGAAGGTCGCCGACCACGGGCGAGGGACATCTGAGCCTAGATTGGCAAGGGGCTACCCTCACTTGGGCGGCTGAGGGAGGCCCTTGCCTAGGTAGGCGAGTGTGGGCTGCCTTCACCTAGGCAGGCGAGTGCCACCCTTACCAAGACAAAGGCTGCCCTTACTAACCTAGGCATGGGCATCCCTTGCCCAAGGTTGATGAAGGCGGCCCTTGCTTGAGGTTAGCGGTTGTCAACCTCTGTCAACCATTAATGAGGCCCAACAATGGTCGGTGGAGAGAAAATGGGAAAAACAAAGAAAAAAAGAAATGAAAAGAGAAAAAGGAAAAAAAAAAAGAAATAAATAAATAAATAAATATTAAAATATTATTAAAAATTGATCACGTTAGCACCAATCGTGCCGTAGGACAGCCAATGTCCTCTTCAATGATTTTCAGCTAAAATTAGTTAGATGTACTCAATTGACAAAACATGAAAAGATTTTAAGACATTGACAAAATTAAAAAATTTATAACTGAATTGGCAAAAGTATAATAGGCTTAGCACTTTTTGGATAATTTTCCCACAGGTATTAGAGACTGTAGCATGAATTGATCACAAAGGAACAACTTTTCAATACAAGGATTCTTTTGCTACCTCTACCTCTTGTTCTCCCATGTTTCTTTTCTTTCTTTTGTGCGCTGTTAATGGAGTGGGGAGTTTCTTTGGCAAAACAGATCTCATGCAAGAGTAAATTTTTGTACGCAACTTACTTGCAATTCGAAGTGTAATTTTTACTCGTCATTTGGGAGTATCAAAGTCGTGACCATTTGAAACTTTACTTTATTTTATGAAATTCTGGAATAGGGGTGTGGGCACCCAATTGACTGACTTAGAGATAAACATCCCAACAGCTAGGCATCTCTCAAATTTCCATCCCATAGTAAGGTACATACTTATGTTGACCAAGGCCCATGATGAACCATGCATAGTCATAGCCATTGAAATTTGTGGAATTTGAGCGAAAATCACGTGATTGACAGCTTTGGTTCGCTGTCCATGCAGATTGTGATTGGACTGTGTCTAAGAAAAGAATTTCCTCCCCAAAATACACGCCCCTCAACATTAGTAGTGGCTCCCGCATTGTTATCAACAATCAATTAAGAGAAGAGAATTGGACATGAAAAGAAGTAACTGTTTTATATAAAAAGAATTTATTATTGACATGAAGAAAAGTGATGATCGAACATAAAAAGCGGTAATGGTTCCGGTAGAGTACTTATTCTCGAGAAATGTGTTCTTTTTCTATGATCACATATAGTTTTTAAAAGAAAACGCTTTATCTTCTTCATAATTCTCTCTTCTTATCTTTTATCACAAAAGGTTGATAATACATTCAAGGTAAAATTCTAAAAGGAAATTAGAAGGAAAAGAAGAGAAAAGGAAAAATGAAAAAAAAAAATTCAAAAAATATTAAAATTGTTCATGTCGGTGCCAACCATATCACATAGAACAACTGGGGTCCACGCCAGTGATTTTCGCCCAAAATTAGCCAAATTGACTTAATTGACAAAATTAAAAAATTTAATACTGAATTAACAAAAATGTAATATATTTATGACTTTGTGGATAATTTTTCCCCCAGTACTAGTCCAAAGTACCTCATATATATAAAAGATTTGCAAGAAGTGCGGAAAAATTAGATGATAAATGGAGGTTCATCTAGCTTGCTAGCATACAATAAAGTGAATCACTACCAGTCCATTGATGCATTAAACAATGAGCATAACGGAAGTCCCCTGAACACTGTGTTAAAGCTCTTCCAATTGCAATGGCATCGTTAATGAAATTGTTGATGCCTTCAATTGCTAGAGCATATCATTCCTCCTCGATGCTCCCGGCTATACTTTGTCCTCCGACAAACCTTTGAAACTTCGAACCGTTTCAGGATGATATCCGCTCGTCATGTCCAAGGAACCGAAAAGTACATACATCGAATCAGTTGCATAGGTAAAATGTAAAAACAAAACAGATTACAGACATGAGTTTGCGTTTAACATTTTCGAAAAGGAACTTAAAGGGTCCTCTCACCTTGTGACTTTGATGTTGCGGCGGATGAAGGCAGATTCTACATCTCCAAAACAATATCTGAAACCATGACTTGAAAGGTGAATTGGTCAGTAACTTTTTGAGGCGACTCAGGAACATGGACATGGCCTTTCATTTTTCCGTGCCAATATCTGACCCAGGTGGTCCTGAAAGGAACATAATTTGAACTTCCGTTTTCATCTGGGAAAGTGGCTGCGGATCAAGATTCAGCTTTTAATTCAAGCATCCATGCAATATTGGAAGCACGGCGCGGCCAATGAACAAGTATGTTAACATTGGCTGTACTAACTCCTACTTAAAAGTAAAAACTTGAGTCGGAATTTGTCTTGACCCATTTGCTTCCATCCTTAATTTCTTCCGTGTTGTTTTATTCCGCTACTGCTTGTCTTTGGAACAAGCGCAGTTGAGAGCTCTCGTGGACACGAATGCCAGCCTATACCTAGAAAGCAAGTACCTTTCATCATATACCCTCAATGGCGATCCTTGAGATGGGTCCACCAAGGTGTTGATTGCGACGACAAGGGCTGCGTCACCAACATTTTGCTCCAGGGGAGAGGGCCCATTGGAAGGTCCTCTTCGGCCATTACTGGGTTTACCCACTTGAAGGAAATTAGGGGTAATTTGTGATCGCCCGACAAGGGTGCCGTCGGGCGGCCCCAATGTCGACAAGGGTCGCACAGCCTCCTGTCGTTGCCAATGAGGGTTGGCCAGCAACCTTGTCGGCCCTCAAGCTACAAAAAATGTAAAGAAAAGAAAAGAGAAAAAAAAACTAATTTTTTTTTTAAATATCTATCTTAGCCTCGATCAGGCCACATAAAATGTCGATCGTCAACATCAGCAATTTTCAGTCAAAAATAGCTGGATGAATAGAATTGATACTGATGTGAAAATGTTTAGGACTAAATATGTACAATTGAAAGGTTTATGACTTAATTGGTATTAGTGTAATAGATCTTCCTAGAGATTATGCACATATGGCAAGAGCAGAATAAGTGTCTTGTGGATGTGCCTTTGTGAAACAAATAGGTGCTAATCACCTATCTCATTTAAAATAAGTATCACAAACCCATGCATCAAACAATAGGTAGGATGGGGAAAAACTCACTTTAGGAATTTTCAGCAGTAGGATCATACATTTTGTGCCAAATTCCTCCAATTTACTTCAGTCACTTTAACAAGAGCACATTTCTGCAGGAAGTCAACACAATGCTATTATTGCAAGAGCATAATATTCTCATCTCCCAACCATCCTCAAATCTAGTGTAACAAATTTTTCCAGCACTGCATTTATGAGGAACAAGACATATGGGACACACGGTTGAATTTCTCGAAGTTAAGGTCTCTGAAAACATTTGACTAGGACGAACAAAAGCATTACAGCATTAGCCGGATTATGATTTATTAAGCAAGGTAATCACATAAGACAATGAAGAAGAAATTAGTCATCTTGGATTTATTAACAAGGTAAAAGCAAAACATATTTTTCCAGATTTACATAAATGTCATGTTACAATCTGAACCAGATCAACCTATTGGGAAATGAATTTTTCTTCCAAAAGAAATTGATAAGTCCACAGATGAGGCAACCAGATGATAAATCAAGACTCTAGAGATGCATTTGAAAGAAGCCTAATGGAAAGCTACCAATCAATTGATCCATACTGTTGGTAATTTTGCGGAAGTGTGTGTGTGTGCAAGTGTGTATGTGTAAAATATGGGCTACAAAGGCAAGGGTGTATGGGTTAAAAAAGCAGAACTTTTATTATGAAAGTAAGTATTACAAAGGAAGGAGTGGTTTTGGTTTTTTCTACAACTTAAAACACACACACAACCCCTATTTATAGGCATGTCACCGCCATACTCCACCGACATTGAGAACTTCTAGATGCTTCTCCATTTTTCTGTATTATTCTATTCTTTGCAACTCCCAGCCACTTTGACTGTTCAACCAATTTCCAGCTGGCTTTCTTCCTTCATACGTAGAGTAGTCTAGGGAGTTCTAGAGTTTTCACAAAATGGATCATATTTTAACACTCCTCATTGATCAATTTTTGTGATACTCCAAGCATGCCTCTCAATGTCTCAAATTTTGTTGATGGTAATGCTTTGGTGAATATGTCTGCAATTTGATCTTTAGTTTTACAATACTTCAACTCAATCTCTCCTTTGCTTTGCACTTCACGAATGAAGTGATATTTTATATCAATATGCTTCGTTCTTCCATGAAAGACTGGATTTTTGGATATTGCTATTGCAGACTTGTTGTCACAAAATATTGGCCTTAATTCCATTTGTGGTTCTCCAATGTCTTCCAGAATTTTTCGAAGCCATATTGCATGACTAGTAGTTGTAGCAGCCGCAACATATTCTGCTTCTGCAGTGGATTGTGCCATTGAGTCTTGTTTTTTAAATATCCATGAAAATATTCCAGAACCTAATGTGAATGCATAACCAGTTGTACTTTTCCTATCATCAGCTGAACCAGCCCAGTCGCAATCAGTGTAGCCAATGAGCTTGGCGTTAGCACTTGGGCGATACCAAATACCATAATCAGTGGTTCCTCGTAAGTATCTTAGAATTCTCTTGGTTGCTCCAAAATGAATTTGGCTTGGACTTTGCATGAATCGAGATAGTAAACTTGTCGCGTACATAATATCCGGTCGTGTAGCAGTAAGATATAGTAGACTTCCAATTATACTTCTAAAGAGGGAGGCATCAGCTTTTTTTGCTCCATCTTCCTTCAATAGTTTTTCATTTGTCATGAGTGGGGTTGAAACTACTTTGCAATAGTTCATCTTGAATTTCTTTAGGAGGTTTTCGGTATATTTCTTTTGCGAGATGAAAATTCCTTCATCTTGATTGACTTCAATACCGAGGAAATAGTTCATCAAGCCCAAGTCCATCATTTCAAATGTCTTCATCACTTCTTCTTTAAATTCTCGGATCATTGTCTCATTGTTTCCTGTATATATGAGATCATCTACATATAAAGAGACAATGAGAGTGTCGGACTTACCTTGGGTCTTGATGTAGAGTGTCGGCTCACTCATACTCCTCCTGAATCCTTGCTTGATGAAGTAAGTATTCATTGATTCTACTATACCATGCATGTGGTGCTTGTTTTAACCCATACAAGGCTTTCTTGAGTTTGAGAACTTTTTCTTCTTGGCCTTTGAGGATAAAGCCTTGTGGTTGAGCTACATAAATTTCTTCTTGAAGATATCCATTTAGGAATGCTGATTTTACATCTAGTTGATAAATCTTCCATTCTTTTTGTGCCGCTAAGGCTATAAGTGCTTGAATAGTATCAAGGCGAGCGACGGGAGCAAAAGTTTTAGTATAGGCGATACCTGGTTGTTGCAAGTATCCTTTTGCCACAAGCCTTGCTTTATGCTTCTGGATTGATCCATCCGCGTTGAGCTTCGTCTTGTAGACCCACTTGACTCCAATGATCTCTTTGTCTTCGGGTCGATCGACAAGCTCCCAAGTTTCATTTTTCTCGATCATCTTGATCTCTTCCTCCATGGCTTTTATCCAGACTTCATCTTTGGATGCTTGTTCGTAGTTTTCTGGTTCCAAAATAGCAAAGTTGCATGTGTTGTAAATTCTTCTAAGGGCTTTTACCCTTAGTACTGGAGACTTTGGAGTAGATTCTTCTTATGTTGCTCTTAGAGAGCTTGGTGGAGTTACGTCATGAGTGCTGGAATCCGGTACTTCTCCTTCTTCTTGTGACATTGACTCCTCTTGAGTGGGTATGTCTGGCAAGGTTATGTACTTCTTCTCGATCTTCTCGTCCTCCCAATTCCAGGCAGCATTCTCGTCGAACTCAACGTCTCGACTAATCATAAGCTTTTTAGTTCTTAGGTTGTAAATCCGATAGCCTTTTGATTGGTCACTGTAGCCAAGGAATATTCCCTTTTCTGTCTTTTCGTCTAGCTTACTCCTTTTTTGAGCAGGGATGTGGACGTAGCAAATGCATCCAAACACTTTGAGATGCTTTGCTGAAGGCTTCCGTCCACTCCATGCTTCGACTGGTGTTTTATTTTGAACAGCTTTAGTTGGACACCTGTTTAACCGGTATATTGCAGTATAAACTGCTTATGCCTAGAAAGTGTTGGGAAGGCCTTTCTCCTTTAGCATGGACCTTGCCATCTCCATGACAGTTCTATTTTTTCTTTCGGCTACTCTGTTTTGCTATGGGGCGTAACCAACAGTTAGTTGATGATAGACTCCTTCATCTTCACAAAATTTATTAAACTCCTTTGAATTGTATTTTGTGCCTCTATCACTCCTTAGGACTTTGATTCTTTGGCCACTTTGATTCTCGACGTGGTTCTTGAATTTTCTGAAAATAGAGAAAACCTCAGATCTTTCTTGAAGAAAGTATACCCACGTCATTCTTGTATAATTGTCAATGAATAGGATAAAATATTTATTTTGACTAGGTGTAGGTGTCCTCATTGGACCGCACACATCCGTGTGGACAAGTTCCAATGGCTCCTTAGCTTTCCATGAAACTCCAGATGGGAAGGACTGTCTATGTTGTTTTCCAAGAAGACAGCCTTCACAAACATCTAAAATTTCTGTGATGGCTGGAAAATCTCTCATCATATTTTTCTGATGAAGAATTTTTAGCCCAGCAAAATTAAAGTGGCCAAATCTTTGATGCCATAGCCATAAATCATCAAGTTGAGCTTTCATGGCTATATCTTTGACATATTTCCATTGAATAGGAAAATTGTTATTTTTCATCTTAATAGAGGCAATGATATTTTTATATTTATCATAGATAATGCAGGTATCTCTATTAAAATATAGAGAATACCCACTTTGTATTATTTGGCTCTATTAAAATATAGAGAATACCCACTTTGTATCATTTGGCCCACACTTAAAAGATTTTGTGCAAGACGAGGGACTAGATATACGTTATGTATATATTTTGGGCCTTTATTTGTTTCCATGGCGATGGTGCCTTTTCCTTTGACATCTACTAATGCACCATTGCCCAACTTTACTTGGGATTTCACCGACTTATCAATATTAGTAAATATAGATTCGTCCCCTGTCATGTGATTGCTACACCCACTATCGATGTACCATGTTTCACTTTTATTGTCATTTGCCGCTTGGCCTGCGTAGAATGTATTCTCTTCACTTTCTTTTTTTTTTTTTTTTTACATAGTTTGCTCGATTATTTGTTTTCGAGCGACAATCTTTTTCTACGTGGCCATATCTTTTACAAAAGTGGCATTGTTTTTATTTTTAAACCAACAATCCTTCTCCAAATGATTTGTTTTCTTGCAAATACCACAAGGTGGATAATTTTCTTTTTTTTTTTTTTATAATTTATCCTCCTCTTTTGTTTTTCCATGAGCTCCTTCTATCATTTTTAGTTTGTTGAGACCGTATATTTACTTTAGACTGAAAGGCACTTTCGACTGAATCTTCATCTTGTGCCATTAGTCTTTTCTCATATGCTTCTAGAGAGCCAATTAATTCACTTATTGATAGGGTCGTCAAGTCTTTAGTTCCTTCTATAGTTGTAACTATGGAGTTGTATTTTTTGGTAAGTGACACCAATATTTTCTCAACAACCCTTTGATCAGTTATCCCATCTCCATAGGCTCTCATTTGATTAACGAGTTCCTTTAATTTTCCACAATATTCTTGTACGGTCTCATAATTTTTCATTTTAGAATTCTCAAAATCTCTTCTTAGAGTTTGAAGGCAAATAGTGCGTACCTTTTCCGATCCTTGAAATTCTTCTCGTAGTATATCCCAAGCCTCTTTTGCAGTCCTTGCTCCAATAATTCTTGGAAATACGGTTTCCGAGAGTGCTTGTTGGATAAAATATAGCGCCTTGCATCCTTTTGTAGTTGATCCTTCGAAACACTTGCACCTTCTGGCGGAGCCTCGCAACCTTTTTCCACGATGTCCCATAAGTCTTGGGCCATCAAGAATGTAGTCATTTTTATGCTCCAAAAGTCATAGTTATTCCCATCAAAAATGGGAATGGGAAATGAGGATGAGGTAGAATTGGCCATGGTTTAGTTAGTGGGTATTTGGAAAGGGTAGTTTTAGGAATGGGTAGGTAGGACAAACGCCCAATACCAACCAAAGACGTGACTCTGATACCACTGTTGTTAATTTTGCGGAAGCGTGTGTGTGTAAAACCGTGTATGTGTAAAATATGGGCTACAAAGACAAGGGTGTAGGGGTTAAAAAAGCAGAACTTTTATTATGAAAGTAAGTATTACAAAGGAAGGAGTGGTTTTGGTTTTTTCTACAACTTAAAACACACACACAACCCCTATTTATAGGCATGTCACCGCCATACTCCACCGACATTGAGAACTTCTAGGTGCTTCTCCATTTTTCTGTATTATTCTATTCTTTGCAACTCCTAGCCACTTTTGTTGACTTTTCAACCAATTTCCAGCTGGCTTTCTTCCTTCATACGTAGAGTAGTCTAGGGAGTTCTAGAGTTTTCACAAAATGAATCATATTTTAACATATACAAACTTATCAGAGACTATGAATTAATTTCACTGTTCTGAATCGAATACATCACATAAACCAACCCAAGGAAATCTCAAAGGCTCCAGCTTTTCCAGCATCTCTTGAATGATGATTAATTCTATATCAACGTCATCCGTCAAGGACCATGAAACTCAACCTTCACCAGTGAGACGGCTCCTAGCATCTTGAAAACTCCTGGTAATTCCTGCCAAAGGAGGGTCGTCATACAATCTGCACGTCATCATATCTATCCTTTATAGAAGATTTAAGATGCGCAATAAGAATTCAAAGTTAGAGAATCTAATTATTTATCAGGAAAAGTTTAGAAATCTACTTAGCAGGAATGGACCCGCCAAAAAGGTCTTATTTAGTACAGTATGAGATGAAACAATACGGAATATAGGCAGAAGACCACATTAGGCACATATTGAATGTGAAGGTACCATGAAAGCTTCACAATTTTCCACGGCATTCCTCTGATGTTCTGTATATGCAGAATGCTGCAAAACACATTGTTGTATTTCCTATCACGGTCAGCGCTGCTTGAAGAGCCACCGATACCTATAGAAAATAGAGACACCTTACACTCAGTAATGATTTCAATGTTTAAACAACTCTCATTCAACATGAAAACCGAGATAATACCTCCAGGGATTCAGAGTTATAAAAGAAATGCCATGTGCATGCACAAAATGCTCCACCAAGCAACAGTACCTAAATCAACACAGCAAAAGATTTTACGATTACATGGTAAATACAGATGAAATAAGAAACGAGATTATTGCAGAAGTAAGACTTTTTGCACAAGAGGATATGATATTCTACAGCCAGTATCCAAGCAAGTCGATTGACTGTTAAGTAGACTATTCAAGAATCTCAACTTCAATCAAAGAACAAAATGATGTAGATATACTAAAGATGTTCATTAACAAATACCATTAAGAAATATGATGACCATGTGGTATAGACACATAGATTGGAAGCTCCACATGGAAAAAGAAAAAGAAGACACCGAGTGGAAAAGTAAATCAGATTTTGGTAGCTACAGAGAACAAGCTTAACAAAAATGAAAAAGAGCAAGGTCCTTGATATAAATAGGATTTTTTAAACCTTTATTGTATCGTGTTCATAGCCCTGAGACAAAATCTGTATAGCGTGTGGTTGCTACAATAAGGACCACACCTCATGACACTCTTAGCGACCAGTTGAACTTGGCTAATGAAAATTCGTCTAAGTTCGTATTAACAGAGGGTCTTTCAGTAGATAAACCGCAAAAGACAGTCCTGCACAGGCTATCAAAGCCACTCACCATACCCCAGGAAAGACCTTCAGAGGACTCGTATCCAGACATTTCTCCTTATTGCCACACCAATGCCATAGCCGTGATCCTAGAGACAGATCGAACGATATATGAGTTAAAAGGTACAAATAGTTAATGACAATATCAGCGGTTCTATTAACTGGAACACAAAAGCAACTAATTTCAAACGACAGATGATTGTAACAATAAAAGCAATGCAACAAGTTTGCCCACATAAACAGACTGTAATCAGTTCGGTTAAGTTGCATTTTCTTCATATCTCCTGTAAATACTAAGGATCAACAGCAATGATGACAAAGCATTCAATTCCAAGAGTAGCCAAACGAGACAACTTAGAATAATTATAACAATATATCGAAATCACGGGCTTTCAAAATTCTCTTCTTTCCTTGGCCTCCGGACGGGCAGAAGTATGCCGCAATTACGCAGTGCACGATCGAAGACAGTCTCGACATTCTTTACAACTATGCCGAGTTGCTGCCTACGAAAGCTCAAAGCTTCGGCCGAGCCGCCTCTATTCATGGCACTTGCTTCCAAGTTCTAACGCTGGCCAAGAGTTCGTCATGCCAATTTCAAAAGCCAGCAGCCAGAAAAATCTGACTAACAAAGCCTACTCAAGCAGCTCCGAACTCGGCACAAACACACGACCAAAATCGACACAGTACAATCCGATGCAACGCACCATTCGACGACCCTGGAGACGTGGACGGCCCAAGTAGGCAAGGACAGCGCGTTGGCGGGCTCATCGAGCTGGAGGGAAGGACCGACGAGTGAGGCCGACGCAGGGCCCGCCAGCGACAGGGCCAAGCAGCAGCAGCAGCAGCAGCCGCCGGCTGCTCCTCCGAGCAGGCTCGCCGCCGCCTGCGAGACTCGCGCGGTGGCCGCGGAAGGGCCCGGCGAGGGGGCGGTTCCGGCGCGGAGGCGAGGAGGCGAGCTATCCGGCGGAAGGCGGGCGAGAGCGAGAGGAGTAGCGGTTGATTTCGCTATCATTGCTTCGGGAAGATGAAGCAGAGTGCAGGGAAGTTTTCTGGTTCTATTACTTTGGGAAAATATGGATACTTTTTTTTATTTTTTATTTTTATAACTACATTGTAAATTTAAAATTTATCAAGAAAATATAATTGAACTAATAAACCTTTTAAAAAATTACAAATCCTCAAATTGGTACAATGAAACTTTTATGTTAACTCCATTTAATTTGATTACCAAAAAATAGTATAGAGGTAATATAAATAATATTGTTCTGATTCAAATATGGATTTTTACTGCAAATTTTATTTATATTATATTAAAAATAAGCAAAATTTAAAGATAATTTATTAAAAAAAAAAACAGTGAAGGAAATGTAGGCAGGGGTTAGCAACTCTCCCCAATGTGTCGCTACCCCACCTCGTTGAGAAGGGTTGATGATAGTGAGGTAGGACCTCACCTATGATCGTCAAGGGTAGCCAACCCTCGGCTCGGGCTTCGCAAACCCCACAAACCATTTTCACCCATAGGTGATGGACTACAGCTTTATTTTTTCTTTTTCTTTTTCTTTTTTGTATTTTTTTAAGTTTGCTTATTTTAATATAATTTAAATAATTTCTTTATTAAAAAACAAATTTAGACCAAAAGGATCTCATTTTTGTCTTATATTTCATGTTTTGGTCACATTACCATCACATAAGAGAAAGAAAACAATAAAAAAATTAACATTAGCATTTTCTATTAGCTGAATTGGAATGAACTAAGAAAAGAACTTAATGGTAAAAATGTTAGGATATGATTGCACTTTCATCACGAGTCTATTTCGAAAATTCATCATACATGACGCTTTGGATTATATTTTAAATACGAAGTGGCTTTTCTTGTGAAATTGAAGTCTAATGTGATAAATTCTTCGTCCGACTTGGCAAGGGCTAGCAAAATGAAAGCTTCTGTTTTTTTGGAAGATTCTCTCTCTCTCTCTCTCTCTCTCTCTCTCTCTCATAGTTCGACGACTTCGACAACGTTGCTCCTTCTCTGTAGTTCATTGTCGCGCTTCTCTATTCATCCGCTTGCTTTGAGAGCTCGAGATTGGCAATGGGACACTTGTTCTTTTGAATACAAACCCTCTCCCTCACTTTAGATCTATAAACAGAGACAGATAACTTCTCACTCGTTGACTTCATCTTACTAGCAAGTCCCATAAGATATTATATAACAAGGGTGTGTTTGGTAATCATTTTGCTCTCAGGAATAATTTTTAATTAGAAATGATTCTTTTTTATTCTATTTTCGGAATTAATTTCTAAACATTTGAAAGCATTTGGTAACTATCCAAAATTTTTATTCTCGAAATGGAATTACGTTTGGTACCGTCCTCAAAATTTCTAATTCAAACCATTTTTCAAAAGTTTTTAAATAATTTTATTGCTTTTAAAAAAAAAGTTTATTCTTCTCTTTCATTTCTCTTCTTCTTCAAGCTTTGACTGGTCGCCGGCCTTGGGATGATTAGCGGTGGGCTAGACGAGGGCCAATGACCTCGCCGACAGCTGGGCAAGTCTCAACCAAGCCTTGGTTAGGTGAGGAGCCTCACCAAATCCTCACCCAGCTAGGCACTCGCTGGACCTCGTCCAAGCGATAGTTGGCGGTGGACAACAGCAGCGGTGGTGACCAGTGGTGGCTACAGTGGAAGAAGAGATAAAGAAGAACAAGAAGAAGAGAAGGAGTGAAAAAGAAGAAGAAGAAGAAGAAATTTAGGTTTGCTTGATTCTAGAATTGTTCTCGAGAACAAAGAAGCAATTTTTTTTTTACTCCTTAATTATGTTCCAAATCTATTCCCATGAATAAAAAATTTATCAAATGGATTTTTATTCCAAATCCATTATCGAAAACAAAAGAATAGATTTGTTATTGTTTGGTAAATTGTCAAACGCGCCCTAAATTACCGCCACACTGAATTATTTGACTGGAAAAATTATTCATAAAAAATAAACCATACATTCCTACACCTCCCTGCAAGATAAAGGTGAGTAAACACTTCCCCTTATACCTCCCATTATGTAAAAACATTTAACACGTTTAATATTAAGGGTGTACCTGGAATCCTCGCTGCCAAACAAAATTTTTTTTTAAAAAGATTAATTTTGGCCTAAGTCCTTTAAGGTTTAAAACCAAGTCCCCAGTGGAGTCGCCAAGCCGTCGACTTACCCTTGGGGGAGGGGGGGAGGGAGGGAGTAGGTTTAGAGGTATTGCCTAAAAGGCGGATCTAAGGCTCATGATTAGGCGCGGGCTCTCCCAAGCCATACCTCACACCATTGGGGTATTCTTAAAAATTTCGCAAAAAAGAGAAGCCTATTGGGGTTGATTAGAAACCAAGTGAGGTATGTTAATGTACCTCACTTCCTATGCAATCAAGGGACTTGATTACACTAATTGACCAACTAGTGTCCTTTCGATACCTAATCTTGTTCATTTTAAAGGAAATGATTTTTGTTAGGCCATTTGGATTGATTTTATACTTATCCACTAACTTGTGAAGTGATCATGTAGGTACGCAATTATTAAAATAACAATTAGCAACCAAGATCCTAATTGTAGTAAATTGAGCGCATGCAATTAAATATAATTAAATATGCAAATTAAACATGCGACATAATCAACATATGAGCAAATAAAGGCATAATCACACTAAGAAAGCAATACATAACAAGTCCTAACCAAACCCTACATTTTTTGGATATTTGAAATTTTTTATTATTTTTTAAAAAAATTAAAATTTTAAAAAAATAATAAAATACTATTTTTTTTTAAATTATCGGGCCGGACTTTGGTCTAACCCTGTCGGGGTGGTCAATTAGACCCACTCGAGTTCGGCCCGCCCAAAAGACAAGGCCCGACTAGCCTTGGTCGGGCCTTCGTGCAGCTGGATTGGGCCCAACCGATGGGCCCAATCTCTATTTCACCCCACATAGGCCCGTGACCTAAACTAGCCCACAAGCCCAGACTAAACCAGCCCAAACCCGGTCCGGATTAATCAAGGCCCAGATCGGCTCCTAAACCGCAACCCGATTCCTAAGAAAGCCCTACCTGGATTTGACCCGACTTCTAACCTTCTTCTCTAGGGCTTCTTGGCCGTGGTAGTGTGGACGGCGGTGACTCGACAGTGGTGACACAGTGAGTGACAACTGTGGAGACAGGTGGAGGTGCGACATCACGGGTCGCAGGCGTCGGGCAAAGGTTAAGGGCTGCAACAACGACACTGTTGTAGCAGTTTGGGTCGGAGGGCGGTGGCTCAGACGACGTAGGGTAAGCAGCAGGCGGGTCGCGGATAGGCAAGCGACAGCACGAGCTGCAGCAACTTCGCGGCTTAAGTGAAGAGGCAAGCGAGAGCGAAGGCGGTGGTTACGGCAGCGTCACGGCTCCTAGGCAGCAGCAACAACACGGAAAGGATCACAAGCAGCAGTGGCTCGGGGTCAACATTCCAACGCGACAAAGCGGGTGGTGATAGCGGCAGTGTGGGTGGGACAGAGGCGGCGAGCGCAAGGGCTCAGCCACTAGCGGCGGAGCTTTTTCTTTCTCCCCTCTCCTCTTTGCTCTCTTTTTTCTCCTTGCTCAATGCTCTGTCCGCTCCTCTCTCGGTTTCTCTCTCTCTCTCTCTCTCTCTCTCTCTCTCTCTTTGCGTTCTCTTTTGCTCTCCTCGGTTCCCCCAGTTTTCTCCGTGTTTCTCTTTGTTCCCGCCCCTGTGTTGTTTTGATTGTGACTTAGGTATCTAGACAATTCGTGGCTGGTGCATCTCTTAACATTTGTTACCCAGCAAACATCTCTGGTGGTTGCCCACGTTTATGAGAGAAGCTTGTCTGAACGAAGGTGTTGCCGCGTGTTTGAGCTCATTGATAGGGACAACTTTATGGTCAAAGTCTCCATCTAGATTACTAAAGCAATTCATGTCTCCTTTAATCAATGCAAATGAATCAATTGAAGGTGCACTTACTTTTGGATTTGCTTCTCCTTTCTAACCTAGTCACAGTCTTATCAGAATTCCTCTTTTCTTTAGTGCAGGTTAGGAAAAATAGTCTAATTGTCCAAGAGCCCTCTTGAGCAGCTTTTTAATGGTTCCACGTGCCCGAGGCCTCTCACTGCCCTTGATAAGCTTAGAGAATTCAAATCGGAGGTATCCCTTATTCCAAACGGTGACTAACTTGGTACTTTCTCTGGCTGCCTAGGCTAGGGAAGAAGAGGCGACACAAAATGTCCAGCTTAAGTACTACAACGGGCCTAGGCTTGGGATTACTTGAGCTCGCTACAACAGCACAACAACACCAGGTTGGATATTGCTCCCCGCAACAACGGCTCACGAGAGCTATTGCAAGCGAGTTCAAACTTATGATTGGAAATGAAGAAAATGTGGTTCGACTCTAGGCCTTAAAAATTAGTACAACAACCTCATTGGTATGAAAAGAAGAAAAGAAGATTTCCTTTTGCCGGGGTAAAGAATATTACTTGCTTGATTTGTATATGTATCCATCTAGGACCCTTAGGCCCTGTTTGGCAACCATCCAAACAAAGTGTCGATTCTGATTTTTGTTCCTAGAATCGGTTTGGGAACGGGAATCGCGTTTGGTAAATTTTTTGTCAAAAACGATTACGGGAACAAATTTACTCCCGAAATCGGTTTTGGACAAGAATTCAGAATAAAAAAAATATGATTCTCCATCCGAGAATCAAAAAAGAGAATCAAAAGTGCCGAATCAATTTTTTTTTTATTTCTATATTTTATTTTTATTTCTTCCTAGTATGAAATATATATTTGTTGTATATAGAATACATATTTAATTTTATGTTATAATTTAGTATTTTTATTTATTACATATTGTAGGGATATTAGTATAGTTTATACTATGGTTTATTATTTACTATGTAATAAAAATTGATTAGTTAATATTTTTATTACTTAGTATAAAAATATAATTAATCGGTGAATGGTTTATGAAAATTCAATATCAAATTTATTTTAATCTAAAAAAGGTAATTAAAAAAGAATTGGAATAGAAATTTTATATAGTTACCAAACGCGTTTCTATTATTTTTCTATTCCAAAATCAGAAATTTTATTTGTTACCAAACGCGTTTTTTTACTTCGAATCAGTTCCCGGGAACAGAATTAGAAATAATCATTTCTGGTCAGAATCAGTTCTCGGGAACAGAATCGTTACCAAACGTGCCCTTAGTGCAGCTTTTCATGTTTGTTCGATGCATATTGCAGTGTAAGATTGGCGACTTAGATATTCACTGGATTCATGCATGTCTCTATATTGATTACATGTGCTTATTAGTCTAAGAGCATAGGATTGTGGTATTTTGTTTTCAGATTGCAAGTTGTGATTAAAGACTTCCTCAGTAAGCCATTTAGACTGCTAATATAGACTATGGGAACTAGTAAATACTAGCATAAATGTACATTTTGTTTGCCTTCTCTTTAGTTTATGCTTGCATTCCTATGTCTTATCACATATCGGCAGTTCAAATGTCTTCATGGACAGAGCGTTCCGTGTGAATTCATAAAAACTTACAGTCAAGAAAACCAGCAAGATTCTGAAGACCTCATGGACCTTGAAGATTCAGAGGGTTCTCGCCAAAAACTAAGGGCTAAATTTGCATTTACCTTCTCATCAGCCTTCCAAGATGCTGAATTCCTTTTCAATTTGTGAGTTTCATAGTACTTAAATAGCACGCTCACTGATGTGACTTTTCAATTAAGTATGCTTGGAACCAAAAAGGACTAAGCTTCGAACATCAAAGAGTAATAGAAATTCTGAATTGCTCCCCAAGATAATTTGGAGGTGTGACTTATCCTATTATACGTTATGGACGTGCAGATGACATGATTCTCCTAGTCACTTTTCAAATTCTTAAGACTTCGATAGATGAGCTTTTGGCACGTTGGTTGATGGCATTGACATGGGTGGCTTGATATGAAGAGCGTGTAAAATTCGGTTTCCACGTTTACACATTGATTCGCGAATCATTTTGTAGTAACAAGAAAAAATTCACGTGTGCCCATGAGAATCCCCTTCTCCTTACTGCATGTGAGACCAAACAGCCTAGATGTAAAGTGAACCCTTCTGGGCCGGTTTTCGTTATTGTACTCACTTGAAAAAGCTAGAGAATTTGAATTGGAGTGTCCATTTTTCAAAATGGTGATTTGGCAATATCTTGTTGTGAAAGCAAAAAAAAATATGTTCTGGCCTTGTCTCCATTCATCGCCGGTACATCTCAAATATGAAATGACAAGACATGTTACTTTCGTTTAAGTGTCTGTGGCTAACTGACCATCCTAATGACCGAGTAATGGAACTTGATAAAATGGCAAGAACGGCAACCGTAATATAACCTTTATGTCTACAGATGTTGATTTAAATTATTGATGAGTGCATCTACGTCAAAAAAATATACTTCTCTAGTGGGGTCGTCAATTTGTCTTTTGACTACCTTTTTTAAAGTGGAAATCATGATGGCGCTTCTTGAAAACGTTCGGCCTGGAACGCAAAACACTAAAATGTCATTTGAAGTAGCCACCGTTTAAATTGTCCTCCACACATATGAATACACTGAAACACTAATAGAACTGACTTTTATTACCAGAAAACAAAAACAAAAAACAAATCGGCCTTTTCCATTTTCTCTCTCTTTCTCTTGTCTATTGTCTTCGATCTTTTCTTATTTAATGTAAACACTTCGATATCTGATAAGAGATTCTGATTTGAAGCTTCTCACCTACTCTTCCCATTTTGAAAATCTGTCCGTATAAATTTTTTTTATCTAAAAAGCATCTTCGCCTTATGAAACACACCAAAAAGAAAACTGATATGTTTAAAAGACCGGAGCATAAGTATGTTCCAGAATATCAAATTATATTTATACTTTCATTCTGTAACTTTTTCAAAATATCGTATCCGAATCTCCAGTTCTCAGATTTTTTTATTTGAACTCTCGTTTCTCCGTAGAAGAGACTGTTTCCCCAGGTTAATTTGGTATGAGATTTAATGTAGATGAGTTCATATGTCCGCGAACTTAAAAATTTCTTTATTCAAATAGTAATAGACAATGGTTTTGAGATATTAGGGGCACGTTTGTCAACGTTTATGTTCCGGGAATAATTTTTAAAAAAATATAGTTTTTTTTTTTCTGTTTCCGGAACAATTTCTAAGTATAAAAACGCGCTTAGTAATTACAAAAAATTTCTACTCCAGAAATAGAAATAAGTTTGGTAAATTTGTATAATTTTTTTGTTTCTTTTAATTTTTAATATTTTTAATATTTTTCCTTTTTTTTTCTTTATTCTTTTTTTTTTTTCTTTGTTTATTCTTTCTTCCTTTTGGCTGGTCGCTAGCCAGCACAAGGCTCAACCTCTCCAGGCCAGGGCGAGGCCAACCTACATCGCTTGCACGAGGTCGAGCCTCGCCGATGACCTCGCTTGACCACCGAGGCCACTAGTGAGGCTCGGCCTCATCGGGCCACTGCTGGGCGACGTCGACTTGGCGATGGCTCGGCGAGGCCAAGCCTTGCCAGTGGCTAGGCGAGCTCGGCCTTGCCTGATTTGGGCGAGCTTGAGCTCACTCAGCCAAGGCAAGGCCAAGCCTCGCCGAGGACCGATGACACTCCAGTGAGGTTGTTGGCCCTCGACGGCTAGTCGCCGGCCATGGCCAAGGCCAGTAACCAGCCAAAAAGAAGAAGAAAAAAAAAGAAAGAAGAAAAAGGAAGTGTTTCTCGGGATTTTTCTCGGGAACAAAAAACAAGTTTTTTCTACTTCTTGTTTCTGTTCCAAATCTGTTCCCGGAAATAAAATAAAAAGAATAGATTTTTTGTTCCTGGGAACAAAAATGTAAACAAACGCGTTTCTATTCTTTTTTTGTTCCACGGAACAAAAGAACAGAAATTTGTGTTTCAAGAAACAGAAACAGAAATAAACAAACAGGCCTTAAAATTATTTGTTTTTTTGTTTTTAGATAATTGGATATTTTGCGTTTATAATACTAGAAAATTTGGGAGATGGTTGCGTGAGCGTTTCGCTACCTTTTTAATTTTATATGCTTCACTGCATCTCTATAGTCTTTTTATGAGAATGATAGTTGTTGCTAAACAGAAGGACGGAAGCTCATTGTTTGATTCAACTTGTTAACTATGTAAAATACAATTTCTTGTTAGAGTGAAGAGAAATCAACATCTTACAAAATATGGATTCTATATTGAAAAAATAGTGGCCATCTGGGTTCCACCTAAGCTAATATTATGCACTCCTGATTAGATAGATTACTTATATAAGATAATATTCTGTTTGCCTCGTATACCTTTCTTTTGGTTAACCATTATTTGGTTCGGTTGATTGATTTTTGTTGATATTACACCAATGAAAAAGAACGCGACCAAAATAACATGTTTTTAATTTTAATGATATGAAAATCATTTACATTACTAGATAAATTTACCAAGTACAAGTAACATTACGACTAATGTGCGATCTTATCAATAGGTTAGAAATCGATTGCCACGGTTTGCTTTAAATATTATTCAATGGCAAAAGATTGAATTTTACGTTTGCGTTGGTTGACAATAGAAGCACATCTTAAATATATATATATATATATATATCGAGAGTGCACTGATCAACCATAAACAAAAGTGTAAGAATGGCTAAAAAAAAGTAAAGTGTAAGAAAGCAAAATTAATGAAGCAAAATTAATAAAGTGTCAGACAAATTATAAGCTATATTCAAGGTGAATCAAATTTCTCATCCAAAAGATCAATTTACTAAAACTAAATTATATCAAAAGTATTCATTAATATCTCGTATATATACGTATGCTTTGAAACTATGCTAAATCTAGCACTAAAAGTTAACAGCTTAATCAAGGTCTCCATTTCAAGCCATCTTTCCATTTTTTAATTTTTATTTTTATTTTAAAAAAAGGGGACACAACACGTGCTAGAAGTCTTCTAGCCCAAAATTCTGAGCGGAAAATTCTCATTAATCTTTTGCTGGAAGTCTTCTAGAAAATGTATTTGGAATGTAAACAGCACGTGCATGAGGCATGCATAAGGCGTGCATGGATGGCGTTGATGACGAAAACGATGGAGATGGAGCCGGCAACGAAGACGATGGAGGTGGTGGTTGGTCTAGACGCGTCATCAATGATTCGCTGGTGAAGATAGCCAAGGGAAGTATTAAATTTTTAATAAATTTACTAGAAAATACACACCATGTTACTTAGTGACATGGCCCTTATAAACAGTCGAATATTTTCTACATTATTCACATCTAATTCTTGACAAATCGATCCTTTCCTCCAGCACTCGTGGACAGAGACATTCATCAGAAATCCATCCATGCTTCACAGCTAAAGGGCAAAAATATTCATTACGTGCTAGTCCTTACTCCTTGTACCAGTCCATGAAATCTAGAAGTAACTCTATAATAAAGTTATTTGTTAGACTATAAAGTCTATCATAATTGTTAAGTCAGGCGTAACTCCCAATTATAGTTTCTAGACTAGAACTTTTAAAAAGATTAAACGTTTGCCATTCTTTATTAACATTTTTAAATTAGTTTACTACAAAATAAATATGGAAAATAATTGCAAGCGCCAACTAACATTGCTACATAATTTCTCATTGTTGAAATACTAACGTGAGAACAACATGATCTTGCAAAGAAGTCAATGCAAAAGAATCTGAAAATAAATGAAGAATAATAAAGGACATTAAATATTTATGTCATTGGCTATCTACATCCATGGAAGAGATAATAGCAAATAATCCATTAATAATTGGAGAATTAGAGTTATAATTGCTCACATGCTTGAATATTTTTCACTCCTAAAAATTTAAGCCCTAACAAAAAAGTTTTTCCAAATTAATAACTCAGTTTGGTGTAAACTCATGGCATGAAAAATTCATAGTAGCTCACAATTTTTGCCGAAGAAACCCTGTTATATGTGTGCCATTTCAATGATCAACAATTGTACACGTCTATCAATGGATAATGCCACGATAACAATTTTAAAAGAGGATTCAGTTAATAATCCTAATTTACATTATCTAATTCAAATCCGATTTGGTACGTGAGCTCAAATTCGAAATATCATTCAACACTCATTCTGAATTCCCCCCACCCTCCCCCTCTTTTTTTTTTTTTTTTTTCCAAATGCTTGGGTTAGTCCGTAGCCCTTTTACTTCTAGCATATATTTTTCAAATTTTGCAGTTAGTCATAATTTATAAACCTAAAGATTTTATATTTAAAAAAAAAAAGAAAAGGAAAAGCAACACGCAGAAAAGAAAACGGTACTTGAAATGAGATTCACGTCTTCACGTCCTCAAATCTTTCTCTTCGGTAACCACCTCGCAACGCCGTGGCTCACGTCCTCACGTACTTGAAATGGGCGACACCCACGTCAGGAGCCTGAGGAACCTTGCGAGGAGCCACGTAAAGACGAAAAAGAGGAACCGCCTTTAGGAGATCGTGGCTGAGAGCGAGGAGGGAGTCTAGGGTTCCCACGTGGAGACTGGGTATATTGAATTGTGGAGTCGGGCGGGACCATCAGCTTCGAAGGATTTCGACCAAGATGGGACGGGGAGGGGAGGCGAAATGAGAGGACGGTCTCGGAGTTGGATCTCGAAGAAAGAAGGAGGAGGATATACCCGGTAGAGATCTGCTCCTGGAGGCGTTTCCACAGAGAAGTGGTGGACATGGAGACCTGCACCGGAAGTGACACCACCCAGTATCGACTCGCCATTGTCTAGTTATATTTTTCTGGACTGATTTGTTGAACTTTTTTTTTAAATGTTTTATTTTTGCCTGTCGGTTTGCTTAACAGGATGAAGCTCATTGCTCTTTCATTCTGAAAAATGGAGCTTGTTGGTTTGCTCCACGATGCCTTCATCCAGTTCATATATCCTGAGCATTTTGGAGCACCAATACTGTTTTCAGAATGATGGGCAACTGGTAAGAATAATTAGTGCAATTAAATTTCTATCATAACCACCTCGCAACGCCGTGGCTCACGTCCTCACGTACTTGAAATGGGCGACACCCATTTAGGAGGAGATCTCTCTCTCTCTCTCTCTCTCTCTCTCTCTCTCTCTCTCTCTCTCTCTCTCTGTGGCGGCACCAAGGCGGCGAAGAAGAAGGGGGCGACGTTCGTGATCGACTGCACCAAGCGGGTGGAGGACAAGATCATGGACATCGCCTCCCTCGAGAAGTTCCTTCAGGAGCGCATCAAGGTCAATGGCAAAGCCGGCGCCCACAACGACTCCGTCATCACCTCTCGCGACAGGTCCAAGATCACCGTCACCTCCACCTCCGGCTAGTTCTTGTGCTTGTGGTGATGCTGCTGCTGCTGCTTCATGTGCACAATGTTGCGGTTTTAGAGTATGCCTAGGATGCCTGTTGAATCGCAGTGCTTTTCTTCGAAATGATAATAGCTGAAGGTTTATAATATGCTCGATCGCGTCGCTATTTGTGCAGATGCTGCATGTTCTCGCTTTCGTTAGCTGCGATTTTGGCAAAAGATTGCCTTTTGAGTTGATTTGTAGATAGGACTAGCCTCCTAGGCGGCGCACTCATGCCGTCCATCTGCGAGCGGGTGGTTAATTATGTCGTGTGCTTCGCGGCGAGAGTCTGGTGTTGTGGTGGGATTTCTGCACCTCATGTTGATAAACTTTTGCATATTTGCACTGCTGCGAATCTTTGTGCAAAATGGTCTAGCTTACAGCATGTGTTTAAATTCAAGATTGATTCATGTCCACTTCATTAATTGTTGGAACTAAATCTGACTCTGTGTTTTTACTCTTTGTCTTATGCCACGCTTTTGCAAATCTTCGGCGCGGGATGTCTATGGACCCACATGTTTGGAGACGACGTTCTCAACCTCCGTTGCCGTCAATGGCCGTGGCTTGATGCCGCCAAGTCAGTTCATTCTCCATTGTTTTAGTACACCCCCATGATTTTTCTATGCTGCTTTGTGCAATTTTCGAGCTGGAAATTTCTTTATCGGAATAGCTCGGTCACGGCCGGAGTAGTGGCTGAGGAGAATATTTGGTGATGGTCAGCGACTTTAGGTATCGACGTCAGACTGATAAGGATTGCGGTGTGAATCTTTCTAGTGGAGTCTTCGTCGAGCTCGTCATTGATGGTTCTGTAGAGAAGGACTTCGTTCGGAGGGGAAGACGTCTTTCGGTGAAGACGCTCTCCAAAAAGTCCCGAAGAAGAAGATACAGGGAAGAGAAAGAGAAAAAAAAAAAACTGAAAATTGAGAAGGGAAATGAAAAAAATTAGGAAAGGAATCAAGATCTGATTATAGAATGAGTCAGGTCTAGTTTTAAGTTGGGTTGAAGTAGAGGTGTCAAAATTGGTCTTAAGCTCATATATGACCCATTTATGATTTAAATGGGTCATGTATAGATCACCTACATTTTGAAAAAACTAGTTAAATGGGTCTTAAATGGGTTGGATTTAAAAATCTATTTTTAACCCAAGCCTCACATAACCACTGGGGTTTACCCCAGTGGCCACCCTTCCAACTTGGAAGGGGGAGGTGGGGGGTTTGCATCCCCACCTTCTCAGGAGTGGTTGAGGTGGGGACGAATCAAGTTTCAAGAGTGAGTTTCGACTTTCACGCCCTGCAATGAGACATGACAAAAGTCTAAGAGTGAGGATTAGAATAGGAGTAGAGCATTATGACTGACCAAAAAAAAAAAAAAACCCAAGCCTCACATTTTCTCTTACCCTTTTTTTTTTTTTGTAAAAATCGAAATTAAAGTTAGTTTTTATATTTCATTTTTTCTTCCTCCTTCCTTAGTCCTCGGTCGATGGCAAGGCTCAAGATCGACAACGGTAGGAGACTAGCCAATCAAGGCTAAAGATTGCTAGATCTAGTGAGGCTCAAGCTCGCTAGATCTAGCGAGCTCAGGGGCAAGATCTAGTCTTGCCCGACACCAATGAGCTCATCAACAATCTTGATCCTTGCAAGGATCGAGCCTTGCCGATTTGGCAAGACTAGAGCTCATTAGTGTCGAGCATCGAGCTTGATCTTGCCCAACGTAAGATGAGCTCAATCTTTTTTTTTTTTTGTCGCCGACTCTTGCAAGGCCAAGGCATCGTCCATGATTGGCAAGGCTCGAGCTCGCCTACGATTGGTCACCAATCATTGTTGTGGCCAATGGCCAGTTGAAGAAGGAAACATAAAAAGAAGAAAAAAATTAAAAATTATTAACAAATAAATAAAATAAAGACAATTTAAAAATAGATTATTTAAAAAAAAAATTCGATTTTTTTTAAAAATTTTTTTATAAAAATTATAAAAATTGTCCATTAAATTTGTATTGCATTAAAGTGTTTTAGTGATATCATTTTTCTAAAAAATATTATAAGAAATAAGCTTTAAAGTTTTTCACATTTTTTATTTTATTTACTAGTTTTTTATTCTTTAGTTTACTTTTTAAATTTGATTTCAATTTTTTATTCAAGTAATATATATGTGAAGAGCTTAAAGTGAATTAAATGGGTGAAAGTTGATTAACTTAAATTGAGTTAAATAGTAATGTGTTTCAATAATATGGATTGAGTCAGGTATAAGTCGAATATAGATCAGGTCAAGTATGGGTCATCAAATTTACATTACATGAAAATGGGTCAAAATGAGTTAAATGGGTCAATATGGGTCGGACCATTTTCGACTTGACCCAAACCTGATTCGATCCACCCATTTGATGGTCCTATCCTAAAGTAAGGATGTTGTGGGCCAGAGATTAAGCCGAGTCAAAAATCAATAGATTCAAATGTTTGGGCCATACTCAAGCCAAGCTCTGAGTCTGACTTGAGAAGGGAACTCGGTCTAAAGTCCACTTTTGTTATTAATTTTTTTTAAATAATAACGATAAGGAGGAGAAAAATATCAGTAATCATATCCTAAATCTTGTCAAGACAATAACATTTTTACAAAGAAAAAATGCAGCTTTGCTCTTCACTTCTCATTCAACCCTTATTTCAAAAGACAGTGCAATTGCCTTATTATCACATCAATAGCATGATACGCACCAAGTGCCGTTGAAGTCAAAGGAACCAAGCCTTCGAATGGGAACAAAATTGAGGATGTTGCAATAGAAGTTGATAGACTCTTAGATGGACCAGCACCACGTAGATATGTGATTCAAGCACTTCAAATGCAGAGGGTTCTTAGGGTTCTTCTTGTTGATCCTTTCTTTAAACATCTCTCCCTTCCCTCTCTTCGTGACAGCGACAATGCAAATGAAAAAACTGCAAGAAATCAAAAACTCAAAATGCGAAAAAAAGCTTCAATAGCTTAATTTTGTGATGAATTTAGGAATGCAAAGATAGATTGTAAGCTAGAGAGAACATATCAGCATTCAGGCCATGGTTGGAGGGTATAAATATGGGCATGGAGATGCAAAATTGAGGAGAGAAAAAGTTCAAGTGTGCAATTCAAACACCCATGTGGGAACTAGATATCTCTATTGAGTATGGCATATTCGATTTCATTTGATAAAATAGAGGAATAGTGAGGACATAGCTATTAGTTCTATGCCTATGGCAATGTGAAAGAAGTTTGAAAAATATTAAAAGTGTTATAGTGTTGTCGTGTCTATATTAGATCCTCATTATTAGCCACACCTATTAGAGCTTTGTTATATGATCGAGTGGAATTTGTACAGAACATTCGAGAAATGCTCTATGTTTGTTTGTTATGATGTTAATATGATCTTTATGTCAAGAGATGGTTGCTTTACATCTTCAACCAATCAAGGTAACATTTCCACTTCGATGGCCACAACTCCTTTGTCTTCCCTCTCCAAGAAGTTAAGCAAGTTGTATGTTCTTCTCATGATCTTTAGCTGTTTGTTCCAGCTAATCCGAGGCTACGAACATTCTCGTGCCTGGTCAAAACTTGAGGGACAACAATACTTTAGTCTCATCGAATGAAGTATTTGAGCTAGGAATCTTCAAGACCGGTGGGTCTTCCTCAAGCAACTACTACATGGGCATTTGGTTCAGGGATGATCCTTACAGGAAATCATTTTGGGTGGCAAATCGAGATTACCCGCTTCTTGATATTCTTTTTGTACTCTCCATTAGGTATGATGGAAACTTGGTGATATCCGATAGAAAACAGATTCCGTATCTAGTCAATGTTGAGATGTTATTATATGTAATATCACAAGTGCGATATTGCTTGATTCTGGCAATTTTGTTCTAATACAAGGCAATAGCATGGTATGGGAAAGCTTTTTTTTATCCATCAGACACGTTCTGACCTAGCATTGGCTTTTTCGATTTAGGCATGGGTATGGTGAGGGACCAGTTTCTTGTTTCATGAAATACCCAAGTTTCATGCCTTACCTTACCAGTGCTTAAATCGAAATACCCAAGTTTCATGCTAGGTGAGAACGTGTCTAACGGATTGAAAAGCTTTCCCAAACCGTGCTATTGCCTTCTATTAGAACAAAATTGCCAGAATCAAGCAATTTTGCACTTGTGCTATTACTAGTAGATATCATCTCAACATTGACTAGATACGAAATCTGCTTTCTATCAGATATCACCAAGTTTCCATCGTACCTGATGGAGAGTACAAAAAGAATATCAAGAAGTGGGTAATCTCGATTTGCGACCCAAAATGATTTCCTGTAAGGATCATCCCTGAACCAAATGCCCACGTAGTAGTTGCTTGAGGAAGACCCACCAGTCTTGAAGATTCCTAGCTCAAATACTTCATTCGATGAGACTAAAGTATTGTTGTCCCTCAAGTTTTGACCAGGCACGAGAATGTTCATAGCCTCGGATTAACTGGAACAAACAGTTAAAGATCATGAGAAGAACATACGACTTGCTTAACTTCTTGGAGAGGGAAGACAAAGGAGTAGTGGCCATTGAAGACATCTTTGAGAACATTTGGTCAATCTTGATGAGTATTGTCGCAACCTATCCTTAGGGAGATGTAGAGGTACTTGCTTATAAGACGAGTCAAATTGTGTGCAGAAATGATGATCTTGAATGGACCAATATTTGCTAACACTACAAACGACTCATCAATCACAAATGTGAACCCTCCCAAGTCTGTACCTTAGGCGATATTGGTTTTCGTAATCTATTTGATCAGAAGGAATCACCACTAGCCATAATTGAGGGTTGGCTAGAGCCCTAAACAAGACGTGGAGTGTTGTCTTGATGCATACATAACGGGGGATTGCAAGTTTGAGAACTTGATTATACTAGTTCTGCAACTTATGTCCTTTCGGCACCTAAGCTTGATTAAGAGCTAGCCAAAGTGTCAAGCAGCCTATCAAAGAAATTGAGGTTCATCTTAACCATTCTAAAACTGAAAGTAATAATCATTGTACAAAGGAGATGCAATCAAGCATAATACAAATAAATAGTGCAAACGAGAAACTAGCATCGTCTCTAAAAAGAAAAAAATGGCATCTAAAAAATCCTATGCTAAAACTTTAAAGGCTTATTCAATTTTGGATACGATATTTCTAAATCTAAAAATTTTATTAAAAGACCTAAACTAAGTGAATTCTAATTTTTTAGCTTTTTCAAAAGATTTCTGGTATTTCTTAATTTGCTCAATTTTTTTTACCTCTTATTATTATTATTTTAAAAATTTTTAATTACCAAAAGTAGACTTCAGATCGGGTTCCCTTCTCGGGTCAGACTTAGAGCTCGGCTTGAGTATGGCCCAAACATTGAAATCACATGGGCTGAAGACCATGATTCATTTTGTCAATGAAATCACCTCACGAGTGATTCTGAAGCAACATATTTTGTGTCCGCACCTCTACCATCATACTACAAAGTTGTCTCCCCCTAAGCCCGTCAATAGAAATCCGCCAATGTGTAACCTACGTGTTATGGATAATATTCCCACGTGGGTGTTTGAATTGCACAAGTGAACTTTTTCTCTTCTCCATTTTGCATCTTCGTGCCCATATTTATACTCTCCAATTTGGCCTGAATGCTGATATGTTCTCTCTAGCTTATAATCTCTCTCCGAACTCCTAAATTCATCACGAAATTAAACTGTTGGAGCTTTCTCGCATTTTGGATTTTTTATTTGTTGCAGTTTTTAGTTTGCATTGTCACTGTTGCAGAGAGGGGAAAGGGAGAGATATTTAAGGAAAAGATCGGCAAGAAGAGCCCTCTACATTTGAAGTGCTCGAATCACATATCGATGCAGTGCTGGTCCATCGAAGAGTCTTTCAACTTCTATTGCAACATCCTCAGTTTGTTACCATTCGAAGGCTTGGTTCCTTTGACTTCGACAGCACTTGGTGCTTATTATGCTATTGATACGATAAGAACGTAGTTGAATTGTCTTTTGAAACAAGAGAATGAGAAGTGAAGAGCAAGCGCTGCATTTTCTTTGTAAAAATGTTGTTGTTTTGATAAAATTTAGGATATAATAACTGATATTTTTCTTCTCCTTTTCACCTTGTAAATGCAGGTTATTCAATTCTCCAACATGGGATTTCTTTAATACAATTCACCCACACATGCATTATTGTTGGGGCACATGTATAAGTGAGCTATGTTAAAGAAGTCCCATATTGAAGACTTCATGTGGTACGGAATAGCTAACATATTATAGTTAGGATATAACTCATTGACTTAATCTTTTAAGTGAATGTGGGTTTAATTGAATATGTTGACAGGCTTGGACTTTGGCTCCCTCTTTGCAATCTTAGACTTTTGTTGTGCATTCTTAACAAATGGTATCAGAGCTTATAGTTGATATTTCTGGGCAAGTGGACATTGTGGTGTAACAACGTGAACCTGTTGAAAATTTGATATAGAAGGATACCTAAATTAAGGGGGAGTAGACCTAACATTAAGCTCACACGTGTAGGGGGGATTGTTTAGATACATGTGTGGGTGTGTTATGTTAGAGAAATCCCACATTAGGGAATTGATATGATGTATAGCATTTAGTATATCCTAATTAGCCGATAACTCATTGGCTTAATCTTTTGAGTGAAGATGGGTCCAACCGCATATATTAACGAGCTCGGACTTAGGCTCTTTTTTGGCAATCTCCTTAAACGAAGATATTGGACTTCTGCTATTGGCTCCCAACAAGGCATAAGGGATGCTCAAAGACCACCAAGAGCTCATTACAAGGCCCAAAGCTCGGCTGAAGGCCTGCTATATGACATTCAAATGATCTAGACTATGGGGTTCAGCCTATTTTTTAGCGCGAATTCAACTCCGAAATGGCTAGACCAACCGAGGCTGGCCTAAAGAGATTGAATGCTCACTGTCCGAGCATTGCATAGCTTGGACAACGAGCATTCAGACATCTAAGACGCGATTACCCTCACGAGGCATAGGCTAATCCACCATGGATTCGAGACGGCAGGCAAGTGATATAACAGTATTATGACCAAAATTGTTACTTGAATTATGAGGACAATGCTACGGACTAAAAATGAGTCATGAACATCCCAATTCGAGCTGATGTATGTGCACTTTGGGGAGACATAAGCTCATCCAAACGGTAATGCAACATAGTGTCGACACTGAGCATAAATCTTAAACAAGGATGGACCGCTCTCATTACCTTGGAAACGCCGGACTCTGAGCATCATTTAACTCAAACTCAAGCCAAGCACGTGCCCATTCGTCTTTGTCTCATGCGCCCACTTTTTTTCTTTTAAATTTTTCATGATGATTTTCTTTTAAATGGGAGACAGACTTTGGAAAAAAAAAAATTAGGCTTCAATATCCGTAAGCTATAATATTTCTGTTGGGAATAACGGATCCCCGAAAAGTGAATTTGACACTAAATCGAACCCCTAAAGCAATGCGGAAGACAAGCCCGGGAAAATCACGTATCACCGATCCTAAAGCACACCACGGATTCGAGCGTACCTTGTTAGCCACAGATTATACATCAATGCCGATAAGAGGAAGAGAATCTAGCCCTGTTCGATCCGACGACGCCTTAAAGGGAACAAAAACGCTTACTGTTTTTCTTTTCTTTTTGGAGAGAGAGAGCGCGGGAGAAAGGAAGACGTACGTACCTTCTATTTCCAAAAGGGTGTCTTCTCTCTCTCTCTCATCCCTTTTATACGTCCCTCCATCCACAGGCCCTATTCCTGAGGGTCGGGCTTTTAGGCCCAACATGGGTGGATTGGCCTTAAGCTCATCACTAATAAAACCATCATCTCCCACTCGCACATGATGAGTCGAACAGGATTCTCTTTACCTCTCTTCAACATTCATACCGGTGAATAATCCGTGCGACCAGCATACTTTGAGAGCTCGTTGCTATACATATGTTAGGAATATATAGCAGCTCATAAATGGGCGTCTCACTCTGAGTAGATTTAGTATGCAGTACCTTAGATCGATCAATCACATTTATATCTCTCTTATTCCCTTTTAAACATAATGTATATACTGTATTCACAATTACAATTATCACAAAGACAATCATAATTGGTCGACTAGTGAATACAAAACTACAATGTGATTCTTCAAAATCGATCTTCCTCTTTCCTTCAAACTGTCAATTTCAGTTCAGCTTACTTTTCTAGAAATGTCCTATTAGATTGAATCAAACTCATGACCATTAGCAACATCCTAAGATAGGAAACACCAAATAAAAATCTTGAGAATAAGTAAGAGTCATGAGGGGACTAAAAAATTGAGGAACTTTTGTCCTCAAGAGTCTCACACAACATAAAAGTTGAGATCAAACTTTTTTCACTCTTATTGGTTGTCTCATGCTTACGTAGTATGAAATACGTATTACGATATTAACTCCTTTCCCGTGGAGCGTA